>CM061153.1:16143907-17343907 GCA_030710495.1 Labroides dimidiatus | reverse complement strand
CCGGTATCTCTACAGAGATGTTTTCCACACCCCTTTTCACTGTTCGGGGTCGGGTCTGCTCCGAGGGAGAGGACACCCACTCTTCCTGCATTCCTATTGGCTGGTACTGCATTATCAGCTGAGACAGGATCAGGGAAATGAGAGAAAAGAGGCTTGTTAAGAGGACACATTGACTCTTCTTGGAAAGCATCACAGTGTGGCTTTCTTATCTACATATTGTCGTTAATATGGGGACATTAAAAACAGCTGGCTTTACTTTGGGATTGTGAAGGATAACAGTCTCTCCAGAAGGAAACTCCAGTTTTGTTTTCCATTCATCTAGGGTTACTGCAATCATATAGGCCTCCTAAATATTGTAGGGTCCAAAGGAAAGAAATCAAAGACAGCAGATGTAGAAAGAGCAAAATAGGAACTGGAAAATCCATGGTTACAGTAAAATCAGAAGACTCAGAAATGGGCAGTGTGATGGTGTGATAGTGTGAAGGGTTCAGCGTTTACCTCCAGCCTTTGGCTGAAGTCTTCAGGATATGGAAAGAACCTTGTGTCTTTGTCTCCTTTATAAAACCAGGTGCAGCGCCGGACTTCAGTGGGAGCCTGCTCCCAATATACAGCATGCCGCCTCCTCTCCTTGACATGGACATCATACCGCTCGCCTTCCACAGCTACCACCATCTCCTCTTCCTTTTTACCAACTACACAGTAAACACACAAACCCAATCCTCCTCTAACTTTATCTGAATGTAAGATTCAATGAGTGTTTTGGAGCTAAGCTGGTAGAACGCTGACATATTAAAGCTATCTCCCTTAAAAATGTTTCTTATAAAGCTAGGGATAAACTCTACGGACCATGTTGTTACCAAGCAGTTAACAACACGTCGCTGACTTGGATGTCTACAGCAGAATTAACAGGTTGATAGTTTCCCTTTTGGAGCAATTTGAATATCTTCTTTTCGGTTTTCCCTGTTTCGTTATCAATAGAAAGTAGATATTGGGCATGTTAAAAACAGAGGTGCAATGTTTACACAAGAGAACCCTACTCTCAACCATAATAAGACCCCTAATGGAAAGATCACTTTAGCTTTCTTGTGAACTGCTATTAACGGTGAGCATGATTACCTTTGTTCCAGGCAGACTCTAATTTGTCAGAGTCCTCTCTGCTGAAAGGGAGCCAGGAGGTGCTGTCCTCAGCTCGTCGACAGAAGAACCAGTGAGGCTGCACTTCTCGGTAAGGAAGGGGGACAGACTCCATGTCAAGCATCTCGAAGGATGATGTGGAACAAGGGGAGGCCTCATCCACGACAGGCGACACCTGCAGAAAAATATAGTAACAGCAAGTTCATGATCATGATCATCATCAATATTTCTTTGCCATGATAGGGAGAAAAAAAAATCAAAGTCCTACTCACTACACTTGCACGACTGTTTTTGTCTTTGTGAGAACAATCCTCTGCTTAACCTTGAATTTTTAAAAAAGGGAGTAAATATAGAAGTCTCAGCTTAGTCTGTGCCTTTATAATAAGCTTTTATGAAGTACCTGAGAGCATCAGACAAAGGGAAGGACAGTGACAGGAACGGATCAGGACTTCCTGTGGCGTCCTCTACAAGCATGCACTTGTCAGCTCATTGTGTCAGTTTATGAACTACTTTCTTTCACTTAAATTTAAAAAATGCTGCAAATTTCAAGTTTTCAGTGCAATTTGCATTGAGTGGGTATACAGAATCTTTATTTGGAATACTTCCATATTACACAAAAACATTTTTTTAAGTTGTTTTTTTGGGATTTTTATGCCTTTATTTTGAGAGGACGGGTCAGTGGAAAGAGGAGGAAACAGGGTGAGAGTGGGGAGCGACATGCGGGAAAGTCGCCACAGGTCAGACTTGAACCCGGGCTGCCCGCCCAAGGGTTTTTTGCCCATATGGAGCGAAACCTTACCGACTAGGCCATCTGCGCTCCACAAACACATTTTTAATGAAGCACTTAACTTCTGGGAAAATTATTTCTGGTACAGATTATACCTTAAAACTTACAGGCAAGCACACTCTGAGACAAGCTTGATACAGCATACTGGTTCTGTTGTCTCCTCTGAACTCTTGCAGTGTCAGAAATGTAAAACATGGGCAGTATGTGACTTCCATGTTACCCTCTCCGCAAGCTCACATGGCCTACAATACCCTACTGTCATTCAGTGACTAAAGAATGCAACAGCTATCTCTGTAGGGGGATGGGAGTACAAATTGTACGTTTTTACTGATAATGAGATCAACTAAACAGTGAATTGGTTAACGGAACCTTTTTTGTAGTAATAAATGTCTCAAGCAGAATGTACACTTGTACAGAAGTGAACACTTGGACTTGGAAGTTTAACCCCAGTTCTACTGCCAAAGTGTATCATCTGAACACTGGCATGGCTTTGGGATTGTGCAATGTGTCATGATTTGTTATACAGGTACAATGTACTTCAATCCGACTTTATCCAACTGCTTAAACCTTTTAGAGTTTTCTTAATCACTGATCAGCCTAGTCAAAGACTGGAAATAAACTGAATTTGTGATAACACGCCACGTTATACCTCATTTTACAACTAGAACTCTGCTCTTTTTGCCCCTGCAGCTGATCAATGAAAAAATATTGACATGAATGATAAACCCTTCTAGGCAGACAACCTATTGACTGTTAAGTAAAACTATAACTGAGAAGTCCCACAGGTTCTTTTGTACTTTTTCAAATCATACCTCTAACCTAAAAGTAAAAAGTATGCAAATCTATGAAAAGGGTGCACATGGTATTGTTATGATTAAAATTGTTTCACACCATATTGTGTTACCTCTTCTGTGACAATGAATCAGAGAGTGATTACTTCAATTTATAAAGAACATTTGCAGGAAATGGACTTTACGGGTAAAATCAAGACATAACGCAATAAATACGAAATTTAAAAAATTAACACATGCCCTCTTACCGATTCCACAGTTGTTTTCCCTGTTTCCGAGGGCTGAATGAGGTTGTCAAACAGGTCTTCCTTGTTGTTGTTTGGGGAAGTCCCGGATAGACCCCCCTCTTCTCTAGGACTGCATGACATCAGTACAGGACCTAACCCCAAACCTCAGTCTTGACCTGAGGGAGCGGGTGGCACAACAACACGAACCCTATGAAAACATAGTACAGATTGTACACACAGCTGTCTATATCATCTGCATGTAACGCTTACTTGAACTGTTACTGGCGTGTATGAGATCATCATGGTTAATAGGTAACTGTAATCCCAGCTCTGGAGGTGAAGTGCCAGCCGTCTCATTAGCTGCTGATCAGTAACGTTTAACGCAATGGAAAATGTAAACAGTCAGGTGACTGTCACAACAAGCTAACTGTTCACGTAAGCTAAGTCACTTTACTAATGTCAGCGGTTTCATAACCGATTGTATTGCGCATGCTTACCTCCACAAAAAGCTAAAGCTAATTGTAATTTGTAAAGTTGGTGGTATACTTAGAAAATGAAACAAACATCATTGAAACGGAGCGTTGATAAGGTAAGTTGAGGATCATGCTAAAAGCTCGGTGATGAAGACTTCAAGGGACAGTCGTGTCAAGCTCTACGTTTCTCCGTATTGTTTGTCCACTGAACGTCAAAGTAAAAGAAACCAGTAGTCGTTGGATCCAACTCACCTACAATTTTATATAACGTTACAGCTCATGCCGAGTCCGTGTGGTGTTTAGGTCGTTGAGGCTAGCTAAGCTAGCAAAGGGCAGCACCCTGTCAATCGCTGTGTAGTTGAAGTGCCCCCGGAGAAAAAAAATCCGGTTGTAAAGTTCTCAAACAACAAAATATAATCTGTTCCATGAACTCAAAATATACATATATAAGATAATAACTGCAAAGGGGATTTACTTTTAATTCCAATTTTTGGAAGAGATAAAATAAAAAGTAAAAGAATCGACTACCTAAAATGCAGTTGCAATAATCTTACAGAATGCTAAAGTTTTGTCGTATTTTCAGAACAAAAAATATAGCTTTAGTTTTCTATTTCTTTATAAGGGCCGAAACATTTAATGTTGGCATAAGATCACCAAGCTATTATCCGTAAATTGGAACTTACGAGGAGCACTTGAAAGCACCATAAACATCACAACATCACAAGGGTACCGCCCCCATTGCTCAGCTGACGTCACGAAACTGTTATTCTGCGCTTAAGGAGAAAAAAAACTATTCGTAAAAGTAAAAATCGACATTTCGTAAACATTTCATATTCTTTGAGTGATTCTTACATATTTCTTTTTTATGACTTTTTACGGTATATATATATATATATATATATATATATATATATATATATATATATATATATATATATATATATTTTTTTTTTTTTTTTTTTTTTTTTTTTTTTTTTTTTTTTTTTTTCATTGTGCAATATGCAAATTATCATGTCAGTACAGGGATTATGTGGTGACAGTGCAGATGGTGCATGCTTCATTTTCCTGTCTTTCTGCCTAGTGGTAACCAGTAGTGGTGAATGAACTGCAGATGTGAGATAAAACTCCAATTAACATGACAGAACATCCAAACCTATACTAAAAATAATGCCTGCACAGTCAGATCCAGGAGGCCCCGGTGCTTGCTTTGACCTGAAATATGCACCAAGGTATGAGTAAAATGTTCCTGTAGTAGGTGTAGGCCTCTTAACAATGAATGGTCGGCCACCTCATAAGATAGACACACCCATATGTGGCAGGTGAACTGCCTCATCAGTTGTGTTTCTAGTAAACTGACTTCATTATCATGAGTCAACACTGGAGTTGCTTGGGGACTCCATTGAAAACTTAGATCAGTTGAAGAAGTTTGGCTTCATAAATTTACTACCTTAGCTGTCTCTTAACAATATCTACACAATGTTATAAAATGAATCAACACATTTGTAACTTCAAATACTTAGTGTCAAAAACAGCATGTAAATCCCACCTCTCCTCCAGGGCTTGTGTAGGGAGGGGGCAAGGGAGGGTGGAGTGAATCCTGCCAGGGGAGGAAGAGTGAGCGGAGCTAGAATGCATAGACACACCCAGTCCAACAAAGTGTGAGAGTCATGTAGAGTATTAAGTCTGTGTGGAGCAATAAGAGGGTGTGGCTTTTTTACACAGGGAGAACAGATAAGCTGAGTTTTCCCTGTAAAGAGAGGCAGGAGTCACAATCCTCAACAGACAGCCGTTTTACTTTCACTCTACTTGGCTGCACATTTCTTCACAGTCTCTCCCTCTCTGGTGCATTCTTCCACCACTCTGAAGCCTGGCTTTGAAGGGAAGCAACTACCAACATAAAGAAGTGAAAAACAGAAGAGAACAGCTGGAGAGAAAACTTCACCACACAGCCATGAAGGACAAAGTGAGGAAGGGAGGAGGAAGAAATCAGGCCAAGGCTGGTGAGAAATCCCTGCGTTGTTTTTTTTCCTTCTCCCCACTGTCTGCGTGTGTTGCACTTTACTTTTCCTTCTTTAAATGTGTGGTGCCGCCCTCGTCAGAGAATGTGAGGAGGGTGGGAGATTTAGCACAGCTATGCTGCTCTAAGCATGGCTGGTGCTTTTATGCTTTCAAAAAGTTTTTGACGACTTGGGGAAACAATACACTTTTCACGTTTGTTGTGTATTAATTTACATTGTCTTGTTCTTATCAACTAAAATTACATGAATGAACTCTCATTTCCAGTTAGGATTATTTAGGGATAAAGATTACCCTTTATTAGATATTCTATTTCAGACCTTTCATGCAAAATATGAAACCTCCAACCATTTTCTTCAGTTCCTAGCCCAGTTTCTGACTTAAAATTGCTTCTTCACCCTCTCAAGAGAGCCTCTTAACCTCTGGACGCTCCCCTTTAACATGACAGAATGATTGAATTAAGGCAGAGTTTGTATTTGCCTGTGGTGTTTGCACAGCCCCCTAAAAGAAGATATACACCTATGGGTGCAGCATTATGATTGGCAGGTTATGTCTGTATGTTTAGCCCATAAGAGTTGGAGGTTGTCTTGTGTGGTTGAAATACAGAGAAGGAATTCTGCTCAGTGCCAAGATAAACTTGTCAGGGCTGAAACAATGTTGATTTCTTTATAGTAAAGCAGCTTGAATAGAAAGGAGGCTGATGCTTCATGCCTGCAGGGAGGAGGGACATTCATCCAGCCAATCAAAAACGGAGAAGCCATTTTTGGGTGCTTTCCAGCTGTAAAGTAGTCCCAGACTGACAGCATGAACTAAGGAATCACAGTGCGGTAAACTACAGTATTAAGACACGAGTGCAAAATGAAACCTCTGCTTTGCTATCTATGTGTTAAAAGTGTTGAATAAACACTATGTGCGTGCATCCAAGCATGCAGACAGGCTCTGCCACCAAGCTTTAGGTTTGTTGGTTTATGTGTTTTACAGTTCTGCGTCTGCACATGCCAGCCCTGGGTGTGGTTGTCCCTTCACCCTGAGATGACATGAAGGCCAGTAGGCAAATTCAACAGGTTTAGTCACACTGCAGGTTGAGGAACACGCTGGGTCCTGCTCTCATTCTCGTTCTGTGTGTATGTGCATGTGCCTGACTGTGTTAAAGGCAGACACACCCCAACTTTCCCTATCTGTGACATTTTCTAGCAGAAATTCTCTCTCACTCCCACCCTCGGGCAGTTACAAACACACACACACACACACACACACACACACACACACACACACACACACACACATACACACACACAAATGCAGGAAGACACGCACATACATTATGTCTTCAAGCCAGCTCATGGCTCTCAACAAAAAAAGTTGCAACTGTAGTGTATCCATTCATTCTTTCATCCAGTGATTCATACAAGTCTTTTCAGCATTGCAGTAAGCTGGAAGTATTCCCAGAATATAATAAGCAGAAGGCAAGAAAGGGCTGAAGGACTCCTGTTGCAGAGCTTTGTGATTATGCTAACTTAGTTTCTTTTCTCTGATTTCTGCTTCAAACAGATGTAATTGGCCTTGCTGATGGAAAAGAGGTCATGGGTATCAAGCAGGCAGATGACTCATCATTCTCTGTGAAGATCCAGGGAGCAGGAGTGGAGTCTTTTGAGCTGCAGGTATTTAAACCTGCCTTTTGCAGTGAATAGTTGGAGTGTATGTAGACATGCACTTAAAATATCATGATTTCCTCTTTGCTGGGGCTTGATATGCTATCTGTGATGCTACGTGTCATACAGTGTTTGTGCAGAAAAAAAACATAAACAGACTTTAAATGCACTCAACAGGTTCATATTCAGTGTTGTACTATTGCAGCTGTGTAAACTGTGTTTCTGTAGGTCCATGGATTCTGGTTTGTGCAAGACGCAATAATGGCTCTGCTTTCGAGGGATGAGGTGTGTCCGCGTTCCAACTTGTCACTGACATTTGCTGGAATGACTCTGGACCCACTTGCAGAACTGCAGAGCATCAAAGGGTTCAAACCAGGGGCCATCCTTCGCCTGGCAGAAGGTACATCACTATGTGGGCCACTTTTTAAGATTCTTCTCTTTAGATTGATTTCCAATATACAGTTATTGGATTTGTTTTGTTCCATGTTTGTAATTCATGTATATTTAAAAAAAAAATTCTCTTTCATATATACTTATAAAAAATGTGCCCTGTAAATATATCCTGTACTAAATTATTAATATCTCCTGAGATATAAATAATCTCTTTGATCATTAAAAAAAAAAAAAACATTGTTGGAAATTGTTAGCAGTAGCTATGGTTGCATTGATCAAAACTTTACCACTAGTTTGAACACCATTTTTTAATGCTGGCATTGCACTCCTGATTTCTCTTTATCATTTGTATGATCATAGGATACTACGGATTTTTGTGTTTGTATTTCTTATGTTTGTGTTTTGGATTATCTTATTATAACTTAAAATAACTAAGTTTGTTCTCATTAAATCCTGAATAACATGTAAAACAATTTGCTAAGATGACTGTTTCGATTTCCCGTTAAAAACTAATCCTGTTGGTGTTATCATTGGACTAATCATGCTTTCCCTTTCACACACAGTAAAGTTTCTCACAGCTCAATTCAAAACTCATCTGACTCATCTTTTCAAACAAGGCTTCATAGTTACAGAGATTACAACTCTGTGCCAACCACTTAGTCAGCTTCACACCTACTGAATGATGAAATATGGAAGCAAAGTATCCTTCAGGCCAGCGTTTATTTTATGAAGTATGTAGAATATTCATCAGTGATTAACAGATACTGCATGTGTGATCAAGTTTGACACTAATAGCATTGACATTGACTGTGAATCCTTGCGAGTCATTGTGCTGTGTATGGTAGTTGCTTGGAACATGTCAGTATTTGCTGGGTCATTTAGGTCAGTGTAACCGTTCTATGTGGGGGTATGTCTTTCCAGAACCCTACACCTCCCGCTCTGCCCGGCTCCATCTAACTCGTGTACTGGAGCTGCTGAGAGCATCGGGACCTCAGGATGCACTGAGAGAAGGCCGTTCACCCAGCGTGCTAGAAACACTCACACACACACAAACAGCAGGTATGCCCACATACTGTGCTGCAATACAGAGATGTAACATTAAAGGTCAAGCTCACTCTGATACTTCCTTTGTGTTGTAGACTCTAGCTTACCCAATGGAAAAAGCCTAAAACGCTCTCCGAGCAACACAAAAACAGAAACAGCCAGTCAGGATGGAGCTCCTCCCGAGTACCTTCTCCCTGGATCCTCAGAGAGACCACTCATGGCTCTGCTCCCACAGAGCTCCCAGCCAGAGGTACACACATACCTGGAGTGGTGTCATAGCCTGGGACACTATGATGCACTGTGACAGACACACATGCTGACACACTTTGTTAATGCCTCACAGGCCCCTAGCTACATCAAGGACTTATCTCTCAGCTGCTGGAATCCACCTCCAGGACACAGGAAGCTGCAGGGAGACTTCCTGTATATCACTGTGGTAACCCTGGAGGGACGACGGTGTGATATCACTTCCTGTCCAAAGGGTTTCTTTCTCAACAGGTAAAGAAATAACAACATGATACTAAGTTTTTTCTTGTTGAGTTTTTCTTCATGTTGACCAAATGCTGATATGTTTTTTAGTTAATTGGGATGATATTATGGTTGGAAGATAACACACCTGGTTGTCTCATTTCATTTTACTTTGCTCAAACTGCTCTGAATTTTTAAATGACACTATACTTTTCCTCTTTTTCCTCAGGTCTACAGAAGAAGTATTTGATCCTCGTCCTGCACAATCTGTCCCACTTTGTCACTGTTTCACTGACCTACTGAGCCACATCAGCCCTGCCTTCAAGCAAACCCTTTCTACACGCAAAAACAGGTATCACTGTACCATGGCACCAATGTGGTGTGTCTTTTTGATAGTTAAGGAAGCAGAGGATTTTAAAGAGGTTCATGTTTGGTACATGCAAATCTGACTCCTCTTACCTTACCCTCTAGGCTTCAGTTACCTGCAGTGGAAGGGATGCCCACTCCTTACCACACACTGAGCTGGCTCGGGCCTCCCTGTGTCTCCCGCACTCACAAAAATACCTTCAGCAGACTGGGACTAGATGACCAGCAAGCCACACAGGTTATTTACTACACAGAACAATGCAGACATCTCTTTTTGTCTCTTGATTGACATGCTTTTGGCTATGACATTAAATGTAACTATGTTTGTGACGTTCAGGCTCCAGACTGGAATGAGGAGTTGCAGGCAGCCAGAGATCTTCCTGTGAGCAGTCTGGAGGAGCGGCTGCAGAGGGAGAAAGCTCTGCTTCAGGTAACCAATAATACGTTTATTTTAGCAAAACATGAAAAAAAAAAAAGCTTATAGGGTTTAATCACCTGCTTTCTTTCTCTCTTACCTACCTGTTACAACTGTTTCCTTAGGTAAACAGTGCTTTCGTCAAAGCCGCTAGACAGGGGGCAGAAGCTGTTGTAGACGGCTTTGTGGAGCCTGTAAATGGAAACCCAGAGGACCCGGCTTTCCTGTGGGGGGGCCTGTTCATGAACCAGGGGGCTGCAAATATGATGTTTGGTGGGGAGAGGGGCCGCAGGTGAGAGTAAAATAAAAGCTCAATGACAGGATCCTACACGTGTAACGCAATTTGCACTTGCATTAGTGAAGTTCACTGATGCATCCTGTTGCGTTTGTTAACAGCGTAATTTGACTGATTTTGTTTCACTTTTATTGTTGCATGAAAAGCTTATTTACATCTTATTTGTCATCTTCTACATGCAGGGCGGCTCAGAGGTTGGAACTTAAAGCAGTTGAGGCCTATAATAATGTAATGAAGCAACAGGGGTTGCATACTTTGCCTACAGCTGTCATAGACTACAGAGGAGTGCGTCTGACTGCTCAGGGTCTGGCTCCTGGTTTGGAGGGTCCAGAGCAGGACCAGGAGGCTGAAACTACTCCAGTCTCAAGGTAAACCCATTGGTGAAATAATATACCAGTTAACTGTAGCAGTTGTATTATCACATTGTTTGATACCCCCCCCCCCCCCCTCTCTCTCTGCAGAGGACTGCTTTATGGAGTAAATTCAAAATCCCAGGAGTCCCCCCAGCGCAGGCAGCTATTGGAGCACTTGGCTCACTCTGCAAAGAAACTCTACATTCAGAGACACGTTGTCATGTTGCCAAACAACTACAAGGCATCGCTGTTCACCTCAGTGGACACTCAAGGACTGCTGGGGGCTGACGGGAGGTTCTACATACTGGATGTGTTCAGGACCTTCCCAGCAGATGCCAACTTCTGTCCTGAGGTAGAGATAAGAAGTCTGATGGACAATGGAGAAGAGGAGAGTGCTAAAAACTGTGAAGAGGAAGAGAAGAAGAGTAGCGTAAAAGAGGGCTGGCCTGAAAGTTATCATTCAGACTCTGGGCTTCCCAAGAGTTTCCCTCATGCACTCTGTAGACTGAGACCAGAACTGGTGGAGCTCTTCATCCAGCACAAGTGAGTTAAACATAACAAAATACCTCCAACATACATTTATGGTGGGGGGGGTTTTCACTGAGTTTTGTTTTGCTCCTTTCAGACATTGTCAGTTCACTCAGCGTGTCAAGGAGATACTGGACGAGAATGGGGGATTCGAAGAATGTGCAACAGCTCGTAAGAAGATTTTCACAAGTTTTAGATTGAGGAAAATATAGTAAACCATGCAGATCTTTGCTCATATAGAACCTGACAAATGTTTTATGACTGCAGGTGACTCCCGATCCACTGAAGCAGTACGGGCTGCTTGCAAAGAATCAGGCTCTCTTAGCAGCATCATGTTTGAGATGCGTCTCAACCCAAACGTCTTCTCTCCAGGTACCGTGTGACAGTACACACTCACACACATGCACAGTAAAATATTTTCATGAATTAAGTATGACAGGTTTCTTGTGTTTTGTGTTTAGGAGTTTCCTTCCCTGCTTCTGAAAGTGACTCAACAAAGCAACAAGGGAGTTTACTTAGGGAAGCTGCTGTTTTCATCATCACACATCAGATACCAGCGTTTGTAAGAGGAACCACTTTTTACGAACTATAACAAGCACATGATCTACTGCAAACATGGAACAAGCTCAGCCAATTGGTGTGTGTGCTTTTGTTTTCACACAGGTTGAGCACTGGCTACAAAACAACGAGGCACCGATGGATGGAACGTCTCTCAAACAGACGCTTCACCACAGAGGAATCAACCTGCGCTATCTCGGTCATGTGGCCAAGGCTGTCGGTGACTCAGAACACAAGGAGCGCCTGAGGCATATAATGGTGCATTGAATATATAACTTAGCCAGACAAACAGAAGTTCCACGCTGGTGTATTTGCTCACTTGTCTGTGTTTTCTAACATCCCTCATTCTGTCTCAACCAGAGGACGGTTATGGGAGAAATATTCATCCGTTCAACAAGACGAGTGTTCAACAATTTCCTCCAGGTAAATTTCAGAATTTAAAAAAAAAAAAAAAAAAGCAGGTGTGAGTCTTTCATTCCGGAAAGAATGAAATTCTGCCTCTGGTTATTCCTCTGTAGGGTGTGGACGTGCCAAGTCTCTCTGCAGCTGTCAGTCACTTCCTATGCTGCCTATTGGTTCCCCACTTCACGCCTGCTCCTGTCGGGGAGGAGACCAAAAAGAAATCTAAGCGGCGTGGCCGGGGGGCTGGGGCCTCTGAGAGTACGCCCTGGAGCACACTCACTGGGGCTGAGCTGTGGAACTTGGTTTGCCAAGACGCTGATGAAACATATTGCGTTGCTGACCGCCTCGGGTGAGGACACAGAGTTTGTTTGTTCTAACTTCATGGTGTTTGTTGGTTAGGGTTAGAGTCTTTACTCAAATTTTCTCCTAGAGTCCTTCAGTATGTAAGAACAATACCACCTCTTCAAACTCAATAATAAAAACTCATCAAAGCTCTGAGTCATCATGACTGAATGCAGACATGGGAAACAGATATTGGCTTGTACTCAGTTTCAAGGTTACAGCAGGTTGAAATATTTTGTGCTCTCAATTTCAGGCTACAGATACGGAAAACTATGTCATATTTCCTATTTAGAACATATATTCTTTTGTAATTACCCCAAATTAGCCATGGTGATATCAATATTGATACAGAAGGAGGGAATTCCAGCTTCCACTCAATGAAATACTCTTTATGAAAACGTAAAAAAAACTGTCAATAAATTCTTTTTGAATTATTTTGCAATCAATTTTGATACAAATATTATTTTCCCTGTGACAGTTCTGGTCCAAACCACCTGGTGGAGCAGTACGGCCTCCAGAAAATCTCATTGCTTCGAGAATTCTGTCTAAAGACAGGAGTTCAGGTATCATCCAAAACATTAATGAATGCGTAAAGCGTCTCTTAAAATTCCTACTTAAACATAAATAGACTAGCTGCATTTAAATATTCATAGTTGCATTTTGTACAGATGTCTGTCTAACATGAGTCTGGTTCTTTCCGAGGTTTCTGCCCATTTAAGGGAAGTTTTTCTTTGCCATTGTAACTTGCTAAATGTTGCTAAGTGCTGTGCTCATGGTGGGTTAAGATGAGATAAGACTTCTTATCTTTTCGTGATGTTGGGTCTCTGTTAATAAAATTCATTAGTCACAAGTCTAGACCTGTTCAAGCTTTTGAAAAGCGAGATAACGTTTATGAATTGGCACTATATGAAGAAAAATTGATTGACTGAATGAAAATTAGCTTTGAGATAAAGCTTATAAAAGAGATACAGTGGAACTACAGTTTATTTTGTGTCTACACCAGTTGAGACTGAGAGACTACTTCCTGGACAACCAAAACAAAGCTCCCATTGGTCCAGACGATGTCCTCAACATCTTCCCTGTCGTCAAGCACCTTCACATGCCAACTGCAGATGCTTCAGCAGCATACCATGCAGCCTTGAACTTCCTCCAGAAAGGTGTGTAAAGGAAAAAAAATGTCTTATGTGAGTTGTGAACAGTCAGTCTAACTTGTTTGTTTCCTCACTGTAGGTCTTCAGGATCAGGCACATGAGCGCCTAAAAGAAGCAGTGTACCTGTTTGGTAGAGTGTGTGATAACCTGCACCCTGATGCCTGCCACTGCCACAGCATGTTGGCCAAAGTGACCTACCAACTGGGGAAACCAGCAGAGGTAAGCTGCCTGAGTTGTAACTTTATATAGTAAGTTTAAAGAGCAGGGGAATGGTATCATCAATGTTCACTTTGTTATGGTATAAAAGTGCATTTTGAGATACTTCTACTTCAAATAGAAGTTCCTCCTCTACTACTATTATTATACAACATTTGAAGAAGAAATGTTGAATCTTAACTACACATAACAACTTTGTTAGGGTTGGGTTATCTGCTGCTGACAGCTTTGTTATCTGCTCTGGGGTATATTATGATACAGGATTTAAGGGATAAAAGGCTGAATACAAACAAATGTGGCCACTTTCATCAGCATGACTTTTCTCTGCCCTCAAGGCTCGCAGTATCCAGCTGACAGCAGTAGTCATCAGTGAGAGAGTTCTTGGTTTTGACCATGCAAACACAATCCAGCAATATGTGAGTATATCAACAAATCCTGATTTGTTCCAACAGGAGCAAAGAACCAAAACCCCAGTTGACCTTAAAAGAGATGTGAGCTGTGCAAACTGTGTGTATGTAAACTGTAATGGGTTTTTTTTTTTGTTGCTTTTTATATGTAGGCCCTCTTGGCTGTGTATATGTTTGCTGGAGGAGAGACTGCCCTTGCACAAAAGTGTCTCCTCAGAGCTCGCTTGCTGATCCAAACAGTCCATGGAGAAGATCATCCATATGTTGCAACACTGGATGTAGGTCACACAACTTAACTGATGACTTTAAGAACAAAAGGAGTCATTAAACACAATATTTTAATTTGAAATTATTCTCTTTGGTTTCATGCAGAGCTGCCTTGGCTTGGTGCTGACAGGGGATCAGTCTGAAAAGTTCCTACAGAATGCCCTCAGACTCAACACTTCTTTCTTTGGACCCACAAATCTGCACACAGCTCTCAGGTGAGGAACCATTTAGAGCTTGTGCTTGTGTTTTGTAGAAATAGTTTACTATAGCTTGTCTTCTACCGCTTCTTCAACACTGTCACCACTTTTCCTCCTACTTGTGTAGTCAGCACATGCTGGCTCAGAAGATGTGCAGTAAGGGAGACTACAGAAGTGCCATGACACATGAAAAAGAGGCTCTCGCTGCTTTTACTTCCTTGGTTAGTATACACATGTGATATAGAGAGATTTGAAATGATTTTGTGTGCAGATCATCTCATGGTGATGTTTGTTTCTTTCTTAGTTTGGAGAAGATCATTCTCAAACAAACTGCAGCAAAGAGTTTCTTTGCACCATAACCAAGCAGGCCGTAAAGGTGGAGCGTTCTCTCAGACAGGCCAAAGCTGACTGCGCTGAGCAAGCAGTGGAGGTATGCCCAAGAACTCATGAAATATGTGAGCATTTAACTCTGATCAAGAAAAAGAAATGTGTTTAATAATCTCTCTGCTCTGTGTTTTAAGTGTATAACTCCCTCATCAGACACGGTGCTGGAGCAGATGGTGCTTGTGACAGGGATCAGGAGGATCACAAAAAGGTAAATATTCACTGTTAAATCTTTTCCAAAATATTTCTGAAGCAAACTCTGTAGATCTTTTCTGTAGAGTCTTGTAACTTTCATAAAGTTTCCATACATGGGATAAGCTTCATCCACCCATGACCATGAACAGGATAAGCGGTATAGAAAATGAATGAATGAATGAATATTGGCTACAGGAAAAAAACTGTGTTATGAATGATACTAAAATATAAAATGATTATAAAATAATTTAAGATGCATATATGTCTCCCTAATATGTCATTAACTATTTCCCACATAGTTTACTGTTATAAAAAGATTAAAAATGCTTTATTTTGAGCTAAATTATAAATTGAGCAGGTGAAATTTAGGTTAAAGAGAATTTTAGTTAAGTTTGCAGATCACTAAAGTAACCCTCTTTTCACAGTGACAAACTCCAGGAATACAGGCAGAAACACATTGAACTAAAGGCAGCAGTTGCAAAAGAGCTTGGATTCGATCTGGGAGCAAAAAAGCTCTTCTCCTTGGACTCTCTGAACTGGGCAGAAAAAGGTTCAGATCAAAAGGAAGGGAGCGGCCAGGAAGCAGAGGAAAAAGGAAACCTGGGCAGTGAGAGCCAAGAGGTGCTGAAAGTGGAGGAGACTTCAGTAGAGAGAGCTGCTGAAGTTTCATCTAACAATCATGTGGTGGAGCCGGCTGAGCAACAGCAGCAAACAGATGAAGACGAGAGTGATGGAGTCTCTCCAGGTGCTGAGGTCCAAGAAGTGAATGGGGGGTCTGAGGTCAGGGTTGAAGGAGAGGAAAGTGATGCAGAAAGCAGTAGTACAGCCAGTGGGGATGGCAAATCTGAAGCAACAGCTGATGAGGTAAAATCAAAAGAGATGAATGGTGAAATAAACGGAGCTGTGAACGTCCCTGTCAGCCCAACTGCCTTGAAAAGTAAAGGAACATGGGCAGATATTGTTTCCAAAGTGCCTGTTGCAAATGGGAAAGCAGATACTGATCAAGCAGTCAATGGAGTGGCAGACAGTGTCACTGCTGATGGAGCAGCAGAGGAGTGAAAACATATTACACAAGAAATCAGTGTTGTAGTGGAATTTTTACAAATCACTGCTGTATGATAAAACTCTCCCAGGATCTGAGATGTAGTTTGATCACTGTTAAATGATCACTGAGCAAAGCAGAAGATGACAAAGTCAGATGACAAGTATTACACTGTGTTTGAGGTATTATTGCTGGATTCTGGGAGAGGGCTGTACTGTGGAGTTGTTTTTCAACAATAAACTTTTTACTCTGGTTTACAGGCAATTGTGATTTTTGTCATGATTCAGCAACTGACAGGCAATCACATCGTGTAAAATAAAAACATTTATACATATGCTCTTTTAACAGCAAACCACAGTGTAGAACATATCAAAATTAAAATAATTAAATAAAATAGTTTTTTATGAGGACTGAGTAGGAAAAAATCTCATGTTGAAGACAATGACATGGTCATAATATAGAAACAATAACTATGGTGCAACAAGTATTGTGTTTTTTTTAATCATTTACATTTTTAAATTCTTTTAACGCAGTAATGATCTTTACCGGTTATATTACAAAAATAAGACTGCTCCAGCAATCACTGGCTTGGTGAAGTAAAAAACACATAACATGCTGTTGACACAACACAAGCTGTTGAAGATAACAGATCCAATCTTCATTTTGACATATTTTGTATTTTAAACTTCATGTATCGAGGACACTAATTAAAAAAAAAAAAACTTCTTCCAGTTCTATGTGCCTCTCCAGTCTCAGCTTGGTTCTTCCCTCAGAATTATCTCCAAATCAGGGCAGTGTTGGTACTGTGGTTCAGGTGGCTCTGCCCAGGAGGATCGAGGGAGTCTGTTAAGTCCACTGTTTGGAAATGTGATGATTGCCGTGTCACCGAAGACATCGATCATTCTGGATGGACAAGGCAGCTGTTTCTCCTCACACACAGACGCAGCCTCAGTAATGTAGCTGTAGTCACGTTTGAACTCTCTCTCAATCGTCCTGATGGAATAGCAGAAAAAAAAACTCACCTGACTTCAAACTCTCATTTAGATTTTTTGCTTTCTTGAACTCACCTGTCCAAAATGCCACAGAAGCTGTTTCCGATGATTATCATCAAAGAGAGACTTTGAGTGTTCCAGTTCTTCCAAAGAAGGTTGTTGTAAAGGGCTTTTCCACAATGCATCAGATAAAAGAGTGTGGGCTTAGTTGCCAAACGCTTCCCCTCCTGCACAATACAGAGAGAGGCAGAAAGATGAATGAAAGACGAATCAAAGCCTACTTCAGGCAACCTGACACGCATTCGCTTAAGGTGGGTTTAGTTTAGGCTATTTAATTGTTACACAGTTGTTGTTTACACTATTGTGCTTAGAGGAAGCTTAGACAACTCGTAAGTTCAGAATACTACAGGACTCTTTCTTTGTGTAGTCATGAAAACATTTTCTCTGTCTGACCTGATACTGTGGCAAAAATAATGATACTTTTCTGAAAATGCCTTTCAATCTGTGGAATTAAACTGAATGATAGGGCCTTAAGATTTTGAGGACATTCTTCTGCACTGTGAACTTTCAGATAGCTTTTCACCCATTAAAAATCAACAACCTACCTCATTTTCTGTGAGCACAATAAGACCCAACTCTCTCAAAACATCCTTCTCTCCAGAGGAGAATGCGGGGTCATAGACAAAGCATTCCTTTAAGGGAATCTAAAGGGGAGAGAAAAAAATGGTAATATCACTATTGTAGACACCAGCTTCCCCACTGTCTTTTACTATTTAATTTCACAAGCACATCCTCTACCTGTCCTGATTCCAGCAGCAGCAGCAACATGGCGAGCTGGTAGCGAGCTGACACACATGAGGCAAAGGAGCCCAGGCCATAACACACACACTCCATCTGCTGATGAGATGTATCATCCTCCGGCTGGTCCACAGGTTCCTCTGTGCTTTTGTTTTCTGGTGATTTTGAGAGGACTGCTGATCTTGCAACCAAAAGCTGCTCTGAAAACAAGTAATGTGAATGGGTCAATGACAGTAGCGTTAGTATCTATGGTGCAATCTATGCATCTGTACCCATGAAGGAAGACAGATGATACTGTAACGGACTGGATGGGTTTTTTGTGTTGATTAATGGGAATGTGTTGCTGTTTAGATTAGTTATTATGTGTTTTACAATTACAAGGTTCTGGGAATGCATCACCCACAATGAGCAGTACAGCAGCCAACATCTGTGTGTTGTGTGTTTTCTATGAATGCGTCTCAAAGCTCCAAAGTTTCATCTTTCCTTCCTCTACTTGTGTCATTCACTAGCTTCTTAGTCCGTCCCACTGGAAATGCATGGAGAGATGCAAGGTAATGAAGACAGGAGAGAGGAAACGAGGTTTGTTTCAAGAGCAATGAGACGTGCTTTTCTTCCAGAGCGTCACATGAAGTGACATATTTTAGTGTTGACCGTGTCAGTTGATCACTGCTTGATCATCTGTCAGTCAGCCCTAACAGCTGTTTGTGTGTCTGCACATGTATGCTGTAATAACTTTAATAAAATAGAAACAGTAACAGAGCTTTGTCTGTGTTTGTTAACCTGTTTAACAAACACTTACACATGAGGGAAATCTGCATTCTGTTTTTTTCTGGCCTGCTTTGAAGCACACAGATCACTTTACCAGTAAAATGCATCATTGTTGGATTATAATATGGTGTGAGGGCTCAGAAAAAAAATATTTGCACATCTGTTCCTATCACCATGATGTTAAGCCACTGGTCACTTAGCTGCAACCTGGATAATTTCACAGCTAAATAAAGCGGTTGATGTCCTGCATATTCACCTTTCCATTTCAGCCAAAATTCCTCACACCGAAGCTCAGACCTAAATAGAAATTAAAAAAATAATCAGATATTGCATACATATTGTGAAAGTGTGAGTCCACCCAAGAAAATGTTTTCATATCCCAAATTTTGCTGTTTGATGACGGTCTTACACTATGTCTTGGATTCGTTTAACTGTTTTTCCGATGTCTAGCTGCTCCTGACGGCATGCTAAATTGGATGACTCGTGAGCTAACTTTGATTTCCGTGCGCCGCCTTTTCGTCTCCGGGCTACCTGCCACTCATCTACAGAGTCCGACATCTATAAAACTTTTACAAGTACTCCACGGAAACATGTGGGATATGTGCATTCGAACATGGTTGTTTTGAAGTGATGGTAGGTTTCGCTATGAGAGGCAAGTCGGACTATCACGTCTGTAACACGCATATGCTTTTCCGGTGTTAAGCCAAAGTCTGCACCCTTGAGGTCAAATCACAGTATATTGGATTTTTTTTTACAATATTATTTTGTCTTTATGGGATAAAACTGAAACAAACGCCTTCATAAAATGTCTAACAATCATGTCTGGGAAATAAATTATTGAGGCAACAAATACAACACCGGTAACCGCTGAGGCGTCACCCGGAAGTAGTTATTCTGCGTGAAAAAACTTATTAGCTACCTAGCTAGCCTCTGTTGGACTACGTTTTTGTTACGGCAGTTAAGCTCATTTTATTTGATACTGTGTGAAGTTGTAAAAACGTTAGAGGTAACTTATATTTAAAATGTTATTGGTTATCTACGCGATAAAAACAACAGTTTTGCCAGTTCACGTTAGATTTGCTAAAAGGGCATGCGTACATGTCCTCGCTTTGGGTAGACAGTCAAATTTCACAAGTAGTGTATTAATTTAGAAAGATCAAATTATCAACAACCGAACTCAGCGATAAATGTGACATTGTTTTGTTAGTGTTTGTGAGTTAACGTCGGTTAAGTAGATGCTAACGTAATAACTTTGCATTAACCATGACCACACGGTTATTACAGCAAAGAATTGACAGTTATCAAAATGTTAAACGGTGGTTGTCTGTAGTAAATCTAGTTTGTCTCTGGATACAGCTCAGCAAGGTTCTTTACAGTACTCAGTAATGGTTTGTTGTTGATTGTAACATCTGTAGATGTCTATGTCCCATCTGTATGGGCGAAGAGGGGAGGAGGAGGAGGAAGAAGGAGTGGAGGTTGAGAGCTTTGAGGTGACAGAATGGGACCTGGCAAATGAGTTCAACCCTGACCGCCGCAGACACAGGCAGACCAAGGACCAGGCCACCTATGGCATCTGGGCTGACAAGGACTCAGACGAAGATGAGAGGCCCAGCTTCGGAGGAAAAAAGTAATGCATTTTTTTGTACTTGTTGCCCTTGAAATACGTAAGATGGGTTTTTCAACATATTTACTCCAAAACGTGTACCTTAACCAATAGTGATTATCACTGCGGCATGAATCGTGATGTAATTCAAAGCATAATTTTAACAGTAAGGAAAACCCTGCTCAAAAAGAAATGGACCACATTTAATCATTTCAGTAGTTAACAGATACACCAAACACTGCTTCTGTTCTTTTTTCTTCTCAGATCTAAAGACTACAGTGCACCTGTGAACTTTGTGAGTGCTGGTCTGCGCAAGACTGCTGCTGAGGAGAAAGAGCAACGGCAAAAAGGCTCTGATGACTCTGATGATGATAATGTTCCTTCAGCACCCCCACTTTCCCGTGGTGCTGCACCAAAAAAACTCCAGATGGTAGACTTTTTGTTGTTGATAATTTTTTTAAATTTGTGGATGTAAGCTTTTAAAAGGTATGTCAAACACAAATTGTTTATATTTTGTAGGGTAATTTCAGGGGGAACCAGTCCCAGAGGTTTGCTGGTGGCATACAGTCCGGAAAAGGCATTGGTAGCTGGGAGAAGCACACAAGGGGGATTGGACAGAAGCTTTTGCAGAAAATGGGCTACCAACCAGGCAAAGGCTTAGGGAAGAATGCTCAAGGTGGGGTTGCCTGATGAGACTAAGTTATTATTGCAAGCAATACTGTGTGGTGTCTAGGAACCACATGGAATAATGGCATAATATAGAAGGATGTTCTGACATTGCACCCCCTTATGATGCAGGTATCGTAAACCCAATTGAGGCAAAAGTTCGTAAAGGCAAGGGAGCAGTGGGTGCTTACGGCAATGAGCGAACGAAGCAGAGTCTTCAGGATTTCCCTGTTGTTGACTCAGAGGAAGAGGATGAGAAGGTAGAGTGTTGACGCTTATTTTCCTTTTTGTACCACAAAAGTGAAATTGTTGGCTGTATCATAATTGTTTTTACATTATCATGCATTTCTGTCTGAGCAGGAATTTCAGAAGGAGCTGGGTCAATGGCGTAAGGATCCTGCAGGCCCTGCAGGAAAGAAAAAACCAAAGTACTCTTACAGGACTGTGGATGAGCTGAAAGCTAAAGGCAAGCTGGTGGGGCGCAGCACAGCTGCATCAGCAGGAGAGTTGGCACAGGTTAAGGTATGTTTGAGAGAACTTGCATGTACGCCTCTTGTTTCTATATCACAGAAATGCCATCACGGCACTATGAGTGCAGTGAGGAAATGCTTAAGTTAATTGTGCTTTTACGCTAAGTGCAATCCTCATCGGAGGATTTGTTTACATTATGTAAGAAAATATCAGGCTTCCTTTTATCTTATCTAATATAAACTGATTTTTCACTATCCACTTTTATTCACAGGTAATAGATATGACTGGAAGAGAGCAGAAAGTGTATTACAGTTACAGTCAGATGTCCAACAAGCACAGTGTTCCAGATGAAGGTCCACCAAGCATGTCCACTCAGGATCAGAAGGGAACTGGCTTCGCTCTTCCTGAACTGGAGCATAACCTCCAGCTTCTGATAGACCTCACAGAGCAGGACATTTTACAGGTATGACAAGACCAAAGATATCTGACATTTACCTTTTGATTATGACATGGGGAGAAAGGAAGGAAAAGAGTTTTCGCTGAAACACTTTGATGCGTTGTCGCCACATACTGACCTGTTAAGCCTTTTGCTGTTGCATCACTTTCTCCTGAAGTCTGCCAGACGTCTGCAGCATGAGAAAGATGTAGTTGTGTCGCTGAGCCATGAATCTCGAGCACTGCAGAGCAGACTGGAAACAGAACAAAGTGCCATCCAGAGAATGGAGGCCGTTCTAGCCTTGGTGGAGCGTTTTCCTTCTGGAGAGATGGCACCAGGGGAGGGACCCACACTGCAGGTTTACATACAGTTTATATTCTCAGACAGTTATTAGGTTGTTTCTTTGTCTTGTTTTTGGTATCTCATAAATATACAGAAGTTGACTTGTGTTCTTCTTTTCTGTTCTCAGGAGTGTGCACAGATCTTTGAGACCTTACAGACAGACTATTATGAAGAATATAAGACAATGGGACTGGCAGACCTGGCTGTTGCTGTTGTTCAACCATTACTCAAAGAAAAACTTTGCTCCTGGGACCCTCTGAAGGTACATTTTAGTGAACTCTAATTAACTTTTTTTCTTGAACCACAGTTTAGAACACACTTCTCAAGTCTTTCTATTTTAATTTCAGGACAGTTCTTACTGCCTGGAAGACATTGGTCAGTGGAGAGCAATACTGGAGTCTAGGGATCTCCACTCCAGTGCCCCAGATTCAAACATGGACCCTTACCACAGGTTTGTTCAGACATACAAACATACTTCAGACCATGCTCAGTCTTCAACTTCATTAGCTTATTTTCTGTCCTTGTTGGACCAGATTGTTGTGGGAAGTTTGGATCCCAGTGATGCGGTCCTGTGTGTCAGGGTGGCAGCCTCGTATTGTAGGGCCAATGGTGGACTGTGTGGAAGTGTGGGCACCTCTTCTCCCCCTGTGGATCCTGGATCACATGTTGGAGCAGCTAATATTGCCCCGGCTACAGAGAGAGGCAAGACACACACCACTCAAAGCTACACTTTGACTTAGAGAAATCCCTCTGATTTTTGGTAATTTTATATCATAAGCTTGTGGATCCGTTGTTTTTTTATTATTCCCTTTTTTCAACTTTTTCAGGTGGACAACTGGAACCCTTTAACTGACACAGTGCCAATCCACTCCTGGATCCATCCTTGGCTACCTCTTCTCCAATCACGTCTTGAGCCCCTTTACCCACCAATCAGAAGTAAATTGTCCAACGCCCTGCAGAGGTGGCATCCCAGTGACGCCTCAGCTCGCCTTATCCTACAGCCATGGAAAGATGTTTTCACACCAGGGGCATGGGAGGCCTTCATGGTCAAAAACATAATCCCTAAACTGGGTATGTCTTCATTAATATGTAATAGCAGCATATAAAATTTCATTACCCTCAAGTCTTTTCCCGCCCTTTTCTTACTTTTTCTTCTGCATGTCATTAATATACAGTGGCCTCTGTTTCCCTCCTCAGCTCTGTGTCTGGAAGAACTGGTGATCAACCCTCACCAGCAGCAGATGGAGCCATTTCACTGGGTGATTGACTGGGAGGGCATGCTGTCCCCCTCCAGCCTTGTGTCATTGCTGGATAAAAACTTCTTCACTAAGTGGCTGCAGGTCAGTGACTATATTACACAGAAAATAAATTAATACAGATGCTCCAAGTAACTATTGACATGTTACATAGTTGATACATTGTTTGTGACTTTTTGTCTTTCATTGACTGTAGGTCCTGTGTTCCTGGTTGAGCAACAGTCCTAACTATGAAGAAATTACCAAGTGGTACCTGGGTTGGAAAAGTATGTTTAGTGATGTCTTGTTGGCACAGCCACTGATTAAAGAGAAGTTCAATGAAGCTTTGGACATCATGAATCGAGCAGTGTCTTCAGGCATGGGTTGGTATCATTCACGGTCTCAGAGATTAAACACATGAACCATGAGACAGCTTTTATTTTTAAAGTAATAATAGTGTCCCTTATTAGGGTTTTTCCCCCTCTGCTATATCAAAAACGCTGATCACTCATTCTTTTTCACCCACAGGTGGATACATGCAACCAGGTGCAAGGGAAAATATTGCATACCTCACACAGACAGAAAGGCGGAAGGACTTCCAGTACGAAGCCATGCAGGAGCGCAGAGATGCAGAGAGTGTTGCCCACAGAGGCATCAGTGCGGGTGTACCAACAAACTTTAAAGATCTCATCCAGACCAAGGCCGAGGAGAACAACATTGTCTTTATGCCATTAGTGGCCAAACGACATGAGGGCAAACAGCTGTACACATTTGGGCGTATTGTCATCTACATAGACAGAGGGGTTGTGTTTGTGCAAGGGGAGAAGACTTGGGTGCCAACATCTTTACAGAGTTTGATAGATATGGCTAAGTGAGGGTGGACTGATTGTTTGCTTCGTTAGTCAAATGTAAATGAGAATAGAACAAAGGAAGTGTTTGTTTTTTTTAATTAGATTAGCAGATTGATCCTTGTCTTGTGTCTGTATATTTTTTTAAGTGTCACACTTGGAACTGTGAATAAATCTGTATGGATGTGTGTAGTCTGTGGTGTTACTGTTTTAATTTGGTAGAATAAAATGTGAATAAGTTGAAGAAAAACTCATTCAGTTAATTGTGTGAATGGATTTTCAGAAGCTAAACAAACTTCCATTAACGTTTTAAGCAACGCTTCCATATTGTGGCATTAGTATTTTTAGCATTTTTTTTCATGGTTCTACTTAAAAGAGACAATAGTCTTAACAGAGAAGAGAAATTCTTCGCTTGTAACCATAGACTGTATAGTAAAACACTTAAAACCGCTTTTGACACGTATTGCGGTCTTCCTGACTTTTCACACAGGTATTTACATGTATCTCACTGTAGGTGGCAGTGTAGCTGATGGTTCCTCCTGATGCTATCCGGTCCGAGTGTTGTTTCGCAGCGGGGCTTCCGTTACCGTTTAGCGCTTAGCGGTGAACAAAGTGTCCCATACATGTGCATTTGCACACGAAATAATAGCTTCACTCGTGTTTTGGTGACACAGGGGTATGTGGATATTTACCAATATATCGCACAATATATCATATATATTAAATATAGGATGTTCATGATATGAAGCCTGGCTTATTTTAGCGGACAAGCTAACGACTTTTAGCCATTGAGCTAGTTAGCATTCACTATCAAAGCTAGTGAAACACTGGGAGTTACCTAACCTGCGTTACTCACGTGCTTCTTACTATCTTCATTGTACATTTTTTCATTACTCATACAGCCAGTCATGTCGTCGGACGCCTTGAAGAAGCGAAAGTCGAAAGTTCTCCGTAGTGAAGGAGGAACCCCTGAGATGAAGCGAGGTCGTGGAGAAGGGAACCAGCAGGTAAGGATAAACAGGAATAGATGATCAGAGACCACCGATCAAATGTGGTTAAAGGTTGATGTAACTTTGCTTCACATACTAGAGTACTTAAAAGCTACTTGTATCACGGGATGCTTAAGTTCTTTTATCTTGGCTACTCACTCAAACAGCTGTGATGAATTACATTATAATTAAACGGTTCAAATAAATTATACTTGGGGGAATATTTTTTTCAGCAGCTTATAACAAGAGACATGGGTATATAACATTTTTATAAACTAAATTAAAATAGTAAGCATTGGATATAAAACATAGCAAATAATACTCTTCATACTACCTACTTGCTCATAGACTATAATTGCACCGGGTAAAAGCTGTACCAGGATGCTACTAACCACACAGTATGTACAATGATAATATGGTAAAAGTAATACTGCAGAGTGGATATAGCACATAGAACTAAAGTAGGTAGACCCATGTTTTATCCTTTTTTTTTTTTTCTACTTCCAGGATGTCCGTGTATATAACGAGGAGGTGGAACTTGATGGCAGGGACCCTGGGCAGGATTACCTGCAGTACAAAGAGTCATGTGAGAGTTTGGCTACACTCATGAGTGAGATCCAGGATCTTAAAGCCAATGGCGCCAAGGAAGGGGTGAGAGGCATACTCACTTAAATCACCATGTCATTGCTGACTGGTAGATTTTTTTTTTTACAGCCATACTGCAGACAATGTAATTTTCTGTGATCAGTTTTACCTGTATGTAAAGGTACATTCCCTCCCTGCAGAGGCATTGTATATATCATTTCATTGTCTTGTATTGGTAAATCTCATGTGTTGTTTAATTTATCACAGAGAAAGATGATTATTTATCTTTGTCAAGTCTAACATGTTTTGTCTGCTCTCAGTGTGCCGAGATCGAGCAGAGGCGCATGCAGAGCTGCATCCACTTCATGAACCTGAAAAAACTCAACCGCCTTGCTCACATGCGACTGAAGAGAGGAAGAGATCAGACGCATGAGGTAACTCCCACAAAACTCTCCAGTTTGGTCCAACAATAGATGTAGAGAAACACTATCCTGGGTTAAGGTCACAACTCTGTGTCTTTGCTGAAAAAGAGCTGCCTCAGCTCCTTTTTCTGCTGATCAGAAAATGCAAGTTGAACTCTGAGCACTATGTTTTCCTTAACACCTAACAACTGCAGTCAGCAAAGAAAACTTATGCACCCCTGGATTTGTTTCCTCTCAGAATATAAGCATCATATCCCAAATCCTGTTTAATAATCTCTGTGTTAAATGCATCCTAGTTTTAATTTTAGGCATATTCTTTGGCACGTGTTTAATGCAGAAAAACAGCGGTTGTGTTGGAATACTAGCCTTAACCAGATATTTGTTTTCATTAGGCAAAGCAGAGAGTAGATGTGCTTCATCTTCAGTTACAGAACTTGCTCTATGAAGTTATGCATCTCCAGAAGGAGATTAGCAAGTGTCTGGAATTCAAGTAAGTATAAAATATCCAATTGAACTATTAAAACGGGTAGCGATAAAACAGATTGAAATTAAAGATTAACATGTCAAGGGATAACAAAAAAGCTTAATGTAGCTGCTGTCGGAGACATGTTTTCAGACATTAATTTATGAAATAACTACACCTTAAAATGTGTGATTAATACAACTTTTCCCTGGTGCAGGTCTAAGCATGAGGAAATAGACTTGGTGTCTGAGACAGAGTTTTACCAGGAGGCACCACAGGACATTTCCAGGCCTCAACTCACTAAAAATGATCCCCATCAACTCACGCTAGCACGACTTGACTGGGAGCTTGAACAGAGAAAGAGGTATGAAGAGTCTCACGCACCACAGTGCTGTGTTAACAAAACAGCCTAAAGTAATATTTTTGAAGCAGAATGCATCTGTAAGAAGTTTGTGTTTGGATACAGGCTGGCAGAGAAGTACAAGGAGTCTCAAGCCACAAAGGAGAAGATCCAAAAAAGCATTGAGGAGAAAAAGGAACATCTGACGAGCTTGCAGCCGGGACTCAATGCCATCATGCAGGTATAATGAATGTCTAGGTGCCATATTGTGAAGACTGAAAGTCTCAGCTGCTTCACACATTCACTGTATCATCACATACCTGCCCATATGCATCCTGAATGTCAGTAACTGTCTTTTTCTTGCAGGCCTCTCTGCCAGTGCAGCAGTATCTGTCTATGCCTTTTGAACAAATTCAGAAGCAAACAGAAGTCTCACGCCACCTGCCGCCACCTCTTTATGTTCTTTTTGTTCAAGCCAATGCTTACGGCCAGGCCTGTGGTAAGCCAGGAAAATACAGTAGTTCATAAAATAGTTCTCCAAAAATGAGCATTTGAGATTCTGGTTTAACCGTGTTATAATTTGCTTCTGCTACATCTTCAGACAAGAACCTGAATGTCTCAATCAGTGGGGATGTGGATGAAGCCAAGGCCCTGTCGAAACCTCCAGAAGATTCCCAGGGTACATAAACACATTCAGCACATGTACATGTTTCACAGTGTCATTATTATGAGAAATGCTTCACAAACAACCAAAAGATCTAAAGAAATGCCCTGTCTTCACCCAGATGATGAGAGTGACTCAGATGCGGAGGAGGAGCAAGAGAAAACGGTGAGTCTTTGACCTGACTTTTCTCCTGACATACACACCTCCTCACAGAAACGCGTGCACCCACACACACACACACTCATACCCATACCCCCATGTCACAGAGTTCAGCGATTTCTTGACATGCCCGTCTTTGCTGTGGAAACACCAACTAAATCCCTGGAGTCTGAGCTGTCACACTTTGTGGTCTGACGGGTTGGCAAGCAGATCGCTATTGATCGCTTCCTGCATTGAGTCAAGTGCCAGCTGGGGAATTCTGGGTAATTTTCCCTAGAAAAGCTAAGGGACTGTAACCTGAGCCTTTGTCTGGCATACTCACTCTGCTGCAACAAATCAGTATTTGTAAATGTAAATAGCATATTTTTTAAAGATATGCCTTAATGTTTTTAACAAGTATTAAACGTCTGTGTGTCTGTCCATTGCCTGCTTTCTGTTTGAATCCTTCCAGCTCACTCTTTGAACTGCAGAAGGCTTAAATATCAGAGATGTTCAGTGACAATTGTGTTTCTTTTACCAGAAGCTTTGATAATGATTTTTTTAAATATCTCATTTATTTGAAATGCCAAGATGTCAAACATGCACTTTTCACTCTTGCTCATTTACACCGATTTTTGTGTGTCTGACAGAAGAGGAGAAGGCCGACTACAGGAGGCCAGCTGGATGACAAAAGACGGGAGATGTTAAAGAGACATCCTCTGTCTCTGTGCTTGGATCTCAAGTGTAAAGGTAACTCCATTGTTAATTATATCTATATATATATATCTATATCTATATATATATATATATATATATATATATATATATATATATATATATATATATATATATATATATATATATATATATATATATGTGTATATGTATATGTATATATATATATATTTTTTTTTTTATTTTTTTTTTAATTTCTGTAACAGAAGGGTTTCCTGTTCCGTGCAGTCAGCCACGTTCCCTCTCTCCAAGTGTTCTTAATTGAACGGTTATATTTCCTGTAATGTAACCGGAGCTACTCCATGTATTATTGGCAACTCAAAACCTACCAGATCGAGGTGAAAGAGATGAGTGACCCACTCTGCTTTGATGTCATGACACCACTTGACCCTCTTGTTCCCTCTGCTGGCAACAAAAGGAATAGTGGCTGACTAAAGGGAGATCTGCATTGCAGGCGTGACTCTTCCTAAAGGGGGGAAGGAGGGGGAAGGTGAGAGAGACGCTTGCAGCACTGTAGGTCTGCTGCAGCTACCTCAAGCTGTAAGCACATTTTCTCATCTCCGACTCTTGTTTTTATTTCCACTTCCTTCCCCTGTTATCAACACTTCTGCTGCAGTCAGTTTACTGCAGCAAAGGCAAAAAAATGAGCTGTGTAGGTGTCTGTGAGTGACAGAGTGTCTCTGAGTTCACCCTGACTGCAGACAGTGGTGTGTAAAAAACGATCATCAGCATAGTATGTATCCCCTCGGTGCTGCTGCCTACCGTCATGTCCACACCTTGTTATTGCTCTCTGAGGCGCTGTAGAGTAAAGTAAACCCTCGGGGTGCTCACTAGAAGGATTAATGAACAGAGGGCAGCTGAGGGGAAGTGTTGACTTAATCTAGTAAAGGATTAATTCATGATTGTGGTATCCATTATGTCCCAACAGACGGCAGTGTCCTCCACCTGTACTTCTATTACCTGATGAATCTGAACATTATGACTGTAAAGACCAAGGTCTCCACCTCCGCAGACCTCAGCACAGCCATCAGCGCAGGGTGTGTATAGATCAAAGCGTTCACATCAGCATCTCTCTTTCCCTCCGTTACTGACAGCAGAGTCTAATTGTGTCGTCTTTTGCAGGGATCTGCTGAAATCAGAAACTCTGCTCAGCTGTCTCTACACCAACGACCTCGGAAGAGAAACACCAAACCCTGCTAATCGCTACCAGTTTGATAAAGTCGGGTGAGTCAGTTGAATAAGAGGCTGTGTTGCACATCATTTTTAGTGAATTAAAAACAAACTTCTGGCTAATTTAACTCATTGTTTTCTTTTAGGATTGTTTGCTTTGGTGATTATGTGGAGGAGCTTGGCCATCCCTACATGTGGGTTCAGACTTTAGGCGGGCTCCATTTTCCCAAAGATGCTTCAGAGGTGTGTGTTTGTGTGTGTAAAAATCAAGAATAATGGTTCTTAGTTAATTAGTTATACAGCCTCATGATGCTGGTATATGTTTCTGTTTTTCCAGGGTGTGCATGTGGGCAGTTCACTGAGTGCCAGCCAAATGGAGAGCACCATAAAGCTTCTAAGGGGACGGCTTCAGTCCCGCTTGGCTTTGCAGAAACAGTTTGCATCTTTAGGTACATATTATGTAAACAACCACTCATTCACTACTCCTTCTTAAGACTAAGGGGAACCTTTTCTGAGTTCTTTTTGTGTCACTTCAGAGCACAGCATTATCCCGGTCTCCAGTGAGAGTCGGCACCTCTTTCCTGCGAAGATTATCTCCCGTTTAGCTCGCTGGAGCACCATCACTTATGAGGAGTACATGGTATACATATATTTTCATTGTTTGAATCTCCTGCTTTTAAAGGACACATAAAAATGCACCTTCTGCAGCACATGTTTCATGATAACATTCTCTTTCTTTGTAGGATCTGCTGTACACACGTCATGTAACTGAAGCTGGGCTTGCGAAGGAGACTGATCTGTATTTCATGGCTGTGGTGGAGAGGGGCACAGGTGAATACTAGTACTGAAGATAGAATTGACCAATATAACTGACTTTTGATTTTTTTTCTCATCAACCTTCTACAATCTCTTATGTTTGAAGCTCGTCTCAACGCTGCTGTGGTGCTGAGTCCACGCTACCCAGAAATCTCCCCCCTCTTCTCCCTCTCTCTCAGCTGGAAGGGAGAGCGGAGTGGACGTAGTGACGACAACCTTCGAGTATGAGCTTTATTTATTATTGATCTCTTATCCTCCAAGAGATTACCTGCCTGCTGCTCCCTTGATGTCTTTATCAGGCTCTGACTGAATCCCCTGTTCCATTTTTAGGCCATGGAGAGCGAGGTCAATGTGTTCAAAAATGAACTGCAAGGACCACGGCCAGGATACCAGCTTCTGACCAATCAGATTTCACGCTTGTGTGTCTGCCTTGATGTGTATTTGGAGACAGAAGGACAGGATGACGGAGTAGAGGGACCAAGAGAGTTTCCCCGGGAAAAGATGTGTTTGCGCACCGTGAGGTAAACAATCACAAGAAGCAGTTACTACTAATAAGACTTTGTATTAAATTTCTGCATGGCTTCACTGCATCTTCTCTCCTTCTCTCTTCCTCAGGGGACCAAACCGTCTGAAGCCATTTAAGTACAACCATCCTCAGGGTTTCTTCAGTCATCGCTAAACCTGCCTTTGTATGATTCATCCTGCTGTAGTTAACAATTCTGTCTCCCTCAAGTTTACCTTTGTGTCTCATTGAAAACATAAAAGTTTCTTTTTTAAGTCTTCATAACAATTTGAAAATAAAAGGCAATTATTTTCTTGAATGGGTGTATCTGTTCTATTTAGAGCTAATATATCCATGCTTTGTTGTGCCTCTACCTCACTCTCTTCCCTCACCTTTCTTTGCTGCTCTATTTTTAGAAGCAGTCTGCGCTGCCTAATTATTATGCTACTTCGGTTCAATGCTACAGCGAGCTGAGTCATTCCCCCAGAGATTTATGTTCAAGAAACATCTTTTTTTTCTGTATTGTTTAGCCTTTGAAATTTTATTTATCATATTGGATTCCACTGTCTTGTTGCAGATTGCTTTCCAGGTAACTTTTAAATTATTATCCGCTTGGAGCACTTGATAGAAGAGTTCGACAATAAATTCCTTATTTTCTTGCATATTTGTGTGCAAATAGAATTTAAAAAAAGACTATTAAATTATAATAACAACCCCAACTCAAAAAATTGATCTTTAAAATGTAAGAACAAAAAAAAAACAGAATATGACATCTGAATCTTTTTAAAATCAATTAAACTATGTAATTGAAAACAGTGCAGACAACATTGAAACTGAAAAAAGAGGTATAATTCTTCTTTTAATATGTTTATTTCAGATTTGATTTGAAATATGTTTTTCATTTTAAGTTGTTGCAAGTTGCATTTAGCATTACCTTTTTTTCTTTAACAATTCTCTGTAAATGTTTGGGAACCAAAAAGACTTGTTTGATCCTACACCCAATGATTTCAGAGGGTGACGAGTCATGAGCGCAGACAAGGCTGGTCTGGCACATAGACTCTTCTGCCATTGTTCCACCCTGATATATTTCATGCAGCTTGGCCCTGCCTTGCTAAAATACATTGGCATCAAGGCCTTCATAAATGTGTGATAGCCTGGACACCAAGGAACCCCCCTGCCACCTGGTTTCGTACAGTGCACTGACATACAAGGTGGTCTCTCCTTTTCAAAACAAGAGACAGTTTTCATTAATGATTGTGAAATTCTTGATTTGAGGTCCAGGGAAGTTCTGGCATTTCTGGATCATGCATCATGTTGATATGTGTTTTCTGCTTTGCATGGTGCTGTTTAATCATCATTTGTGTTGACAGACTGTCTTCACAGACAGTAGATTTTAGCAGCACTTTTGAGACTTTGCAGCGACTTCTACTTCAGAATCCTGCTGTTTGTTATTTAATGCTATGCTGCCAGAGGGCCGTTCACTATTAGTTTCCAGCCTTGTCCCCTTAATTCTGAGTTTTACTGACTTTGAATCTCTTAATGAAATTATATACCGTTTACCGATTTTTTTAATTTAACCATTTATCTATATACACACTCAGGAAGTTTCCTAAAACTGTTGAACTGTTTTTTTATGCAGTCTCTCAAAGTTGTAAGCCTTTTCCCATTTTTAGTTCTGAGAGGATCAAACTCTCTGGTCTCTCTTCTAAATCCCAGACATATTACTGACCTGTTGCAAATTAATCTCAGTAGTTGAGGGAGCTCTTCTGAGTGTTATTTTAGCATTACTAGACTTTTCCAAGGTTTTGCTCAAACAGATAATTTTCACAAACATTTAAATTTTTCATTTTCATCATTTGATGTCTAGTTTGTCCTCTAACTTTGATCAAATATTGGTTTGAATTATTTTGGAATCATGAAATTCTGTTGTTATTGCTCAGTGTCCAAACTTTTGTGGAATTGGGGTTTTATATTAAGGAAAAGGTTGTGGATATTATTGTGGATGCAAGACAGAAGGTTGTGAATACAGTTTAAAAAAAAGAATGAAATAATAGCTTTTAATTAAATGATACTATTGTTTTATTTGAGAAAGATAAAAAATGACTTATAAACACTAGATGCCAAAATAGATTAAATGTACCTAAATGTAAGTACTTTAATATAAATGGCTTTTCTCATGTGAGATTCCAATATAATCTGGAGAACTACAAACATTGTTGGAAATCAAAGTATCAATACAAAGTTTAGTCGTAAAAGTGGAATTGCAGATGCATTTGAATGAAAAAAGAACCAACTTTGTTTTACATTGATCTCATTTAACACATCAACCATCAAATTCAGTAAGACTGCATTTGATAGCAACACTTGATAATTCCACTGTTAGCCAGTGTGTCTGATGTCACTGACAGAAGTTGCGTTAATTGACCTTGTTTACTCCTTTTTATAGACAGAGATGGAAAATGTATAACTTCTCTTAGCAGCTGCTGCACTCATCTGAAACCTATTAAAAATTTAGCAACACCTATTCTGTCAAGCTCTATGAATAGCTCAAGCACTGCTGTGAATCATTGCATTGTCACACATTTGATGCCCTGAGACAAGAAATAATTCCCAGCATACTACATAATTGATCATTATGGTAACTGTAAATTTAAGAATGATTATAAAATTACCTCTTGGGTGTGACCTTTTCTTTTTGCGGCGAGACACATCAGTAATGAAAGTTAAACTGAATGTGTTCTGTGCGTGCCAGCAGCTCTGCTCCTGATTTATACATGAGCGTGGACCCTGGGATGCAAGAAAGGGTGCAGCGGCTGCTTTTGGTGAGTACAGCTACCTCTCCTCAGCCGCAATGCAGTGCAGCATTTACCTTTCAGCCTTATACCTCTGTTGGATTATCTTTGACTCTTCCACATGAGTCTCACGTAAAGATATGCTGTGGAGTTTTCCTACAGTCTGAACAGATGGAGAAAAACTTCATGTTTGATTTTTAACATTTTTATTTTTCTGTTTCATGTTGCATATTCTCAGCAGTTTACACATAGCACAGTCACCATCATCCTAACATAGCAAACCAGAGGAGTGAGATGCTGCATTTAAGGTGCGCAGCAAGCAAAATTCAAGTCTTTCCTACTTGTGTATCATTAAATATAATAGACATTTTTATCTGCTTAAATATACATTTTTTTCATATATAATATCTGTCACAATCTTTAGCTTTACATTGTTTTGACATCGCTACCCTTGAAGGCTTGTGTAGGTACAGCAGGCCTCTGCCGTCCCTGTCAGCGGGTTTCAGTTTAAATGCACTTGTTATTCATTAAGGGCAGTTGTCACATTCAGATAAAGAGTTTGGAGCATTCTGCATTCACTACAATCATACATCAGAAGCATCAGGGAGGGGGAGAAGAAGGGGAGGGAAAGAGGGGATGGTAATGGCCATACTTAAGGAACAAGGGGTTATTTGCTACAGAAATCACTATTGCTTACATACCATTACCTGCTTTGCTTTTGGACATTACACTGCCCTTTTCTCCTGCTCTGCATTCACAGTTCTTTGGCATCTCCACCTCCTCTTCTGGTGCCCTGAAAGCAGCATACCCCTCTTACTTCTTGCCTTTCTCCTCCTTGATCTCCTTGGACTCAGTGCCAGAAGATTTCTCTGCCTTCCCTGCTTCCCTCGCCTCCTTGTTTTCCTCTTTACTGGTCTCCTTTTTCTCTTCAGGTTTCTTCTCCTCTTTGTTGCTCTCTGCTTTCTCGGGTTCGGCTTTAGGTACAGCCTTCTCCTCTGGCTTCTTCTCTTCCTTCTTGCTCTCTGTTTTCTCAGGCTGGGGTTTAGAAGCAGGTTTTACCACAGGCTCGGCCTTCTTCTCCTCCTTGGCAGGGGGAGTGCTCTCTTTAGGCTCAGACTTGGGGGCGGGCTTTTCCTCTGCAGGCTTGCTGGGTTTTGAAGTGTCATCTGCCTTGGTGTCTTTCTTTGTATCAACTTTGTCTGACTTCTCTTGTTCTTTCTCTTTAGGCTCTTGTTTCTTCTCCTCCTTTGCGGGTTGCTCTTTCTCCTTCTTTTCCTCCTTAACAGGCTCCTTTTTCTCCTCTTTGGGGGTGTCTTTAGCAGCAGCAGGCTGAGCCTTATCTTTCTCTGGAGACTTTGGTTCAGGGGTCTTAGGTAAGGGAGATTTAGATTCAGGAGATTTGGATGCAGGTGATTTTGGTGCAGGTGATTTGGACTCATCTCCGGCAGGAGATTTGACTGCAGGCGACTTTGCGGGTGATTTGGGCATTGGGGATTTGGCTGCTGGTGATTTAGATTCTGGTGATTTAGATTCTGGTGATTTTTGAGGTGATTTGACAGCAGGAGATTTAGGCTGGGGGGATTTTGATGGAGGAGATGCTCCTTTTTCAGGAGATTTGGACTTCTCCTCCTCTTCACTTGCCTCCTCTCCCTCTCCCTCTCCCTCTTCATCTTTCTCTTCCTCTCCCTGGTCTCCCTCCTTCTCTTCTCCCTCTCCTTCCTCCTCTTTGTTTTCTTCTTCCTCACCTTCTCCCTCCTCCTCCTCCTCCTCTTTGGTTTCTTCAGCTTCCTCCTCATCTTCTTTTTTCTCCTCCTCCTCCTCCTCATCTGCCTCCTCTGTTACCTCTGTCACCTGGGTCTCATCCGTCTGTTCCTCCACAATGACAGTGTCTGAGATTTCCTCTCCTTTCACTTTGAAGTGGCTGGAGAAACGGCTTTCTAGGTAAGAGTAAGGACTTCCTCCTGACACAAAGCGATTCTCTTCCCCTTCCAGTAATTTCCTGTTCAAAACACCAAACAGTCAGTAAAAACACAGGTAACTCTGACCTTGAAAAGCAAAATTAATCAAGTGTGGTCTGAAACTCAGACAAACCTATAAGCAGCAATCTCAATATCCAGAGCCATCTTGACATTCAGCAGCTCCTGGTAATCTCTCAGCTGGCTCGCCATCTCCCATTTAGTGGTTTTCAGCTCATTGTCCAGTTGATTAATGGTCTCCTGCAAATGAAAACACGCAGCCCTCTAAGTCAAATATCCTGATGGTGGCATAAAAAGATATGAACATGCATGAGAGATAAGTGGGATGTTTATGTGGATGTCCTGCCTGTAGTGAGTTGAGGTCATCATGGTGTCTGTCTTCACTCTCCATGCGCTGCCTCTCCAGTGATTCCTTGGTTCCTCTGAGAGTCTCCAGCTCGATGGTGCGACTCTGGAGCTGACGACGGTACTCTGAAATCTCCTCCTGGCTGCCACGAATTGCCTCCTGGTTTGACTTTGCAGCTTCAGATAAACGCTCCACACGCACTGCAGAAATAACACAAATAAAAATGATATATTGGTGTTAAAATTCCAGTTTGCTGAGTCACTTGATGGTCTCCCCTTTTTCTGAGCTGTCTGACATCAGCTGCATACTAAAGTAACACATCATGCTGTTTTGTTTTCCTCCTCTGTCCAAAGGGCCGCAGACAGCAGACAACCGCTGGGATCCCTGCTAACCTTGACAGTGTCCATCTGTCAGTCAGTGGTCTGACTCAGCTCGCTTCCTAATAAAAGCATGAATGAGCCACACTGCTGCAGTCAGCTGGACAGCCCACAGAAGGTCATTCTCTTTGCACCTTTCACTGCTTGCATCAAGTCAGCATGCAGATGCACAGAAAGAGTCAATCTATAGCTCATTAGGATCTGTCACATGCAGCTAATTTGCTGTAGAGATAAAACCTTGAAAACTGTCAGTTGTAGCACAAAGGTCAGCAGCTGTAGGTGGATGATTCTGCATCTTCTTGCTGTATACCTGCAGAGGAGGGTTCTCCCAGTGGTTTAAAGAAGATGATGGCTCAGGTACGATCTGACTCTGGTAAGTCTTTGCATCATATCTGCATCCATGTCCTTGGATAACCGCAGCCACAACATCAGACAAGAGAGCAATAATAGCATGAGCTCAGTGATGAAGCATTTGGCTCACTGGCTTATCTGTCCACCACATGCACACAAAAACAAGCTCCAAAAGTGTTTTTCCTTCCTTCCACTCATTATGATTTAGGGTTAGAGGAACACAAAAGGGTACACCAAGGACATAGCAACAGTTCCCCACTGCGAAAGTGCAAATTAGTCATGCTGTCCTCTCAGTGTGCCATCTCACTCCTGCAGTCTTAGCTTTGACCAAAAACAGCAACTTTCTGACAATGAATGCACAATGGATTCACAAACTGCACAAAAAGCAATACAAACTCGACCTCCTTATTTTATTCCCATTAAGCTTCAGGGGTGATGTTTTTGAGTCATCAAGATGATTGAAATAATCAGAAAATGTAAACCCCAAAGGAAACGTGACATAATTTCAGCACCATGGACAGAGGCCAAGCGGATCGTTGGTTTAAAGAAAAATCGTTCTGAGAAATCTTTCTAGAACAAAAAGAAGTTTTTTTCTTTCTTTCTTTTAAAACGTTCATTATTACACTTAACTCACCTTTGAACCATTCCTCCGCCTGCGTTGAGCTCTTGGTTGCGTGGCTGTCCAGCTGTGAGCGGATCTCTCGTAGAGCTCCGGTGACGTCTGTCTTGAGTGAATCTCGCAGATCAAAGCTCACCTGTGCGCCTTGAATCTGCGCGAGGAGCTCCGCCACTTCTTCCTCGTGGTTCTTCTTCAGGAAAGCGTCCTCGTCCTCTAAGGCTCGGAGCTTCTTGTCCAGCTCTAGACGCGCCAGACGGCATTCTTCAACATACTTTTTCATAGTACGGCCTGCAGCCTCCAGCTCCTCCCGGTTCCGCGCCTCATCCTCCAGCCTCACCCTCAGGTGCTGGATATCCTCCTCTAGGTGCTCGCGCTCCAGAGCCGTGCGGGCCTTCTCTGCTGTCAGCTGCTGCAAAAGACCTCTCAGGTCCCCCAGCTCTCTCTCATAGTGTTCTCCAATCGAGGAGCGTCCGGCCTGGTTCTGTCGCAGAGCCGCCGCTTCAGCCTCAAGGTTGCGGTTGTGCATCTCCAGGTTGCGCACCTTGTCGATGTACCCGGCGAACCGGTCGTTGAGAGTCTGCAGGATCTCCTTCTCGCTCCTCCGCGTCATGTCGCCGTTGAAAGTATCAATGCTGTCCACGGTTGACGGCTGACTGTATGTGAGGCGGCGGCGCTGGGAGTGGAAACCGCTGGAGGACACGGAGGCAGGCCGAGCCTTGCGGTAAGGTCCCGGGCCATACAAGTGGTGCTCTACCGTGAAACTCATTCTGAACGGACAGGAGCAGAACTGACTGCAGCAGGAGGGGGAGTGCCGGCTTTTATAGGAGGGAGGGAAAAGTCACTTGTCAGCACCAGCTCATACTCCGTTTAAAGAGACATCTTTGCCTCACAAAAGTACGGGTCCTGCAGAAATAAAAACCCTTCTACACCTATAAGAGCCACACAACTTTAACTTAACGTACAATAAGTGTTTTAGCACAAATGCAAACTCACAAGATTGCATTTCATCTTTCCAAGACCTATTTGCATCACAGGATGAGTAATTTGGATTCTAATTTTTCTTGAATGAATGAATAATTTAAGGCATATCTGCAACTGTCAGTCATTATTACTCATAAAATATAGCTAGTTTTCCTAAAAACTGATTGACAGTTTTAGATTATCTATATAACTCTTGGGGTTAGCTGAGGATCTAGTGTGTGTAGTGACTGTTGGAGTGTGCAGTTGGTTCTGCTGATGCTCTCTGTAGCTTCAATGCTGCAGTGTGAGTTTGCAGATCCATGCCAACACCCAGGGGACTCAACTGAACTGCTGGGCCACTGACAGTGTCTCTCCCCCTTTTTCAATACTCACATGCACACTTGCATATGACTCATGACTTTTTCTTGTCTGTCGCTCTAAATGTCACTAAATATTACTTTTCATTTATTGTCTATGTGAGAGAGCACTGACAGAGAAACAAACCCAGCTGAAGCATTAAAAAGAACTTTATTATGCAGGCACATCAAGATACCTGCTCTTAGATGATACATCACTGACACTCAACAAACTGAGCTGCCTCTGATTTGAAGCGTGTCTGCCTTTAGGAGAGGACCAGAGCACCTATTGATTTCTCAAACTCAGGGTGAATGAGTTTACCCTGCAAACCTTAAAGGAACAGAGGAGAATTATTCATGTGCCTTTCCCTTGAGGTGTATGTTGTAGAATAGATAGATCAGCATATCATTTGTCTGTATCAGCTACTCTTCACTCCTGTGACATGTGTGCGAAACCCAGGGGACAGTGTGACATGCAGCTCTCAACCTGTCCTCTAACTGTCATATCTGTTTAAGGTCTTTTAAGGTAAGGCCATTACAGTTTAATCATCTGTTTTCATAATCCCCTTAATACATACATTGGAAAGTGTTGCTGCTTTTTGTGAGATGGCATACTTTTGCCCCAAATCTGACATGTAAGGGGGATTTAGGGTAATGCAGCACAGAAATAGCATGAAGCACCCCGTCTATACTACCATCATGTTTTATAAATGAGGATACCTCTGAAGCATAGGCAGAATTCAATTGTGATGGTATAGGAATCTGATATCAATACACAGCAGCTCATGTTCCTCAGTTCCCTGTCATTTGAACCAACTGCATGCAGCTAATGTCTACAGACAAGACTCATAAGTGCTCATCCCGTGTTTGGAAAAAAAAAACAACAACAAAAAAGGACTGCGCTTAAAATAAGTAAAAATTGTTATTGATGGTTTACATTTACAGCTCCTGAATTCATTCATCTACAACTACTGCCTGTTTCCTGAATAAAATGCAACACAAGTAAGATTTTCAAAATATGTAGGATCTTCTGCCACAGACAGAGGCTAAAATAAATACAAAATAAATTAAGGCTCAGATTTGTCCCTTAAGTAACATTTTGCATTTGGGATGTTTGGGTTTGCTGAATTTGAGTACACCATGTTTAATGGAATTTTGAATTCCTGGCATGTGAACAACATTGGGAGAAGGACAGCAGCAAGGAAGGTGGGAGGCTCCTGCCATGACCTTGTCCTTGAAAGGATGGTTGCAGAAAACAGGGAGAGATGGAAAATAGCACAATCAATATTGAGGAAAATGTCGAAAAACAGCAGAACACCAAGACAAAAATTGGCAGAGGGAATCAGAGAGAAGGATATCTGTTGTGTGCATGCCCAGCTTCAAGTGCATTGGGGTTTATTGTTCAGAGGATGGATGTCAAGAGCTTCTCTTGTTATTTCCATGGTGGGAAGCCTATATTTAGAGCTTTCTGTGATTTGAGACAATGAAAGAATAAAGAAGCTTGGACACAGTGCTGTAAGCAGACAATGATGACAACATGGAGAGGGTGATGCATTGATGGAAGGAAAAGAGGGACACAAAAGAGGGATGAGAGGACAGGAGAGGAGTGGACTGGGTGAGAAAAGAGGGAGTCACCTTGAGAGGGGCAACTAGAAAAATGGCTGTTCTGGCAGTCTCAAAGATGACTCAGCTGTAATACAATTAAGGCCTTGGGTTGTGTTTACTTGCCTTGGATCTGAATGCATGTAAGTGCATGCATTTGGTCATAAACAACTGTAGTAAAAATGAATTAGTGAAGTGAAGGACGGGCATTCCAAAGTATCAAACTCAAGCCATCAAGGAAATCTCATTGCATGTCTGTATGTTCGGTTGAAGAGATTAATTAGTTCTTGATCTAAAACAAAAAAAGAAGGAAGAAGATGCTCTTTACACTTTGCTGACTGAAATCAAAGGGACTGAAGTTTCCAGAACACATCCGAACTTGCTCTGTCACAGCACCATCTGCTGGGCAGTTCGCAGACTGCAGGTATCTTTTTCTGCTTTAGCCACATGGGGCAGCACAGCCCGCTACAACGTTAAAATCTCCAATATCTACTTCCTGTCTAGGTTCTCTCTCTGACAAACGAGGGAAAGTTCAAACAAAACACCAGCAAAAGCAATATAATGACAAATAAAATGCACCAACCGCCTTCGTTATTGGCTATATGGATAAAAGAAAACAACCATTTGGTAAACCAGTGGAAGGTAGGGTTTTTACAGGCTGAGAATTCTGTCTTTCCAGGGGTTCAGCTAGTATTGACGACATCTGTAAAAGCTAACATTAACTTAGATATTATTATTTTCTGTATTAGATCCTTCAAGTCGCAGGAATTGTACCTTTGATATAACTTCATCTACCGTTAAAATGTTTTATAGATCACCATAACTGTTTTTATATTATTGTATTTTTTTTTTTTTTTTTTAAAAAGCACAATTTAATGACCCTGTTGAAGTTTTTGAGCTGATATGTCGTGTTTGCAACGAGTGGTGCTTTATTATATGAGTCAAAGATGAGGAAAGTGTCATATGCCTCCTAGATCTTAATGTTGTAGCACTGTGAAACGGCTTTAAATATAAATACGGTTGATTTTCTCAGATACTTGTAACCTCAACTAATTTCAGTAATTTTAAGATCCTTCTTTGTTTCTTTAACAGGATAGAGGAGATGATGCCCCATCCAGAAACCAGGACCAGACACGTCTGAGATTGTGCTCAGATAAGTTCTGTAAACTGTTAGAGAAAATCCAAGGTGGTTTCCTTTGATTCATACATCCAGTTCATCAAAGATGGAGACTTTACCAATATGTAACATAATTCACACCCTCTATCTTTCATATCCTCTTGTAGGTATTCCTCCTCTTGCAGATAATACACTGTTGGAGCTGACAGTGGTATATAACACCTGTGTGTGCATCACAGCTCAGTCTCACTTCTCTGAAGCTGAGCTGCTACTCAAACAAGCCATAGAGAGAGGTAGGCCTACCCTTTAAATTCCACCAAAACTGTCAAAGCAGAAGGCATGAATTAGTTCAGAGAAAGGGAACTTAAATGATCTCAGAAGGGCAAATTAGTTTGCAGAGTACCATTTAAACAAAGGAATAGCAAATGACAAACAGTAAAACACCGTCAGTCACAACATTAAACTCTCAACATATCAGTGACAACAGATTGGTAGAGAGGAGCTTGTGAAAAACTCAAGCCATACTTCCAGTTTCATGTGATTTGAAGAACTGAAACACTGACAGCATCCTGTTGTTTCCTTCAGCTCTACAGAACACAGTAGATGATCAGAATGATTCAAACCCTCTCATGTGGTGGAGAACAGTTCTTGGATCAGTTGAAAGTACAGCTTTAAAATCCTGTGTGCTGCACCTTCTGTGTCTGCAGTGGGCTTTATGGTTGGCAACCTGCCAACTGAATAATGTGCAAGATTTTAAGGTGAGTTATTGTCCTAACCTAAGGAATTCATAGACTTTAAAAAGCAGTAATTCATTCAGTTGAGTTGATATAATCCTTTATTTAACCAAGTAGAAGCTTCATTGAGATTAAAATCTCTTTTACAAGTGTGAGCTGGCCAAGACAGCAGCATAAAGTCAGTTACCGAACGTACATTTGCAGCTGACTACATTTGATATAAAATGCAATAAGTGATTTCAGGAAAACAAAAAACCAACAAAGCATACATCAGAACAACTAATAAAATGCTTAAAATAGGACAAGTGTATAAAAATGGAGGGACCACAGCCCAGACTTATTTTCACAATCCTTTAAAACTGACTTTAATTCGCCCAAGGTGACCAATTAGGGCAGTTTCAGATCCTTCTAAAGGTTGTTACATGAATTAAGAGCAGCAGATTTAAGAGCCTTTTGTACCACATCAAAGCACACCTCTCAGGGTTGAAGCGTCCTTGGGCTCAGTACAGATGGCCAGTGAGACCACACCTCAATTCAGTCCTAACTCTGGGGACCAACATTTGTTGAATGTTTTGAGAGTGCAGGCCGTGTTGAATTTTGATTTTAGACGTAAATACACAGATAAGATGGAAGCAGACCAAGAAAGGACTTAAAAAGAAAAATCAAGACCAACGCGAGAATCTGCCGAGATTCAGAAATGGCCACTCAACAGCAACATATAAAGAACAGTGGTGAACAAGATGACCAAGAAAGTTTACACAAGTTTGTCTGAGCTAAATATATTACAGTCATTTATCCTCACATATGAACCAAAATCTACTTTTTCCTGCTGTTGTGGTTTTTTAAGAAGAATGTTTTATGAAGTGTAGATGTGGATCAAAAGCTCCTCTACTTATAAGGTTGGGGGTTTAAGTTTATAATAAAATCGCCAAGTTTATTTACACTGTCTCAAACCACAACACAGGTTACCTTAAGACACTTCACATTGTAAGCAGGTCTTTTTTTCATATTAAGAAAGACTCAACCTAATCTTTGCTTTAAGAGGCAGAAACCGAGAAATCGTGTAGTACACAGGTCTTATCTTTTTTTATTTGATTACACCAAACAAGAATATTTTAGCATCCCTGTGGGTAAATTTGTCTGGATAAATAAACATTACATCCTCATTAGTGCTGATTAGAAGACAAAAAACATATGAAAACTTTTTTAAGGATATAACAGCATCAGAAAACAACCATTGTGTAAATCTGTTCTCTGTTTCTTTATGCAGGATGAACTGTTTGGTCTTGCTGAGACTCTCTCTACTGAAGTCGGGGATGACAGGAAGAGCCAAACAGAATCCTCTGAATATCCACTGCTACTGATAGACCCCAGATGGCTTTCTGAACTGCTGCAGATCTGTTCTGTCATTACACAAGGTCAGCAGCATTCAGCTTTTTTTATCCACTTACACACATTAGATGAAGCTGAAGAGTCAAAGGAGTGGAGAAAAACTGGGTGGGAGTTCAAGGCTGATGAACTCAAAGTGATGTGCTGGGTCATGTCTTTGAGTGCTGATCGTCAGAAGTGACTTTTTAAATCAAACTGAGAAATGTTGGGCATGTATGGGGAGAAATGTCCCAGAGGGTTGTACCTTGGAACAAGTTTAACGTCCTTAATTTTTTTCCCCCCAGTAAGCTGCCTCAAAAAGGCCTGAAGCTTTAGTTAGAGAAACCAGGTATCAACTCAGGCTTTTCTGCTGAAGGCTCCAGAGAGTAGGGAAAAGGGGACGTCTAATACATCATTTTAAATGTCTTCTTCACTAAAAGGATGATCACTGGCTGTTTGCCCCAGTCAGTCTGATAAAAAGAAGTAATGATGGATTTAGAGGGGTTGTTACAGTAGAATAAGTGCTTTTAATAATAGAGCAAATACAGAAATACAAATACTACAAAAACCTGTTTTGTAAATTTGTAATTTAAAACATTGATTTTGTCACATGATGCACTCTCGGTGTCCCCTGTTTACTTCCAATGTGACATCTATTCATAGTACACGTTAAAGTGTAATAATGATACACATTATTTAAGAAGTATTGCAAGGAACTGTAAATATGTTGGACACTGTTATTCATTAATTTGATCAATGACAATATACCCCTAAACGTTATTTTTTTAATATGTGGACTTTGTTGCAATACTGGCCAATTGAAACCTACTCAGCAGGATATTAACTGTCTGTGGTGTTGTTCCCGTCGTTGTTCTATAACTGTTTTATTAGCCTGCTGAAATGAAACATTGCAAATTGTGAAGAGAGACTGGAGGGTGACAGATAATATTCATCACTAACTGGATGTTTCAGTTTGATCTGCTGTAAATGGATTTGCTCTGACCTATCCAAAGTAACAATGTTACTAGGTACTAAATGTTACCATAATCACATTACCCCTGCTTAAAATCTATACTGCCCACAAAGAACAGTGTCAGGAATAGGGAATGGCACTTTCGAACTGATTTTAGAGAAGAAAATGAACATAAGCTGTTCCCAACCAGGTTAAAACCATGGTGAACTAGCCAAATTAAAAGAGAAACAGCCCCCTGATAGTGAAAAGGTCTGTCTTTAGATCCAACAAAACCAGACCTCAAATAATCTTGAGTTTGCGTAGACTATTCAGGTCTCTAAAAAAACGGAACTCTGAGATGTTTGACAGTTGGGGCTGCAACTAACAATTATTTTTAAAAAATCGATTAATCTATCTATTATTCTCTCGATTAATCAACTAGTTGTTTAGTCCATAAAAAGTCAGAAAATGGTGAAAAATGTCAATGTGACAAAAATGACATCATCAAATGTCTTGTTTGCAAACTAAAGATATTCAGGACTGTCATAGAGAAGCAAAAAATTCAGAAAACATTCACATTTATGAAGCTAAAATTAGAGAATTTGGACTTCTTTTTCATAAAAAAATGACTTAAACTGATTAACCGCTTTTAAATAGTTGATGATTAATTTAATAATCGATTATTTGATTAACTGTTGCAGCATAATGACAGTGCTATGTTTATAGTATTGATTCATTGAACTTTTGCCCCCCGTTTCATTTAGGTGCAGAGAAGTTAAGCGAAGGTTTGACTTCAGAAGCCCTGTCTGATCTTCAGACAGCTCCCTCCCTGTCTGCTCCCAGAACTCTAGTAGCATACACACACCTGCTGTCAGGCTCCTGCCTTGCCCATATGGTAACAACAACAGACAGCACACACAAACAGCATTAGTTTGTACTGTGCATGCATAATGGAAGGTTTGAGTCTATTCAAACAGTGAGAGCGTGGTTATGTTTTCCTTCGTCCGTAGACTCGCCCTCAGATGGCATTACAGTGTTACAGGAAAGCACTGGAGACTGACTCCCGGTGTGTGAGTGCCCTGTACCAAAGCATGCTCATTTACAGACAGATGGGCAACACACAGGCTGAGTTACAAGCTCTTCGCTTGCTGCACTCAGTGAGTAACCCAAATACTACACACAGAAGGCAGTAAAAGATATCAAGTAGCTGTAAATGTAGATTTACATGAATATTTCTATTGTTTGAAAATATTCTTTGTCTTTGTTTTTGTAAAGTCATCCCTCAGTGGGTGAGCCAGACGGTTTACACCAATTTACGTCTGAACTGCAACATGAACCCTCTCTTGTCCCATAGACTTTGATGTTGCCCTGCACCACAGAGGCTGCTCTGCCTGGTACTCATCTCCTTTCCCAGACTCTCTTGCTTTGTAGCCAATCATTGAGCCACCTTCTCTGGGTTCCCTCTGCCCTCTCTGTCCTTCACACTTTAGCCCAGAAGTGTGTGCTGTATAGGAGGTGAGAATATCTGCATGTTGTTCAGAGTGTCTGTTTCTTTTGTTTACTGGCAAATCACCATTACTGTGATGCAGAAACTACAGAGGCAGAAACAAAAAATTGATTAATTGTGTGGTTGTATGATGGGTGTGTTTTTTGCTTCTCTAGGGTATCAGAGGGTGTGGAATATTATTTAGACCTGCTGGCTTCTCTTCACTCAGAAAATCAACATGCTGTAAGACTGAATACACAAACAGACATGCAGGATAATTTACTAACACGCTTTGGATTGATAAAATGTTGCATTCTTCAACATTATCTATTACATAACCCAGAAGTGAGAAATAATTTCTAACATTTTACTCGCCTGTTTGTTGTATGTCTGTCTGTCTCAGGTGCAAACTGATGTCCCTCCCCTCCCCAGGATGCCTGAGCTTTACCTGGAGACTGCTGCTGCCTTGCTCATGGCCCAACGGCCTGCTGACTGCATGGCACTGTGTGATGAAGTCATAAGCTCTATGCTAGAGCTGCTGCCAGAGAAAGTGGTTTTGGAAGAGCCAGATGAGAACTGTGACACTGAGACCACAGGGTGTACAGAGGGTGAAGAGAAGGCAAAGATGCTACTTTGGACGGCTGCTGCCTACCTGCTCCAGGGTCACTGCTACACTCACCTAAAAGACTGGAAACAAGCTATCACTCACTACACAAGGTTTTTCAGATTACTTTTTCTTTAATTCTTTCTGATAATGAACAAACGACTAATTTAAGTCTTTAAATTACAGGTGCATCAACCTGCTGGTGAAGGTCAGCTTTAAAAAGAGGGGTGGGTACCTTGTATCTTTTTAATGCTTTAGAGAGTTTCCCTTTTTCTAGTCATCTTAAAAAGCTACCTTTTGATCTTTTGCATTCAAAACTATTTATTCTTCAATTAAAGGTTTCCCACCACAGATCCCAAGTGCAGATATGGTTAGCAAAAAGGGAACAGATCTGTGTATTCTCCAGAGGTTAAAGGGGCTTTCACTATGCGGAAGAGGCATCAGCTACACTCAGACAGACCAGCTGAGAGAGGCACTGAGAGACCTCCAGCTAAGTCTGCATGCACTTCCAGGTCTGAACACCATAGCTGTGATTTAACGATATTTACAACAAAGCTTTTGGCTAATCTTTGTCTTTTCTTTAAGGTTGTATTTCATAACACACTCATGTATGAGACAAAACATGCATCAGTTTGACAGATATAGCATAGGACATGTACATTTATTCCAAGTTTGTGTGTTCCTTTTGTAATAAATATCTTATGGTACTATGTGTCCTCTCAGAGTGTGTGGGTGCAGGGTTGTGGTGCGGTGAAGTGCTGTGGAGGCTTGGCAGAAAACTGGAGGCAGCAGCTTGTTGGGAAAAAACCTGGAGTACAACCACACAGTCCTCAGAGGAGTATGCAGTTTCATTCTTATGATGAATTCAATGTCTCTGCTAAGTTTGTGGTTGTACTGTGCTGTTTGTCCCCCAGTGTGTGCAAGCTTCACCCTGTAACCTGTCTGTCACATTTCGGATGGGACATTTGTGCATCTCTCATGTATAAGCATGAAAACATACACAAACAAAATAAAACCCACCATGGGGTATTGGGACACAGTCAGCTGTGATCAGAAACTCATGTGCGTATTTATGATCTCAATTTGATACTCATAGTGTGAGTTGCAGCACCAGTTGAGTTGCAACAGAAATGCATTTAAGATCCAACTGTGTGATGTACACTCACACTGCGCAACCTTTCATTGCCACAGATAATAGATTGAAGCTGCTGTAGACCAGTGGGTTAGTTAAAAACAAGTCCTTATTTTTTTACTTTCCAGATTTGGCAAAATGTTAAATAAAATACAGGTCTCATTTTACCAGATCTCTTTAGATGTATCTAGCTCTGGTAACCAAAGTGCGATCCAGGGTTTAAAAGGAAAATATCCTCTCAAAACCCTGGTTGGTTAAACTATTCTCCTGCTGCTTCATGCAGTGTATCTACTGTGCTATGATGATGATGCTCATCTGCTAACTGGCACATGCCCTCTCTGTTGCAGGAGTCTTTCTTTTTATCTACAGGAAGCCCAGACTGGCCCTGCATTAGACTCTGCAGAGTTGCGACACAGAATACAAGAACATGGTATGTTGTCTGCCTAAAAGAAGAAAAAAAGAGGATATCCAATCAATTACTGGACAGAAGCAACTTTCTCCGGCTTGTGCTCTGAAACTCAGAGGCATAACAACCGTGTATCTACAGGAACATTGAAATAAAGAGTGTTTGGGAAAAATAATCAGTGTTTTTGAATTAACCATGTGGATGGTAAATCTAGCAGGGGTGAGTGTATGCTCTGCTGTGAACCAACTTGGTCTTTAAATGTAAAAACATTGCTTTTAGGGAATAAAACATGTATTTGACTGACAAGAAATAAGTACTGAGACTTAAGTATTTGATCATGCCTTTGGATGAAATATAATGCGTATTATTTGGGAAAAAAAAGAAGTCCAATATGTGTGCATCTCTTGAATTTAACAACGCAGTTAGTACAGTAGTTTCCACTTTTCACGTCATGAAGATTATAAACAATTTCTGTTCGGCTCTAGAAAACCAACGCGGTATTCATCAATTGGTCATCAATTGGATGACAGATATTACTGACTGACTGAAATAACCAACAAGAGTGAGGCACATGAAAATAGATACGCCTCACTCATTTGCAATTGGCCAAATTTCCACAATATTCTCGTTGACGTCAGATTCTTTGCCATCTGATTGGTAACCGTATTTGATGGGTAGCCTCCGACCAATCAGAAGGACGAATGCGTACAGCTCATGGTATAAGCGTAAAGAGGAGCACGGAAACGACTGCTTTTTCGTGTGAAATCACAGAGAACGTTGAGTAACGAGAACCGGTTGAAACGTTTAGCTAGGATATCTTTATTTATTGATAGTAACTAAGGTTGACGACCATGGCTTCGGGAGGGGAGTAAGTAGAAAGATCTTCACTCCAATTAAACACACTTTGCTACACAGCGGCCATTAACGAATGTCATTTAAATGGTCAGCGTCAGTTCTAAATACGTTAGTTTACAAAAGTTAGCTTGATTGCTAATACGTTGGCGAGTTTGCTAGCAGGAGAGCTAATGAGGTCATTTAGTTCAGCCTCCGCACTACTTATTAGTCGATTGGGTACCTAAAACATGATAAACGCCGAAATTTGGGCATTTTCTGTTGAAGTTTTATAGTTTGTTGAAATGTTGTCATCCATAAGATTGTCGTCTGCCCGTCACCGGTATTGAGTTAGCCAGCTGTGTGACAGCGTCTTGACAAAGCGCAGTCATTGCTGTCGTGTTGAATGCTAATGTTAGCTTAGCAACGATGTCAAGGCCACAGCCATCCTCTAACCACACCGATAAGTTGGCCTATGCTCTGGTGAATAGGTTGTCACTTTTAATAGTCTTACATTTGCTAAAAAGACCATCATGTAGCAATATGAGAAATTGTCTTAAACTGGGTAATAAGCGAACGGGTAAACGTTGGTCACCCAGACTGCTAACTTCACGGCTAGCTGTCTATGGCCACTCTACACAGTGCACCAAAGCTAGCATGCTAACAGGATTCTGGTATTCATTGTAATGCTCGACAGTTTACTCGGGCTCTGTTTCGCTATTAGCTAAACGTCAAAAAAGCGCATCCCATGTCTTATTAATTTGTAGCTTATTCTACGTTAAACGTTGGTGGTGTAGACATATTAAGTCACAACGGAGCTGTAACGTCAGTTTTTCTGTCGGGGAACCTAGCAGGCTAACAAAGTTTTTTCCTAATTCTTTTGCTGTGTCATCTGGGCTCCCTTGGTCGCCAGTCAGATAGCCGAAATGCTAGTATTAGCATGCTAACATAATGAAAGGGAAACTACAATATGGTCATGGATTTTTCAGGAAACTTGTGGCTCCTTCAGATTAACTGCTCTATATCCACTAGTTTTTACCTTCCTATGAATATAGACACAAACGTGGATATTGTCCAGGGCCAGCTTTTAAACCAGTCGTCATTGTAGCTAATGTCAATTAGCAGGTTGCGGTAACGACCTGTTTGCACGCACGTTTATGCTTGGAAATGATATATTTTTGGAAGTTATCTTTGTGTGTGTACATACATAATATAAACAATAGAACACATCTACATTTAAGAGAGGTACTGCAAAATTGTCACCAAGACAACAATACCTGAAACTCGGAGAGCTTTCATAATAAAGACCAGATTAACTGCTTGGTTTCAAATTAGCAGGTTTTATAAAATTTGTAAATTCCCTTATGTGAATAGTTTGACATCAGTGGGTTTTCTACTGAAATACCGTCATTGCACATTTGTCTAAGCGGCTGGTTATTGTAGGACTGGCGTGACACTTTAAAGGCACACCAAAGGAATTTTGTTTGACCTATTACCTTTTTCTTTTTTTTCTTTTGTCTTTGTAGATCCAAAAATGATGACCTATCCACTGCAATTCTGAAACAGAAGAACAGACCCAACAGACTGATTGTTGATGAATCCATCAATGAAGACAACAGTGTGGTCTCCCTCTCCCAGGTGGACATTTAAAATGTTCCTTGCTTTTCCATTATTTTCTGACAATACCGGATATTTCTCTTTTTCAGTACATTAGACGTGTTAAGCATATTTTTTTTTTACCTGGACAATTTCATTATAATAACCAAGACTCACAATTTCTCCCAAGACCAAAATGGATGAGCTGCAGCTCTTCCGTGGAGATACAGTGTTGATGAAGGGGAAGAAGAGAAGGGAGACTGTGTGCATTGTGCTGTCTGACGACACCTGCTCTGATGAAAAGGTTCGCATGAACAGGGTGGTCCGCAACAACCTTAGGGTTCGGCTGGGTGATGTCATCAGGTGGGTGAAACTTTCTTATAAACTCTCTCTACTGGCTTTCTAAAAAGAAACCATTTTAACTGAAGCATTTTTTTTTTAGTATTCAGCCATGCCCTGATGTGAAGTATGGAAAGAGGATCCATGTCCTCCCAATAGATGACACAGTAGAAGGAATTACTGGCAACCTGTTCGAGGTTTACCTTAAGCCATACTTTCTTGAGGCTTACAGGCCAATCCGCAAAGGTGAGTTCAATTTTTCCTTTGTCCAAGACAAAATGTTCATTTCTCCCAGCAGATCAAATTTGGCATTAAAATGTGAAACTGTTTTTTTTTCCCTCACCAAGGTGACATTTTCCTGGTCAGAGGAGGCATGCGTGCTGTGGAGTTCAAGGTGGTAGAGACTGATCCCTCTCCATACTGCATTGTTGCACCTGATACAGTCATCCACTGTGAGGGAGAGCCAATCAGGAGAGAGGTTGGTTCTTTGTTTGCTTAAACACTCAGAACATAACTAAGGAATAAACTGCATCATATTTAACGTCTTGTTTGTCATCATGCAGGATGAGGAAGAATCCCTGAATGAAGTGGGCTATGATGACATTGGGGGAGTGAGGAAGCAGTTAGCTCAGATCAAAGAGATGGTGGAGCTGCCTCTCAGGCACCCTGCGCTGTTCAAGGCCATAGGAGTCAAGGTAAAGTACACTCTGACAGGAAAGCAAGAATATTTTTTGGGGCTTGATTTGTAGAATTTAAAGTAAATGTAGAATTTCAAACCAGAGAAATGTGTGTCTCTGTCACAAAGAGTTTTAAGTAGTCCCTGTAAACATCATTTTGCATTTAAGAGATTCTTTTGTCATCATTCTTAAGCAGAAATTACTTCATACACCAGCTTTTCAGGAATTGCCGGTGATTCTTCCCACTATAGGGCTTGTTCTATGTTTTGAGATTTGTTTGTTTGTTTTGTTTACCCTGACTCCAGCCTCCACGTGGAATCCTGCTGTATGGACCTCCTGGAACTGGAAAGACCTTGATCGCCAGAGCTGTAGCCAATGAAACTGGAGCCTTTTTCTTCCTGATTAATGGTGAATCCATCAAATTTTTATATTAAGTGTTTTTTGGGCTTATGCTTACATGGGGCTGGCTCTTAAATGCATCTCTTCGATGTGCATGTGTTGAGATTATGTCCCAGATCTACTATACAGTTTATCCAATAATACAGGGCTTGCTTTGTGATTTGTGCATGTTTCATCTTTCAAACCTGCACTTTGGAAAAGTGTGTGCTAAAGGTTCCTTCTGGAAACTAAATGTCTTTCCATTTTAGGCCCTGAGATCATGAGTAAGTTGGCTGGAGAGAGTGAGAGTAACCTGAGAAAGGCCTTCGAGGAGGCGGAGAAGAATGCTCCTGCCATCATCTTTATCGATGAGCTTGATGCTATTGCTCCCAAGAGAGAGAAGGTAAGCCAGTAGAAACAAAAAAAACAAAGGGGCAGCCAAGTAAATTTATCTTGTCTGATTTCAAATGAATTTGAGCTGCCTGTTACTTTACCTAGACTAGACTCTCATATCTAGTTCAAAAGAGAATTGTCTGATAATAACTGTTTAACTTTTCGCAGACTCACGGAGAGGTGGAGAGGCGCATTGTTTCTCAGCTGCTGACTCTCATGGATGGCCTGAAACAAAGAGCTCATGTCATCGTCATGGCTGCCACCAACAGACCTAACAGCATCGACCCAGCTCTCAGGAGATTTGGTAAGTTCTGATTAGATAATGCAGAGACTGAAACAAAACTATGAGCATCTGAAGCCCATTAATGTATTAAATCCTAAAATGTCCACCAAACGCTCACTATGCTTATACTAAAGATCTGCACATGTAACTGTGTGACATGCTGCATAGCACTGAATTGGAACATTGCCTGATTTTCATGAAAATGGTCTTGTGACTTACAGTGAGTATAAATAAGGAATTTCATGATAAAGGAGGCATTGACAGAGAACCTTTTTATTTCAGAAGATTACATGGTATTTTTGACCTCCAGTCTTGCTTTGGTGTCTATATACTGACATATACTGTGTCTGTCAGCATGGCCCACCAAACTATGTTCAGTCACTGATTTGAGCTGCTTGATGCTGTTGATTTTCTTATCCAGCACACTGATACTCATAAATGTTTAGTTATCCTTTCAAGCTCACATCTGCAGTACTTTCACAGACTGGGAGAGTGGGTGTAAGGTTTCCTGCAGGTTGTGCTCTGGAATGATCTTGATTTATGAATTTTCATCCATTTCCTTTGAACTAATAAGTTTGTTTGAACACCTCTTCCAGGGCGTTTTGATCGGGAAGTGGACATCGGCATCCCTGATGCTACTGGCAGACTGGAGATTCTCCAGATTCACACTAAGAACATGAAACTGGCTGACGATGTTGACTTGGAACAGGTTTGTGCACCTTAATAATTTTGTTGTCAGATGACATCACATGACACTGAGCAAATCTGCTGTGAAGGAGAGAAAAAGGGAGGTTGAAAGGAAGGAGGGAAAGTCACTTGGTTACTGTCATGTCCGCTGCAATATTCAAATGGCATAAAATGCGAGTGACATCTCATATGTGGAGTTATGGTATCAGTTCTGTTTGTTTCCTGTTGAAAATTTGTTTGTGATACAGGACATTTTATCTGTTACCATAGGTTGCTAATGAGACTCATGGCCACGTGGGTGCAGATCTGGCTGCACTTTGCTCTGAAGCTGCTCTGCAGGCCATTAGGAAGAAGATGGACCTGATCGACCTTGAGGATGAGACCATCGACGCTGAGGTCATGAACTCACTTGCCGTCACTATGGACGACTTCAAGGTAACAGCTGTAATGTGGTTTTGCTTAATTTTATATATTAAGCTCTTCTGAGCTTCTCACTAACATATTTTCTGATCTGCAGTGGGCCCTGAGCCAGAGCAACCCCTCTGCACTTAGGGAGACAGTTGTTGAGGTTCCCAACATCACCTGGGATGACATCGGAGGTCTGGATGATGTCAAGAGGGAGCTGCAGGAGCTGGTGCAGGTATGAACTGCTTTCAGTAGTAACTTATTGAAATGGTACAATCAGCTGGAAAACTGGATTTTCTCTTACGGTTTCCCCTTCGATCATTTTATCCAGTACCCAGTGGAGCACCCAGATAAGTTCCTCAAGTTTGGCATGACCCCCTCCAAGGGAGTGTTGTTCTATGGTCCTCCTGGTTGTGGTAAGACCCTGCTGGCCAAAGCTATCGCAAATGAGTGTCAGGCAAATTTCATCTCCATCAAAGGACCTGAGCTGCTCACCATGTGGTTTGGAGAGTCTGAGGCCAACGTCAGAGAGATTTTTGACAAGGTAAGAAACTTATTTCTGTCTTAAGTAGAACTTAGTTGCAAATACTCACATGTAGCTCCTTGTCAGATGAAGTGTACAGCTTTGATATTTGCTCTATTCTGAAACTATTTCCAGTTTACATACTAAGACACTTTCCCTTTATACCTGATTTTTAGGCTCGTCAAGCAGCGCCCTGTGTGCTCTTCTTTGATGAGCTGGACTCCATAGCAAAGGCCCGTGGTGGTAACGTGGGAGATGGGGGTGGAGCAGCTGACAGGGTCATCAACCAGATCCTGACCGAGATGGACGGTATGTCGAGCAAGAAGAACGTCTTCATCATTGGAGCCACAAACAGACCAGACATCATCGACCCTGCCATCCTGAGACCTGGTCGTCTTGATCAGCTCATCTACATCCCACTGCCTGACGAGAAGAGCAGGATGAGCATCCTGAAGGCAAACCTGCGCAAGAGCCCCATCAGCAAGGTGACAACACTGAGTTTCAATTTTACATCGGGACGCAAACAGGAAACAGGAGGAAACTGTTTCTATCAGTTTAATAACAATAGGATTCTCTGTACTTGTGACATGAACTTTAATGCTTCCCAAATATTTATGCTTCATAAGAATTGGGTTGACTTTCAGAGTAGGTGCAGACAAAAAGAAGATACTGATTTAAGCCAGAAAACTTAATGTTGCCAAAGCTAAACCTCAGTTTGTAAGATTGTTGTTTTTTTTAAGGATGTGGACTTGGACTTCCTTGCAAAGATGACCAATGGGTTCTCTGGAGCAGATCTTACAGAGATCTGCCAGCGGGCATGTAAGCTTGCCATCAGGGAGAGCATCGAGAACGAGATCCGCAGGGAGAGGGAGAGGCAGACCAACCCGTCTGCCATGGTCAGTGCTGCTTTTGTTTCGTTTTATTTACTTCCTCACATCTTTGCAAACTGCTGCTGCTTAAAGTGTTTGTATGTCGATAAAACAATTTTTTTTTTTTGTCACAGGAAGTGGAGGAGGACGATCCTGTTCCAGAGATCAGGAAGGACCACTTTGAGGAAGCTATGCGATTCGCTCGTCGCTCAGTCAGTGATAATGACATTCGCAAATATGAGATGTTTGCTCAGACCTTGCAGCAGAGTCGTGGCTTTGGCAGCTTCAGGTAATTTTAACTGAGAGCTTATAAAACTACTAAACTACACAAAGTCTAACATCCAAAATACCAACGCTCAGTTTTATAAGGAATCGTTCTTTTAGTATTTTTCATATTGGCATCTCTCTGGTTGAGCCTCTGCCCCAAGCATTGCAATTACAGAAATAAAATTGCAAATTTCTTGACAGATACGCTGCTCTCTTTTTGTAAAAATTTTCTGTACAGAAGACATGAATTAGCAACAGGTTTCATGTGTTTACCTCCCGCTGCAGGTCTTTGATTTGGAATGTAATCCTGTCATTTCTCATGTCCTTGGATAATCCATCTGTTTATGTATGCTGTGTGTTAGTGGGATGTTGGTGCTGATAAAGCAGTTAATTTCTCTTTTTGTTTCAGGTTTCCCTCCAGTGCTACAGGCGGCACTGGTCCCAGCCACGGCTCTGGAGGAACCGGCAGCGGTCCAGTGTTCAATGAAGACAACGACGATGACCTTTATGGATAAAAATACACTGCCCCACGGTGGTCAGTACCGGGATCACACCTGTACAAATTCTCACCAGATTCCACATTTTTAGGACTTTGTGCTTCTTTCATGTGTTCCTTTTTTTTGTATGACTTCCTCGGAGCATGTAGCCGCTTGGTTTGCCCTGGCTTTGATGTGGGTGGGGGTAAGGGGATGTTGGAACTGGAAGGTGAGTGACTGATGCTGATTGGGGAGGGAGGGGTTCCGGGAGGGGGGGCGTTGTTGAGTGGCCTCATTCTCAGTATATCACAACCTGAATGGCTTTAGTGACGGGATTCTATGCTAGACTATAAGAAAGAAAAGAAAAAAACATATTGCTAATGACTTCCTCTTTTTTTTAAATAAACAGTAGCATATAATGTATTACAAATTTGTCAAGGTTATGTTGTTGAAAATAAAATCTCACGAAATGGAAGTGTTATTCAGCGTTTGTTTTGAAAATGGCTTTATTGAGACAAAGCTTTTGCACAGTCAGTCTGATTTGGGCTTTCTTTGGTCTGAAATAAATCTCATAGTCTGTACTTAGTTCATTTATGCTTTATTTGAAGCAAATAAACAAAATTTGATTCATTCTTTTTTAATATTGTATATTCACAAGGAACAAACCCTTAATTGCTGCATAAAAGTGAATTTGTTTCAAACACTGAAAAGTTCCCACAGATAGTTTGTGGTTTATACATTTTGATCAGTGAAACACAATTGGAATTTTAAACACTGAAATTGATTAAACGATCTGTCTTTTAGAGAGTATGGATGAATGAATATTTCAAAGTAATCTTGAGCAGAGGCAGTTCTGATGCTGACCACACAGTGTCATCAAAAGTCAACCTCTGTTTTCATTACAATCTCTGTTAAGTGGCTGAGAAATTACAAGTTAACATTGTTTTTCTTAACAAATTAATTTACTTCAAATAAGAATTAAAGACGTGCCATTCATTCCATAGAGAACAATTCAAAGAAATTGGGAAAAAAAAGTCCAATCCAGACATTTCTGCATTGTAACCTCTGAAAACAAAACTTTTCATTCTATGAGTTTAGACTCAGTAAGGATCATGGAAGGGGAAATGAGGATGTTCTGCATCTCTCCACACTCTTTTGCCGTCTCTCTGTAAGAAAGGAAAAAAAATGATTTGGTTATTCTCTTAGCTTTAAGTTGGTACTTTAATGTGATGATGTTTGACCTAGATTCCTGAAGTCCAGCAATCTAAGAAAGAATATCCCATGAGCATATCAGAGATTGATGGTGATCTAAAACAGGCTGATGTTTCAGCCATGTGGTGTCATCAGAGGATCTAAATCTGGACTGAAAAGGCAGCTGTATGTTCTCTCTATAAGCAAAGGTCATTGATATCGTTTGGCTCGGTGTGGGAACGGAAGGTCCTGTTTGAAATCTTTGCGTTGTCACAAAAGCAACGACTCACCTCAACTGCAGGGACAATGAAGCGCTCGTTGCGGTTGAAGGATTCGATCAGCTTTACGTCATCCACTGACAGGGAAAAGTCAAACACCTGCAGGTTCTGTTGGATCCTGGAGGGTGTCACGCTTTTAGGGATGCATACAACACCCCTCTGAACGTGCCACCTGTGGAAAGGACGACGCAGGGTTTGAGCAGCTTAAAGATGTCAAGGTGCAGTTCAGGTTCTGAATGTTTTGGTGTCTCACCTGAGTATGACCTGAGCAGGTGTCTTCTGGTACCTCTGTGCGATGACTTCAATTCGAGGATCCTGCAGTAGAGTTGGTTCATCAGGAGAGGCCCAGGGTCTGTCCCCACTACCTAAAGGACTGTAGGCTGTTATGCAAACCCCAAGTGAGCTGAGGAGGAGGTATAAGCACTATTACTGACACAATGGAAATCATATTTTAAAAGTAGACATTGAAAAAACTGCCTCCTGAAATGTGTTTGAAAGCTTTTAAACTGACCAACAGTGGGACAGCAGATCAGCCTGAGACATATATGGATGGGACTCCACCTGCAGCAACAATGAGGCACTAAGTTGGACTGTATCTAAACCTATTTTTGACTCAATAATGATTGTTTTTTCCAATTGTACCTGGTTGACCACGGGTTTATGTCTGGCCTTGCTGATGATGTCATCAGTCTGCCTGGCGTTAAAATTGGAAAGTCCCAAAGCTCTGACGAGACCTTTGTCCACCAGAGCTTCCATGGCTGCCCAGGTGTCTCTGTAATGTGTGTCAGAGTAACAGATACTGCCGTCTTCTCGTCGAGGCATCAGCTCCTTCCCTCGCCTGAAACACACACACACACACACACACTCGTGATGCACATGGATCACTTATTATGGTTAGTTACTATGTGCATGTGCTTACTGAAATGCCATGGGCCAGTGCATAAGGTACAGGTCCAAGTAGGAGAGTCCCAAGTGAGTCAGACTGGACCTGCAGGCTTCTTCCACATCCTCAGGTTCATGTTTGGTGTTCCACAGTTTGGATGTGACAAAAATCTCCTCACGATGCAGAGCCTGGAGGGAAGATATATGATGTCTATTCAAATGATTTGCTCTTTGTGTAAAATGTAACAAACAAATTTTAATAAGACCCTTAGGACTACCGTTACCTGCTTTTTTTACAACCCAATATCTATCACTCAGATTGTCTTGACTCTTTTGTTAATCCTTTTCCAGACACTGATGCAATCAGACCCATACTAAACAGACAGGTTCTTTATTCCTGGTCTTTACTATGAGTCCCAGTCAGTACAATAAAGAAAAAAAAGTGTGATGTACTTGAGAGCAACAGGGCAAACACTCAGTGGATCTCAAGCTGTTTTTTTTCCAATCAAAAGTCAAATTTGAACCAGTGTTTCAATAATTCTTAAGTCTGTTTCTCACCTTGCCAGGACCAACCCTGAGAGCCAGAGCCTCTCCCACCTCCTGTTCATTTCCGTATGCAGCAGCACAGTCGATGTGTCTGTATCCACAGTCTAATGCTGCCAGCACAGCCTGCTTCACCTGGCAACACATGATTTTCACACAAATAGTAGTTTTAACATGTGGAACGTTTCAGAAAATGATGTATCAGAAAAAAAAAGCCAGACTAAGGTTGATATTTCTACCTGTCCTGGTGCGCTCTTCCATGTGCCTAGTCCAACTATGGGCATCCTCTGCCCTGATGAAAGAGTCACGAAGGAGCTCATGTTTCGGCTCTGAAGCTATGAAGGAGGACAGAAGGAAACAGAAGTGCGTTAGGTGTTCACATGTAGACTTCTATAGCACCAGGACCAGTCATCATGACTAAGTCCTAATACTGTCCTGTTACTGATTCACACTCACCCCTGAATCCATTAACTCCTGCAGTACAGAGGGGGCTGTTTGTGTTTATATATAATCCTTACAAGGCAGTTGCTTTCATTCTTGCCCAGCAAAGTACTAGCTTTCAAAAAACAAGCCAAGGAAGCAATGGATGGCAGGAAAAACAAACCGCTAACAGAACAAGAAAATCTTACAAGCTGAAGTTTTGAAACCAGTAGAGATATTTCCATTAAAGGAGTCCAGTTAGTGTGGTGTAAGAATAGCAAGTGCTTTAGTCAGATTAAAAGAAATATTTTTGTAAATAAAGGGAAAATACACTATTTGGAATTCAGTGTTAGTTTACTGATTACATTAATACTGCATACTATACAATACTGAATACTGAAATAGGGCCTTAGAATTCATTGAATTACCAAATTTACGAGACAAAGTCTGCCATACTATACTTTTGTGTAAGTCAAATACTGTCTTCATAGTACTGTAGAATCCTTCCCAACAGTTGAAATGACTCATATTGTGTTCTCAAGATGTGAAAAGATATGAAAATTGTTTTGTCTTGGCCTGTAGTGTCATTCTGGGAATAAACCAATGAACTTTATTGCCATCATCTGAAACATGAAATGGATAATCGAAAAATTCAGACTGACAAAGTGGACCAGAGCCAGGCTTCTTAATTTTTCATAAAATCATATTAACAACTTATAACACCATTAACATGATTTAGAAAAAAATAGGCTTAGAAATTTCATAAAATTTAACAGAAAAATTGCCTGGCAAGTAAAAGGAAATATTTTCAGTCAAATATAAGCTGATTAAAGTTAATACTTTACACTTTTTTTACAGTGTAATTCTGCCTGTAAGCTAACAATTAAAAACCTTTAGTGACCTGATTTTTCCTCTTATCTTTTCTCACCCTCTGAGCTGAAAGTGTGTGTCAGAGAAAGTTTAAACCCTCTGTGAACCAAGCCTTACTGCCAAAAATAGCTGACATAGGTATATTGCATTAGTCACAGTTTGTTTTTACTGCAGCACATCTCAGAGCTTTTCCATGCTCCATTCAGTCTCTGCTAAATCCTAAACATGTGATACACAGACACACGGAACTCATTAATGGCTGAATTGGTTTTCATGAGAACACAGGTCACCCGCTCTTACCGCTTCCTGATCTTGCAGTCGAAAACTATATACTTCACTGCTATTCAACCTAAATAATACTACAGGCATCAGGAAAGTGAGGTTCTTTTATTTTTCACTCAGCTCTTGAGTTCCTACCTTGGATCGCTCTGATAGTTGAACTGCTGCTCAGCTGAGGGTTTTAACAGGCTGAGGCCAAAGTCTACCTTCATTTGTTTAACTGTGACTCAAACTGATGGAAAGCGTCCAAACTCCACAAACTCATCTTGACAAAACACAGTTAAACACATTCTGCCACCAACTGATCCTCCAAGATCCATGAACCTTTTTAAAATCTCTTTTCTCTCTGAAAAACAACAGCTAACCCGAGTTTACTAGCAGAACATTTGTATCGAAGAAGAATTGTCACTTACCGTCTTCTTTCAGGTCATAAAGTTAGGGATCAGGTGATGTTCTTTAGTGTTAGGTACACTACAAAAAGTAAAGCTCCTGTTAAAAACTTTGTTCGTACTGATTTTGACATCCTCTGCTGACAAAGTGGTATATAACAAGTTTTTGCTAATTGTATCCTGTTCATGTGTAAGTATTGTTTTCTAACAAATCTTACCATTCTGTCTTTTAACGGTAAAATGTATCACTCACAATGTTTGCTGTGGAAAAAGTTTTAAACGGCTGTTTACTCAGGGTTGTGTTAACTGCCTGGCCTGACACCTACCCCATCGCAGCAGTTTAAAGCCCTGTTTCCACCAAGTGGTCCGGTATGGATCAGTACAGTTTGGTACAGGTTGGATCAGTAAAGCCTGATACTGTTTGCATTTCCACAGCCAACCCTGCTCTTCTTACAGGAGCTTTAAAAATAGTGATTGAGGGCCACAGTTGGCAATGCAGTTTACACATGTACAGGGGATGTGGTTCTCATAACTGTAACAGCTGGTTTAAACTCCTGGCTTCAACCATTTTCTCACCACATCCCCTGCCCTGTTTTGGCCAGCCTAACCAATGAAGGTGGAAATGTCCCAAAATATAGCATAAACGCAAATCATAATCAATAAAATAGACATCAAATCACCTGTGAGGAGATATTAACTGGTTTTGAAACAGTGTGGGACTATATTGATGCCTCATTATCCCCCACAAGACAAACAAACCATCAGCATAAAGAGTGATTCATTCATTCATTCATTCATTCATTCATCTTCTACACAGCACAACACATCTTGTTCAGGGTTGTGGGTGGCTGGAGCCTATCCCAGCTGGCTTAGGGGTAGAGGCGGGGTACACCCTGGACTGGTCGCCAGTCAATCACAGGACACATAGAGACAAGCAACCTTTCACACTCACACTCACACTTACAGACAAGAGGAGTGGGTTCATCCTTCAGAAAAGAAGCTTTCTTCTAAACATCTGGTGCAAAGATTAAGTGATGTATTTCACTCAGATAGAATATAGCTTTTTGTCCACTGGGGGGCACTAAAGTTAGCACAAACTGAAAGTCCCTCATGAGCTTTAAATATTATATTAGACAAAGTAAAAAAAAAAGAAATGATTACAATATTATATCAAATTCTAGTTGATGCAGTTCAGCGTTCTTTCTACTACATCCCCTCAGCAGCTTTCTGGCGACCCTGTCATTTACCCTGGTGCTGCCAGCAGGCAGCACAAGCATGAAGACATGAAACTTTCTTTTTGTTCTTTCAAACACAGCACCACATTTGGGGATAAACAGGTAAAAGTGAACATGTTACATACATATTTCTGATATGCTTCTCAACAAAACCATGTCCAACCTCCAAAATACCAAACTATTGAATAAAAATAAGTCTGGTTACTTTCACCTTGTTTATATAAACTTAGCCAAAACAGTTAGGCGTTTTGTGTTAGGTATTCTTCTTCGTAATGATGCCTCTTGCAATAAACCTTTTACTGTTGGAAAGTGTTTTTAGATGGTGCCATATTTATGAGGAATATGCATTTGCCTATTTGCATGAGCCCTGTCGAGATTAGTGAACTATGGCATGTGGATTCTCACTGTCTGCCAATCAGGTGCCTGATTTGCACCTGATTGGCAGACCCTGGGGGTAACAGAAGCTCAAAACAAGAGTCAGTAGCAATAGTTATATAAATAAATTGTTAAATTGCTGTGTCATGTTTCTTCAGACTCCAGTTGTCCAGTCCACCAAACAAGAGTCAATGGCAAAATAAAGATGTTTGGCATTAGCAGAGAAGATTTGGCAAATTTGTCATAGGCACAACCCACAAACTAAACTCTGCTTCTCATGCCACAAATGCATTTTCCTTTTAAATATGGCTCTACTTAAAAGGGAAATAAAACAGGTTTTTCGACAATGTAATATTTATCACTAAGAAGCATTGTAACAACAATGATCTACCAAACACAAAAGGCATTTATATTAGTGCAAAGCTTATTATTCACTGAAAGTTTGACAGGAGAAATGTAAACATTGAGTTTACGGTCCAAATTAACTAAGAAAATAAGTCATGTTTGGGTATCTGATCATTCTTTTTACGAAAAATCCACATGACACGAAGAGTTAACTTCACACATTTGGTTTATTTGTTTCCATTTCCAAAAGATCATAAATATGTTAAATGAACAGAAGCAGTGTCAGTCTCTCAGCGGCAGCACAGGTGCCTTCTGGTTTTGACCACGATGCAGTGTCCTCTTCATCTCTGAGAGGCGGGACATTCCTTCACTCAGAGACGAGTCATTCAAATCTGTCTCACTGTCTCATAGCTTCAGTCGGTGTCCTCCATGACCTAAAAGTGCTTTTTATCAATATTTGCATTCAAACATTTATCCATAAATATATTATATATGACCCTTGGGGCTGTCTTCATCACCACACTCATACACATATCATATCATTGCTGTAAACTACGGTTGGAAGAGCTGAAGGGAGCATCAGAGCCCCCTGCAGCTGACACACAGAAGAGCAGCTGCAGTTATACAAAATCTGCTTGAACAGCGTTTCCTACTTGTAAAAACAGATGAGATGTACAGATGTTACCTGTGACAGAAGCAGTCATCAAATCACAAATTGAGGACTCATGAAACCAAAAAGGAGATCCTTTGAGGATCCAGTATTGGCACTGCTCATAGTAGCACCAAGACGTTGCCTTCACATGGCACAGGAGAAAGCAGAATATAAAACAGAGCTGGGTTTCCCAGAGAAATCTCGATGTCTTACTCTGGACTCAAAACTATGTTGAACTTCAGTTCCTCTGGGAAATCCAGTCTGCACTTGTACGGCACTTCACAGGGATAAACTGGCAAAATTCATCAGTTTTGTTACAGATGTCTTTGCTTACTTTCAAAGTTGAATTGCTTACTTAGTGTTTTTCACCAGATCCCAAAGGTAATGTCTAACACAGCATAGGGCATCACAAGTTGTGCACTTTTATGGCTGGTTTTTCAGTATAACAGTGTGACCTGGGTGTATGTTCACATGTATGGTATGACACTGGGCTAAGGCACCTTAATGTCCCTCATATGGCGAGCTAGGCTGTTCAGGGTAATCAGCCGGACAGCTCAAAGGGAAAGCACCCATAAATTGTGCAGATTGTGTTATCCAAGCTTACACAGCTGTCAGTGTGTGATTGTCAATCCCAGATTCATAATGTAGCTGAAATATTATTTGAAGTGATGCAGGACTCCGAGTGTGCTATGGCGTTGCACACATCAGATAATGACTGATATTTAGGGGGAGACGGATCTTATTAAACACTAAACAGCCAGGAGACTTCAACTATAACACTCAGTCAGTGTGAAAGCATGAGGACAGCAGGAGGAAGGGTTAGGTTCAAACTGGGGTTTGCTCTAAACACACTGAAGCTGCTGGTACACTCATGGATAAAATAAATAATCCTATTTGGAACTTCCTTTGTAAAAGAAAAATCCTGGGAAAAAAGTCTCTTTTAAAAAATATCTCAGGCTTCATCCTATCACAAAAAGACGAGGATCAGAGAGTCGGACAGAATATAAAACCATTGATAAATCCGTAAAAAACAGAGTTAAGAAAGACCATTGGGTAAAAGCCATGACTGTGCTGAGCCCATTATCAGCACCGCTCCACTGCTCAGATGCTTCTCTGCACATCTATGTATGTATGTATGTATGTATGTATGTATGTATGTATGTGTGTATGTGTGTTTTTGTGTGCTTGGGCATTAAAAAAACACCAACAATAAACTCTTAATACTGCCACTTATGCTGGAATTTCAGCCTCATCCTTCCTCTTTGAAAGCTCTACAAACACCAGTGTCTGTATAGTGCTGTGTCTTAACACAGAGCATGGAGACTTGTGGAAGGTTGAGTTATAATAATGTCAAAAAGCTTCAGATGAAGAAGGGGTTGCTTTTCTTGGTGTAGGTGTCTAAGTCTGTCATGTGTTTGGGGCTGATGAGTCTCCTTATGACTGAGGGAGGTGCTGTCTGATGATCTCTCTGGACTGAGGGGGGATCCTGTCGGGGAAGCGGACGGAAAACTCCACGATGAGGTCACCACGCTGTGATGGGTTCTTTGGGAAAGGCAGGCCTTCACCTCTGACTCGCTTCACCGTCCCCGGCTTGATGATGTCATGACAGGGTAGTGAAATGATGCGGTTGTCCAGAGTGGGAATGCTAACTGTGCAGCCACACAATGCCTATAGGAGAGAAGAAATGAAGGGGTTAATATTCTTAGTGGGGAATGAAATACCAAAGCCATAAATATCTCCATGACTTAATGTTTCCATGATGGAAACAAAAAAAATGCATTTATCATCCCTCTGTGCATCATTCGATCACATCAAAGCTGCACATGTTTTCCTGTGTGTTTATCATGTGTTTGTGTTAGACAGAAAAGAAGACAACCGGATGTAAGCCTTCCTGGCAGGTTGTTTTGGTATGACTTCAGTACTGTGGGGTCTACTGAGCAGCATTTGGAACAGGACCAGTAGGAAAACATGACTTGGCAGTGGAAAAGTTTTCCAGTCTTTGTGTGTGTGTAGGTGGAAGGGGTGTGTGTGTAAGTGTTGGAGGGGCTACACATTGCACAGGGGGCTAATTTTAGCAACAGTCTCATAGCGGGGGCTAATGAAGTGAAGCAGGAATCGGCTGAGCTCGTAAATAGTTGGAGGGTTTGTCAGATGGGCTGGCAAGACAGGGAGAGAGGACACACACACACAAACACCCACACACAAACACACACTAAGCCTCACCTCCTTATCACAATGCCTGATGAATCCAGCCAGTGAGGAGAGCGCTAAACTAAACATGGAGACCTGTGGTTATCACGACTCGACAGGCTTTCCAGTGAGCATCACTGGCCAGATTTACACTGAACAAAAAGAACTATTTAAATCCACAACTCTATGAATGAACATCCTGACCAATAAAAAACTTTTCTTATATAATGCATTAGTAAGCAACTGTTACAAAAGGAAATGTTAAATGAAGACCATACTGTTGTGGAGAAAGGCAGGATGAGATGTTGGTGATAAAATATTGGTATCAAGTATGTGTGCATATACACAGAGAAGGAAAAGCATTTATCAACCCTCTCTAAGCACTTTGAATTGCCTTGTGTATAAGGTGTGCTCTACAAATAAACTTGCCTTTCCTTGCTAACTATTTACAGACAGGCCTACACATTTTTCAAAAAAAAAATCTTGTGGAGTGCTTGTTTCTTTGAAAAACTCCACTTTAAATCAAGTGAGGTTACCTGAGCCAGGTTACCAGAGGTTTTGTTATTTTTGAGTTAATTACTGGCAACAGCAGCTGAAGTTAAAGCCTGTGTTTAGTCAATAAAGCTCATGCAAACTTGATAAGTAGTCACATAGCTTCACAACACAGAACTCTACAATAACAGTCCTCAAGTGCCAAAGCTTAGCAGATATAACATACATTGTGAACCAGCATATTTAAGCATAGTGTATGCTAACTATTGCAAACTCAAGGTGGGCTTGAGATTAATGAAGATACTGTACAACTAAGAATTTGAGAAAAAAAGTTTGATGTGATAATATTTCTAGAAAAAAAAAGTCACTGCAACACAAGCAGGATATCAATGTGACAATTCTCTTGAGATCACTTAAAGTATTTTATTTGATAATATGAGGGGCCAGCTAGCTGTCAACTAACCTTTAGTTTCATTCCAGTCTGTTTGGTCAAAGCTGTGGTGTTGGCTAATCGCTAATGCTTTGAAAGAAAGGACCACATTAGCAAAACATTCCAACTCTTATTGCAAACCATCTCAACCAGACTCTGATGATGTAACAGTTCAAATGACATATATTGACACATGCTTAACCTCTAACACCCAGCCTGTTCCATAATGCGTATAATGTTGATTTAAGACTGTTGCATGATTTTCTTGTCTGGTCTGTTTCAGGATGGACGTGTGGACATTTGAGGACCACTGAAGCTGAACAGCTGCTTCAGAGGACAGACAGAGATTTCAAACTATGACATCAGACTCATTTTACGAGCAACATACATTAGGAGGTTATTTAACAAGTGACTGTGATTGAGATGAGGGCTCATCCTCCTGTTATGAACTATCCCATTCACCAACACAAGTCTTACACACAGAGACAGGTTGCCATGACACTCGACACACACCAACTGATTGCATAATCTTCAGCTCAGACAACATAGCTCCAGAGACGCGTCTTACACACGTACACTTCGATTCTGCTATACTTGTGTAACTGCTCTATGACTTTAAGCTCATTAGGTGGGGCCTTACCCTTTGACCTTTGTCTATGATTACAATTAAAACTTAAACTTTCTCTGAATGAACTATGTAAAAGTGTCCTCATCATAAGCTCAACTGTCCTCTAAGGACTGGAGAATTACAACTTAGTGTTGGCCTGTACAGCATCAGGAAAATCTGTGATTTGCTATAAGATTGTTCAGTATTGCGATGGGAATATAATGTTATACATGTATAAACATAAAATAAATACATTGTTTATATTCTATAGTCTGACATCTTCTTCCTGTTTGGCATGTTTTAAATAGTGTTGGTAAAAAATCTGCTCCCATAAACAACTCGACCAAACTTCATCCATTCCTCTTCTTCTCAGCTATCATGCAAGCTAGCCTAGCCTGAATGTATGACTAACATATCAAATGCTGAAATGTTAGCATGTTGATGTAAAGGCTTGGATTTCTGATGTGATTAAGCGGTCATTTTTGATTGTTTCATTGTTCATCTCACTATGACAATGGAATTGTGTTTTATTGTGTCACTTCACTTCTGTCCACATGCTTATAACATGCTAATGCTAACTCATTTAACAGGAACAATCCAGATGCTAAAAAGAACAAACACTACCTTACTCCTGGTGATCAAAATCCTTGTGGAAACAGTGTATTTGTCTCTCTTAATAGTATCAAAAATAGAGCTGTACACTTCTCCCTCAGGTCCTTACAGCTACAGTTAGCACCTTGGTGTGTTTCAGCATGAGTGCAGTCGTTAGAGGAGTTAGAAAAGCACTGGCACAGAAAATACTGGCACGCTGCAGAGGAATCATTTACAGCAGAATGAGCAGCCTTTAAATCCAGGTATAGGTCAGATTTAGGGGAATCAGCGTGTCATATTTGCACTAAACTCCCTAACTACTCATGACTGCTGTCACAGTAAAGACACTGCAGAGCTGGGAGTTGAATCTCGACGTGACACTTAAGAGTTCAAATCTTGGTCACACAGGACATGCTTTAGGCAGAAACCAAAAGTGAGGAAGCACATAGCTGGAGAATCATACTGATATTCTGTCAGTCTTAAAACTCATGTGGTCTTTCTGTCAGTGAGAAAAATCGTCTTGTGGCATAACACATTATCTCCTTACACATTGCAGGTCATATACGTCAACTATTGGTTGTCTGGTGTGCAGCATGTAACCAGTTCTGTGTTTTTACTGCAGCATCACATCTTTGGGGAAACCAGGCAGAGGAATATGAGCTCCTATTTGCTTTGGATACTGAATCATCTGACCCACTTCCCTTATATTCCCAAGATACCCCCCAACCCCCATCCACATCTCCCCTTCTCTCCCCGACAACGTCTTTAGCTGCATAACACTTAAGTCTCTTATCAGCTGCTTTAGGAGAAGAGGACTTAGCTGTGGGAGTTCTGCAGTGCAAACTTGCAAACCATCTCTTGCTTTATGTGACTTCATGAAATTTAATGTTCTCTCATTAACTACGCTAACTTCATAGATGTACTGTGCGCAGGCTACCATGTTTCCTGGTGATTTTTTTCTGATGACGTTTCAGCAGAGAGTCAGAGTAGCTTTTAGAGAGGAACTGTTCAAAATTGGTTTGATTGGAGTACAAACAATTCCCCTGACATCTCCAACTCTTTGAGAGCATCTACCATTAAGCCAGCCATGTGGAGTGCAGGCCGCCTATTAGAAACATTAAAGCTTGTGTAATTCACAGACAGAGCACAGCCGTGCTGGACCCGTTGCCCTCGTAGGAGCTTCTAATTAAATGTGCTGCCAGTCACAGTAATCGTAGTTGAGATTGTCACCACTGTCACACTACAATCCATCTTTAACAGTGGGTGTGTTTGCAAATATGCTCTAGAGGTGCATGAGTGTGTACGCCTGCATGTGTGTCTATGTCTGTGTGTAGCTTTCTGTGTGACTGCCCGGATGTGTGTTTATGTATATTTATTCAGACAGCAGTGCAGAACAAGTGAGGACGATGGCTCCACGCCGGTCACACAAGGACAAGACATTCCTGCTGCCTCTCTCACACTGCGGTGGCAGAGATGCTGCTGTTCACTGATCCTGCCCTCCAGCAACACACAGACACAAACTCACACACACACATACACACACAGACACACTCACTCATCAAAAGCTTTATAAGACCACACACCCAGGATATAATCCTTCCTTGAAATTACAGTCACACCTCTTCATCTCATCCACTGTTTGGCCAGGCTGAGAAACAAAAACATGATACAAAGAAGAGAGAAAATGTGCCACTGCTTGGATATTCATGCATAATTTTGCAGCCCTCTGAGTGAAATTTCTGCCCAGTTTGCTTCACTGGAAATCAAACACACAACCTCAGCAGCTTAATAAACTCATCAAAATGGAGACACATGACAAAGGGAGATGACAATAGCGAGGAAATAAGCGAGATTTGATGAAAAGAGACTGACGCACCTCTTTCAGACTGATCTTGCAGTTATGAATGATATTGGAACCATCTCTTTTGAAGTGGATGTGTCCTTTGTCTTTAAGCACAAAGGCTATGTCGGCAGGAATGTTCTCGGGGGTCTCGTCCCCCTCCTTAGGGAAGGTGATCTTGGTCCCCTCCTTCCAGCCCTTCTTGATGATGATGTTGAGAATCTTGTCCTCTGTCCTCATGCTCCGGCCATCAGGGTTCAACCTTCGCCGGGTGATCTTCATGCGCTTGGTGCAGCCATGGAAGATCTCCTCCAGGGAGACCTTCAGCTCATGGATCACTGGAGGGTCCTGCTGCTTCCTCCCAGTGCCTAGGCGCTCTGATGGCGCCCCCCTTCTCCTACGCCCCTCCCCTGGGAAGCCGTTGTTCATCCCACCTGGAAAGCCAAACTGCCTCCCAAAATGGGAGAAGGGGTCATCCTCATCTACGTCCATGTCCTGCTCATTGTCATGGTCATTGTGGAACGAGAAACCATTGGAGCGGCCGTGCCCGCGGTTGGAACCAAAGAACATGTCGAAAGGGTTGGAGCCTCCAAAGAAGGAAGCAAAAGTGGCGTGGGGGTCTCCATGGAAGGTGTAGTGGTATGTTGAGCTTCCAGGAGCACCAGAGGAGCTGCTTCCTCCTGTCTTCAAACCTAAGAGAGTACAAAATACAGAGAGAGAAAGAGAACGTGAGACCTTTATGGCACATGCAAACTCAAACACCCACCATCTGAAAAAAACACATTATTATGAACTCAGAAAGTCGGCACTGGACACTGTTCAGAAGAGACGGTAACAGCACAGAGGAGAGTGGAGCCCACGTGGGTGGGAAAAATCCCACAGCATCACCAATCTTCAAACAGCTCTGCCAGAGGAGGAACTCATAAAATACCAGGTCACTCCGTTCAACACACTCACACCAATACACACACCAACACACACCTTTCAAAAGAGACACATGCACAAAACACCCACACATGCAAACTACAGCAGTCGCTGCTATTCATAACTCAACCACGTAATGATCTTAAGCCATCTGTCTGTCAGCTCTCTCTCTCTTTCTCTCTCTCTCTCTCTCTCACACACACACACACACACACACACACTACTTGTACAAATACTACACTAGCAGCTGTAGATAAGGTATTAGAGCTTGTTGACACTGAAGATAACAATGGACAATCTCACACACTCCTGCACATGAGCACAAACATGAAAGCATCAAAGAGTTTTATTACTTCAGTGACTGCAGGACACCTCTATGATATTAGATGTTCAGTCTGTCCTGAGCTGTTTCAATAACTACTTAATACATCATAAAGCCTGTCTAACATGGCCTTACTAACAGAGTGCTCTGCCTGCACATCATGGCTTTACTCGCTCCTCACCTTCTTCTCCCAGCTGATCATAGACCACCCTCTTCTTGGGGTCACTTAGCACCTCATAGGCCTCTGCTATCTCCTTGAACTTCTCCTCAGCGTTGGCATCCTTGTTCTTGTCAGGGTGGAAGCGCAGGGCCATGCGCCGGTAGGCCTTCTTGATCTCCTCCTCATTGGAGCCCTTGGGAATCCCTAGGGTCTTGTAGTAGTCTTTCCCCATGGCTGCACACACGCATACAATCTCAAGATAGGGACCCTCCTGGTCGTGGTCAGTCACTGGTGGGCAAAAGCACAGAAGTGCATATTAATATATTCTTAGATGGGTGCTGACCAGAGCAACAGCCTATTTCTGCCCTGGCAGAAGAGCAAGGTGCACCCAGTGCTCTCTTAAAGGGTGAAATCTGTTAGTGATGGGTGGAGATAAAAGAGGACAGAGGGCTGCTTTCATCTGTTTCTATGGCAATGTTGGCATGATGTGGTCAGCTGATGTGTGGAGGAATCCCCCTCATCTGCTTTATCAGCTCAGGATGGAAGCTATTTAAAAGCTTCTTTCAATTACTCCGGTTCAAGAAGCGTTTTGCTGTGATTTACTGTTGGTTGGTCCTGTAGGTCCAACCAAAGGTGATCGTCTGTGTTTAACCAGCCGATGGGACACTCGGCTTATGAGACAGCAGACTCTTCACGGATCCAGTATTTGAACAAGAGAGCACACGACCTTACATCTCTAACGCTCGTTAAATTTACACTTAGAGCCCTACTTAACGAAGCCTGAATTTTCAGCGATCAAAGAGACATAATACACAAACAACACCGACTGACATATCTTGGTTTATCCATAACTGGTCGAAGATTTAACGCGAAATGTCAGCGCGAGAAAGCCGGGTTGAAAACTGTCCACGCGATCGGGACGGCACGAGGCGAAAAAAAAGAACAAAGAGAAAACAGAAATTGATAAATTCCTACCAGAAAGCCCAGCAGTGTCAGGGGGATATTACACCAACATGGTCCGGACCGGCTTCTCTCCCTCTGGTTCTGAGCCTGCTCCCCGGCACTGCTGGGTCCTTATAAATTGACGTCAGGACCCCGGGAGGATCACAGCAGGCTCTGAAATAACCGGTGACCAAACACTGAGGTGCATATGACGTTTCAGTGGAAAACCTCGGACAACTGCCCATACAAGCGGTCATAAAACCTAGAGATCCAGGATCTCAGGACGCTACTACAGCTGTTGTTGCGCGCGAGCGAGGACAGACAGGATGCTAATAAGAGAAAAACAAAACTATGGAAACAAGTTCAGTCTTATTTGGATGATGAATTTCTGTGTCAAATGTTTATTAATTAAAAACCTGGCTAAATGTCAAAAAATTTGAGAAGACGGTGATCTGATTTTAGTACCATCTCCATATTCCCTCAACATGGTTGAAAGCCTGCACCTAACTCTTCCCACCATCCATGACTGTTTCCCATCTGCAGTTTTAAATTCTGCACCAATTTTTGCTGCAAAAATGCACTGAACATGATTTTTTTTCTTACCAAGCCCCCAGCCCTGTGTCCGCTCCTGCTCCTCCTTCCGTCGTCTAAAATCTGTGTGCAGTCTGGAGAGCAAACCCAACCCTCTCCACCAACAGCAGCAGCAGCGTCCAGCAAGCAGAGCTCTTTGTTCAAGGTCCGTGTCCTCAAACACTCTCAGACTCCCAGAGTAACATGTAGGAGGAAGTTTTTACTGAAGATTTGGTCACAGATGCATTGCTTTAATTCTCCATTCCTGCAGGATGCAGTGGTGTAAGCATGCAGGCATGTGAGAGGGGCTGTGGTTCACTGTGTGGGGAAACAGAGTCATATTTGGAGAGAGATAGAAAGAGAGGGAGACAGAGAGTCCAGAGAGCTGACAGGAGAACAATCACCTGATAGAAAATGTGTGTACGTGTGTGTGTGTGTGTGTGTGTGTGTGTGTGTGTGTGTGTGTGTGTGTGTGTGTGTGTGTGTGTGTGTGTGTGTGTGTGTGTGCTCGTGTTAGTGCAGTCGTGTCTGCTTTGAGTTGGTATAAACACCTCTGAGTCATGTGATGACTCCACACACACACAAACATATACACACACATTTTCATTTTCTTCTCTCTGCAAAGATTAAGGTGTTTTTCAGTGCTACATCCAACCTTCCCCACCATAAAACCTGAAGTGTTCTATTCCCCAAAATAAGTGACCCTGCCCTCAACCCTGACCTCAGTGTGAAGATCTGTCCTTACCCTGACCCTGCTTAGGCCCCTTATACTAGGAGTTTGTCATGAAAATCCTAAAAAAAAATCCCAATTTACCCCTTTTGCAAATAACTTCGGTCCCTTTAACCTCTAAAAACACCCATCTAACTATTAACATGTGCTACCCTGGAACAAATGTGACATAAAAGGAGCTTTCCTCCATTTTTGTGCAAAGTTTAAAGGGTTTACTGATCTACAGCGCTACCTCATTCCAGGTTTGCGATGTGGTGAATCTAAAGTTAATCCGCTATAAGGTCTCAAGATGGATCCATATTAAAGCACTTAGGCTGTCATTGATTTTTGGTAGTACATTGAAATGTGTCAGTTTAAATGCCATATACAGCTTGAACTACTACAAACATGAAGTATTAAGAGCCTTTCCTTGTTGGTAAATCAGGACTCAGTTTCCCTAAACTTGCATTTTGACCATCCTTTGACCATGACCCCTTGAATCTTAGCACCACCTTCCAGAAATAAACCAACATAGTTTCCCCTCAAAGGAATCACTGTAAATATTCAGAAAATTCACTTCAGCACACAGTATATCCTCAAGGCCAAACACTGCTCCCTGACTTGTCCACTGTTCTAAGTCTAGAGCACATAAACAATCAGCCTACCCATCTTTCTAAAAATCTCACAAACTCCCTCAACAGTGGAGGTTATGAGTCATTATTGTTGACTTTTACCGTTAAGTGCCAAGAAAGGTACACTCAGCGGGGCGAAGTGCCTCTGTGCTGCTGGGTCAATTTAAGAGGCAGAAGGACAAGAGAGAGCGCGAGAGAGAAAGACTCATTAGAGCTTTGAGTCATCGTTCCCCTTCAGATTGGACTGTGAGGAGGTGCGAGAAAAAGTGGGTGTTATCAATGGAGAGGAGCCTGTCTGACACGCATGTCTCATCTACATATACACTCTGTGTATGCACACACCACAGCAGATACTACATCATGGTTATTTACTTTAACTTATTATTCCACCTCGTTTGGATTAGTAGAATTAGCTGGGGTCTCAAACCCGCGGCCCGTGGGCCACTTGCGCCCCCCAGAACAGTATTTTGTGGCCGCCTGCCTGAAATCAAAGCTTTGTGTTAGTTTTTTCTTACATGCATCTGGGCGTTTTATATTTTTTAACACTTGTGGGCTACCATAGCTCAGGCTCATGTCAACAGCATGAATTAGCAATTGGTCGCTTGTAACATGTTTGGGTCAACGAGTGGAGGGAAAATATATCCTGTCACCTAGTGCTATACAGTGTTTGTGTTTGGATCATGTGCCTTTTTTGCAGCACCTATCTGTATGAAAAGCTCTTCTCCACAATGAACTTTAATAAGTCAAAGTTCAGGTCCAAACTTAAAGATGAGCAACTTAAAGCCATACTGAGGGTCTCAGTTGCTTCCTCCCTCAAGCCAGATGTTCTGAAGAGCTGTTCATGTTCTGCCTTTTCTGACCTGGTAAGGCTGAGAAGATTGGATCAGTTGTACTTTTTTTTTTTTAATACTTGAAGCCCTTTTTTCGTTGAACACTTGATGCAGTCGACTCACCCAGACAATACCTCCATCAGCCCCTTGGTAAGTTGAGTTTGAGACCCCTGCACTAAAGGAACCAATCATAAACTGTACCAAGGCTCCACCTGGTGAGGGTCTTATATCTGACATGGCTTGAAAAGGAAGCTTTGTAAGAGGAAACATGGATAGATAAGAAAAAAATCAACCCTAAGACACATTTTTAACAGCTCAGTGAGACATTTATGTTCACTCATTGGGCCCTTTATTCAATTCATCATTAAATATCGGCCTACCTCAGGTTTAAGGTAATTAATTGAAGTGCTTCAGTTCTATACCAGCTTGTTTTTTATGGATTACATTTGTATGGCTTCATTTCACCAACAAAATGTACTAAATTGTTTCTGTAGTACAAGTTTTTTGCTGATATATGTTTGTTACCTGTGAATATATACGTTTCACTTTGACTTATATCATGGAACTTACATGACCATGTCCACAGATATTTAAGATGTACAAAGCTGCTTTAGTCTGATGGAGAGCAATCCATCACTTTGGAACATTGGAGCCCTACAGTGTTTGCTGTCTTCTTTCTTTTTTTTCACTACTTTCAGGTTTCAGCAAGTTGGTTCCTGCCATTTTACTCTTTATAAACATGGATCGTGAGATCATTTGGATTTGCCTCGTTATATAAGCTTTTAACACTACATTCTAGATGTCTTAATACATCTGTGTACATTATGAACTGTTTTCTTTGTGAAATGATGTTCACATAAAATTAAGGTGTGAAAAACAATGTAAGCATGTTAAGAAGTCAGCATGTTGCGTAGCTGTAAAGGAGGGTGCAGAGACATTCCTGTGTCCAGCTGAGACCATGTGTGACGACCCTTTAGCCAGTGCAGCTGTCCCACATAAGCAACTGGTCATCACTGGAGTGTTATACTGGGTACGGACATGTTTATCCCATGGTCAAACAGGGATTTTAAATCTTCAGTGTTTGGCCTATATACACAGGTTACATCATTAAAATCCACTTATTAGAGGTTGGACACATTTGTGCATCTTTGTCTTAACTGCTGATGATGTCTGAGGCAAGCCGATCCACGTGCTGCCATGGTTGCTGAGTGTGCACCAAACACAGTCGAAGAACAACTATTCCTAACCTGATGCTGGGTTTCCATGGTGACAGAGGGATCTGCCAGACAGTGATGTGTCTGCCAGGAGTAGCCTGTCTCAGCAGAGGGTCCTCCGAACACGTGGATATGTATATTTGTGTGTGAGGGATATTAAAAGAGGCCAGAGTGTCTAACTATGGACGAGCACACAGCATGATCTGGGAGACAGAAGGTGAGCTAGACGGCAGGCGAGGGGTTCACAGAATAAACACCTGAGGTGTTCTTTTGATGCGAAGAAGAGGCAGAAATATGAGTCTGTATGCATCTCCCACCTCCTCTCCTCAGAACACCCCGTCCTTTCCACCTCCTCTCTCACTTCTACCCTTCTTGTAACCATAGAGACCAGTTGCCTGAAGAGAGGCTTTCTCCCAGATGGACGAAGTGTCAAATGAGGATGCAGTGTACTAAGTTAGTACAAAGCTCAATTTAAAGACCCCCCCTCCCTGCTGAACAGTCTAAGTACAAGCTGCTCTCAGATGAGGACATGTATTGTACCTTCCCTCGGATGCAAAGAACAACAGAATGCCAATCAAATCATAGGCTTGTCAAAACACTCTTCTTAAACAATGAGGCTTTAATTTCAGCTTGACCATCTGCATTGTTAGGCACGGAGAATGCAGTTTGCAGGCCAGTTTTGTTGCACAATGTATTCTGTATTGCTGATTGGATCTATTTTGTCTCTTCTGCTGGTTCTTTACAGTTTGATCCACAGAGCAGTGTCCTCTTTTTTTGTCCTCATGTGACCTGTCTGGGGACTATCAATGCCTCTCCCTGCCCCCAAGTACTCTGAGTACTTGATGTACTCCTCGATTATTCTGTTAAAAATGGTAAACACCGGCTCAGAGACACACGCAGATCCCTTTAGTGAGCATGTTTCCTTTTTGCAGCTCTACCATTTCTCCCTCCCTCTCTCAGCCCCACAGACCCATTCCTGATCACTGACTCATGAAGAAGCAACACTTCTGACATTAACGGTCGTCACAGAACAGAGGCAGTAAGGTGAGCTTCAGGCTGCAGAAGTGCAGCATGATTATTATTGAGATGGCACAGAGCAACAGAAGTGAACTGCCAAGGGTAAAACTAGGATGTACAGTACAGCCAGTAAATCTGAATCACAATGTGCTTTTTTTCCTCACTTCACCAACATGTATCACAGATTGTATATAAATCCAGTTATGATTTAAGTCCCGAAACATTACTGTACATACCTGCTGTTTTAGTAATGCCAACAGCTCCAGCAGCTTGCATTACAACACATATTACTTTATAAGGAAGCCAAGTGGTGAACCACAGTGAAAGAGGTACTTCCATCGAGTGTTTCTTTTAGGCAACAGTTTTTTGTACCCAACAGAGACTGATTCAGTAATCAGGATACACTGTCAAGAAGATTTAAGTGGCTGAGGGAACCAAAATAGCATCTCTTTGGCAGAAAAAATGAAAGCACTTTGGCTGGACATAAACATAATACTGGCATATCTTCTGTTATTTGATACAGGCAGACACACTGTGTTCATATGTATGTGTACAGATTGTGGCTTGTAGCTAAATGCTAGAATCCAGATATGATTTGTATGAGGCACTAAACACTGCCCTCAAGCATCCCTGGTATGTCCCCCACCCCATTTTAAGAGGGTACTCCTAATCGTATAGCTCGATTAGATCTGTCCTTCAAAGTCCTCCATATAATCTATGGACCCTTCATCTTTTGTTCTGTTGGATTCCACATAAACCTGTGAAACTGTCACCTCAAGGCTAACTCTGATGATGAAATCTGCTTCAATAAATAATTGCAACTTCCTCTCAAGTTTAAACAGAACAGCTGTGTTGAAAAACAACAGGCAAGGTATATAAAAGCAAAAAGGCAATAAGAGGAGAGAAGAAAACAAAGTGCAGGTAAAGGTTAGAGGAGAGCTCATGACATTTCTTCTGCTTCTGATTAACATCATGACCCTGCATTGAACATTACCAAACTGTAGTTTCACAAATGCATGGCAAGCTCTAATGACCGGTCATTGTCTGACTTAGAAATATGTTGACTCAAAAAAATGGTCAATAACTGAAACTCTGTGTTCCAGAAATAGTTTGTTTTCTGTGCAGAACTATCACACAGCTTTTGCCACAGAAGTATAACTTTGTCCCACATTTCCAGCATGAGTGCAAAGTAAAGTGTGGGTTAGCGGATGATGTGCAGGTATCTGAGGTCAGGGTACAGCAGGTTGGTGAGCAGAGACAGCAGTCTGGGTCCATCTCTGAGACAGTGTCCTGGGTAGCGGATGAACTGCACCGCTTTGCTCACAGAGTCCTCCAACTCAGCGTACTGCTTATTGCTGGGCATAGCCTCCAGCATCCCCAGCGTCTGCATCCACGGAAAAAGAGCAGAAAGTTATTCTTAGGAGATAAATACAGACTGGCAAATGAAAATAGTGTTTGCAGTTATGCAGTTATCCCTACTTACTTGCTGGGCTTTAGCAGAGAGCTCTAACTCGGCGGTGGGTTGAAGTCGCAGTTCTGTCTCTGATTGAACTTGCACAGACAAAAATGCTGCCAGACTGCGTACCACCACTCTAAACCTGAAATATCAGTAGGCATGGAGTAGACAAGTGCTTAAGCAGAAATGGAGAATCTAACAATGAACTTAATCCAGCTTTATGAAAAGTGCATGATAGTGTACCTATTGGAAACAGGAGACCTCTTCCCCAAGCCGATAGCTCCTAACAGCCCAGAGTTTAGTCTCTCTTCTCCAAGCTGAAGCAGCCTAGTTTGTAACCTCAACAAACCCAGAACGACTCCCATCACTTCTGTTTGGCCTGCCTGAGGCTGCAGCTGCTCTGCTGACAGATTGAGAGCTTTGTGCCACCAAAGAAACAGCTTAGCTTCATCGCCTGGACCACTTGATACACAAAACACAACATAACAGTTACAAGTCATGTACAAAAAATCAAGTAGACATGTTCTCTGGATTCCTACAATAATAATAATTAGAGAAGGAGGGTTCAAACCTGGGGAAGACCTGATAAGTCCATGTGTTGATTAGAGCCAACGTTCTCTTCTCATTAGCTGCTGTGTATTCCGTATTGAGGCGCTGCAGGATGAAGGCATAGAGTGTCAGGAAACTGCCTCCCGATTGGCTCTCAGAGAGGAAGTCATCCACTGTTAGCTCAGGCACCTGCAGAGAAGCTAACACAGGACCCCAACCCACAGACTCTTCTTCAGCTGAAAAGAGAAGACATTAAAAAATGTGAATTCTGGATATCCCATAAAAATTCCTCTACAAAAAAAGAGAAGTTGTTACTCTGCTCACCATGGTTGAAATATGCTGTAATACATGCTTCCATGATGCGCGTCATGTGTCGCACTGAGGCAAGACAGCGTGAACAAGCCGTGAGTAGGGGCAGAATGGGGAAGCCCCTCCCCTTCCTGTCAAGCCAGGTGATGACACGAGCAGCGAGCGCCTCGCCTGCTGAGACACCCACTCCGTTTAGCAGAGCCAGAGCATCACTGAACAGGCTGCAGAACGCCATGTGCCTCTGCTCCAAACCAGTCTCTGCAGAAGGAAAAGGAGGTGATAAAAGATTTTCTCACTGATGGCTGATGAGACGGGAGACGGCGAGGACGACTCACCAGGTGGGTTGAATGTTACGATGTTCTCTAAAAGCAACTCCAGCTGAGCCTCAAGGCTGCTTAGACTGATGCTGCCCCCCTGCTCCAGAGTCACCAAAGACTGCACACACCAACACACGTACACTCCAGCCTTCAGCGTCTCCTCCTGATAGAGACACAGTTCTTTTAGCTGATTGGTCAGGATAAGGTCAAAGAAACGCAAACATTTATTTCAAGCAAATTCTATTTGTATTACATATTCTCATTTTTTAAACATAATCTTAATGTGACATGAAGGCAATTATTAATGATCAAAAATAAAACAGAATGCTGCTGTGTCCAGTATCCCTTAAAAGTGGATTTAATAGATTCATCCAAATTCTAACAAATTTGGTAAATGATCTGCTGGAGTAAAAACATCCCTTGTTTCTCTACAGCAGGATAAAAAAAAGGTTTCAATAGTAGCATTTATATAATTTGGCTCTGAGTGATACAGAGCAGGCAAAGATAACTGAATTGTATAAGTCTATATCTAATGCGGATGTTCCAAGCCTCCCACCATCACAGAAGATGTATCAGCCTCAGGCAGACTGCATGCATATATAGTGAAGCATGAATTCTTCTCTCCAACATTGAGGCCCCTCTTTTTGATGCAGCTGTTCAGTGTGATAAACGCTACCACTGAAGCTTAACAGCAACTGTCATGAAACTGCAGCTTTAATATTTGAGCAATTTTTTAAATAAAGTTCAGAATCAGTTTATTAAGAGTGTCTGACAGATTGCACATTCAGATAAACCATTAGCGTAAATATTCAGTGATACACTTTAGGTGTTTTGAGTGCTGCAAACCTACAAACAGTACTCCATTTCTGTTGCAGTAAACTAATACTACACCCACACATCAACAGGTTTACAACGGTTTATTGAACCTCGGACTAACACTAACTCTAACTTGTAAAAGAAACGCTCAAGTGTCTTCTCACCCCGTGTGGAACTTCACTTGGACGGGGGTCGAGCCCAGCAGCACTGCGCAGTGATTTTAGCAGCAGCTGAAGTGCAGAATCAGTACTGAGCAGCAATGAGGGAGGGTAGTGGGTGCTCACATATCCCAGAATGCCCTGGTATGAGGATAGGTCCAGCTGGTGCCAGGGCAGAGATGTGGACTGCACCAGTAGACTGAGCAAAGGAGAGTCCTGGAGATGGGAATGTAATCAAAAACAGAGTGTTTGCTTAAGCGGAAACAAGTTTAACCCTGATGTGAGATGTAGAAGTTCTGGACTCACCTGTTGACTCAGAAGTTGTTCTTCCTTTGCCAGAAAAACCAACATATACAGAAGATAGACTAACATGCTGTGTGAATCCTTCTTAGCGTCCGTGTCAGGTAGAGATGGGTATGAAGTAGAAGAGGGAGGTGCTTGGAAGTGGTCACTCAGGACGCTCACCCAGTTAACTTCACATAACACCTCTCCTAGAAAGAGGAAGCAGCTCCTGGGACTTCCTCTCTCCACCTGCAGGCATAGGGAGGTCAATAAATAACAAAATGTACTCAATAAAAACCAAAGAACTTTTCTAATCAAACTGCCACATCAACCACATTACTTCTTAAAATAAGACACTTTAATGCAATCTTCAACTCCTGATTTGAAGTCTGTTTATATTTTATTTACTTAAATAGAAAAACTTCTACAAACATATGATGAAATATTACAACTAGAAAACACAAGATAAGAGAAAACAGTGCTAAACATAAACATTAGATGATATATCCAAGAAGCAGCTGGTTTTCCACCCTCTCACCCTCTCCTGCTCTTTTTTTTCCTATGCTTGACCACTCACGCATAATTTCAGTCTCATGGACATGATTTTGGGTTTACTGACTACATTTGTTTTTATCTGGGTTTATGTTGTCTTCATATATCTGTTTGGGTCTTGAGACATCAGTATGTTTCCAGGAACAGGGTACTGAGATTATAACCACAAGAAGTCAGTCTAATAATAGACGCCTGGGGCCAAGGACTGAGGTCTCAAATTAACAAGCTCCCCTGTGTCGTCCATGTCTAGACCAGTGTGCACAGTTTAGGGTAAGGGGTGATGAGTCAGAGTGCAAAGAGTCTCACGTTGAAGAGCTGCTGCATGAGCTGAGTGTCAGGATGCAGGTGACTCCAGGGCAGGCTGCGGAGGTGCGTGTGGTACAGGTAGAGAAGGTACTCAGGTGTGCAGGGAGCAGTGCAGCTCTCACAGTACTGCATCACACACAGCCACAGCACTCCTCTCTGGCCAGGAAGCAGACGATCTGTAAGCAGGCAGATATAAATAACCGTAATAGCACAGACAACAAAGAGCAGCATCACCCAAACATCCATGAAACCAGGGCTCGGGGGAACTCACCTCTGAACTTGTGATGCAGTGTGTCTGTGAGTCGTGCGTACAGACTGACCAAACTTCCTGCTGCACTTGCATCTGTCTCCAGCCAAGGATAAGTCTTCAGGTTACTGAGAAGAAAAAGACACTATTATTGGCTTTCTTTTTCCATTTCTGCTGATTTTCTCAGCAGTGAATCACAGTTCAATCCTTTCACCACATTAGACCCTTCTTTGTGCTGGAACTCAAAAATAGAAGTAAACATGCTCTCTTTTCTTCCCTGTTTGTAGTTCACTTTATATTAATTTTTAGTATTATTCAGACTTGAGCTAAAACCCTGCAAGCATCTGTGCTACATCTGCAAAAAAGAAGCTGGAATATGAATGTATTTGATCTGCTGCCCACTCTTAAATCTGCTCTGTCTGTGTGTCCATCTGTTTCACATCTGCCTCACCGACAGTAGTACTCAACTATCTTAAACAAATGATTGCAACAGAAAAAGTGAGGGTATGCTGCCATGCTTACCTGCTGTCATCAGTATCCAGAGGGGAGATCCAAGGCTTAAACAGCTTTACAATTTTACTGTGTAGGTCCTTAAGGGCTGTGGTAGTGCAAACAGTCACAGTAAAAACAAAGCTAATGCACACTAAAGCTGGACTGCAGACAAGTATATGTATCCACAAGATTTGCTGAGATTGGTTACCTTTCATGATTTTGGTGCTTCCCACTGGCTCTCTGGCACAGCTGCTGAGCTGCATGTTGATGGAACAACTGATCAAATGCTCCCATAAGGAAACAACTTCAGCGATGTATGGCGTCCAGGCGGAGTAGAGGCCAAAGCTGCGAAGGTCTTGTTTACTGAGACGACTCCGCAAGAAGTAATCACTCAGCCAATCCACTGTCTCATTCACCTGTTCAGTTCACAACAAATTAAATCACATAGAAAATTAAAATCAATGACACACTTTCATGAGACTAACAGGGAAAGTTTGCATTATTTTCCCCTGATACATTTATAACGTGTGAGCTTTCATCAGCATCAGATAAATAGGTTTGGATCTACCAACACCAACATTATTTACCTGCTGAGGAGAAAGGCTGATGAGTGCTCTGTGTGGGGAAGGTGAGGATACGACAGCTCGACTGGAGACATCAGAGGTGCAGTGGGATTGTTCAGATTTGCTTTTGGAGTTGCGGGATGGAGGTAAAGAACCGAGCACTCTCAGGGTTACTTTCCAGCACTCTGGACTCAGTAACTGGTTTGAAGAGCCTGTTGAGGTAAAATAAAAAAGAAGGATCTTTTTATTTTTTTGCATAAAGTTAAAAGGCTGAGTCAGGGATTTGTGACGAAATACATTAGGTCTTTAGTGCCTGATGTGTGCCTTATTTTCACCAAATGCTTCCCTAAACTCTGTGTTAATGAAACAATTTAAAAGATACTTTTAGCCTGTATCCTGATTTAACTAAAGTCTGATTGATGGAATGATTCAACTAATTTAAGTTTTGCTTAACAATTAACTTCTTTTGTTGGTGGGAAGATGAGTAGGAGGCATTCTTTTCAGAATGATGAATGTGTTCGGATGAATCACTTCACTGAGCCACAAGAGGACTTTTTAAAGCAGTCTTTGCTTCAGAGAGACGTGTAAAAAAAAGAAAATGCTGCATTTCAATGTGACAGAGTGTAATGTGTTCTACCTATTCAGTACATGATGTTTTTGGGCACTTGGTCAACAAAAAGTACATTGTCTGATTTCAGGGAGCACATGGTGATTCAACGAGTTGTTTCAGATGTACAGCTTTTTTTTCCACACACATACTTACTGGTCATAAGCAGACGCAGGCAGTCACTGTAATGATCAGGGAAATGGTGGCGTAAGAGCCAGGTCCAGTGTTTGGTGAAGAGGTGAAAAGGTGTGAGAAATTCAGGCTCAGGGTCTCGGCCACAAACGCACAAAGCTCCGTGGACCAACTCCAGGAGACGAGTTCTCTCCGAAAACACGGGATGGGCTTCATTCAGCCACTGAGACAAGTCAAACTAGAGAAGAGAGACAAACAGGTGGATTACTGGAAATGGCCAGTTCCACGTGTTCAAGTGTTACATTTGGTTGTAGACTGACCTTTGTGAGCAGCATAAATATGACATCAGCACTGTCCAGGTGCAAGGATGTCACAACATCTTGGTAGAGAGAGACGAGCTGATTGGATGCCGCGTTGGGAGTAAAGAAGGGAGAAATGAGGGGGCACAAACGCCTCTGCTCTAGGATGGTATTCAGGACACGCCCACATTCCTCTGAATTGTTCTGGATAAACACCTACACACAACAAAAGCCTGTCAACACCAGTCAGTACATCAATTTTTTGTTATAAGAGGGTGAACCTGCCCCTTTTACTAATTTTATCCAATTGGTCACAGTTATTTAGAAGCTGTTTTCCTTTATATGGATGTGGGGAAAGAGAGGGGAACGATATGCACCTAATCATACCTGGACCAGGAGAAGTCAAACTGACTGATTGACAGGTGTGATGCTAAATGAGAAATGCCAACGCTTCAGATGAACATGTAAGAGTTATAGTTTTCACTGCCTAAATCTTGCGACAAAGTCAAATGAAGCAGTGAGTTGAAGAACTGCTCTTAGCAGGAATGCAAATTTGACAGTTGGTAATGTCACATAGGTTAAACACCACACCAAGACACACCAGGTTGGAATTGAACCCAGAACCTTTACAATGTGAGGCTACATCACTAACCACTTTACCACACAGTGCTATGTAGGGCACTGCACCGGTTAGAAGGAGAGGAGCGCTCTCTTAATAGGTAATTAGGTAGGGGGATAATAAATAATTCTCCAAGACAACTTAACCATTTCCAGAACATCTGACCTTTCTTCTCATTTTCCATGTTTTCCATGACTGGAAGATTGGTCAATCATTTTCCAGATTTCCCGGGACGTGTGGGATCCCTGTTCTAGCTGAAACTATCGTACTTCTTTGGTCATTCTGAATAAAGCTCAACATTGCTTCATATTAATCGGGGTGTGTGGATGTGTGTGCACACCTGTCCCAGTATCTCCACACATGAAGAGAGGTACTGGCGTGTTGGGGGGTGTCGCAGTGTGTCCTCACACACAAAGGAAACCACTCGATAGAAGGCTGACACGCCAACCTGCTGTACTGCTGGCGACTTCTGTGTCTTGTACAAATTCACCAGAGCCCTGAAAACAAAAGAAGTCCGTAGAGTCGTTTCAGATCTCTGATTTAATCAGAAAAGTTATTCTGTTTTGGGACATTTGTACTGACGTGATAAAGTTCTCTGTGTGGACCGCTGCCTGGGCCAGGCTTTGCGGTGGAGGTGCCATAGAGTCAGTTTGAAGCTTTTTAATGTCCCTTCGCAGGGACATTATCTGTGTCTGCACGGCTTCCTGTCTCTGGACACGCTCACACTACGGCGAGGCAAGTCATGAAAAAATTACTGGATTACTGAACAGTCGTGAGACACATTAAAACAAATTTACACATTGCTTATCAGCAGTTTAAATAATCATACTGTGACTGTGATGTTTGCAGCCCCCTGGCATGGCTGTCCTCCCTTCCCTTTACACTCTAAGGCCATGCTGACTTGCTCTGGTTGGTTCTTGTACAGTAGAGGAAGGCTTTCCAGCAGCTCCTGCTCCAGCGCCACCTGCTGGGCTTCTCGGGCCACTGCAATTCTGAGACAGAAAAGGTTTTTAGATATCTATTGGAAACTTTGCAGTGCTTCGCAGAACTTTTTTTTAAATTGGAAATGTGTATGAGTTTTAAATCTCCATATACTTGGCCTGGTCCTGTAGGGTGCTGAGGTCCTGCTCCATCAGTTTAGCAGCAGCCTTTGAGTCAGTGAGAGAGCTAATGGGAACTTCAGCCACTGGAGCCTTCTGCTGCTGCAGCTCCGGAGCTGGATGTGGAACTGGATGCTTCTGAAGGTTGGAAAGGATACGCTCTCTGGCTGCACAAAGAGAAACACACACAGATAAAAGTTAGTGATAACTACATATATTTCAAGGACACATATCACAAAAAGATGTTCAAATTTGTGTTTTTATGCTTTAGGCCATCATCATTAGGCTCCTAAAATTACAACTTGGTTTCTGCTAAACATGCTCCATACCATTGCTGAGACTTGAGTTGTCATTGAAGCCAGGGTTTTGGGTCTGCAAGAAGACAGGTTCACTCTGCACCTTTTCCCACAGAGACAGCACTTCTCTCTCATCGTAATGCAGACGCTCCTGATCCACATATTCAATCCACAGTTCCTACAGCCAAACACATCAACATGTATTTAAATTTAAGAGCTATACAGCATTCGGTGCACACATCACAACAGGACTGAACTATTCTAATGTGCTCTTTATCTTGTTTGTTTTCAGAACATACAAAGGCAAACCAACCTGCTGCCGCTGCATGACTTGAGCCAATCTGTGTGGTTCATACTCTGGAGGAAGAGAGGGGAGGTATACTTCCTGCTTCTGCAGAGTCTCATCATCCAACCACACAGCAATTACACCAAACAACCTGTAGGAAACCAAACGACAGAGTTTGACAGAGCCAACACGCTAATAGATGCTACTACTTTGCTAATATAATTGAGGAACAATCACAGTGATCATCAGAAACCTACCTGACCAGCTCTGTATGTAGCTGAGGTGAAGTGAGGTAAGGGGGATGAGGATGGTCCGGGCTTTCATCACCTTGGCTGTCTGATGAAGGTGTGTGTGTTGGGGGCACCCTGAGAGCTTGACTGGCAGTATGGTGGAAGTCAGACACCTCCTGAATCCTCTGTCTCAGGTCTCTGAGTAAAGCAGCCTGATAGGAGGCCTGGAAAAACCTTCGACCAATGCATCCACCTGCAGCTAGACTGGAGGATTACACACACAAACAAAGATGTGGTACCCTCACTTGAACATGCTTATGGCCTGTTTTTCTCTGCTACAAGCAGTGAAGAGTGTTTGATACATACCCATACTCAGGTCCTGGCTGTCGGAGGTAGAGCTGGAGGAACTTCTGCCAGACCAGTGGGAGGAGGGGATGGTCAGGAGGCGTGGCCAAAGCCTGACATGCCCAGCGATAAACCTGCAACCGCTGCAGAGAAGGTGCTACCGGCAACTTCAGCCTCTGCTGTGCTTTCTAGTGCAGATACAAACACACTGTTAAAACCACAGAGTGCCTAAGGTGTATGACCTAAGTGTATGTCATCCTCATACTGGCACCTTAACAAACACAAGACTTCTGGCTTGTGTCTATGTACCTTCAGGGCTTGATCTGGGGTAGTGTTTGAGTCTGCTAGCAGCTCTTGTTCAACGCAGCGTCTCAGCTGAGAATCTTCCTCAAACATGCCCTCCATGTTCAGAACCAGCCAGGCGAACCAAACCTTCAAACACAAGAACAACAACAACAACTTCCTGTCAGTCAGGAGTGAGAATTCACAGATGTTATTAAGAATACTTGCATGCACTGTTTGTGATTGGGGACCCTCACCTCCACATTCAAGGATTGGCCCTCGATAAATGAGGGTGTTGCATTTCCAGCAATCCAGCCAACCAGGGAGGAGAGCAGACCCCGATCTCCGTGGTAACCCAAGGCATTCTGAAAGATGTATGGATGGAGGATAAGACATCAGCCTTCTTCAGCAGCATGAGAGAATTCAAAAATCTGATGAGACTGAGAAAAGAGACCTTATGCTGTTGGTAGAGAAGTTTCTGCACACACTCCTCCTGATGGTGTGTGAATGCAGCACAGCAGATCTGATCCATGAGGAACAGGACGGTTTTGTCCCTGTACCACAGGTTCTGCTGAGTCAGGATCCCCACCCAAAACTCCAGCACTGCAGCTGCTCCCACACGACTCGGCTGTGAACTCTCCACCACATGACTCTAAAAGACGGAAAACACACCTTTTATGTGGTCTGAAACGGCACAAGCTATATCATTTCTTTTCAGGCAGATGTCTTTCTACTTAAATATTCAGCTCTTCCTTTATGTAGTTTCTCTTTAGACAACATTGAAACTTTGAGTTACTTAAAAGCATTTTTTATTAGTAAAAATTGGTTGTTATTATTTGTATGTGGATTATTTCTCCAGAACCTACAAGAATTTCATCTCCACAAAACGTCAGTGATGTCTTTGGATGTTTGGTTTACAGTATTTCTAACTTTATACTAAAAGTGCGAACTGAATTGTTTTTCAGTGGGTAACCAGATTTTTGGTACAATTACGACTTTTTTTCCCCCTAAGTATAATAATCTAACCTCTCATGATCTCCTTTGGTGGCTTTAGATAAGTGCTGTGACCAACCTGAATAACACTGTTCAGCAGTCGCACATTATCTCCATAGGTGGCTCCTGTGAGGAGTGGCGCCACCCTGTGAGTGACCTGCTGTGTCACACCTTGAGGACACACGCTGTCATACTGCAAGAACAGCTGAATACAGCTCACAAACCTGACACGAACAGAGGCATATATGGTGTTTTAGTCTTTCATACATTAGCTGCTGTAACAACTATCTTCCTTCCTTGTCTTTTAGCTATTATGTGTTTCTTACAGAGCATTGTTGAGCAGGTAGAAGCTGAGCGGGTAGGTTGGGGGTAGGATATTGTCCAGAAGATGCACTGCAGCTCTCAGGTGCCGAGACTGAATCAGATTCTTCAGCAACCCAACCCCATCTGTGCAGAAGTGCTCCAAACTAAAAAAGAACAAACAAAAAGAATTCATCCTCAGGATTTGACAGGTTGAATAAATTAAAATCAAAGGTACAATGCCAGATGTTACAAACCTGTGTCCTACTGTGGTCATAGCAATGGACAGGTAGCATCCGATAGGGATGCCTGCTTTCACTGCCCTGATAACAGAGTGCATGCTGGGACTGTGTGTAAGCTCTGGAGGTGGGTTGGATGCTAAAGCGGGGACGGACCAGGCTCCTTTGGGGTTCTGAGCATTGCCATGGAGCTTCAGCCTGAGCAGCAGCTGCCATGCCCATTGACTAAAGGAAGCTTCAGGAGACACACCCAGACGAAGAACGCTGGCGAGGTATGACACCTGGTGGGAGGAGGCAGAGAGTGAAAGATGGGACTAAAAGCAAAGCTTTGCCTGCTGAATTAAAGAAGCTGTGAGCAGGTGAATCACCTGTTTGATTCCCTCTGATATGAGGCCACTGTACGGTTTGTCAGTAAGGTACTTCTGATAGGCCTCAGCCACCAGCAGAGCTACTTCACTGTGAAGAGATGAAGGTAGGGCCAAGGAGCCATCCTACAAGAAGTAACAATAAGCTTAAAAACAAACTTTATGTCCACATAGAATATCTGAGCTCCTGATGATCGCTGCAGCACTGTACCTCAGTGTAGCCCCAGTTCAGACCCTCCAGTATGACACATGCCAGACGGTTCTCCACAGCCGACAGAGGGTGCTGGAGCAGCCAGGCTCCAATCACACATATTTCCTCAGGCTGTGGCCGCCACAGACTCAGAGGCAGCTCTTTGCATAAATACAGAGCCACCTAAGAAACACAAACGTGTACAAAACACAGAGAAAAAAACAAGCTAGACATTGTCTGGGACTTTAAATACGTAATTATTACATTTAATTCAACACAGCAACAATACCAACCATTCCTACAGTTTGCACCGTCTCTCTCAATCTCCCCAGGAGCACAGAGACAATGTAGGGATGGACAGTTGCGATGGCAGCCAGCAACTCCCTCCCCACTTTAGAATAGGTTTCTCTGGTGGATGTACTCACATAAGACACCTGAAGTAAAGAAAAGAAACAGGACTGCAAAGAACCATGCATGTAAATGATGAATAGCCTTGTGTTATATGACGTCTAGTCAACATATTTCTAAGAGATTTACCTGGTAAACCAGCAGAGTAATGGTTGTGATGAATGCAGGGTCAGAGTGTTGAGTTGGTGTGGCCATGTGAGCCAGTGCAGTGAGGAGGGAGATGCCATCAGAGCTGTTCACTTCACACAGCCAGTGCTCAAACCTCTCCTGCTGCTCTGGATCTTTGAAAAATACAACAATAAATAAGTCAGCTTCAAAAAACAGAAGGCAATCTGTCTAATGATGAAATATATAACCCCAAACTATATGATTTGCCAAATGTATTTCCTTTAAAGCAGATTAAGATGAGTTTAAAAGGAAAGTGTTTTCACTCTCTTCGAAGCTTATGTAGGTCAGTTCTTTATTTTCAATGAGTAAGACATTCTGTCTGATAATAAAACTGTTAAGCCACATTGAGTTCAACATGACACCTAAAACAGTTTGACTCCTTGGACTTTGGAAGATGATATCTTTTAGGTAATTGAAAATATACTGATACCTCTCAGAGCCTGAATGCAGGATTGTGTGCCACAAGCAGTGTGCAGTATTTCCAGTCCTGCTGTCTCTGCACACTGCATAACATAAAGGACTTTCCACAGCATAGAGCTGGACAAAGTCCCATAAGGCATCTCAGACATAAACAACCAAATGCCCAACCTGTGAGAGAAGTCCACAGAATAAAATTAGCGGCTTAAAAGAACACAACTTGCAGTATAAATAGATACCTGAGGTCGGTCCTTCACCTTTTGTTTCTGAGAACATGTAAAACAGCTCGGAGGAAGAGATGGTCGTATTCCAGCTGCAGTTTGTCCAAAGATAGGGAGTGTGAGCTGGATCCAACAGGACCACTTAAACTCACATACTGGGCCCAGTGATCACTGACGTAGCACACCGTCATCCTGAGGTACAAGAGAGAAAAAAGCCTTGTGATTATAAAGTGTTATTGATGTTAAACTGTACAGCTTTTCATCCTTGATGCACACTGACCTTATGATATGTCCTATACGTTTCACCAGCTGTCTGTACCGAGCCCGGTTGTAGGTTTGTAGTCCCAAAGCGAGAATTTCGATGAGTGAAGATGCAAAAGCAAAAACACGCATCATCTTCTGACTGGAGCAGGCCTGGGGTTCATACACACCTGGAAGAAAACATAAATGTCAGGGTTTTTTCAGTGAGTGACACCAGCCAACAAACAGAAAGACAGACAGAATCACTGACCCAGTTTGCTCATCCCCAGCATGTGTGAATACAGCTGCTGGAACGGGAACTGGTTGAGCAGGGAGATCAGATCCTCCTCACAGAGCAACAGCCAGCTGCTATCTGGGTCCTCATCCTTAACACATAGAAAAGAAGAAAAATGGAGTTAGACATCAAACTATCCAGCATTTCCTTGAAAAAAATAGTCATAACATTTGTTCTACCTGCTTAATGCAAGGCAGTGAGTAAAAACAAACCAGTTTTAAAATCACAAAATATAAAAAGCTCTTATCTAAGACGTGACCGTATTCGCATAATGTGTTCCTTAAATCTCAAAACAAGGTGGTTTCTAAGCAACACTAAGTGCTGTCACGGTTTGAAGCCATCAGACTGATATTTAAGCAGTCATAGGTGTGTTTTTGGCACCTGTCCCACAACAGCTTCAAACGTGACTCATCAGGTCAGAAAAGACAAGAACATCCCGATTTATAAATTTATCACTTACGAATCTAAGTAGCACATGACATTCTCCAGAGAAACATGCAGACGGGTTTTTTAGGACACAACAACAGCATAAAAGGGTACTTACATCAAAACACAATTTTGTACTAAAGATGCTTCTCATAAGGTTCTGTTTTTCTTTGTAATCAGGTAGTACAAACTGAACATTTAAGTATAACATATTTACTGTTTATTTTTTTATTCCTCTTGGGAGATTTCCATTTTCTGTCCCATCTGCACTCAAAATTATACAACAGTTTAAACCTGTTCCTTAAAAATTTCCTGTTTTCATTTTTTAAATGAGTTATATTCCTTTTCACAATCTCTTCTGCTCATACCTCTTCTCCTCCTTCATCCACTAAAGTCCAGTTTCCAGATTCAGGTCCAGAAGCTGCTGAGCTCTGGCTTTCACAGGGTTTCAGATGTCCCAGAAATTCTGCCCGGTGCCTTGAGTCAAAACAAAGAAGCCACCGGTTAGAGTTTCAAGGCTGTGAGTCCATAATGAACTATGAACTAGTAGAGAGTACAGTTCCAAGGGTGGAAATGGGTTTAATTTAAAGAGACTTCTGTACTTACTTGGCAGGTGACATTAGGATAGCCAAAGCTTGCATAAAGTTCTGCACTCCGTTTGTGTTCCCCAAAACTTGGATCTGAGGCAGAAATTTGGAACCACTCAATACGCTTAGGCTGAAGTGATGGCACTGCATGAACAAGTGTGTCCCAAACTGACCTGAAGGAAGGCTGCAGCCCACTTGCCAACCCCGGAAGGACAGCACAACAGATGGCACAGTAGGTATAGGTGCTCTCCAGACCCTCCCACATGAAGTAGAACTGAAACCTAAAGAGAGGACCAGAAACATATCAAGGAGGACAAAAACTGTATATCTTTGTGGGTGAAACATTGAATGAGTAATAAGGTCAAGCTTTTGTTTTGAGTGAATACCAATCTCTCCAGCCAGTGATGGATGTCTGTCTGGAACTGTGTGTCATCCAGGACTCTGCGTGTGAAGCTAAACAAGACACTGATGGCCTCTTTCAAGGGTTTAAAAGAACAGGGCTGCGTTTTGCTTCCAAAATAATCTGAAAAAAAAAAAAAAAAAACCAACAACAAATAAATAAAAAAAGTATTTTTGTTTCAAAAACAAAAACTAATGAATGGTGAGTACCTATAACTAATTACACTCACAAGAGGCATGTGATAGCCAGCTTAAGTTTAGTAGGAGTCATGTCTTACTTTTCAGTAGACGATATAAATATGATTCCACCTGCAGGCGTGACAGCAAAGCAGTATATGCATGTAGCGCCACCTTCTGATGTAGTAATTCACTTCGAGCTTCAAAAAGTCGACTCAGCTCAGTCAGCACACTCTGACTGAACTCTGCCTGCTGGAATCGGTGGTACCCACACACTTTGGACTGATCTGCGCACACACCCTGGAGACAAAAAAATGTATTAAAATAACTTACAGCCGAGAATGTTCCGTCAAGAGTTAACTACATACTGTATTTCTGTTACTTCTTCACCTGAAGTGTAAGCTGTTCATCTCTGAAGCTCCACAAACGATTCTGTGTGCTCTTGCAGTCAGATGACTGTGTATGTAGCTGTGCGTGAGACTGAGTCAGCTGCCTGCGACAGCGCCAGTAGTTCTGCAGCAGTTCTGTCAGTTCATGATTCTCTTGTCGAGCTAAGGCGCAGAACTGAGCTGCACACACTTCAACACCCTCTAACCAGGCTCGCAAACCTCCAGCTGGCTCCCAGACACTCAGCTGCTCTAGTGAGAACGGCTGCAGAGGAAAAGCATGGGTATGTGTTTTAGCATTGAAATACATGACAGATGCACATTATAACAAGTTGACAAAATATTGAACACTATTACTGTCACAACAGAAAACATAAACCTAATAACTTAATAACCAGGCCATGATAAAATAAGGACTAATGACAGTATTTAAATGTTTTTGTGAATGGCATCTAAACATACCATCATTCCCAAAGGCTGCTAGTTGATACCATGTGCATTGGTAATAATTAAAGTTGAGACATTTTATTTACATAATCAAAAGTTTTCTTAAGAACATTATTTCTTAACCACAGTCACATTGTGATAATTAATTTATACTTTACTTTATACTCAAATTTTAAGGCAGTTACTTTAAATTGTTCTCCAGCTGTCTCAGAAATGGCTCTAAAATATGGTGTTTGATTTCCAAATAACTCGGATGGTGATTACATCCACTCATTTTTTTCTGTCTTGTAAAAAAATTAACAACTGCATCTAACATATGTTATCTTTTGGCCTATAAGATTACCTGCATTTCCGGAGCTGTTTTTGGTAACTCTGGATAGAGTTTACTTCTAGAGAGTTCAGCTACAGAGTCCAAAGGCTGCAGACTGGGAGGGGATGACTCCTGCTCAGGTAGTGCCAAAACAGCAGGCCCCTTTTGCCTGTTTTTCACAGCTTCCTCACAGAGCTGCATCACAGGACCCTCCTCCAGTGTTGGTAGAGAGGGGTACAGTGCAGGGGCAGTCGGGACATTAGGGATCTGAAACTGAGCTGCAACACAAGACTGACTCCATGACCCCGTGTCTTTTTCCAGCTCAGTGGTCTGTGCTGAAACTTTAAGCTCAGCAAACTGAGCTGCAACTCTGCCATTCTCCTCCTTTGTTTCTGTGAGATGTGCAGTTTTCTGTGATGTCACACTTGACTCAGAGGTCTTAGTTAACGATGATGTGGATAATGTCTGTGATGAAGCAGCCTGTTGTTTCTCAGTGGTCAAATTTGATGGCTGTGAAGTGGTTGCAGGAAGCTGAGCGGGGGTCTGTTGCTGCTCTTCTTCTGGCTCCTGATGTGGCAGACTGAGGGGGATGTCAGTGAAGTCAGAGGTGGAGGTCTCATCACAGACAGCCGAGGGAGCTGTGGCATGTTTTTCTTCTTCTTCCTGCTTCTGCTTCCTGGCCAGCTGGAAATATAAGATGAGATGAGATGAGTTACGATAAGATACACCTTTAGTCGCTCCACAACAGGGAAATATACAGTTACAGCAGCAACAAGAAAGTGTATGGTGAAAAACATTTCAATAAGAATATAGCAAATGGAATAACTTTGCAAGAGTAAAACACAAACATAATAATAATGTAATACAGAAATTATAAACACCAATCTGAAATAAATATAGTTTTCTTTAGTATCAATCTTTTTTTGTTACTACAGATGAGTGTGTCTGAACTTGTCTGTAATGGAGTTTTAAGGCTTGCTTTAAGACCTCAAGCACAGAATAAAGCGCGCTATTGACCTCAAAAGGAACGAACAAAGGAAGGCAAACAAATAGTGAAAGACTTAGTTAAATCACCTGAGATTTTACGCTGGTTTTGGCCTTAGTCTTCTTTGGTCTCACAGCCTCCATTTTTTTCCGCCTGCCCGCTCGAGCTTATTTCACAACTCCGATCACATTGACAAACGGCTGACTGCGATGTCGTCTGGTTGACACGCAATTCACAGCCGTCGTACGAAAACAAGACACTCACCAACAGCAGCCATTAGCTAGAGGAGCTAGCGAGGTCCATAAACATGATAAGAAGCTAGTGGCTAGCTGTGTTGTCCGGATAAACACTTGTCAAGGGATGTAAACAAAACACCTCACTCTCCTTTGGCCAGATGAGGAAAAGTCGCGGGGCGAGATTAGCAGGGCAACAACCAAATGTCTAGCAGTACACCAATCATTCAGAACATTCATCTTTAGAAAACGAAACTAACCACTCCTTATAAAACTTAACTTTACCAGGCTAAATGCCTAAAGCAGCAAAGCTAATCTATGCTATTTTGTAGGCGGCAGCTTGTTACGCTGTCACGGTCCTTGAAGATTCATTTACCAGCGGCCCTGAGACTCACGTATTGTTATCAAAATGATCCAAATAATATTCTAACACCTCAAAACAAGTGTCACAGGGTCTTCCTCCGCTGGTCAGCTGTCATTTGTTTTGCTCATTCCAGGAACTCAGCGATCACAATCGACGATCACATGACTACTCCACCTCTCTACGGAAAGCCAGGCGGTCTAAAGTGTATAATGTGCCAAATCCAAAGGCAAAATGGCGAAAACATGTTAAATTGTGTACAATGTGTCTATAGTTACACCGACTAAAATATTCAAACAAAATATGTATTTGATTTAGTATGCAAGGAGGCTATCAATCAAATGTTTTTATCAAGTGGTCAGAATTAATGTCAGCTGTACATGGAGTTAAGCTGGTTATTGTGTTTCCGTTGTTAGTTTAGCTTTATTCATTCGGGTATTGGGTAAAAGATACGACTTAGAAACACGAGTTCATGAAAAGTCAGAAACTGATAGAAAGAGTGAATCCAATACGTCTGCACTGAAGGCTGTGTAAAAATGTGTTTCTCTGATGACAGTTCGTTTCGCATGCTGCTATCCTCCCCTGTCACCTGGTATCATGGTTGTGCCCTGGGATAACAAGCAAAAGGCCATGGATGAAAAAGTCTGAAGATGTCATATTAATTTGGTAATCAGTTATGACTGTAATACATTAAACTTTAACAAATGTCATGTACATGTTACCCAGTCAGATATAAGCAGAACAGTATTTATTTACAAGTCTACTTACAACAACTATTAATAAACATTTTCCCTTTGAAATGCATCCACTCCCACCAAATCCAAGAAAATTTAACCCGCCATGTCTCCTTGTTTTCATGATAACAGTAAGTGCTGGGTCCTCAGTATAATAGCAGCTTAACCTGAATTGACATAGTGTATCATGAATTAAAGTAACTGTTTTATTCGAACCAGCTGCTCTCATACATATTTAAACATAAATGCTTGTCATGCCTCTGAACAGTCCCTGTCTCAAAGCATCACACAGTCAGTCCGTGTCCTGAAATGCCCTCCCAAGTAATTTCCACAAAGAAAATTGCCACGCTACACTATGAAGAAAAGATGAAGAGTAAGGCATTGAGGAGCTGTAGCTGGCTGACAGTTCATAGGCTTAATAAGTTACAAGCACAAGTGAGCACAGGGGTGGTCAAAATTAGGAGAACACCTGACAGATCTTAAAGTATTGATCTTTTTTTGTTTTTACTCCAATGCAGGATCGTGGAACATGCAGATGATCGCTGTGAGCACAACAAATATCATATGAAGTGAGTCCTACTGTTTGTTTGTTTTTTTTTTTTTTTTTTTTTTTTTTTTTTATCTATTTTCCACTTTGATTCATCCATCTATATCACCTTATGATGACTCCTTTCTATGATATGTAGAGCATGACTGTAGATTTGTGGATGGACTTTCATTTGTTTTATTGGTATTTTAATGACCAATTCAACAAAAATATCTGAAACCTCTTAAATATTCCAAGTGTTCCAAAAATTTTGGCCACCACTGTATATCATAATATACTTTAAAAAATGGACAAACACAGAGCAAAACCAGATAATTAGTCACATCTGGACTTCAATTTCACACAACTCTAAATGATTAAGATTCTTTAAATCACCCATTTCCTGTGGTTAATATTACACTACACACATTTGTCATTTAGTTTTACAGTCACTACTACACTCACTGGATTATGTTAATAAGATGAGAGGGTTATTACTACAAATCAAACATAAAATTTGTGTCTCAGTGAAGTCAGAGGTGGAGCTCTTTAAGACCTTGACTGTACTTTTGTTCTTTTCTCCCAGTCCATCTACTACACATTTGATCCCTTAAGGTCTACTCCAATCTATTCAAAGTTATTTGAAGGCACAAAAGTCTCCTGTGGGCACAGTGAGGGGCTGTTAGGAAGTGTTTGTTTATGTGAAGTTTGATAAACTGATTTCTTAGTGTTTCTATGGAGGGTTTGTGTAGGACTGCCAGGTGGGACTGTCTGGATTTCTGTGTCCTGGATACATAATGTGTGCAAAGGAAGCTGTTCTTGATTTATTTCATGACTTTGCACCTGGTTGAAGGCCTCAGGTGTGGGGTGAATATAAGCTTGACTCAAAGCCAAGCTGAGGATCTCTGTCTTCTCCTTGTAGAAGCGCAGCTCAAGGCCTTGCCGTCGTGCCAACACCAGCTCCCTCTGTGCTACCTGTAGCTCCTCCCCGATTCGCCCCTGTGATTTCTGCTCACACACAAGCCAATCCAGAGCCAAGCTGCTGCGCATGTACTCATCAAGTCCTCGCTGAGAGTAATAAGTAATCACACTCTGAGTGGAAAGAAGAAAACAAGTAATCATCATCAGGCAGCAGATGAGAACTGATAATTTATCAAAGTAATCTCAAATCAGGGATGTGAGACATGCCGACCTTTACCTGTCGGGAGCACCGTCTTTCTCTGAGAGCTTTCAATGTCCCATTCCAGTGCAGCAACTGGAAAACTGTCATCATCTCCTACAGAGAAAAAGAGAGTATGAGAAAGTGAGTCACAGTGCCTAATGCCTATCATAAGTATTCACCCCTTGGATGTTTTACCCTTTTATTGTTTTTATAAATCAATCACGGCCAATAAAATTTCTGGAAAATAAATCTGTAGTTCTCTTGCAGACTGAATAAGACTGTCCAACAGAATTTCACTGTATTTTGCAGAATTCATTCTGCTTTCTACATTTAGTCTTCCACATGCCTTTTGGCAAATTCTGGTTGAGATCTTATATGAATTTTCTTCAACATAGGCTTTCTCATTGGCACTTTCCCATAAAGCTTTGAGTTGCTATATGCACAGGCTCTCCCATCTCACCAGCTGAAGCTTATAACTCCCTCAGAGTAGTCGTAGGGGTCTTGGTGACGTCTCTCATTAGTCTCCTACTTGCACGATCACTCAATTTATGGGGACAGCCTGATGTATTCACACATGTGCTGTATTCCTTCCATTTCTTGATGACTGATTTCAGTGAACTCCAGGAGATGTTTAATGCCTTGGATTTTTTTTGTATCCACCCCTTGACTAGTACTTTTCAATAACACTTTCCCTGAGTTGCTTGGAGTGTTCTTCTGTCTTCATGTTGATAATAGGAGCCAGGAATACTCATCAACCAGTCTCTGGACCCTACGGAAAGACACTTTAATACCACATTCACATGAGACACACCCACATCGTGCAGATGATCCTCATTTCACCAATTTTGAGACTATTTGCACCAACTGGATGGACCTCTATTGAATTAGACCATTAAATTTAAAAGGGAGTGAATAATTTTGCAGAAATTTATTTTGTTATGTATGTTTGCTTCATTGGCGTTACTTTGTAGTTAAAAAGTTTTTGTCCAATAAATTCTAATGTGAAAAAAGCCAAATTTTTATTGACCATGATTGATTCAACAAAGCATTCAAAGGGTAAAACATCCAAGGGGGTAAAGACTTATTATAGGCACTGTAGAAGGAGACACATAGAGGGAGGAAGTCTTGTGTAAGACCTGTTTTGCAAACTTAAAAATCGAGTTCTATGAATGTATCACTCAGACAAAGATAACAAACATTATGGCTGTCTCTTCAAACCCACTTTATCTGTGAATGACTGATCTAAAAAGACCTGTTTTTAAAAGAGCCAACTATGCTTCATGCAGCCGATCTGATTTAGGATCCACTGTGTGGCTGAACAGCTGCCATATGTAAAAACCTGGTGACATGAGGGGTAAACAGAGACCAAATAGAGATGAAATTAAATTGATTTAATGATGGAAAATAATGACATAAATTGAATGGGGCCAAAGTCTACTCCACTTTAGTCTAACTATCTGCTGAATACACATCTATCTGATGTTGTCCTTAATAAACTACACATATGCATGGTTGACAGTGTGCTTGAAGGTGTTTAATGTCTGTGTGCTAATGTGCATGTACTAAGGCGTTCATACTGCTTAGAAGTTCTTCATGTATATGAGCAATGTCTGTTTCACCTGGAAGTCCAGCATAGTCCGCCCCATGTAGGAGTGGAGCAGCAGGCTGTAAGTTCCTATACTGGTATTCGAATCACTTGCATCCTCAATGGAAACCTGTGCAGAGACAATAATGCAAATAAACTTTATTTGGAGTTAGCTTGTAATATGTAGTAATGTTATGTGGATGCCTTAGCTCACACTCACTGCACTGTCAGTGGCTGCCTGCTCCAAACTCTGAGTTATAAACTGGGGGGTGATACGGCGACAAGGCAGCTCGTTCACCAACGAGTTCATCAGAGCCACACGAGCTGCGTCCCTCCGGGCTTCTGCCTGACTGGCACACACCTAAAGAGGACAAGAGGGTCAGTATGAGAGGGTGAAGTGTTTAAATAAGTGTACGAGAGAGTCTTGTATGCAAGCAGGTGCCTAATTTCCCTGTTTTCTTTCTTTCTTTCTTTCGTTTTTTTTTTTTTTTTTTTGATGATTTTACACTTCATTGAAGCTAATCGTGGGATCAGAACCTAAATTACCAATGAGATTACAGATACCACATGACCCCTGTGAGCTGCCAGCTGCTGTCTGGGTCACAAAGGGCTTACTGAGAAGTGTTTTAGATTTCAAAGAGAAATCATAACTTTACGACAACTTTAAAGTGTTTGTTTATATTTACCGAAAGGATTTCTTTGTTACTCTGAATGTGAAAGTTGATTCGATGAAACATAAAACAATAACAAGAAATGACCTCTATCAAGGCTGCTTGATTCTAGGGTCTGTTCTCATTCATGAAACAGTGCTTTCGCAGCTTAATGAACAGAGGAAATGACTGACTTATGCATGACATGATACATGATACATATTTTCCATTCTGTACACATGTTGACATGTACAGAATGTGTAGTAAGTAATAGGCAAGCAGCTATACGAGTTATTCACATGGAGTAATAAGCATTTCAGAATACTACTTATAGGTGATATCTTGGACACCATGCGTAACGCAGTCTCATCATGATTAATAAAACATCAGCTTTTGCCTAATTTGTAGACACGTTTTTGTTTAATCCTATCAGCACTAGTGATGATGAACACACCTTATAGTTACCAAAGCAGCTTCCTCCAGGCAGGGTAACGTAGTACACATATGGGGGACCAGGGGATGGAGCAGACTCATACAGGAGCAGACTCTCTGCTTGGACTGCTGCATCCCCGACAGAACCATCTGACTCACTGGAAGCGCTGTTTGACTGACTCATCTGCTTTCTCTCCCAGAAGTTATGAAGCATGGACACAACATTCACTGCACACATGTAACAAGGACACATGTCAAAGTAGAAACAGTTCTGAGAGTAAATGAGTAACCAAACACTGAAGCCAAGCATCTGTTCACCAGCATTTCAAGACAGTCTTTATCTGAGTTAAATCAGGAGCTGAATGTACAACCAAAACTCAGACCAATTTATCAACACTGATTTTCCAACAGTCCTTGCAGAATTTTCACAAAGGTCAGTGGTATATGAAGTTGCTTATTTTAAATGTAAAGATTTCTGAAACCAACCTTCCTTTTAAAAGTCACATTAAGTTTCTTAGATACTTACAGTCTTTTGGGCTTGAACTGGTCTCACTGTATGACAGGTATGACATGATGCCCTCCTCCTCTTTCACTTTGTTCATGTTTTAACGAGTGTTTACTTCCAATGCAGCCTCAAAAACAGTCAGTCCACTTTTCTCTGCAAAATGGTCCATCAAAGCGGCACACATGACCGTAGAAATAAACCATCCCCTCCAACACAACTGCTAAGTGAGGACAACATACGGAATAAATTCAAATTTTCAAAGCCCTCTCACTCCTTTTCCCCTTCTTCCTCTCCTGTGCGAACATCTCACCACGGTTTCTTTTTTTTGAAGCAGACCACCTTTGTCAACCCCACTGCCAATTAGCACGGAGGGCCCCTCACTCTTTCTACACATGAACATACTCACACACATACACACACAGCGGTGCAGGGCTGGAATGCCGGGCCCCTCCCCTTGGGCTGTGCAGCTGGTTAATCCCTGAACAGAATTCGATGGTTAAAGACTTGCACAAAGTCAGACTATTGATGGCAGCATCTGCAGGAATAGTTCATTTTGCTCTGTATGAAATCAGGAATACTACTGGATTGGTACTCTTATATATATAGTATCATTAGATTGAGTATGTCAGGGCAAAATATCCATCAAGGAGAATCTAAGATGTGATGTGGGGGTGGGATACTTTCAACTTCACACACCAATTTGAGCCCAGGGAGCCCTGAGACTGAGCTCCTTTCACTCTCTTCAATATGAAAGGCCATTGTTAAGGTCTGAATTCACCCGCCTGCTGAAAGCCTCTTACACATAAATGAACCGAATCCTTTAAAAAAAGTTGTTTCAGCATTCACAAAAAGTCCTCTGCTCTCATCCTCTACACATCATGTTTCTCTCAGCACTGGTTTGTACTGAATGAGTTATGTTTCTGTTTTCTGCACATTTCAACACTGTGTTTTGGTGCGTTCTGGAGCATGTATGTTCCCACATGCTTGTGTCACACTGCTTTTTGATTGGTTGCTGGGAGGGTGGAGGTACCCATGCATTCAAACAATCATAATGGTTAGAGGCCTTTGAACCACGGGAGTTCAGCATACATTACAGCTTCCCATGAACCTGCATTCACTTTGAATCTCATTAATCAACATCACTCACTGTGTCAGCAGCACACTTAGGGACTGAACTTGAAAGAAAAAAAGTAGCACAAAGTTTCTCAACTTTGCAGCTTTCTGGGAGAATCAGTCCAAGACACTTGGCTCACAAACATGCTGAGCATGAGTTGATAAACTATTCTAACAGAAATGGCCCTTCATGTTTGGTAGTTACTAAACCCTTCTGTCAAATAATACACCAAATCAAATTTGATCAGTTTTGTTTTCAGGGTTTATTTACCAATAAATCTTCATTATTCAAGGTAGTTGATAATTACAGTTTACAGTCTTAATAACATTATAATTTGATGCAGGTCAGTTGGAAAAAAAAAGCTCTGTCATTCCTGTATATTTTTATGACAGAACATATCATAAAATGTGTTTTTGGGCTTTTGAGAGCTGCCCCAAAAGACATGTTGACATGGATTGAGTCTGTCCATCGCAGCAGTCTTATTCACCCCCAGAACAAGGCGCCTTCCAAACTAGACTTGATGTTGTTTTGGTTCTCTCTCCTGGATTTGGTGATCAAGTTGGCTTCTCCCTTCTGCAGACGTCGTCTCTGTGCTGCCTTCTGCTGTTGAGTGAGCTGCCTCCGCACCTTCTGACGGACTACCTCCTGCAGGACACACAAAAACAACGACAGCAGGTTACTACAGACAAATGCACCCACTGTCTGTCTCTGTACAGCAGACACACCACCATATAAACATGTTGCGTCTGCTATAAAGCACATTTCACAGCCTTCAACAAACTGTAAAGTCACAAAAAAGTTCTGTAACACCACCTAGTGGACATTATAGTTTCTGTATAAAACTGTGACCGGGATTGCTTGTTGTTATTCCAAGTGATCACCAGTCAGACTGTGTAATCACGCTGCAGAGGAGTCTAATTAATGTGTGTCTGTGTTTTACATACTGGTGGTATGGTAGAGCAGCTCCCGATGCTGCCCATTGTAGCCTCGCTGTCTGTCCTCCTCCTGATGTGTTCTGCCATGTGAAGAAGACTGTCAGAGTCTCTGCAAAAGAAACAAAAACAAAAAAGAGCGATTATTTTACATTCAATAACAATAGAAGAGTAGATATACAAACAAAAAGACAATAAATTTCCCAGGATTGGTGGTCAAGGTCTTCTCTTATTTCATCGGGTCAGTGTGGGCAGTCAAAGAGATTGCACTGTCTAAAAAGTAAGCCTACACTTACTGTGTCATAGAACATTTTTTAATCAACAAAATGACCTGAAATACCTTTGACTCTAACTTATCATCTGGCAAACATCAAAACTGTATCAACATACTTTGAGATATTTTTTTGGACATTTTTGCCTTTTAACAGGTCAGCTGAAGAGAAACGAGAAATGCTTTCATAATTAAAATGTTTTCTAGTGTAAATGTTAAGTCTTCATATTTTGCAACAGAGAGATTTGATATTTTGGAGTACTTTGCACCTTTTATGTATCACACATCACTCTGCATCAGACCTATAGATTGGAGCATACTCTCTGAGTATCATGGTATCCTATGTATTAGATGGGTTTCAATAATTTGCAATGACTGTACCTGAAGGGCTTGAACTCTTTGTTAGCAGCAGAAAGGTCTGAAAGCTCTGGACATTCATCATCTGCCTCATTCAACTCTTCTTCTTTGTCCCTCTCTGTCTCCTCATCCCTCTGAGCAACAGGCTGTGTTTCAGTCTCTTTTTGCTCCATCGGTTTTTCCGCCTCTCTGTCTTCCGTTTGTGTTTCTGTCTGTGTGTCACTGACTTTAAGGCCTTCTAGTTCCAGCATAGCATGTTTATATTCTTCAATGTCCACACTCTTTTCTTCTTTTTCTGCTTCCTCGTCTGTTGTGTCTTCATCCTCACACTCCTCTTCAACATCTTCTTCTCCCTCAGGTCCCACTGGGTGTAGCAACGCGCCATCTCTCTCCATGTCTTTGGTGAAGCCGCTGGCAGAAACTTCCACATCAAGGGAACAAGACCGTCTTGGGGTAAACGGTGACAGTAACAGATCAGGTAAGAATAAGGTTTTGTTGTTTGTTGTTAAATCAACAAAGAAAAGGAAGACATCACATAATGTTTCATGTTGTTTTCTAAATGCTAAGATATCTGTACTATTGTCTCTAAAAATCTCATTACATCTGCAATAAGAACATGAGCAGTTACCTGATGTCTTTAAACGTTGGGAAGAGCTCACTCTCATAGTTGAATCTTTTCGCAAAGAAATCTCTGATACATTTGACATCTCTGTCAAAGTACCTGAAAAAAATCCGGGAAAGATACCAGTACATCTTATGAGTTTATTTATATATTTTAGTTGTTGATGATCTTTATCTCAAAGCAGAGGTACCTACCATTCTGCATTTGGATGTGAGGTGGACACCATCTGAGGGAAGTCAATCATCGTTATGTGGTCCTGGTCGTCCAACATGAGGTTGAACTCATTAAAGTCCCCGTGAATCAGGCCGTGATTGGCCAGTTTGACAATGAGCTCCATAAATTCATTGTACAGGGCTGGTGGATCCTGCAGCTCATGCACCTGACACCTTGAGTATGTGGAATAAACAAACATTGATGTCAGCCCACTTCATATATTGACAGCTTCTATGTAGATCAGTGTTAATTTCACTGACAAAGACTATGAGGAAAAATATTCATCAACAAATCTTTTTCACAGTCAAAAACTAAATAAAAAGTCAGACATGATGAGGAAGACTGTGACGAATATAACTGACACTTTAGTCAACGAATAAAAACAAGACAAAAATCTTAGGCAGAGACGCAGGCCCAGAGTGGTACTGGGTTGAAATGTATCCCTGGGCCGCCTGGACTGGCAGCTCTTTTTTTGACCCCTCAACACGTAATTGACCGTTACCTTGACAACATGTCCGTGCATTCTCACACATAGCAGCACTTGTCAGGGGATCATGAGAATGAGTACAAACCAATATCAAATAGTCTATACTACAAACACAAGAATATGAGCAATAAGAAGAGCAAGGGTGGCGCTGAAAAGGCAAGAAATAATACAAGAAAAGCAGTCTGATGCGACAATGTGCCAAACTTAGTAACTCTTTCATCAAGACGTGCTCACGGAATGAAAAAGTAACTCCAGATGGAGAGGATAAAATGGGTAATGCAAGATATATAAGAAAATACAACAGTGCCTGCTAACCACCGACCAAGCTTATGAATTGTGTATCATTATAACATAACGTTATGTTATTTAAATACGAATATGATGAGACGCTACATAACTTAACAGGTGAACATCTAGACCCTCAGCAGCAGCAGTTACACAGGAGGAGAGCCAAGAAGAGTTTGCAGAACTTCACATGATTTGCAGGACGTTTTCAGTTAGGTTGATTACATGATATTTGACTAAAATCTGCTTAGATCTGGTCTTCTAAGCTAGACTAAGACTAAAACTCTTACTGTATTTAGTCGACTAACACTAGACTAAGAATTAAAGGTTTCAGATGAGTAAAAAAAGACTAAAACTACATGGTGTTATTCAAAAGACTAAGACTAAATCAGAATTTGTAAATCACAATAAATCGCATTTAACAAACCGAGTAGATACAAGCACTACCATGAAAATAACGGTATGTAAATTAAAAGAAGAATGGCTTTTGTTTACGTACAGTGGATATCCATTAATGAGCTCCATCACGACTGCATGTCTGTTATAGTCCACAGGTTTGGGAACAGGAAAGCCTCGATCATACAAAGCCTGAAATTAGGAAGTTGAATGAAATGATGCAGCATAACAAGATTTCTAGTGATTGGCTGGTAAACTTTTCTTTCTCTCCTATGAAATAATATGCATTCTCTGATTTATTCAGGTACCTTCATGTAAGCAAACTCCTTCATGGCAGAAAGACGTGAGAGGTAAAGCCAGGACATATTTTTCCTGTGTTTGTGATAATCTCTCTTGTTTTTCAAGTTCCTGAAGGAGGTACGACCCAGTCTGTGAAGCTTCAAAGCGTACTGCTCTCCCTCTGGACTCGCTACAATATAAATATCTGCAGGAACAGAAAGGGATATATTAACCTATCAATACAGAGGGCTGCTACTGCTCAACTACTATCTTCAGAAACACTATGGCATTAAAGATTTTTTAGCATTTCTTGTTGCTAAATGAATAAAAAAATAGTTTGTATATAGTATATGATTGATTTTGTTACCTGACTCTTTCCCAACACCCATCTGGTTGCCAACTGAAATAATGACATCTCGAGAACACAAGGTCTTCAGGGCCAGGTAGTCATATCCTCCATAGTTCAACCTGTAGCCTTGCACAGCTAACATCAAACAAACATGTCATAAGAAACATAAAATAGACCCATTAGATCCATCTGCTCAAGCACACACAGAAAGGTTTTGAGTGATTTCTTACTCTTAGTGCGCTCATAGGCGACTAGCTTGTGTTTAACAAGCTCTCTGAGGATCTTGTTGCAGCCACCATGTTTGAGGCTGGCAATGGAGGATAGCAGACTCACTGGAACAATCTCATGGTTCTTCATCCCCATTTCAACCTGCACAAAAAGGAGTACAATCATAAGAACACTCATATCTACCTGTGATGAGTTTAACACTTGCAGAGGAGATGTGAAGACAAGAAATGTGCACTGCCTTATGAAACTATTGTTGGGAGTTACCTTTATATAAGATGATGACATTATTTGGAAATATCTGTCCTGACCTTCATTATGGAGCTCTGTTCATAGGTCATGGGGAACAATAATAATACCATAACCTGTTGCGGTTCATATATGAAATATACATATGTGTACCTTTAAACTGATTATGTTTGTGATAACTGTGATGTTTTTGTAACATCGATCATTTAAGAGTAAGTAGCTTGGGAACAGAATCTGCAGTCAATGTGCTGTGCAACAATCATCCACAGGGTTTTATTGGAATTAAATCCTCCCTCTATTATGTAACTTTGTACTAAGAAGCCATGATGGGTCGTAAATTAGAAGAGAAACAATTTATCTATTTATCTTCAGTTTGATTATTACAGATCTGCAACTACTAAAAAAACGACTACTGACAGTAGTAGAAGCTCTTGATAGCTCCATATTCACACGTAACATTGAATAGATACTAATAATAAACGTTTTCTTTATAGTTTAATCAGTATGCTGGTGGGCAAATTGGTTGTTTTACTGTCAAGTAGTCTCTCGTTTGGGTTTAGTTAGCCTCTCTCATGTTAGCAGTGCGGAGAAGTTATTTCACGTACCGCTGTGAGGACTCGGAAGTCATCTCGAGATAAGTATCTCAACACCACGACGTTCAGCTTGCCCATATTCAGAAGGAATTTACACAAATTATCGTGTTAAGAAAAACACTGTTGGTGAAAAACACTGTTATTCTTTCCACGGCTCAGTTATCCACATGTGTGCAAGACGGAAGTTGCGAACAGGAAATACGCCTGATGAAGGCAGCCCACATCCTGACGTCATAACAGGGGCTACCCCTATGGTGCTACCTGTTTGAAGAATACACAAAAGTCTAAAGCAAAATGGTACACGCCAAATGAGTTTTCGGGTAAGTTAAATCAAATTCATTTATAAAAAATTGGTAACTACCTCAGTAATCGATTGAAGGGTAAAAGAGGTAGTGGCCATTAGATGCCACCTAGCGGTTAAGATTTAAGGCAAGGCAAGGCAAGTTTATTTATATAGCACATTTCAGCAACAAGGCAATTCAAAGTGCTTCACATAGCGGCAGAACATATTAAAAGAAACAATTTAAAAATTAATTAAAAGACCAACAACAAAATAATAATAATAAAAATAAAATACAAATAAAAGAAAGTAAAATGGCAAAAAAAAGGATAAAAATCACAGTGCAGAATGCAGAGGTGTGCAAGAAAATTGATATTAAAATGATTTGTTTAATTAAAAGCAGCTGTAAAAAGGTGAGTCTTCAACCTGGATTTAAAGGAGCTGAGAGTTTCAGCAGACCTGATATTTTCTGGAAGTTTGTTCCAGATACTTGGAGCATAAAAGCCGAATGCTGCTTCTCCATGCTTGCTTCTAACTTTTGGGATTGAAAGTTGACCTGATCCAGATGACCTAAGTGATCTTGATGGTTTGTACTGGATCAGAAGATCACCGATATATTTTGGCCCTAAACCATTTAATGATTTGTAAACCAGCAGAAGTATTTTAAAATCGATCCTCTGACAGACAGGGAGCCAGTGTAAAGACCTCAGAACTGGACTGATGTGATCCACTTTCTTGGTGTTCGTGAGGACTCGAGCAGCAGCGTTCTGAACCAGCTGCAGCTGTCTGACTGATTTTTTAGGGAGACCTGCAAAGACGCTGTTACAGTAATCAAGTCTACTGAAGATAAAAGCATGAACCAGTTTTTCCAGGTCCTGCTGACACATTAGTGCTTTAATCCTCGACACATTCTTTAAGTGATAGTAGGCTGACTTTGTAACTGTCTTAATGTGTTTGTTAAAATTCAGGTCTGAGTCCATGACCACACCCAGATTTCTGGCATGGTCAGTAGTTTTTAACTTTAATGTCTGGAGCTGCTCACTGACTTTTAATCTCTCTGCTTTGGCTCCAAAAACAACAACCTCAGTTTTGCTTTTGTTCAGCTGGAGAAAATTTAGGCTCATCCAGTCGTTGATTTGTTCAATACATTTAGCCAGAGCCTGTATGCGGCCATGATCGCCAGGTGACATTGTGATGTATAACTGTGTGTCATCTGCATAATTATGGTAACTGACTTTGTTGTTTTCTATAATCTGAGCCAGTGGGAGCATATAGATGTTAAACAGGAGAGGCCCCAGGATGGAGCCTTTGGGGACTCCACATGTTATCTTTGTCTGCTCAGATGTAAAGTTACCTATAGACACACAATAGTCTCTGTCCATTAGGTAGGATTTAAACCAGTTGAGTGCTGTGCCAGAAAGTCCCACCCAGTTCTCTAGACGGTTCAGTAGTATGTCATGGTCGACTGTGTCAAAAGCTGCACTGAGGTCAAGCAGCACTACGACTGAAACTCTACCACTGTCAGTGTTTAAGTGGATGTCGTTAAACACCTTAACCAGAGCTGTCTCAGTGCTGTGATGAGGTCGAAATCCTGACTGGAAGACGTCAAAACAGTCGTTCATTGTCATAAAGTTATGTAGCTGCTGAAAAACTGCTTTCTCAATAATTTTACTTAAAAATGGTAAATTGGATATGGGCCTGTAATTGTTCATCACTGTCTTGTCTAAGTTGTTATTTTTTAACAGAGGTCTAATGACAGCAGTTTTCAGGGCCTGTGGGAAAACTCCTGAGGCAGGAGACAGGTTTACAATCTGTATCAGATCCGATGCCATGATTTCTGAGACTTTTTTGAAAAAATTTGTCGGTAGAATATCCAGACAGCAGGAAGAAGAATTTAAGTGATGTATAATGTCCTCCAGGTTTTTATGGTTTATGGGGTAGAACTGGGTCATGGTATTTAGATTGGTTCTAGGTGGACACAACTCACATCCCAAACCCAATATTGAGGAACTAACTGCTTGTCTAATTTTTTCAATTTTTTCTGTAAAGAATGAGGCAAATTCATTGCAGGCCTTGATGGAATGGAATTCAGAGGCGACTGACACAGGGGGGTTGGTCAGCCTCTCAACAGTAGCAAACAAGACACGCGTGTTATGAAGGTTTTTTGTGATTTTTTTCACAGAAAAATGATTTTCTGGCATCCCTCAGTAATGAATTATAAATTTGAATTCTGTCTTTGTAAATTTCATAATGAATTTGTAGTTTTGTTTTTCGCCACCTGCGTTCAGCTTTTCGACACTCTCTTTTTCCATTTCTTACTTGTGTAGAATTTCTCCATGGAGATCTTTTCCTACCCAGAATAACTTTCACCTTAGTGGGAGCAATGGAATCCATAACAGTTGAAACTTTACAGCTGAAGCTTTCTACCAGTTCATTGACTGAACTGCTCCAGGACAGGGGAGGTGTGGAAGAGAAAACCTGGTTAAAGATTTCACTGGTGTTTTCAGTAATGCACCTTTTTTGGATTGTCTCTGTTTGAATATGTGTGTGCACTGAGATAGTGCTCTCAAAGAAAACACAGGAATGATCAGACAGAGCAACATCAGTCACAACAACCTTGGAAATGTTCAGACCCTTGGAGATAAGTAAGTCCAGAGTGTGGCCCCTATTGTGTGTGGGCTTTGTCACATGTTGAATAAGCCCAAAGCTGTCCAGAGTGAAACACAGTTCTTTGGTCCCTCTGTCCTGAGGGTTGTCAACATGGATGTTAAAATCACCAACAATAATAACGCTATCAAAATCAACACATATTGCAGACAACAGTTCACTTAGTTCATCAAAAAAGCTCGCACAGTACTTAGGTGGCCTGTAAATATTTATGAACATGGCTCGGGAGGAGGACTTCAGCTGAAGAGCCACATATTCAAAAGACTCAAAACCTCCTAAAGTTACCTGTTTGCATTTGAGGGAGTCATTAAACAAAACTGCAACTCCACCTCCTCTCCTGTGAACTCTGGCTTCACTAATAAAACTGAAGTTTGGAGGGGTTGACTCGATAAGAACAGATGCACTGTTATTTTCACTCAACCAAGTCTCAGTTAAAAACATAAAATCAAGTTTTTGCTCAGTAATAAAATCATTAATTAAAAATGATTTACCTGCCGAAGACCTGACATTTAGTAAAGCCATTTTTAGTGCCTTTGGAGCCTCAACCAATTTTTTTGGGACAAGCTGTGACTTACAGGAAATAGACACCAAATTTGATGGATTTATGGATCTACATATGTTCCTCCTTTTGACCATCAGAGTTCTCTGTTTTCCTCTGTTCATTACAGAGATTAGAGACTCCCGGCAATCCACAGGGCCCTGACTTTTCCTGGGTAAAAACATTGCATATATCAGTGTTATAGCCTGGACCCGGCACATATCAGTCAGACACACAGATGTGGTGATTCACAGGGGGTGAGGGAGCTTTGTGACTTTCGGTAGATGGAGGTTTCAGGCGTGGTGGAATGGGGGGCGCTGAAAGTTTGGGGAGGCTAAAGGGCAGGCGTGGTGGAAGGGGAGGGGCTGGAAGTTGGGGGAGGCTTAAGGTAGAGAAAGGGGAGGTTGGGCGTGGTGTCAACTGAATCCCAATATTGACAAAGTTTTTCATCCTATCAGAGAAATCCAAGAGTGGGGAGTCTGGGCTACATGGAGACAGTGTGGGGCTAGGTGGGGTCTGTGGAGTTGAAAATTTAAAGTCTCCAGTTGGGGGCAGGGAAGACTCCTCCTGTTGCTGAGCTGTTGGGGATGAGGAGGGCTCCACTTGCTGAGATAGGGAGCTGACGGTGACCCCCTGCGTGTATCGGAGCCCTCCCTGCACGTTTTGTGGGCTTTTGGCCCAATTGAAAACAGGTGTTCAAAAAGGCCATTTTACCGCAATTTGGGTCCGAAATCAACTTTTGAGAAAACACAATGGGGACACTTCTAGGGACCTGACGGTGACCCCCTGCGATTATCGGAGCCCTCCCTGCACGTTTTGCGGGCTTTTGGCCCAGTTGAAAACAGGTTTTCAAAAAGGCCTTTTTTCCGCAATTTGGGTCCGAAATCAACTTTTGAGAAAACACACTGGGGACACTTCTAGGGACCTTACGGTGACCCCCTGCGAGTATCGGAGCCCTCCCTGCACGTTTTGCGGGCTTTTGGCCCAGTTGAAAACAGGGCGAAAAACGGGCCTTTTCGGCCCCGCAAAGTGCCCGTTAAAAAAGGCCCTTTTTCCGGAATTTGGGTCCGAAATCAACTTTTGAGAAAACGCACTGGGGACACTCCTAGGGACCTGACGGTGACCCCCTGCGAGTATCGGAGCGTTCCCTGCACGTTTTGTGGGCTTTCGGCCCGGTTGAAAAAAGGGCGAAAAACGGGCCTTTTCGGCCCCGCAAAGTGCCCTTTAAAAAAGCCCTTTTTGCGGAATTTGGGTCCGAAATCAACTTTTGAGAAAACGCACTGGGGACACTCCTAGGGACCTGACGCTGACCCCCTGCGAGTATCGGAGCGTTCCCTGCACGTTTTGTGGGCTTTCGGCCCGGTTGAAAAAATGGCGAAAAACGGGCCTTTTCGGCCCCGCAAAGTGCCCTTTAAAAAAGGCCCTTTTTCCGGAATTTGGGTCCGAAATCAACTTTTGAGAAAACGCACTGGGGACACTCCTAGGGACCTGACGCTGACCCCCTGCGAGTATCGGAGCATTCCCTGCACGTTTTGTGGGCTTTCGGCCCGGTTGAAAAAAGGGCGAAAAACGGGCCTTTTCGGCCCCGCAAAGTGCCCTTTAAAAAAGGCTCTTTTTCCGGAATTTGGGTCCGAAATCAACTTTTGAGAAAACGCACTGGGGACACTCCTAGGGACCTGACGGTGACCCCCTGCGAGTATCGGAGCGTTCCCTGCACGTTTTGTGGGCTTTTGGCCCGGTTGAATAAAGGTCGAAAAACGGGCCTTTTCGGCCCCGCAAAGTGCCCTTTAAAAAAGGCCCTTTTTCCGGAATTTGGGTCCGAAATCAACTTTTGAGAAAACGCACTGGGGACACTCCTAGGGACCTGACGCTGACCCCCTGCGAGTATCGGAGCGTTCCCTGCACGTTTTGTGGGCTTTCGGCCCGGTTGAAAAAAGGGCGAAAAAACGGGCCTTTTCGGCCCCCCAAAGTGCCCTTTAAAAAAGGCCCTTTTTCCGGAATTTGGGTCCGAAATCAACTTTTGAGAAAACGCACTGGGGACACTCCTAGGGACCTGACGGTGACCCCCTGCGAGTATCGGAGCGTTCCCTGCACGTTTTGTGGGCTTTCGGCCCGGTTGAAAAAAGGGCGAAAAACGGGCCTTTTCGGCCCCGCAAAGTGCCCTTCAAAAAAGGCCCTTTTTCCGGAATTTGGGTCCGAAATCAACTTTTGAGAAAACGCACTGGGGACACTCCTAGGGACCTGACACTGACCCCCTGCGAGTATCGGAGCGTTCCCTGCACGTTTTGTGGGCTTTTGGCCCGGTTGAAAAAAGGGCGAAAAACGGGCCTTTTCGGCCCCGCAAAGTGCACGTCAAAAAAGGCCCTTTTTCCGGAATTTGGGTCCGAAATCAACTTTTGAGAAAACGCACTGGGGACACTCCTAGGGACCTGACGCTGACCCCCTGCGAGTATCGGAGCGTTCCCTGCACGTTTTGTGGGCTTTCGGCCCGGTTGAAAAAAGGGCGAAAAAACGGGCCTTTTCGGCCCCGCAAAGTGCCCTTCAAAAAAGGCCCTTTTTCCGGAATTTGGGTCCGTAATCAACTTTTGAGAAAACGCACTGGGGACACTCCTAGGGACCTGACGCTGACCCCCTGCGAGTATCGGAGCGTTCCCTGCACGTTTTGTGGGCTTTCGGCCCGGTTGAAAAAAGGGCGAAAAACGGGCCTTTTCGGCCCCGCAAAGTGCCCGTCAAAAAAGGCCCTTTTTCCGGAATTTGGGTCCGAAATCAACTTTTGAGAAAACGCACTGGGGACACTCCTAGGGACCTGACGGTGACCCCCTGCGAGTATCGGAGCGTTCCCTGCACGTTTTGTGGGCTTTCGGCCCGGTTGAAAAAAGGGCGAAAAACGGGCCTTTTCGGCCCCGCAAAGTGCCCTTCAAAAAAGGCCCTTTTTCCGGAATTTGGGTCCGAAATCAACTTTTGAGAAAACGCACTGGGGACACTCCTAGGGACCTGACACTGACCCCCTGCGAGTATCGGAGCGTTCCCTGCACGTTTTGTGGGCTTTCGGCCCGGTTGAAAAAAGGGCGAAAAACGGGCCTTTTCGGCCCCGCAAAGTGCACGTCAAAAAAGGCCCTTTTTCCGGAATTTGGGTCCGAAATCAACTTTTGAGAAAACGCACTGGGGACACTCCTAGGGACCTGACGCTGACCCCCTGCGAGTATCGGAGCGTTCCCTGCACGTTTTGTGGGCTTTCGGCCCGGTTGAAAAAAGGGCGAAAAACGGGCCTTTTCGGCCCCGCAAAGTGCCCTTCAAAAAAGGCCCTTTTTCCGGAATTTGGGTCCGTAATCAACTTTTGAGAAAACGCACTGGGGACACTCCTAGGGACCTGACGCTGACCCCCTGCGAGTATCGGAGCGTTCCCTGCACGTTTTGTGGGCTTTTGGCCCGGTTGAAAAAAGGGCGAAAAACGGGCCTTTTCGGCCCCGCAAAGTGCCCTTTAAAAAAGGCCCTTTTTCCGGAATTTGGGTCCGAAATCAACTTTTGAGAAAACGCACTGGGGACACTCCTAGGGACCTGACGCTGACCCCCTGCGAGTATCGGAGCGTTCCCTGCACGTTTTGTGGGCTTTTGGCCCGGTTGAATAAAGGTCGAAAAACGGGCCTTTTCGGCCCCGCAAAGTGCCCTTTAAAAAAGGCCCTTTTTCCGGAATTTGGGTCCGAAATCAACTTTTGAGAAAACGCACTGGGGACACTCCTAGGGACCTGACGCTGACCCCCTGCGAGTATCGGAGCGTTCCCTGCACGTTTTGTGGGCTTTCGGCCCGGTTGAAAAAAGGGCGAAAAACGGGCCTTTTCGGCCCCCCAAAGTGCCCTTTAAAAAAGGCCCTTTTACCGGAATTTGGGTCCGAAATCAACTTTTGAGAAAACGCACTGGGGACACTCCTAGGGACCTGACGCTGACCCCCTGCGAGTATCGGAGCGTTCCCTGCACGTTTTGTGGGCTTTCGGCCCGGTTGAAAAAAGGGCGAAAAACGGGCCTTTTCGGCCCCGCAAAGTGCCCGTCAAAAAAGGGCCCTTTTTCCGGAATTTGGGTCCGAAATCAACTTTTGAGAAAACGCACTGGGGACACTCCTAGGGACCTGACACTGACCCCCTGCGAGTATCGGAGCGTTCCCTGCACGTTTTGTGGGCTTTTGGCCCGGTTGAAAAAAGGGCGAAAAACGGGCCTTTTCGGCCCCGCAAAGTGCCCGTCAAAAAAGGCCCTTTTTCCGGAATTTGGGTCCGAAATCAACTTTTGAGAAAACGCACTGGGGACACTCCTAGGGACCTGACGCTGACCCCCTGCGAGTATCGGAGCCCTCCCTGCACGTTTTGTGGGCTTTCGGCCCGGTTGAAAAAAGGGCGAAAAACGGGCCTTTTCGGCCCCGCAAAGTGCCCGTCAAAAAAGGCCCTTTTTCCGGAATTTGGGTCCGTAATCAACTTTTGAGAAAACGCACTGGGGACACTCCTAGGGACCTGACGCTGACCCCCTGCGAGTATCGGAGCGTTCCCTGCACGTTTTGTGGGCTTTCGGCCCGGTTTGAAAAAAGGGCGAAAAACAGGCCTTTTCGGCCCCGCAAAGTGCCCGTCAAAAAAGGCCCTTTTTCCGGAATTTGGGTCCGAAATCAACTTTTGAGAAAACGCACTGGGGACACTCCTAGGGACCTGACGCTGACCCCCTGAGAGTATCGGAGCGTTCCCTGCACGTTTTGTGGGCTTTCGGCCTGGTTGAAAAAAGGGCGAAAAACGGGCCTTTTCGGCCCCGCAAAGTGCCCGTCAAAAAAGGCCCTTTTTCCGGAATTTGGGTCCGAAATCAACTTTTGAGAAAATGCACTGGGGACACTCCTAGGGACCTGACGCTGACCCCCTGCGAGTATCGGAGCGTTCCCTGCACGTTTTGTGGGCTTTTGGCCCGGTTGAATAAAGGTCGAAAAACGGGCCTTTTCGGCCCCGCAAAGTGCCCTTTAAAAAAGGCCCTTTTTCCGGAATTTGGGTCCGAAATCAACTTTTGAGAAAACGCACTGGGGACACTCCTAGGGACCTGACGCTGACCCCCTGCGAGTATCGGAGCGTTCCCTGCACGTTTTGTGGGCTTTCGGCCCGGTTGAAAAAAGGGCGAAAAACGGGCCTTTTCGGCCCCCCCAAAGTGCCCTTTAAAAAAGGCCCTTTTACCGGAATTTGGGTCCGAAATCAACTTTTGAGAAAACGCACTGGGGACACTCCTAGGGACCTGAGGCTGACCCCCTGCGAGTATCGGAGCGTTCCCTGCACGTTTTGTGGGCTTTCGGCCCGGTTGAAAAAAGGGCGAAAAAACGGGCCTTTTCGGCCCCGCAAAGTGCCCGTCAAAAAAGGGCCCTTTTTCCGGAATTTGGGTCCGAAATCAACTTTTGAGAAAACGCACTGGGGACACTCCTAGGGACCTGACACTGACCCCCTGCGAGTATCGGAGCGTTCCCTGCACGTTTTGTGGGCTTTTGGCCCGGTTGAAAAAAGGGCGAAAAAACGGGCCTTTTCGGCCCCGCAAAGTGCACGTCAAAAAAGGCCCTTTTTCCGGAATTTGGGTCCGAAATCAACTTTTGAGAAAACGCACTGGGGACACTCCTAGGGACCTGACGCTGACCCCCTGCGAGTATCGGAGCGTTCCCTGCACGTTTTGTGGGCTTTTGGCCCGGTTGAAAAAAAGGGCGAAAAAACGGGCCTTTTGGGCCCCGCAAAGTGCCCGTCAAAAAAGGCCCTTTTTCCGGAATTTGGGTCCGAAATCAACTTTTGAGAAAACGCACTGGGGACACTCCTAGGGACCTGACGCTGACCCCCTGCGAGTATCGGAGCGTTCCCTGCACGTTTTGTGGGCTTTCGGCCCGGTTGAAAAAAGGGCGAAAAACAGGCCTTTTCGGCCCCGCAAAGTGCCCTTTAAAAAAGGCCCTTTTTCCGGAATTTGGGTCCGAAATCAACTTTTGAGAAAACGCACTGGGGACACTCCTAGGGACCTGACGCTGACCCCCTGAGAGTATCGGAGCGTTCCCTGCACGTTTTGTGGGCTTTCGGCCTGGTTGAAAAAAGGGCGAAAAACGGGCCTTTTCGGCCCCGCAAAGTGCCCGTCAAAAAAGGCCCTTTTTCCGGAATTTGGGTCCGAAATCAACTTTTGAGAAAATGCACTGGGGACACTCCTAGGGACCTGACGCTGACCCCCTGCGAGTATCGGAGCGTTCCCTGCACGTTTTGTGGGCTTTCGGCCCGGTTGAAAAAAGGGCGAAAAACGGGCCTTTTCGGCCCCGCAAAGTGCCCTTTAAAAAAGGCCCTTTTTCCGGAATTTGGGTCCGAAATCAACTTTAGAGAAAACGCACTGGGGACACTCCTAGGGACCTGACGCTGACCCCCTGCGAGTATCGGAGCGTTCCCTGCACGTTTTGTGGGCTTTCGGCCCGGTTGAAAAAAGGGCGAAAAACGGGCCTTTTCGGCCCCGCAAAGTGCCCGTCAAAAAAGGCCCTTTTTTCCGGAATTTGGGTCCGAAATCAACTTTTGAGAAAACGCACTGGGGACACTCCTAGGGACCTGACGCTGACCCCCTGCGAGTATCGGAGCGTTCCCTGCACGTTTTGTGGGCTTTCGGCCCGGTTGAAAAAAGGGCGAAAAACGGGCCTTTTCGGCCCCGCAAAGTGCCCTTCAAAAAAGGCCCTTTTTCCGGAATTTGGGTCCGAAATCAACTTTTGAGAAAACGCACTGGGGACACTCCTAGGGACCTGACGCTGACCCCCTGAGAGTATCGGAGCGTTCCCTGCACGTTTTGTGGGCTTTCGGCCTGGTTGAAAAAAGGGCGAAAAACAGGCCTTTTCGGCCCCGCAAAGTGCCCGTCAAAAAAGGCCCTTTTTCCGGAATTTGGGTCCGAAATCAACTTTTGAGAAAACGCACTGGGGACACTCCTAGGGACCTGACGCTGACCCCCTGCGAGTATCGGAGCGTTCCCCGCACGTTTTGTGGGCTTTCGGCCCGGTTGAAAAAAGGGCGAAAAACGGGCCTTTTAGGCCCCGCAAAGTGCCCTTTAAAAAAGGCCCTTTTTCCGGAATATGGGTCCGAAATCAACTTTTGAGAAAACGCACTGGGGACACTCCTAGGGACCTGACGCTGACCCCCTGCGAGTATCGGAGCGTTCCCTGCACGTTTTGTGGGCTTTCGGCCCGGTTGAAAAAAGGGCGAAAAACGGGCCTTTTCGGCCCCGCAAAGTGCCATTTAAAAAAGGCCCTTTTTCCGGAAATTGGGTCCGAAATCAACTTTTGAGAAAACGCACTGGGGACACTCCTAGGGACCTGACGCTGACCCCCTGCGAGTATCGGAGCATTCCCTGCACGTTTTGTGGGCTTTCGGCCCGGTTGAAAAAAGGGCGAAAAACGGGCCTTTTCGGCCCCGCAAAGTGCCCTTTAAAAAAGGCTCTTTTTCCGGAATTTGGTTCCGAAATCAACTTTGAGAAAACGCACTGGGGACACTCCTAGGGACCTGACGCTGACCCCCTGCGAGTATCGGAGCGTTCCCTGCACGTTTTGTGGGCTTTCGGCCCGGTTGAAAAAAGGGCGAAAAACGGGCCTTTTCGGCCCCGCAAAGTGCCCTTTAAAAAAGGCCCTTTTTCCGGAATTTGGGTCCCAAATCAACTTTTGAGAAAACGCACTGGGGACACTCCTGGCGACCTGACGCTGACCCCCTGCGAGTATCGGAGCGTTCCCTGCACGGTTTGTGGGCTTTCGGCCCGGTTGAAAAAAGGGCGAAAAACGGGCCTTTTCGGCCCCGCAAAGTGCCCGTCAAAAAAGGCCCTTTTTCCGGAATTTGGGTCCGAAATCAACTTTTGAGAAAACGCACTGGGGACACTCCTAGGGACCTGACGCTGACCCCCTGCGAGTATCGGAGCGTTCCCTGCACGTTTTGTGGGCTTTCGGCCCGGTTGAAAAAAGGGCGAAAAACAGGCCTTTTCGGCCCCGCAAAGTGCCCTTTAAAAAAGGCCCTTTTTCCGGAATTTGGGTCCGAAATCAACTTTTGAGAAAACGCACTGGGGACACTCCTAGGGACCTGACGCTGACCCCCTGAGAGTATCGGAGCGTTCCCTGCACCTTTTGTGGGCTTTCGGCCTGGTTGAAAAAAGGGCGAAAAACGGGCCTTTTCGGCCCCGCAAAGTGCCATTTAAAAAAGGCCCTTTTTCCGGAAATTGGGTCCGAAATCAACTTTTGAGAAAACGCACTGGGGACACTCCTAGGGACCTGACGCTGACCCCCTGCGAGTATCGGAGCATTCCCTGCACGTTTTGTGGGCTTTCGGCCCGGTTGAAAAAAGGGCGAAAAACGGGCCTTTTCGGCCCCGCAAAGTGCCCTTTAAAAAAGGCTCTTTTTCCGGAATTTGGTTCCGAAATCAACTTTGAGAAAACGCACTGGGGACACTCCTAGGGACCTGACGCTGACCCCCTGCGAGTATCGGAGCGTTCCCTGCACGTTTTGTGGGCTTTTGGCCCGGTTGAAAAAAGGGCGAAAAACGGGCCTTTTCGGCCCCGCAAAGTGCCCGTCAAAAAAGGCCCTTTTTCCGGAATTTGGGTCCGAAATCAACTTTTGAGAAAACGCACTGGGGACACTCCTAGGGACCTGACGCTGACCCCCTGCGAGTATCGGAGCGTTCCCTGCACGGTTTGTGGGCTTTCGGCCCGGTTGAAAAAAGGGCGAAAAACGGGCCTTTTCGGCCCCGCAAAGTGCCCGTCAAAAAAGGCCCTTTTTCCGGAATTTGGGTCCGAAATCAACTTTTGAGAAAACGCACTGGGGACACTCCTAGGGACCTGACGCTGACCCCCTGCGAGTATCGGAGCGTTCCCTGCACGTTTTGTGGGCTTTCGGCCCGGTTGAAAAAAGGGCGAAAAACAGGCCTTTTCGGCCCCGCAAAGTGCCCTTTAAAAAAGGCCCTTTTTCCGGAATTTGGGTCCGAAATCAACTTTTGAGAAAACGCACTGGGGACACTCCTAGGGACCTGACGCTGACCCCCTGCGAGTATCGGAGCGTTCCCTGCACGTTTTGTGGGCTTTCGGCCCGGTTGAAAAAAGGGCGAAAAACGGGCCTTTTCGGCCCCGCAAAGTGCCCGTCAAAAAAGGCCCTTTTTCCGGAATTTGGGTCCGAAATCAACTTTTGAGAAAACGCACTGGGGACACTCCTAGGGACCTGACGCTGACCCCCTGCGAGTATCGGAGCGTTCCCTGCACGTTTTGTGGGCTTTCGGCCCGGTTGAAAAAAGGGCGAAAAACAGGCCTTTTCGGCCCCGCAAAGTGCCCTTTAAAAAAGGCCCTTTTTCCGGAATTTGGGTCCGAAATCAACTTTTGAGAAAACGCACTGGGGACACTCCTAGGGACCTGACGCTGACCCCCTGAGAGTATCGGAGCGTTCCCTGCACGTTTTGTGGGCTTTCGGCCTGGTTGAAAAAAGGGCGAAAAACGGGCCTTTTCGGCCCCGCAAAGTGCCCGTCAAAAAAGGCCCTTTTTCCGGAATTTGGGTCCGAAATCAACTTTTGAGAAAACGCACTGGGGACACTCCTAGGGACCTGACGCTGACCCCCTGCGAGTATCGGAGCGTTCCCCGCACGTTTTGTGGGCTTTCGGCCCGGTTGAAAAAAGGGCGAAAAACGGGCCTTTTAGGCCCCGCAAAGTGCCCTTTAAAAAATGCCCTTTTTCCGGAATTTGGGTCCGAAATCAACTTTTGAGAAAACGCACTGGGGACACTCCTAGGGACCTGACGCTGACCCCCTGCGAGTATCGGAGCGTTCCCTGCACGTTTTGTGGGTTTTCGGCTCGGTTGAAAAAAGGGCGAAAAACGGGCCTTTTCTGCCCTGCAAAGTGCCCTTTAAAAAAGGCTCTTTTTCCGGAATTTGGGTCCCAAATCAACTTTTGAGAAAACGCACTGGGGACACACCTAGGGACCTGATGCTGACCCCCTGCGAGTATCGGAGCCCTTCCTGCACGTTTTGCGGGCTTTTGGCCCAGTTGAAAACAGGTTTTCAAAAAGGCCCTTTTTCCGGAATTTGGGTCCAAAATCAACTTTTGAGAAAACACACTGGGGACACTTCTAGGGACCTGACGGTGACCCCCTGCGAGTATCGGAGCCCTCCCTGCACGTTTTGCGGGCTTTTGGCCCAGTTGAAAACAGGTTCTCAAAAAGGCCCTTTTTCCGGAATTTGGGTCCGAAATCAACTTTTGAGAAAACACACTGGGGACACTTCTAGGGACCTGACGGTGACTCCCTGCGAGTATCGGAGCCCTCCCTGCACGTTTTGCGGGCTTTTGGCCCAGTTGAAAACAGGTTTTCAAAAAGGCCATTTTTCCGCAATTTGGGTCCGAAATCAACTTTTGAGAAAACACACTGGGGACACTTCTAGGGACCTGATGCTGACCCCCTGCGAGTATCGGAGCCCTCCCAGCACGTTTTGCGGGCTTTTGGCCCAGTTGAAAACAGGTTTTCAAAAAGGCCATTTTTCCGGAATTTGGGTCCGAAATCAACTTTTGAGAAAACACAATGGGGACACTTCTAGGGACCTGACGGTGACCCCCTGCGAGTATCGGAGCCCTCCCTGCACGTTTTGTGGGTTTTGGCCCAGTTGAAAACAGGTTTTTTAAAAAAGGCCATTTCCCTGGAATTTGGCCCGAAATCAACTTTTGCGAAAACACACTGGGGACACTTCTAGGGACCTGACAGGGAACCCCTGCGAGTATCGGAGCCCTCCCTGCACGTTTTGTGGGTTTTGGCCCAGTTGAAAACAGGTTTTCAAAAAGGCCATTTTTCCGCAATTTGGGTCCGAAATCAACTTTTGAGAAAACACACTGGGGACACTTCTAGGCAAGGCAAGGCTACCAAGGCAAGGCAAGTTTATTTATTTAGCACATTTCAGCAACAACGCAATTCAAAGTGCTTCACATAGCGGCAAAACATATTAAAAGAAACAATTTAAAAATTAATTAAAAGACCAACAACAAAATAATAATAATAATAATAATAATAATGATAATAATAATAATAATAATAATAATAATAATAATAATAATAATAATAATAATAATAAAATAAAAATAAAAGAAAGTAAATTGGCAAAAAAAGAAGGATAAAAATCACAGTGCTGAATGCAGAGGTGTGCAAGAAAATTTATATTAAAATGATTTGTTTAATTAAAAGCAGCTGTAAAAAGGTGAGTCTTCAACCTGGATTTAAAGGAGCTGAGAGTTTCAGCAGACCTGATATTTTCAGGAAGTTTTTTCCAGATACTTGGAGCATAAAAGCCGAATGCTGCTTCTCCATGCTTGCTTCTAACTCTTGGGACTGAAAGTTGACCTGATCCAGATGACCTAAGTGATCTTGATGGTTCGTACTGGATCAGAAGATCACCGATATATTTTGGCCCTAAACCATTTAATGATTTGCAAACCAGCAGAAGTATTTTAAAATCGATCCTCTGACAGACAGGGAGCCAGTGTAAAGACCTCAGAACTGGACTGGTGTGATCCACTTTCTTGGTGTTCGTGAGGACTTGAGCAGCAGCGTTCTGAACCAGCTGCAGCTGTCTGACTGATTTTTTAGGGTGACCTGCAAAGACGCTGTTACAGTAATCAAGTCTACTGAAGATAAAAGCATGAACCAGTTTTTCCAGGTCCTGCTGACACATTAGTGCTTTAATCCTCGACACATTCTTTAAGTGATAGTAGGCCGATTTTGTAACTGTCTTAATGTGTTTGTTAAAATTCAGGTCTGAGTCCATGACCACACCCAGATTTCTGGCATGGTCAGTGGTTTTTAACTTTAATGTCTGGAGCTGCTCACTGACTTTTAATCTCTCTGCTTTTGCTCCAAAAACAACAACCTCAGTTTTGTCTTTGTTCAGCTGGAGAAAATTTAGACTCATCCAGTCGTTGATTTGTTCAATACATTTAGCCAGAGCCTGTATGCGGCCATGATCGCCGGGTGACATTGTGATGTATAACTGTGTGTCATCTGCATAATTATGTTAACTGACTTTGTTGTTTTCTATAATCTGAGCCAGTGGGAGTTTATAGATGTTAAACAGGAGAGGCCCCAGGATGGAGCCTTGGGGGACTCCACATGTTATCTTTGTCTGCTCAGATGTAAAGTTACCTATAGACACACAATAGTCCCTGTCCTTTAAGTAGGATTTAAACCAGTTGAGTGCTGTGCCAGAAAGTCCCACCCAGTTCTCTAGACGGTTCAGTAGTATGTCATGGTCGACTGTGTCAAAAGCTGCACTGAGGTCAAGCAGCACTACGACTGAAACTCTACCACTGTCAGTGTTTAAGTGGATGTCGTTAAACACCTTAACCAGAGCTGTCTCAGTGCTGTGATGAGGTCGAAATCCTGACTGGAAGACGTCAAAACAGTCGTTCTTTGTCATAAAGTTATGTAGCTGCTGAAAAACTGCTTTCTCAATAATTTTACTTAAAAATGGTAAATTGGATATGGGCCTGTAATTGTTCATCACTGTCTTGACTAAGTTTTTATTTTTTAACAGAGGTCTAATGACAGCAGTTTTCAGGGCCTGTGGGAAAACTCCTGAGGCAAGAGACAGGTTTACAATCTGTATCAGATCCGATGCCATGATTTCTGAGACTTTTTTGAAAAAATTTGTCGGTAGAATATCCAGACAGCAGGAAGAAGAATTTAAGTGATGTATAATGTCCTCCAGGTTTTTATGGTTTATGGGGTAGAACTGGGTCATGGTATTTAGATTGGTTCTAGGTGGACACAACTCACATCCCAAACCCAATATTGAGGAACTAACTGCTTGTCTAATTTTTTCAATTTTTTTCTGTAAAGAATGAGGCAAATTCATTGCAGGCCTTGATGGAATGGAATTCAGAGGCGACTGACACAGGGGGGTTGGTCAGCCTCTCAACAGTAGCAAACAAGACACGCGTGTTATGAAGGTTTTTTGTGATTTTTTCACAGAAAAATGATTTTCTGGCATCCCTCAGTAATGAATTATAAATTTGAATTCTGTCTTTGTAAATTTCATAATGAATTTGTAGTTTTGTTTTTCGCCACCTGCATTCAGCTTTTCGACACTCTCTTTTTCCATTTCTTACTTGTGTAGAATTTCTCCATGGAGATCTTTTCCTACCCAGAATAACTTTCACCTTAGTGGGAGCAATGGAATCCATAACAGTTGAAACTTTACAGCTGAAGCTTTCTACCAGTTCATTGACTGAACTGCTCCAGGACAGGGGAGGTGTGGAAGAGAAAACCTGGTTAAAGATTTCACTGGTGTTTTCAGTAATGCACCTTTTTTGGATTGTCTCTGTTTGAACATGTGTGTTACAGCCATTTGTTTATCTACCTGTTTATCTATTTGTTCATGTTATATGGGTGGAGTCAAGGAAGGGAATATAGGTGTGCTCACCAGGTGAGAGGATGTGTTTTGTGGACTGGATGAGCACACAGTTTTTTGACCATGGAAAACGTGCTAAGAGGAAGCATGGAGGAGGCTTACGTCTTTTGTTTGATTATATGTGAAGAATAAATAAGTAAAAAAGAGGACAAGGCGTCAGTCTTATTGCACGTGTCTAAACACCATTCAACCAGGTCTGCAAATCACACGGTGACTATGACAAGCATTAGTCATCACAATGTGTGTGCACTGAGATAGTGCTCTCAAAGAAAACACAGGAATGATCAGACAGAGCAACATCAGTCACAACAACCTTGGAAATGTTCAGACCCTTTGAGATAAGTAAGTCCAGAGTGTGGCCCCTATTGTGTGTGGGCTTTGTCACATGTTGAATAAGCCCAAAGCTGTCCAGAGTGAAACACAGTTCTTTGGTCCCTCTGTCCTGAGGGTTGTCAACATGGATGTTAAATCACCAACAATAATTACGCTATCAAAATCAACACATATTGCAGACAACAGTTCACTTAGTTCATCAAAAAAGCTCGCACAGTACTTAGGTGGCCTGTAAATATTTATGAACATGGCTCGGGAGGAGGACTTCAGCTGAAGAGCCACATATTCAAAAGACTCAAAACCTCCTAAAGTTACCTGTTTGCATTTGAGGGAGTCATTAAACAAAACTGCAACTCCACCTCCTCTCCTGTGAACTCTGGCTTCACTAATAAAACTGAAGTTTGGAGGGGTTGACTCGATAAGAACAGCTGCACTGTTATTTTCACTCAACCAAGTCTCAGTTAAAAACATAAAATCAAGTTTTTGCTCAGTAATAAAATCATTAATTAAAAATGATTTACCTGCCAAAGACCTGACATTTAGTAAAGCCATTTTTAGTGCCTTTGGAGCCTCAACCAATTTTTTTGGGACAAGCTTTGACTTACTGGAAATAGACACCAAATTTGATGGATTTATGGATCTACATATGTTCCTCCTTTTGACCATCAGAGTTCTCTGTTTTCCTCTGTTCATTACAGAGATTGGAAAGACTCCCGGCGATCCACAGGGCCCTGACTTTTCCTGGGTAAAAACATTGCATATATCAGTGTTATAGCCTGGACCCGGCACATATCAGTCAGACACACAGATGTGGTGATTCACAGGGGGTGAGGGAGCTTTGTGACTTTCGGTAGATGGAGGTTTCAGGCGTGGTGGAATAGGGGGCGCTGAAAGTTTGGGGAGGCTAAAGGGCAGGCGTGGTGGAAGGGGAGGGGCTGGAAGTTGGGGGAGGCTTAAGGGAGAGAAAGGGGGGGTTGGGTGTGGTGTCAACTGAATCCCAATATTGACAAGGTTTTTCATCCTATCAGAGAAATCCAAGAGTGGGGAGTCTGGGCTACATGGAGACAGTGTGGGGCTAGATGGGGTCTGTGGAGTTGAAAATTTAAAGTCTCCAGTTGGGGGCAGGGAAGACTCCTGTTGCTGAGCTGTTGGGGATGAGGAGGGCTCCACTTGCTGAGATGAGGATGATGGCAATGAAGCTGAGGCCTCTGTTTGGGTCAGCACTCCTCCAGAGCGCCGTCTTATCCATTGTTTTGCGTTCCCAAAAAATGTAGAAATTGTCAATGAAGTTGACTGATCGATCAGCACATGTATCCTTGAGCCACCTGTTAAGCATCATCAGTCTGCTGAATCTTTCATCTCCTCGTCGAACTGTTGGCAGAGGTCCACTCACATATACCTCAGTTTGAAGAGACTGAACTTTGTTGAGCAGATCAGTGAAGTCCCGTTTCAGTATCTCTGATTGTTGCTTTACAACATCAAGTGCTCCTGTGTGTATGATGAGAGATTTCACAGATGGATGTTCAGCAACAATCTTCAGAATTTTCTTTGAGATATCAGACACCATGTCGTTGGTAAAGCACAGTACTTTGGTGTTTTTCAGGCTGCAGAAGCGTTTAATCTCTTTCACAGCTCCGTCACCCACTATCAGAGTTTGGGGCCCAGTAGTTAGCTCTTTCTTTAGCCTTTTGCTGTCAGATTTAGCTTCATACCTTTTTCTGGTGCTCGAAGACAAGCATTCACTGGGGGAGTCCGGGTCATGTAGAAGTGGAGCAAATCTGTTTTTCAACTGGATCTCACAATCTTGGTTTGGTTTGCTCTTACTTTTTGTTGTAGCCACTGTCCATGTCTGTTTTCTCCTTGGTACTGGGGTTGAAACAACACTCCTGGAGGATGGTAGTGCAGGCCAATCAGTTTCATCACGAATCTCTGGGTGCTGGATTCTACCTGTGAGCCTTCTTCCCAGGTCCCTCTTTGGCTTTGCTCCAAGTATATTCCAAGGAGGGCTGCTGGCTGATTTATTGCCGTTTACAGAGGCATCCTCTATCCTGGTACTGCTGCTTACTAGCTGTCTGTTAAGCTGCTCTTCTCCACTGCCTTGGGTCACTGGAAGAGTGGTTTCATTCCCACATTGTCCATTTACCTCTGCATTCCCTTCGAGTCGGTGAATTTTTGTTTCCAGGACTGCTATCTTCTGGAGAAGTCTGTGATAATCATCCGAGGAGAAGGGAGGCATCCTGATGCAATAACTGTAGCACAGGCTTGTGCGGTTGGTAGGCCGCCCTCGCCCAGTATCAGGGAAGTCGAAAAATGTTTAAAAATGCCCCTTTAATCTCTAAAAACAAATGATAATCCCAAACTGTGTAGGTCTCCAGATGCCACCGCTATTTATTAATTGAGAAAAAACTAGAAAATAAGCAAATACAAGCGGAAAAGTCCAAGCAGGGGAGAGAGCAAGCAGGAAAGCGTCTGCACAGTAGGAAAGCAGGAAGCAAGAGTTCTGCCTCGAAGTGTTCACACTTCGCAAGGTGAAATTTTGCAAAGCTCGGTGAAATTTTGCAAAGCCAAATTTAAAATCCATGTCAAACTACTCAGGTGTCTTAAGTCGCTTGATTAAGCAGTACATTGCATCATTTGCTTTATCAGTAATCAGTTTTTATGGTTCCACCAGTGTCTTTGCAGAACAAGTCAAAATGCTGCCTTTGTAACAACTAATGCATGACATGCATGCATGACGTTAGCCTGATAGCGCCTCATAGCATAAATGCCCAAGTTATTTATTATACACATAATTAAATGATTTTTTTGAGCCTCTTATCACAAATGCCGAAGTCAATTAAAATTGAAATTAAATAAATAACGTAACTATGAAAATATAGATAGCGATACTATAGATGTGTTATTTTTTTCTGAAAACTTTTAAGAGAGAGAGAGAGAGAGAGAGAGAGAGAGAGAGAGAGAGAGAGAGAGAGAGAGAGGATTTAGTCGCAGGTATCTGTTTCCATGCTGGATTCTGTGCTTTCCATTGGCATTTAAATTGTAAACAGAGTGAATGTATATGTGTGTGTTTGTGTGTTTAAATGTTTACTCAGAACTGCTCTTTGACAGACACCGCTCTGTTCTGCTGTTCACCACACACACACACACACACACACACACACACACACACACACACACACACACACACAGAGAGAGAGAGAGAGAGAGAGAGAGAGAGAGAGAGAGAGAGAGAGAGAGAGAGAGGTTGCGTTGACCCGTTGGAATTCCTCCACTTGTTTATTTAACATTATGTTGTTCAGCAAGTGCCCGTAACCAAAGCTTGGTTCTGCTAGCATTACTCTTTTTGTGTGTACTTGTATTATTATTCTTCAAATGAGCTGCCTCTTTTTAAAGTAACTTGTTAAAAAATACATCTCAATTACTTACATTTTTTAGTTAATTATTGTCAATATTTAATTAAAATAGTAAAATTTTTATACTTATGCTCTATATAGATTACATGTAAAGTAAAAAAAAATTCAAGCCTTTCCTGGTTTACTTTTGATAACTTTGGCCTAAAGCTTATGAAATCAGAAATCTAAAAATGACATGATTAGAATTTTTATGAGATTGATCAAAATAAGAATTTAAAATACATTTTATCAATTTACTCTACTTAGTTGTGACTCCTTTACTTTAAAATACTGCATTAATGCAGCATAACATCAGCATGATCAGCCTGTTGCTGAAACATACTCCACTCAATAGAGAAATCAGAACCAAAGTGTTATTGACATATTGATCTTTTGGTCATAAACAACAACAGCACCACAAGTTGGCACACAAAGACACATTGTTTGAGAAGACTGTAACTAACTTACCTACATTAAAAGTTCTCATAATACCTATGCCTCCTGTCATTCTGTGCAATGCCACAAACATGAATTCACTACAGCAGTTCTGATTCTGACAGCTAGATGGCACTGTGACACAGGTAGAGGGCTGCATGTGCCCACCTGCTCTTTTGTCTCATATGGACCTTTGTTGTCTCTGGTTTAAGTCAGGTATTGATTAGAATAATTTCCCTCCTTCATACACACCTGGCCATTTGTTTGAACTGAAGTGTCTTTTTGATACTGATACTGAGTGTTTCTGATGGGCTCAAGGTAATCAAGGTCTGAGGGGCCTTATCCCATGCTAAAGGCAAATGGAAGTGCATGATAACACTGCTTTAATCGGATATTACTGCATTGACCCACATTTTAATTGGATAATCATGGGGTTCTGCAACTCAATTTTTAAGGGCAAATCTTTGGATATTCTACTGAATGATGTTTCCATGATTCAGAGTCAAGTTAGAAATCTGATTAACTGGTTTGTCTGACAAGCTGAATGTGTTTTTTGAATGATAAAACTTGTGATTTGCTCTACTGGCTCTCTCTCAGCAGCTGCAGATTTGGAGTCTTGAGGCAAAGTTTCTTGTTAAACAGCCTGAGACAGTTGGGAGCAGTCATCTGTTTCACGAGCCTGGACCCTCAAACACACACACACACGCACCAACCAGAGTGACCGAAGGTATGTTGGTGGAGCCTGGCCTGGGGTACAGAGGGAGAGTGTGGAGCTGCCAATGTGGGGAATTATCTGGAACATGGCAGAAAAGCCATTTCTCCACACGTTTACACACACACACACACACACACAAACACACACACACACACACACACACACACACACACACACACACACACACACACACACACACACACACACACAATTGGTAACTCACACTGAGATAGTGTTTTCCGTCCAGATGTGTGTGAGGGGAGTTTTTGCAAAGCTTCAACACCAAGCAGCTCTCTTTCCAGTCTTCATGCCATTCCATCTCTTTCTCAGTCCTCTCAGTCCTCCTTATAGCCGCTGATTTAGAATTTAAAATGTCAGATTAAATTAGTGACCAGACTCTTAAGAGGCAGATATCTTCACCTTGTGTATGTTGTGAGAACTCATGTCTCTGCTGGTCCTCAGCTGTATTGTTTTAAATGGGACGACCCTCTCTATTTTCTGTGTAGGAGGCTGAATATCCTCAGTAGACTTTGGTAAACCAGGACCCTTTGATTAGAAATTAATGAGCCCCTCATTAGCGTGAGATGAAAGTGAGAGCTGGATAGGTCAAAGTGATGAAAGGACCTTTGCAGTACCGAAGTGAAGTGAAATGAATGCAACATTTGATGTACATGGAGAGTGTCAAAGCTTCCCCCTTTCATTCACATGAAGAGAACAAATGGTGTATTATGTTTTAATAATGCATGAAACATTTACATTGGTAGCATACCTAACACCAAATCTAACTCATTCCTGTAGTGTTTGTTGCTACTTGAGTGCCTGCTTTTGTATCACAAAACTATTTAAAAGAGATGAGACACATTACCTTTTAACATCAAATGTAGAGGTTACAAACATGCTACTGTTGTGTAAATCTTTAAACCTGTTTTTCTAAGTCCTGAGATATTTCAGGGACTGTTTGTGCTAGTGCCGTCTTTTAATGTTTGATTTTCCTCACCTGGTTTGCTGCAGTTAGAGTAGGATCACGGGGGACTTGCCCCCATCAGCCCACAGAGGATGTCTGCTCCACAAACAGACACTTTTGAGGGTAATACACATAAACACCTCAGCACACACTCACAGTGTCGGCCTGTTAAATTGCTTTCTTGTTGTTTTCCAGCATTAAGCTTCAGGGAAGGGGGGTGCTAAATTGAGGCAGGAATTGGAGAAGCTTAGGTAAGTCTCCAGCAACAAGCGTGGGCTTTGTTCCTCGGGTATCATCGCTGTGCCTTTAGCCAGCTGCTGTGTGTTTGGAAACATCAAATTTGATTAGATTAGAGCAGAGGAGAGGATATCTACTTACTCTGCCTGTTCTGTTGCAGGTCTCCTAAACAATAATCCACTCTCAGGTGCCACAAGCTGGGGGGGGGGGTCTTGGAGAAATATGAGAAAAGAAGACATAACCTGTCCTAAGCTCAGCTGGTATGCAGATCCATGCACACAAAAGACTGTTTAACTCAATCAATTGGCTAAGATGTTCTTTTTAAAGTTTTAATGCAGCTGTTCTGTATATTGAGGTGACAGCATGAACACCTCAGCTTAACAAGGTATGCATCAATCGTAAATGCCATAAACCTTAAATCATACAGTTTTTACAGCTGTATTTCACAGGCATTCAGGATGTGTAGCTTTACATGCTTGCCAGTAAGATTTACATAAACATTCATCCTAGACTATTCCTTTAACAGATATAAAGAATGGTTTAAATTATGCATATTTATGGGCCAGGGGTTTGTATCTAGTTTTAAGCTCTATGTTTATGAACCTTACAGTCATGGTTGTGACAACATCATAATGTGTATTTAAATGTGTACAGCTATGTTTGTATGCAACAGGAGATGTATCATTTTGCTGTGTTCTCTTCTGAGCTGACTTGACTGGTTACATTGTGCTCCCCTGCCCTAGTTGATCAGGTTGGCACTGCACACCAGTAACAAGGTGCTGCAGGGCAGGTTTGCATAGATAAAGCCTGGTTGGCAGCACAATGTGTACACAGGGACACATCCAGCATAGTTTAATATATTCCTGTTATACTGCTGCACCAAAATTTTTTAAAATAAGCCGTGCTTGTTGTTTATAAATGCGTTATGTGTTGTGTATGTCAATAATGTTTGCAAACAAACTGGACTTCCCTTTTAGCTTTCATAGCACATAGCCAGCCCCCGAGAATGGTAGAAATAATGTTACTTTTATTTTGCTGAGCTCATTAAGTTTTTTTTTTTAAGTGGCTTGACTATCAATTTGGATTGAGATTTATCTATGGTTTGGAGGTAAATTACATCCCTAATTCCAATTAAGTTGGGACATAAAACATCAATTAAATCAGAATGCAATGGCTTACAAATCCATCTTATCCTATAATCAATTGAATATACTACAAAGACAATATATTTATTGTTCAAACTAATAAACTTTGTTTTTCTTTTTGCAAATTTTATATATGAAGAATGCTCAAAAAACACCTATTTGGAATATTTCACAGGTAGACAGGTTAATTGGAAACAGCTGAGTGTCATGATTGGGTAAAAAGCATCTCCAAAAGACTCAGTCATTCACAAGCAAGGATGGGGTGAGGTTCACCACTTTGTGAACAAAAGTGTGAGCAAATAGTCCAACAGTTAAAGAACAATATTTCTCAATGTGCAACTGCTAAGAATTCAGAGATTTCATCATCCCCAGTCAATAATATTATCAAAAGGTTCAGAGAATCTGGAGAAATCTCTGCATGTAAGCAGCAAGGCTGAAAACCAGAATTGAATGCCCATTACCTTTTATCCCTCAGGCGGCACCACATTAAAAACATCATTGTGTAAAGGACATTACCACATGTTATCAGGAACACTTCAGAAAACCATTGTCAGTTAACAGTTCATCACTACATCTACAAGTGCAAGTTAAAACTCTACCATGCAAAGCTAAAGCCTTATATCAACAACACCCAGAAATGCCACTGGCTTTTCTGGCCCCTAGCTCATCTGAGACGGATTGACGCAAAGTGAAAAAGTGTGCATTTCAAATTGTTTTTTGAAATCATCAACATTGTGTCCTCTGAGCCAAAGAGGGAAAGGACAACAAGGATTGTTGTCAGCACAAAGTTGAAAAGCCAGCATCTGTGATGGTATGCAGGTGTGTTAGTGCCAATGGCATAAATAACTTGCACATCTGTGAAGGTTCCATTAATGCTGAAAGGTACATACAGGTTGTGGAGCAACATATGTTGCCATCCAAGCCACGTCTTTTTCAGGGACGTCCCTGCTTATTTCAGCAAGACAATGCCAAGACACATTCTGTATGTGTTACAACAGCGTGGCTTCAAAGTAAACGAGTGCAGGTACTAGACTGGCCTGCCTGCAGTCCAGACCTGTATCCCAGTGAAAATGTGTGGCACATTATGAAGCACAAAATACAACAAGGGAGACCCCAGACAGTTGAGCAACTGAAGTTGTACATCAAGGATGAATGGGAAAGAATTCCCCCTGCAATGCTTCAACAATTAGTGTCCTCAGTTCACAAATGCTTATTAAGTGTTGTTAAAAGGAAAGGTGATGTAACACAGTGGTAAACATGCACCTGTCCCAGCTTTTTTGGAACGTGTTGCAGGCATCAAATTCAAAATAAGTAAATATTTGCAAAAAATATATGAAAATAAAAAATGAAGTTTATCAGTTTGAACAATAAATATCTTGTCTTTGTTGTGCATTCAATTGAATATAGGTTAAACAGGATTTGCAAACCATTGTATTCTGTTTTTATTTACATTTTACACAACATCCAACTTGATTGGAATTGAGGTTGTAAGACAATGTGTTGCTTCAAAGGAAGGTACTGACTAAATCTGATTCTTATTTGAATATAGTCATGGCTGTGATGTTTTTATTTAAAAAAGTAAAAGCCAGGGCAAGCTATGTGCCAAGCCAAAATATAATCCCAGAATGTTTTTCACAGCAACAAAAACAATAATAATAAAACATTTAATTTAAAAATGCCTTTCCAAACATTCAAGCGTACTTTATAGAGTAGCCAAAAAGTCCAAGTTAAGTCCTTGTATGAGGTGTTTTGGGACAGAAAACATGCCGAGACAGATCAGTATTGGTGTCTGTGCTTGTGTCCACGCATGTATGTGTGTAAGTATGAGTGATGTAAGATAGGCTGTGGTCACATAATAACATGCCACAGTGATAGAGAATGCTGCTAACTAACGGCAGTTCTCAGATGATCCTCTCCATCACACACACACACACACACACACACACACACACACACACACACACACACACACACACACACACACACGCACCCGCACAGACACACACACACCAACAGTGACATACTCTCTCCCTCTCACGTACACACATACACACACGCGCACTCACACATCGCCCTCGCTTGTCAGACCCTTGTAATGGGATCACTGAGGGATTGGTCCTGCATCAGTCACAGCACAGGTGCAAATGTGGACTCACAACCACCCACACACTCTCTCACACACACACATTTTGTCTAGAGGCTGAATATGGCCGTGTATCACTGGAACAGGAAAGCTGCTCTTTATCTCAGAGCCTGCTGTTGTTAAGGCCATCAGATAGCAGCTACATTTTGTGTGAGTGTGTGCAGTTGTGCATGTGCGTTTGGATGTGATGTGCACACATTTGAGTGTATCTGTGTGTCTAGTTTAATAGCATTAAGTCCTGCAAGCGTGAAATGAGACAGTCTCCCACTATCTGTCTTAAAGAGCAGGGCTGAGAGAGCAGAGTGGCTGAAATGTACTGATGGATCATGCAGGCTTTCAGTTAGATGAGCCTGTACAATCTCATAGAAACTGTGTTGGTCTCTTAGAAAAACGTTACATGATGGATCACAAAAATCTCTACAAACGCCTGATAGACTCGTATGAATTGGTTTTCTTGATTTAACTTATTTCACAAGTTATTTTCATTGGGAACACTTTTGATGATATTGCTAAAAAAGTCATATTCCATCTCATTTTGAAATCATTCTTGTTCTCTAAAATCTGGTTTGTCTTTTACAAAATGAAACTAGTTGTCCCAAGGGGAGCCAGCTCATGAAATGCATGTCAGCTCAGCTTAGAAGGCCGTATTGTATTTTCCTATTGCAGAAGGCAAAGATTAATATTTATTAGACTTCAGACTGCTGTTAGGAAGCCAGTTTGTATTTAATTGTTTTTCACTCGAATTAAAATTTAAACAGGAGGTTATTAGACTCTCACAATCTCATACTAATGCTGGCAAATTTGCCTGGATGTCCTTACAGTAGCTATGGCCTCAAGTCAGTGACATCACAGTAGAAAACTAGACGTGTTGGCAAGCCTCGCCTGCAATTTAGTGAGCTTCATAGTCCAACTATTAGGACTGCCAGAGATATCAGTCTGTCAAAAAAGAAAAAAAAATCCTGTCTCTCTCGGGTAGTTTTGAATCTCACTTGCATCCAAATCTCTTCTTCATTTCTGCAGTTGCTTCTGCTCTGGGAGAAATAAAAAAAACTATCAAGCACACAAGAAAGACGATTGTACATCACGGTAATCACAGCGCAAAGGATGCTGGGTAATTTGGTTAAAGATGTCAGGAACGTAAATCACCTCCAATCAGACTTGCTCTCCCATTGGCCAGTTCCCCCACCTCCAGTAGAACTTTATTGGTCATTTTCTCATCTGGCTCTCTTCAAGTCTCAGACTTCAGCTGCTGCTCACCAGAACACATAGAGGTTTGAGACTTACAGCAAGCATGAAAAACAAAACAGACAACACGCTGCATGACAGTTTAGTGGTTTTCTTTCTTTCTTCATTTCCATCTTCACAGTAGCTGTTTTCTAAACTGCCTACTACACTAGCAGTGCCTCCTGATTTGGCTGAAATTCAGTATGTTGTTGGCATTATGCAAAAACTTGCAAAATCTGTAGTATGCCAAAAAATCCTGGATGTCCTACTGATTTGGGAAAATTTGTCAGTATGCAACGGACATGGCTCTAACGCTGTTTTTCTATGTGGGTGGCACTCAGGTTAGGGTAAATGACCGTCACCTATTGGAATGAGTTGGCATTAAAACTACAAAACAACAAATGTGAGACAATCCATGGCTTCATATTGTTGTGAAGTGATTCCAAAGAAACACCAGTAAATCTTCTAACTTCTAGCCTTAAAATAGGTTTTTACTTCTACAAATTCATTTAAGCCCAAATAAACCACTAATTACTTAAAAAAAAAACACGTGAGTTATATGGAAGTGATTTTTCCATCCACTGTAAAAATAAAAAGTCAAGTTGTTCAAGATTTATTTTCAATGAATTATATACCTTCTTGTGTAAAATCAAATATCATGATTCTGCTGTAATATAATTTAAATGCCTTTTCAAATTTTTATTCATAAAAACAGGACCCTGAAATAGGTCCCTGACTTTTTTGTTTTTGTAAATAAATTTAAAATGTACTTTAAACCATTAAAAATAATGAAAAGACCAAAAACACAAAAATATACAATTATGTAAAAGAACTCCTCACTTATAAATACCTATATACAATACATCACCTATAATTTAACTTATCTGTTAAGTATTGTTCCTGTAGCTTCACCACTGATTTATATAAAATGCTTCATCTGGTAATCTCTTTGCATATGACTAACTGAAATGTCAAGATGTACCCATATTTACACTTATTGTAAAGTTAATTAAAAAAAAAGATCAATCAGCTGTATTTCCATTTTTATAAACTGAAAAACCAAAGTAGCATAATACAAAACAGACCCAACAGAACAGTCATACTACATTCCAAAGCAGTAGGCAGTATGCAGTGCCTACTACTTACTACATTCACACGTATACTTCTCACTCTAAACTGAACTATTTAGTACCAAAGTTAGCATTCTAACATAACAGCCCATCTACCACTATCTCTAGAATGAAGGTACTGTCAATTCTGTGTATGTTAGCTATAGTTCACTTGTTGTGTCACTTCAGACACTGCAAGCTAGTTTGTTATTTATTGAATTCAAGTTTATTTCCACCCTCTGATTTTGTAGCTTAAAGCTTACAAACCAGCTTGTCTTTCTTATTCAAAGATTGAATCAAATATTGAATCTGATTGTAAAATCTGCCATATGTTTCATATCACAAAACAGGTGGTGGAAAAATTTCCTCACGCTATTCTCTGGTGTTGCCATATATATCGTTTTCCCCCTATGGTGCTATGGGGTAGATGCACACACACCCTTACATACATTCATATTTCAGATGCTTCAGGCTTTGATTTCCTCCATGGTGTCCCTGTGAGTGATCATCAAACAATAACTCGATAACACTATGACACCCTCACTGCATATCCACTGCTAATGATAACTTTCTATGCATTATACACACTCTCTCTCTATCAAACACACGCATGTGTGCATTAACTCACGTTCCTACAGGCCTGAGCCAAACTGAGACTTAATGATTTTCTGAACACTACACATCTCAGAGAGCTTTTTCATTTGCTCTCTCTCCCCTCAGGCAAGGACCTTCATCATGCCACCGACCACTGATTGGAACGATATACAGCATTAATAAATGAAATGAGTGCACTGAGCTAATAAAATGGAGACAGGTAGAAATATGCATGACATTCCTGAGTGTATTGAGAATGACGGAAATGTCAAAGTGTGGCAGCAAGTGTTTACTTTCGTGGACGAGGGCAGTGGAAGTGATGGACAGTGAAAGGGGCATACAAATGAACAGCCACCCACGGGGAAAATCATCCCACCTTGGATGTTTTCTGCACAGCGAATGCTCTGTGTGAGTCTGCGGTTCTTGGTAAATATTCCTGGTATGTGTGTATGTGGTATAGTGTACACTCCCAGGAGGGGGTGCTATGTGCAGTGGCAGAAAGGATGCTGTGTGTGCGTGGCTGAGTGTGAGTGCCTGTGTCCTGTCCAGGTGAATGTATTCTAGGTCAGGCTGTTTGTCAGAGCTGAGACCAGATCGATGTGGCTCTAATCTAAGGCAGTATGATGTGATTGATTACCTCATATTCTGAGGCCTTGCACATAGACCTCCACTGAGTGTGACACAAACACATTTTGGCCAGTTCACCAGAGCAAAAGAATAGATTGGGATGAAATAAAATAAGAGCAGATTGGTTTTTCTGGGCAGACGGCTGGACAGTCTATTGGGAAGGTCAGAAAAGATGATGCGAGCAGAAATTGTTCATTGATACAATCTTTCATATCTTAGATGTCAAAGAGTGTGTGCTTTTTAAAAAATGTTTTTTCCTTTTCTGACACTAACACTTTTTTTTGACCTCGGTTCACCAACCCTCCGCTCCACCAGATGTCTGTTTGTGTCGATGTAAATGTGAGCGTGCACGGTGTTGACACAAAGTTTGTTTTTAAAAAGCTGTGGAACCCCGGAAGATGAGAAATGGTTCTATTTGAGCAAGTGTGTCAAATGAGAGGAGCTGCTCATCCCATGAGCCTGGCAGCGTGTTTGCATAATTTTCCATGTCTGAAACATTAGTGACACCTGTAGGCAACATTACAGTGGATCTGCTTAGGGATGTGTGCATGTAAATATGTGAAAATGTGACCTACTAAGTTTGTGTGTGTATGTGTGTGTATGCCTGTGTGTGTGTGTGTGTGTGCATTTTCTCTTATTTGCTCTATCTGTGAGTGCGTGTTTTCACACTTGGGCTTCAACCTCTCATTGACGTGCATGGTGTCTGGAACCTCATTTGAACTGGTGGTGGACCTTACTGTGTTTGCTAGCTTGGCTGTACACACCCTCTCTTATGTCAAGCTTGCTTTATGTACTGTTTTGAAAATTCCCAGCACCTCCTTCTCCTCTGAGTGCCTCTCATTTACTTTGAGAAATGAAGCACTCACAATTCCTCAGCTTTGAATGAATGAGCTTAGCATTATCTACAGGGGAAGTACTAGCTTGACTCTGTTTTAAAGTAAAAATAACTACCATTCTTTTATCCATAAAACTCACCACTAAGAGAATTTTTGTGAAGGTTTGGATGTTTAACTGTTAATATCTCTACTGTGGTTTGATAAATGAAGGGTGAATAAAAATGGATATGGTCAGGGTTAATCACTAAACTTTGGACATGCTAATGGATGTTCTCTATTTGCTTCCTGTTTCCCAGTGTCATTTCCCAGTGTACAGAGAGTCAGGTTTTGGGTTTTCTGCTGGGTTTTCTTTCTGTTACTGATTAGTTGAATAAAGTCCCGGCCCTGACTGATAAACAAGGTTATATCTTTAAAGTCTTTCATCTTTCCTCTTTCTGTCTGCCTTGTGGCTGCACAGCCATGCTCTCCCAGCCTCGCAGGACCAAACTCACCTCATGCAGTCTCACATCTGAGCACAGATAAGGCCCAGTCTACTGGATGTATCACAGCATGTTTCACTTGCCAAATGTGTGAACCACTCCCTGTCTGCCCCCCACCACCACCATCTTTGGACATGCCATCATGGCTTCATATCGTTGTTTTATCTCTCTCCCGTTCTCCCCATCACATCCATCACTCTGCCTTCATGGCACCATGGGAGGAGGACAGTCCTTCATGTTGTGCCCAGGTTTGGCTCTCTGAAGTAACTGCATGTGTGTGTGTGTGTGTGTGTGTGTGTGTGTGTGTGTGTGTGTGTGTGTGTGTGTGTGTGTGTGTGTGTGTGTGTATGTGTGTGTTTGTGAGCTTGCATGAGGCCTTGAAAGAGGGAGAGAGAGCATCTGAAATATCACCATTACAGAGCAGGTGTCCTTCCATCTGTGCAGATCACAGTTAACTTCTTCTTTTTCTTTTTCTTCTCCTCGTCTATCTATCTATCTATCTATCTATCTATCTATCTATCTATCTATCTATCTATCTATCTATCTATCTATCTATCTATCTATCTATCTATCTATCTATCTATCTATCTATCTATCTATCTATCTATCTATCTTTTCTGAGTCTGTCACACATATCCTGTCCTCACAAAACACAAAACTGTGAGTAGGAAAATTCAAAAGAGGACAAAAGTCCCGTGAAGAAAGAGTTAGGAGGAAACAGCTTGGGAGAGAGATGAAAGCTGAGGTTAAAAAGAAAGAAGGAGACAAAAAATGATGCAACAGAAAGACAAATAATCAATGTTTATATGGACTTCAATGAAGGGATACAAAGATGTGTGATATTGAACAATAAACGAGTACTTCAATAAAGAAATAGTGTCTGAGTATAATGAGAAAGGGAAGAGCTTAGAGCATCATCCTTCCCTTAAGTTACCATTGCTGTATGCAGTCAAATTCAGTGTTTGATGTGTGTGAAAGTGTGTTTGCATCCAGAAGAGCCCGAGGAGCCTATATAGTTGAGCTCACCATTAAAACATATCTGAGGGCTGCAGGAGGCAGCTGAGCCTCTCCCAGGGGACATCAGCTCACTCACGGTATAGATGGACGGTTTCTATGAATGTTAACGCGGAAGTAAGGATGAATGAATGTTCGTCAGACATGAAGATGGATTTTCAGGTGGAAAGATTGATATATAGATAGAGATGTCTACCAGTAGATGGATGGAGAGGCAGGCACTTCGCTTGATATTATGCTTCAGAAGAGATGCCAGGGAGGTGAGACCTCTGCAGTTATGACTATTTTTCCACACTGCCAAAATATCCGTCATTCACAGTACTGTGATTTTAGAACCAAACAAATCTGTCGCAGCACAGCCTTTTAGTGACCTTTTTTTTGCACTGCACTCTTTAGAAATTAATACACTGTTGCCAAAATGCTGTTTTTTTCCTCTGGATTGCTTCCTTTTGTTTGATATGTTTGGATTTGGTCTTATCTGACAAAAAAAAAAAAAAAGACAGCATGATACCGTGGTTGACTTGTTATGATACAATCAACAGAGAAACCTTAAATTTTATTAACTAAGGTTTTACATCTTAGTAGAAAAACTCAGATTTCAACTACAGATACTGGACAGATGCAGAATCTTGGGACAGATATAAAGGTGAGGCGGACTTCAAAACCTAACACTGACTTGACACCAGCCTCCAACAGTAATTATAATAATGATGATAATACATTTTATTTATAAATCGCTTTTCAAAATACTTAAAGACACTTTCTTGACACAGATCATAAAGCAAACATTAAAAAAATAACTTCAAGAAAATTGGACAGATATGTTTGAACTTTTATTTGGAAAAAAAAGGTTTAAAATGTTTGATTGCAATCCCTTGAAGCAGAAAACTTCATATTTCATATTAAATTTATCTTGAACCACTACAACATACTTATATTCACATAATATGTTGTTGGTCACAAAACTTCATGAAAAATCCAGAAGGGTTGTGCGAGAGATTTTAAAAGATGTCATGTAAGAGAGAAAACTGGTTTGTTGGGATGAAAAATATGCACAATGTATATTAATGAAAAACCTGTGCATTGTGTGTTTAAAATTTGATGCAAAGTTTTTAATAAAAATGAGCATGGACACATATTTGAAGCTGAGCTCAGCGCACAACAGCTGTCCTGTAACAAGATTTAGGGAAGCCCCATCTGCACTTGTGTTTCCACATTGGCCCCTACATTACGCTGTTTTAGGATCAATTGGATAGTGCAAACCTGTGGTCACAGCAGAGCTGTATTACAGTGCTATTACAGACTTGCAATGTAAAAAAGTACTGTTGTGTCAAAGGGAATGAAAGATTTTCTCATTAGATGTCTTAGCCTTAATTCAACTCAGTATTAAGCTCTTATGACATTGGTGGCCTGATGGGTTATTAAATTAGTTTCAGCAGTCTTGTGTTACTGGATGACTGAACTGATTGTGTGTGTGGGTATCAAGATCTTTCCTTTGTGTTGTGTCCAACAGCCACATGACCTGCCCCTCCCATCATTCATGGACACACACACACACACACACACAAACACACACACACACACACACACACACACACACACACGCACACAACTCCATTCTTCACATTTCAGGTTCATATGTATTATTTAAAGTTGTTGTTTACATCCCTTTTCTTGCCTCATACTTACAAAGTGCTGTGAACATATAAAGCTGTTTGAACTGAATCTTCTCTATCTGTTGTGTAAGGAAGACTCAGCTTATTACATTAGCACTTTTAATGATGATGTTTATGACATACAGAGGTTATTTACTGTTGTTTCCTCTAATCTGACATTGCGTTTGTGTTGTAAGTTATTCAGTGATATGTTTGTCTCAGCTGATCACTGAAAGTCTCTTGTGTAGAGGAGGCTCCTCCTGTCAGACTGTCAGAGAGACTTGTGGTCCACTAGCCTTATGTTCAAGTTGAAATAGAATGGTTGTAGATGTCTGATGAATTCTTAAACAGTGAACATGTTTCTGTATTTTAAATGTGAGGTTATAATAGACTGCTGTGGTTTAAGTGGAAGTGAAGAAGTAGTAGTAGTTTTAGAGTAAACACCAATTCACTTGGGTTCCCTGAGGTACCAAAACAGCTGCACATGCACATTTTCCACTCAAGCAACAACGATTAAAATGACTCTCTTTCCCCCGGACAATGACATCCAAGCACTTGACCCAGTTCTTTACGCATCGGTGAAATGATGCAAAAGTCTCTTGAGCAACCACCAACCAGGACACTGTTCCTGTCACCTCAGAGCACCATGGTACTACAAGCAACTCTCACTGGTAATGCATCTGCCATCTCAAGACACTCCAGAGCTGCAGGTCATCCAGAGGCCAGCCAATCAGAGGCCTGGCAGTGAAGTCTTCTCCAGACCCCCCTTGCAGAACTGAAAAGCATAACAACGTATCATCTTAATCAGACAGACATCTGGACTCGTACATTCACCCATGCTCCCTGGTTTTATGAATGGTGTAAGTATTTGTTATGGTTGATCCTTGCGTTCACACAACACCTTACAGGATCTAAATTAGATGCACCCAACGGAAGATAGAAATTAAAGAAGTCTCACTGTATCTGTCCTTCTTTCTCTGAGGTAATTTAAGGAAATGAGCAGCACTTAGAAGCTATGAGCTCTGGAGTCAAATGTCTGGAAGCATCAGTCCAACCATGCATGTGTGTTGTGTGTATTTACCTATGCGTGTTCCTCACTGAAAGCGTAATTCTGTTTGATGCACTGCAGCAGGCCCCTGCTGGTGCACTTTTATGGGACTGACCTTACAGACAAACACTCGTTGCTCTCCAGATGCAGGTTTAGTGCACTCAGTATGTTGGTTGTAGTGAAATGGAAAAATGGTGCCCATGGCTCAAAGTGGAGCTGTTTGGTTTATTTGAAACCATTGTGCAAACACCCTTTCACTGCTACACGCAAGGTATTGAAACATCTCTTTACTGATCAAAAAAAGCTGTGGTGAGCTTTTGATGTATTACATTTTTATATCTGGATTTCTTGTCTCAGTTTATACATCAAACAGATTCAGTAAAACCAGGGATGTTAGGATTCTTATTCTGCACAGTTTTCTTCCTTGTCAAAACTTGTTGCCTTCATTACTCAGGATGCAGCTCATCTGCCGACATATTGGCAGGAGCCTCTGGTCTGTTTTGATGGTGGTGGCTAATGTAGCTTCGAGCCACTTACCTCAAGCAGAGATGAGAAGTACAAGTCTGGTAAATAATTTTTCTTGAATATCAGATTTACATTTTTACTTTTAGCTATTTTCAGACATGTAGTCTTCAGCCCCTCTGACACTGCCTCAAGAATTACTTTAGCCAATTCATCCGATTTGGAGCTGCTTTCTCTGGAGCCAAAAAAAAGCTACATACACCTTCTTTTCACTTATGCAGTCTCTCTGCCCGGGAGGCGCAAACAGCCTCCCTTTATTAAAAGTTGCATTAGGCCATGATTTGGTTTTATTGCTGTGTGACAGTGATAGCGCTCTTGTAGATATACTAATAGTATTATATCAGGAAAAACTTTCCAAGGAACAATTTTCATGAACATATGCCCTGCAGCAACCACTTGGGACCAGTTACTGCAATTAAAAATTTGATTATGATGGTGAAAAAAATAATTGCTTGGGTCCAATTGGAATTAAATTAATCACTCATTTTTAAAAGCTGCAAAAAAAGAACAAGAAAAGCTTTGAAATTAAACACCATTTAGCAACAAGCGTCAGTGTATTAGCATGTTTCAAAAACAAGGGCCTTTTGGTTCTGCCTGCTGTATCAGTAATGGGAGCAGTTGTTAGTGTCATTGTTTGTTTGTTGCGAGACTTAAGTGTTGTGTATTAAGGTGAACATTGCGCAATTCTTTGCTCATCTGCATTTGTAGGCCAATAATACTGATTTGGCATCAGTTTCCCTTTCAGATGTCAGTCAGCCTGTCTCTGAGAGAACTCCATAATGTGTTCCTCTGCTCCTTAGATGTGGCAGCTGGAACATTACACTGCCCTGGTTTTGCGTTTCAGCCTCCCTGGGCCTCATCTGTCCTCCTTCAGTCCCTTTCCTATCACTCTGATCTTACTTCTCTTCTACTTTCCTTTCCTCTTCTCTCCTCAAATTCTCCCCCTGTCTACTGCCCTTTCTTCGTCTGCTTCTCTCCTCTTCTTCTGGTTGTCTTGGACTCTTTTAGGCCCTCACATTGCTGTCCTCCCTCTGACAGCCTCAGAATAGGGACAAAAGGGTGGATGGAAGATGGAGGAGGAGAGATAAAACAGCAAAAAGCAAAGTGAAGTCACACTTTCAGCCTCACCGCTTTCTCCCTTATTTTTCCTTATTTCCCTGTCCTCTCTTTTGCTTAATGTTTGAAAGAGCTTTTATTCCACAAATTCTCTGCACCCTCATGAATAACACATGAGCATCAGCGGCAAATCCGTCCTTTTGCTTTCTAGCCACCCCATTCTACTCCCTCTAAAAACACACACTCACAAGTACACACACATCACTCACAGATGGCCTGGTCCAGGTCATTTCCTCTGAGGATGGAGGATAACTGGATTTACCAGTCTGCTGTGTTCTGCTGTTCTGACATATCTGTTTATGAGCAGAAAAAGGCAAAAACACAACCAGCTGATAAACTGCACTCAGTCTGTGTGTGTGTGTGTGTGTGTGTGTGTGTGTGTGTGTGTGTGTGTGTGTGTGTGTGTGTGTGTGTGTGTGTGTGTGTGTGTTTAATTCCTTGTGGTCTTTTTAATCCTGCAGCCACAGGACCCTGCTGTTGATCATACCACCCCTACAGTTCAGTAATAGTGGTAGCAAATAGGATATCAACCACCTTGTGACAGTATAATGTTAAGTTAATGTCTTTAGCAGATTATTCCATTATGCCTCTCTGTTTTTTGCTGCAAAGACTTAATGGTATTATTTATCAATACTGTCACTGTGTTTGGTTTCCATTTCTTCTTGCCCTGTGCGCTCACAGTCGTCTCTGCATGTTGTACGACTCTGCTGAAAAAAGCTATTTCCCCATCAAGTTTGACAGTTTCAAAAGAAACTGATGTGTCATTTTTGCAGAAATGTTTCAGCCTCTTCTGCACGCCTTTGGATGTGAATGAATAAAGCTCCCTGGCAGGATGCTTGGATCCATGATAAAACATGTTTTGAAGCTGTGATGGAACTATTTGGCTGTGGAGGTTGTACACTTTTTAGTCATTTTGAGTTCTGTCGCCAGGTTATAAAAGTCTTGCAATTAAACCGAAATTGTTACATTATGGTATTTCTCAGCAAAATAAAGTTTACACATCATGAGCAGGCACTTGGTCTCTGCATTTGCTGGTCTAATTCTATTTCCTGGCCCTGGTCTTTCCACCCTATGTTTTGCACCCTGCTGAGTCGGGCTTGGTGTCCTACTTCTTTCTTGGATTGAGGGGTTGTGGTCGTGTAACAATCCAAATGGCTCTTCAAACAAAGCATCTTTTTATACTCAGCTTCCAAATTCAGTTGTTGTACAAAATTCCAAGAATCCTACAAACAATTAAACATCGTCAGTCTCAACAGTTTGGATCAGAATCACAAGTTGATTAAACAAATATTAATATCGTCATTACTGGAGACCCAAAACACACAGCTCCTACGTTGTGTCTAAGATTTCAGCTCCTTCCTCTTGTGGCTCAGTTGTATAGCTAGTTTTGAGTTGCATGCTCTTCAAAACTGGGTTAAGGCTTGGAGGGGATTTTGAATTGGAACGTATACATAGAAGCTACCTGTCTGGGTATAAATACCTGGAGGACGATGGGAACTTGACAAAGAGAGACCCTATGTTTAGAGCTTTCAGCAGGTGTGTGTCTCCAAATGTGTGTGTGTGTGTGTGTGTGTGTGTGTGTGTGTGTGTGTGTGTGTGTGTGTGTGTGTGTGTGTGTGTGTGTGTGTGTGTGTGTGGGGTAGATCCAGGTCTGTATGTGGAAGTCAGCATTGCACGGAAATAACCAAGTTGGCCAGTTAACTGAGCGTGAAGTCATCAGCCCACACAGCCCTGTTGCGATTTCAATGCCCTCATGGTTCAAAATAAACACACACAGGCACATGCACACACATGCACACACATTCACACACACCTACGTCTCCAAACTAAACAAACCATTAAAGTTAACTATCCTTCCCCAGGGTGTCCTCTGCTGGGAGGTGCTGAAACATAACATATTTCATGTTTTTTGACTGAGGCTGTCAGTCAGCTGCCAGCTTTACTGTGCGCTGCTCCGTTCCAGTCTGAGATCATGGATCAACTGGGAGGAAAGGAGACAGAAAGACAGGCCTAGGCTGCAGGAGATTTTTCCTTTTTTATAATTCAAATGGTGAAGGTGACATGCTGTGAAAAACTAATTTAGACATCATAAAGCCACTGCTTAACACCAGTTTAGCTGTAATTGAAGGGAAGGTCACCTAGTTATCTCAGATCTGTCTTCTTTGTTATCTGCATGGCAAGGCTTGATAGATGTTTAAAAAAATGACCTGTATAATTCAGGGATCACTCTCATGTCACTGGATGTGTTGTGTGCCAGGTGGAGACAGGACTAGTTGAATCCAGATTGATTAGTAGCTGTCCTCTGTGCACCTGCTTAAACACATACACACCGCACACACTGACGTGTAGCGGTAAACGAATCCCTAGTCTTATGTTTGAGCTGTATTACAAATGCATATGTAGTGTTTAGAGTGGCACAGAGCTCCTTTCATATGGAGATGAAGAGGCTTTGACCTTCCAGTGCCTATCTGTGCAGCGTTACAGCCACAGCTGCCCCCTCTGTCTTTAATATATCCCTTATCCTTCCCCTCTGCGTCCACTCCACGTTATAATAACCCTTTAACAACGCTGTATGTGCTGCAGGGAAACTTCTGTTAATAGTGATGATAGTAATGCTGTCCTAGATGTTTGCCTTTGTCCACTGTCTAGATAATAAATTAATAAATCTAAATTCATAAAGCAGTGTGGTAAAAAGCTGGGTTGTAGATGCGTGTTGAAAATAATTTAATTTTTTTTTTTCAGTTATCAGGGGTGACGTCCTTTTTTCCAGCCTGCCTGCTGATAAATACGCTGGAGATGAATGTCAGCCAGGCTCATTGTTTGGCTGCCATTAGATCTGTGGGCGACTCATCATGTATGTCAGCGTGTGCCATGTGCATATGTGGGTGTGCATGTGTGCTAATTATATGCGCGCTCTGAGCTCCAGCCTGATTGTTAGTCTGACATGAGCTCACCTCTGTCTGAGAGAAGAGGCGGGAGAGGAGGAGCACCGAACGAGAGCAGTGAAGGAGACAAAGATTTGGAAGAAGTTTAAGGAGGCGCAGGCGGTGACGGCGGCGGCTCTGATCAAGCTTTTGTCAGAGATTTGTCTGAGTGTGTGTCTGAAAGACCGAGGGGAAGAATCCTTGCCATGACAATATATTCTTTGCTTAGCAGGTGAAGTCTGACCTGTCATGCTCTCCCAGAACACCTGCATCTCTCGGATTTTTTTCTACTCTTTTTCTCCTCTCTGCCAAACAAAGGCAACACAGTCTGTTCCTACTGATGCCAGGCTGAACAAAGACACAGGATGAAACACCCTCCTGGTGTAGCAGTCCCTTTTATGTGCTTACTTCAAAACACATTTTGTTTTTTACTTCTGCTGTCACTTAGTCTCTGTGTTTTCTGACATATTTCCTTTCTATATATATATATCTATTCGTATGTAGGGCGCTGTGGGAGTTCCTATCCTGTGTTTTATAGGACAGCTGGGCCACCATGTTTTCCCAGTGAAGGATTGTGTTAGCATTTTAACCTTTGCTTGACATTTTCACCGTCTAAATAGCTAAACCTATTCCGAGCATATAGACGGTGCACTTATTCTTCCATCCCTCCCTACACACAGGAACACACACAAACTTGCACAAAGATCAACCATTGATCTTCTCTTTCTCCCCTGCTCGGGCAATTATCTCCCTAATTATTCAGAATCCATCTTCTGCTCGATGTAGGCCATCAACCAGAAAACAGTGTGTGTGTGTGTGTGTGTGTGTGTGTGTGTGTGTGTGTCTCTGTGTGTGTGTGTGTGTGTGTGTGTGTGTGTGTGTGTGTGTGTGTGTGTGTGTGAGGATAAGACACAGGGTGGGACAGAAACTGTTTCCTTAATTGCTTAAAAAAGACAGGGAGCCTGCTCTGGCTGACATTTGCTTGCACCCTGCAAACAGCAACCTGCAGTGTAAATCAGGCACTAGCTTATGCACAGACCACTGTGTGTGCGTGTGCATACACACACACATACACACACACACACACACACACACACACACACACACACACACACACATACAAAGAGAGGACCACCACCATGGACAATATGTCAAAGCTGTCATATTTAGGCAACCATTAAGGGAGAGTCAGCACCCTGGCTCTTATTAATGATGTCACTGTGGACAGTATGTCGTATTAATGATGTCACAGCAAGAAGTGAGCTACAGCAGCGGGTGTTCATCAGCCTGCCTGCGTGTGTGTGTGTGTGTGTGTGTGTGTGTGTGTGTGTGTGTGTGTGTGTGTGTGTGTGTGTATTCATGACTGTTTGTGTGTAGAGTGGATAGGAGAGGGGTGGAGCGGTGCTTCATTTGTAACACGGTCCGACCTTGATGCCTGGGAATGAACGATGGGGGAGGGGAGGAGAGCCGAAAAGGGGTGGAAGAGGAGGAGGAGGAGAGACGGTGAGGTGTAACATCTCTTTGTCATCACCTCTCTCCTGTGGTTTTCCACTTGGCCCTGACGCTCTGCTCTGTGGTGCTTGTAGAAGCACAAGCTTGCTTTGTGTGCATGTGTCAGAGCCGCTGTCTTTTACTTTCAGTGTGCTTCATGTGCGTGTGTCTCCTGTATGAGTGTGTTTGTAAAGGCTCAGACACCAGAACAACACCAGAACATTCCTCTGGCCTGACTGGGATTACACCATGCAGTCATGCAGAGAGAGGAATGGGCAGAATAAAGGAAAAAGTGTGAAAGGGGAGAGTTTAATCAGTGGGTGTGAATACAGGATTAGCTTATCATCACTGGCAGCAAAAAAGGAGATACAGCAAGCGCATCACATCAACAACAGCTGAGATTCTGATTCAGAACAAACATTTGGTAGAATCCTATTATTTCTTAAATGCATAGTGGGATCAAATCAGTTAGTATGTGTTATATAAAATCTTGATTGGCCTTACACTTTCCTCTAGCACCCCACTGTTGTTTTCTTTTACTTTTAAACAATGCTTTACCCAAAACCAGGTGATTTTGGCGCTGAATTTCATTTGGAACACGGCATTGACAAATATTATCATCCCACCAATACCATTTATTGGCAACATTAGAGGCAAATTTATGAAGAAAAACCACTGAGGATCAATGCAAATTTAAAAAGAAGTAATGTTTTTATCCTATGAACTATCATAATGATATATTATAGTTTTGAATCAATATATAATATAATGTATGATGATATCAGACCTGAAGCGGTTTTATTGTGTTTCTTCTCAAGCCTCAAAGCTGACATCAGAGGTTTACGTGAAGCTGATGTCAGTTTGGAGGAGTTAAGAAAGGACACGGGTCAGGTTACCCTGTGTGTGTGTTTGAAAGGTGATGTGTGCATAGGTGCTGACTGCACTATTTCACACTGCACCAGGGTTGGATTAGTGTGAACAAACACAATTTACAGTGATTTATGCCCTGACTCATGAGGACAAGGTTACAGAGGGGCCCTCTCCTCTGGCTTCATGCAAGATGGACAATAGATCTGTACACACATGGTTTTCTCCCCTCTCCTGTACCCTCTTCATCTTTACCTTGATTTTTTAAATAAGAATTAAAGTCTGTATTTGAGTGCAGAGTGTGTTCCTGTGTGAGGCTCTATCTGCTGTGTATTCAGCCCCAGAGTCTCGGGAGGGGCCACAACCCCTGGCAATATTATAAGCATCTGGATAACAGAGTTTTTTTTTTAGTGTGTGTGTGTGTGTGTGTGTGTGTGTGTGTGTGTGTGTGTGTGTGTGTGTGTGTGTGTGTGTGTGTGGTGAGGTTATATGTCCTGCAGGCTGAGACTAATGATGCTTTTGACCTGCTCTTTGTCTTGAAACAAAGAGGTGCTGGTGGCTTCACAATAAATACACACTTACATACACACTTGTAGAAGTATCTTTCTCTCTCTCTCTCTCTCTTTCTCTTTCTCTCTCTGTGTGTGTGTGTGTGTGTGTGTGTGTGTGTGTGTGTGTGTGTGTGTGTGTGTGTGTGTGTGTGTGTGTGTGTGTCTGCATTTTAAAGTCATCACTCATGGATGTAACGTCCCATACAAGTGTTATTCAAACACTTCTTTTTGATTCCACAAGGACTGTTTGCAGAGCTGGAGCAGAGGGTCTCTCTCTCTCTCTCTCTTTCTCTCTCTCTCTCTCTCTCTCTCTTTATCACACACACACACACACACACACACACACACACACACACACACACACACACACACACACATTTACGACTGTATAAGGACTGTTTGGAGAGCTGCTTCAGACACACACATCCCAAATTATTTATTTGTTTCAATGCATTTCATTGCAGAGCCCTCAACATCGACACAGCTGTCATTGACAAAAAATCATAGACACATACACACAAACAGACACATTGGAAATATTTATTTATGTCCACATGGAAGATGGTACAAAGGCACTTACACAAAGGACGTAAACACTGACAGAGCAGTCAGACAGTGGAAAACAATCAGACACGATGAGCAGCATCACAAAGTTACTCACATGATGACACACACACACAGACTCCTCTAATGGGTACAGAAAACAATGCCTCCTCCAGATCAAGTGGCTGCCTATAATAGCTGAGACTGAACAATATCTAACTAACTGCTTAGCCCTCTGTTTGGAGAGGCCTCCCATCTGAAAGCCCTTCACCACCGACTTATGCACATGACCAAGACTATTGAAGTAAAGACTACAAGTTTACACCTGTAGCCCAGCTGTGAGACGGTCTGCTGCAGGTGCAGGTATATCAGCATCTTGGTTAAGAAGGCTTCCTCTAAGCTGTGATCAGAGGAGACACTGACCTGGAGGATGAACACCTCTCTGTGACTCTCACTCACAACAATGACCTCAGGCGAGTTGGCGGTGATGTTAGAGAACAGCGACATCGATACACAGACTGAAGCTCGGTTTCACAGCAGAGTTCTTGTGCAGCACATTGGAGGACCTGGATGTGGATGAGGTATCTTTGTATATCAAGTCCAAAATTCTGTCATGCCTGCTAAAGTAAAGCCCTTTGTATACATGGCAACCATTCAGGGCATAGTCTCACCGTCCAACCTTACCGTGCTCAAGCACACTTCAGCCCTAAAGTCCAGTTTGTTTGGCCAGAGTGACTGCAGATCACTGCGACCGCTCCTCTCAACAGTCATTGTAAACAATGGCGGGGGTGTTAGAGGGTTGTGTTGGACCAAAACATCTTAACATAAACCAAAAAGTCACTGAAGATGTAGTCATGTGTCTCATGGTGCTGACTCTGATGAGACCATTCTTCGTGTAAACAGATGCTTCATGGTGACATAGTCGGGCCATGTGTGTGCCTAAAGTCTGGTTCATATTGGAGTAGTGTCACCGTGGGCTGTACTGGCCTGCGGAGGAACGGCACTAATTGACATTTAATTTTTTTCATCATATTTGACTAAGCTAATTAAAAACACAATCCTTAATCACTATCAAGCTCATTTTTAAATTTAATGAGATGACTTTAATTTTCAAGAGTTTGTTTTGGTTGGCAGTGATTGCCCAAGGGTATGTAAAATGACTAAAATGCAATCATCTTGCAGAATGAAACTATTAAGGCTCCAAAGCTGGTTAACAGAACTAAATTTACATTAAGAAAGCAATTAGGTAAACTTACAAATGGTTAAAAACTGCTATGCTACACTAAATGACATATTAAATGGTTAGGCAAAGATATAAGTTAATTTAGAGAAGCACAAAATGTCATGCACAGCTTAGGGGACTAATAGGCCGATAGGATTCCAATGCATATCTTTACCCATCTTTGTCTCTGAGACATGTGATGTATGATATATAATGTTTGAAATAAAGACAAGAGGAGATTTACAGTTTCATTCAACTTCAATGTGAGCTTCAGAAAACCCAGTCTTTTAGATGATGCAGAGTTTTGGCTGGTAGAGCTGCGTTGGTTCCTGGTTTGGTGCCACCGGGTGCAGAGGATTCTGATACATCCTCCCCTATCACACAGACACACACACCCCACACAGTGCTGCATACTCTAACGGAAAGCAAGGGTTATCTCCAGTCCCAGATGGGTGACTGCCCACCGGACTCCAAACAACGATGTAGTGTGTGTGTTGTGTGTCCTCAGGATGCATGTGTTGCTAAGTCTTTCCTTTCCTTCATTTCTCCTTCTTTCCCAATCTTTCTGCTGGGGTTGACAGAGGACAGATTGAGTGCTGGACTTCAGCAAATGTGCTGATGTCTCTGCCTGTGTACTCATGTGTGTGTAGGTCTGAATGTGTAGTCAGGGATAGCTATGGGAAAGGATTAGGACAGCTTTAGACAGGCTTTGTTTAATAAGCAGCACAACGGCTGCTCCGGATGGGAAACCACCCAACTCCAAACACACACATACTGCGCTGACACTCACACACACAGAAAACACATAGGAAAGATACCAAAAGGCTAAAAAAGCTTGGACCTTTGTCATGGTGGAAGCCAGGCTATGGCTAAGTGAGGTGTGTGTCTGTTTGTGTGTATGTGGGGAGGTTCTGTTCCAGGGATTGGGGTCCCTGGCTGTGGTAATGGGACCGATGGAGCTGAAAGAGAGGGATGAACCAAGGGATAAGGATGGATAAAGGAGAGGATGGAACTGTGCACATTGCCCAAGGAGCTTTGCACTGATTGGCTCAAAAGTGACCATGAGTATGTGTGTGTGTGCATATATGTGTATGTGCGTATGTATCCCTGCAGATGTGAACAGCTTAGTGATTTTCTCAGCGGACCAATTAGAGAGAAGGGGTTCGGTCCCCATGTGTGGAGCCTCTGACTGGTAATAGGAGCTTGATTAGTGAACGAATTAACTGAGTTTCAGCTCGTCTTAACCCATGTGTGCTTTTTGTGTGTTTATGTGGGGCTGGTGTGGGTATATCTCAGTGAAGTGATGCTAATTCAGCTAAGGCAGCACCAAAGAGTAAAATCCCATTCCCCTCTAAGTACATGCAAATAGAATCCCAGTGTGTGCATCACAACAGAGATTTTACCGTCAGAAAGATGTTCCTCAACTAGGTCAGAAGGATCAGACAGGCTGTGAATCCAGAGCACAGGACAAAAAAAAGACACAAAGTGTGTGTCCTATCCTACAAAGGTGTGATGTTGGAACCAACAGTTCCAGTAATGGAGGGAAAAGATGAAAGTGTGAATAGGAGTGAGTGAAGGAGGAGAGAACTATAGAGACAGAAAGGGCAAGAGGAGAGAGGTGAGGCCTGCCTCTGAGCACCACTCCTGGGAGCCTAAATGCTTCCTCATCAGTAAACAGTGAATAATTCATCTAGTTACCATAGAGAGCACACTTACTCATATACACTTGTCTGTGTGTGCACTAACACACACACACAATGCAAAAATTATATTCATGTCACAGACAGGCCATTTTTACAGCAGACAGTCAGCCAGGTTCAGCGTGCAGCTTTTATTATTCACTAGCTTATGAACTCTGCAGGACCCTTCACTCTTTGACTGTCTGCATGTGTGCACAAGTGTGTATTTTTTGTGCGAGTATAAAGTGTGTGTCTATTTGTGGCATGTAGTTTTATTTTTCTGCATTTGTAAGGGTGAAAATGAGGACAGCGAAGAGAGGCACGCAACATTCCCCCAACCCTGACCCTGAGGTATGCACACACACACATACACACTCATGGAAATGGCTCGAACAGATGACACTTGACTGCTCTGGTTTTATCCCGGAAACAATATACAGTCCACAAATTCTCAGGACCTCCTGCGTATACTCGGGCTAAACTATGGATTCAAGGTTGCCTATATTATATAAACACACACTTCTCATATCTTCACACACAAACATACAAATGCACTTCTTCCTACAGCAGAGACGCTCTGTTTGAGGTGTGATATCTTCCCCTCTTGCCCCTATTCCTCTCTTGTGTCTTTAATTCATGTTTGTCATGTGTAATAAGTGTATGTCTCTGCAGAATAGTGCTGCGTGCTGCAGAATAAAAGGACAATATTTTATTTCATTTCCATAACTCAGTCGGTGAATTATTATGCTAATGTTGTTGGGGAACCACTGCGCGAAGGTGGCTGCCTGGCTTTGTTTTTTATAGACTGTGAGGAAGACACGGTGAAACACAATAAGTGTCAGAATAATCAATGCTAAACTGTTTACAAAAGCAGCTCCCATCGCCTTTAACTCCCATTATTTGATCACAGCAGTATTTCACATTTTAAACTAAACCAAATATGAAGCAGGCGGCTGTGATAGTAATGAGCTACAAGAGGAGGAAATGGGTTTTTGTCTCTGGGTAATTTCAGCCCGGCAAGTGTCTGTGTGTGTGTGTGTGTGTGTTTGTGTGTTTTGTGAGATGACTGATGTTTCTGACCATAACCTTTGCCCCAGAATACTATGGACACCTGTCTTCCCACGCAAGATCCTCCAGGACCCTCCTGTTCAATGCAGCCCTGATTTATTAGACCCCAAGGGCTCCCTCTCCTTCTTTTTCTGCTTTCTCTGTCTCATACTCTTCCCTTTTCCCCCCCTCACCCTCCGACACACACTCACATACTCACACACGATGAGACACCCCTCATCCTGAAGGGCCATGGAGAGCAAAAAAGAGAGAAATGGCTCCTGTCATTTTTCCTCTTTTAACTGGGGCTCTGCAGCGGTCTCTGTCACTGAGCCCCCGAGGGCAGGACATCAAACAAAGGAAAAACCTTTCACACTTTATTGTCTTTTACCACAGAGAGCTCATATCTCTTTTTTTCCACTCTGTCTTCTCCCTCTTTTTTAACACTCCTCTCATATTCCTCCCATTCATCTTCTCTTTCCCTTTCCTCATGGCTCTGCACATCTCCTTCAATATCTATATTTTATAAAGTTTGACGTTTTGACAATGCCCTTTTGAGTGTGCCAGCTTGTCAGAGATACAGAGAGGCCAAAGAGGGGGGTGTTAAAAGAGACTGCAGAGGAGACAGACATTTTGAGGTAGAGAGGTAGGAGATGGACTGCTGCCTGGAATCTAAACAGCAGCCTGTCAGATCAAGAGGATGTTTGAGGAGCTGAGGTGCCAGACAGGAAGCCTCAGCTTTAAGGAGAGAAATCTAACATCTTACAGAACAGAGTGCTTTAAAACTCACAAACTAGTACACACATCGATACCAAAAGAACAATTACTATTAAGTTAGTGTTGGTCATGCTGCTGACATGTTTCCAGGTGCATAGACTGAAACAAACAAATAAACTGAAACTGGTGTCTAGGTATGCTCTCAGCATTATATTATTACAAGACTACTGGTCACTGGATGTGTTTTCACTCCCAAATTGTTTCTCTTTGTGCCATTTTATTAAAACTGAAGCTGGTTCACAGGTGCTTGATGTTCATGAAGTAAAGGTTTTTAAAGTGAACTCTGCCCAGACACATTTTGGATTCTGGCAGGCTTTAGCTTTTTGTCATTTTATTCGAAGTAATTCAGTAATATGAATTTTGGGAAGAGATACAAAAGAAAGCAAATCAGGCTCAAATATACAGGAAACATTAATCCCAAGAAATAAAGCATATCCCTTCGAAAGACATATGCCAGACTAAGTCATTCAAGAAAATGCAATTGATTAAAGGAAAAGTATGTCATATTTAAAAAAAAAAAAAAAAGTAAGAACATAATAATCCTTAAGAGGAAAGTAATTAGTTACATGACTACAAGACTACATGAGGGATCTTTTCACTTAGCATTAGCATCACTTACATGAACATTAGCTTAACATTAGTAGCTATGACTGCACAAAAAACAGATTCAGGCGCCTCATAGTACAGCAGGAGGGCTCACCAAAAGGTAGACTTACATGAGGTTAATGCTTGCTATCCAGCATGAAAAACAACAGAGTAGCAAAGCAAATTTCAGGTGGCTTTTGTGTGTGTCATCCATGCACACAACAGCATCTGTTTTGTGCTCCTCTAACACCTGCCTTAGGGGGATAGTTTCCTGTATTTTTTGAAGTGGGACTGTAAGAGGTACTTGTCTGGAGTAAGTGTACTATCCACAGGAGATGCCAGTCAGCTGAAAACCCTTTGCTCAGATACCAGCTGGTGAACTGACAGAAAAACGAACAACAGCTGCAGGTGGAGTCAGTGCTGCCATGTTATTTAGCAAAATTTTAGAAAGTCTAACCAGAATATAATTTTCTTTGCAAGTGTTTAAGCCTCTAATATTGCAGCATGGTTTTAGTCTATTGAAAGCCTGATGCATCACTTGCAGAGGCTGATGGGCATTTTTTGTGTCTCTGTGAGAAGCCGAGAGCGGAACCAAACCATCATTTTTAACCCTTTTAAATATGACTATAGCATGGAATTAGGGACATCAGCCAACACACCAATATCCCCCAATATAAACTGATAAATAAAGGGCTGCTGCTTTCTTGATTAAATGCCCGACCTCTGTGCCATGAAGTAAAGCTACTGCTATTTTTTTTGTATTTTTTTTATGTCTGCACATCACTTCTTCTGTTGCACATTGTTTGTAGCTTATAGAATTGTTCAGTACAGATGGAGCCCACCTCTTTATTTATCTTCTGATTTGGGGCTGAAGCTGCACGTATTCATGCACTTTTTGTTTGCACAGTGTAGATTGAGTGGTCACATATTTGGCTCCTGTTTTAGGTTAAAATTGAATTTAAGCAGCAGTCTGTAAGATATATGTAGATGACTAATTAAGGCACACATATTGTCAGAGTACACCATTTTATTTTATTTGGCTTTAATGCCAAATTTGCCCTGGTTGTAGGTATTGCTGTGATTGTCTCAGGGAGAGCATCATCCAAGTTTTAAGTATGACTTTGCTTTTTGTATTTTTTTTGTTTGAAAGCAGTTACTATAAATAAATATGCAGTTTTAAGAATTAAATATTTCCTGATTTTGCACAAAAATGAATATTACATAACAAATGTGATGAGAATATGCACCATACATCCGTCCAATACAGAAGAGAATTGATGATCTTGGCAATTAGGTGTGCAGTAAAAAAATATCAGAATCGGTATTGGTAAAAGTCCAAAGAGGTTCATACTGTCTTCTCAAGAATATGCTTCCTTATTTTTCTTGTCAGGCAGATGTTTTTCAAGTGTCTTGAACATAAAATCAGCTGAAAACGTCACAGCAACATCATGTGACACCTCTGAGGAAGACTACAGCATCAGTAGTCAAAACATGTCAAGGTAAAATGACACTTAAAAAAACACCTCTCTGATAAAAAGAAAAATAAGGAAACATATCAGTAACGGTAATCGACTAAATGAGTTGTAAAATATCAGCATTTTGGATACTGGCAAAAAATCCAATAAGGTGCATCCCAACATGAATTATATTGAGTGTCTGCATAGTTTGGTAACAAAACAAAGGTCATTAAAATGCTTAGAGTAGTAAGGAAATATATATTTTCAGAACCCTCTGACTATCAGAATTTTAAAGTTAGCCCTTTGAAAATAATTTTAAATAGAGGAAAACAGGGTGTTACAAGATTGAAAGTGTCTAGCTGGCTGCTGTATTGGTCTTTGTTTGGAAACAGAAGAGCAGCTTGGGGAATGAATGGAATAAAAGCCTTCAGGGATTCTGACTGTACCTTAAAGAAGTGAAGTCGATGTTTTAAAGTGAATTTCTTGGTTTTTCAGTCCACACTAGTTAGTTCACTCTTAATCTACAACCTTGACGGATGTTTTGTTCTGTTTGTGATATAATCGGTAAATGTTATAGCTGTGGTGCAATGCAGTATTATACAAAAATAATATGTGGACCAACAGCATTTTTTGTTAAGAACAGAGATACTGGATTTTACCATTCCCTTCTATATAATCCTCCGATCTTATCCAGATTTAGCTGCAGTGTCATTAACTTTCAGATTGTGTCAGAATTTGAAGAGAACCGAGAGTTGATGTATTTTTCACACAACGCAGACAAATTATTGATGAAAGTTCAGACTATCTGGAGTTTATAACCCAAATATCCTCAAGCAGCTCATTCAACTTTGCCAAGCTAGTGAACCTTACATCGTGATATCGCTGAGTCTCATGAGTAGCTTTGGAGGAGAAACTTGTTCATGATTTGATGAATAATTAAATATTACTTTCCTGTCTTTGGAGAATAAAACACTCCAAAATGATGTTTTAAACATATTCCCTCATGTTAATCCCAGCTTTGCATTTAAGTGTGTGACAGCGAGAGTCAACACGCGAATCCAAAGCTACAAAGAAACTAACCCTGGAGACCCACAGTTTGTTTTGCAGTAAAATGGCTGATCACATCACACTTAGAACCTCACAGACCAGCCCCACAAGACATAAAGCCTTCTACATAGGATTTCACATAGACACACAGACACACACTCACTAAGACCAGGGCAGGGGTTCAAGCTAACGGCTTGGGGCAACCATCCCCAGCGGTCACTGTCTCCCTGAGGACTTCCTGCCCTTTTGCAGCCTGCAGAATTTCTCTGCCAGAAGACCCTTACAGCGTCATTATTTTCATCTTCCAGGCAGGAGACGAAGCACTTCAGGAAGCAAATGGCTCCACACAGCTGCTATCTTCTGATCTGTGTCGGGGGTCGGCCAATCAATAGCGCTGAGGGAGATCAATCCTGCCGTGTGTCTCTTAGTGCTTTTCACACTGTTTGTATGTTGGAGTGTGTCATTTCCCAGGTGGTCATACTGTTGTAGCCATTATAAGAGATGACTGGGGACCTCCTGATGATTGCTGTGAGGATCTTCATTCTGCAGAAATGCAGAGTTTGAAACCCAATCCGATTGGCTGTAGGAGTTTGAAGCTCCTGGGTTATGTGCTCGGCTGAGTGAGGGTGCATTTGTGTGTTTTTGTACAGTTGAATGTGCTGGGGAATGTGTCTATGCACACATTTGAGTATCTGTGTGTGTAAGAGTTGTACCCAGGTGCACTGCCTGAAGGTTGGTGGGGTGAGAGGAGAGGGGGGAGCATGTGTGTGTGTGTGTGTGTTTCTGTGTTGTGTGTTTGATTTGTGTGTATGTGTGAAGGGATGACAGGATGTGTCAGGAGGTTTCTTCTCCCAAAATCCCAGGACACGAAATAAGGTCAAATTCAAAATATCATGTCAGACGGAAAAAAAGGAACTAGAAGAAGAGCTGGAAGGTATCTTTATGTAAATAAGAATCTTCGGCTGAATTAAAAATGTGGAACTGAAGCCGCAGATTTCAGTAAATTAACCTCAACAGCACTACATGGCACAGAGGAGAGTTGTTTTTTTATGATAGTTGTAACGACACTGCATGAAGACTTTGACAGTGCTCGGTAATTTTGGTTCCTCTCTGCTGAGAAGAGTACTGTGTGGTTTCTTTTTTTGTCAGCTTAAGTTTAAAAAATACTTTAAACTATTTCTGAGACTCAAGAGTCATTGTCAAAAGAGGCTGAGATGCATTTTTTTTTAGGGTGATTGAGAATCAAAGATTGATTTATCAAGTGTGTTGTGTGATTCAAGTATCATTCACAGACAATAAAACTTGACTTATGGCTCTGACTCATGCTCTAAAACTTTCAGCGAGTTACAAAATTCACAGAACATTCTGTTAAACATTTTTCAAGATAAATCTTTTCCAAGACACGTTTTAGTTTTTTTGTGATTTGTAAATGAAATCTGATGAATAACTGCACAGACAAAGAAGAGAGAGGGGGGGGGGGTAATGTGGCAGAGTAATAAGACAAAGAAAGACAGAGAGCATTGAGACACCTGCAAGGCCCTTCACCTCTTTTCCCCGTTATTCCGTTTAGCCCTCTGGTGATTGGGCGTGTGTGTGGGTGTGAGTTTTAGCTTGTAAAATAACAGAGCAGCTCCAAACGCACGTAAACACAAACACGTATGCTGTCACAATAGTATCTGAATATTTCTCAACACTCAGGCGTTGAGGATAAATCATCTGTGCAAATATTTGTTTTGCAGCCCGTGGTTCCATCTGAATAAGTCATCAGTTGGAAGTGTGTTTGACGTGTCGGCAAGTGCGCATTTGTTTGTGCTTGAATAGCCGAACATGTTTTTTCATCAGCTTTTCACAAAATATGAGAGAAATGTTCTTAAATTTAGAAGCATGAGGGATCTTTGAAGGAGTGAGGTTGTGCTGATAGTGAGCTCTTCACTTCAGCTGGAGTGGATGATAAAAATAAGACATGATGCCAAACAGTTGGAAATATGTAAATCATTCATGTTGAGGAAGAACATTTGTTTCTGAGTTAAATCTGCTGCTGGCTTACATTTAAGTCCTCAAACTGAAAGGCTTCACAGATGTGTCTTAATTAATTGGAGCTTCTTATTATCATAGTGCAGCGATCCTTCATTCTGATAAATGGGAAGCCATCAGTGCTAATGTCTGTGGTCATTTTTTTAACAGAGTTAAATGAAAATCATTCATGAAAATGATCTCTGATGGATGAGGTTTTTTGAACTCTAGATTCTTGTGTTTTTTGCTTTTATCACTGAGCTTTTTCACATCACTCTGATAAATCAACTCAGACTTAAAGCTTTGGGGTCCCACTCTTTCCATGAGAACCAAATATTTATCCAGATTTCATTCCTGTCTTTCGATATTTTTCTTCTATACTAGACTTCACTGTGGTACAATGCATTTTTTATTATGCAAATATTAATTTTAAACATTTCTGGGTTGTTGATTTTTTCATTTCAATAGGGAACACTGCCCTCGATTGTGCAGTATCTTCCTTCTGTAGACAGCTGCTCCAGTGTATTTCCATGCTCTAACAGACAGATTGTTGTTAAATGAATTTTGGACAGTACCCCACCCCTCAACCCAGCCTGGGTGGGCCTGTCCGCAGGGTGCCAAACGGGGTGTCTGAGGCCAGTGATGTGAATTGACATGCTGTTTAAAAATGGATCTGTCTGAATTATTCAGTCTGTTATTTTAGTGTCAGCAGTGAATGGTGATGTCTGGTTGTCACGGAAACATGGTCCCATGATTCTGAGGGTACAGCTGAGTCCCCCGGAAGAGGAGGAGAGGGAGAGATGCAACTCATATGCCAGATCATTTCCGCAGAGAATGAGGTGAAAGTAAACACTGTCACTCCTGCTCAAAATGCGTCTCTCTCTTATATAGAAAGAGAGCAAGACAGAAGAGACTCTTTTTATACAGCCAAAAGAAGTGAGATGTTATACAGCAGCCACACAAATGATATAAAATATTATGTGTTTATACTGCCAGGAGGGTGTCAATGAAATACAACTGTTATCTGGAACCGATGAGTACACAAAGGAAGTGCTCTGGCTCTGTCCTCCTTTTTCTGTCTTTTTTTCACTTTCAATTACACACACACACACACACACACACACACACACACACACACACACACACACACACACACACACACACACACACACACACACACACACACAGGATGGGTCCCGAGGCTTTATGAATCTCCAGTGAGACATGAACACATGGACCAGTCATCGAGTTTCCAGCTGCTGGTGTGGAGTTTCTCTCTGTGCTGAGAGCCTGACTCTTCACTCGGTGCGCACTTGTCTGCAAAGAAATACTCTTTGTCAGGCAGCTTTCCACGTGCATTTGTCCACATGCCTTAGTCTCTGCATGTGTGTGTGTGTCGGCTCAGAAAACATCTCTTTGTGAGCGGTCGAGGCTGTCGAGGCAGAAAACCGGCTGTGAGAACAGCTGGGGAATCAGACGGTGATTCTCTCTTCCCCCCTAAATGCTGGGTCTTACAGGCTGTCCAAAGCCCAGACAGAAGCGCTCCTCTGCCAAGATGAACATGCATATGCATGCAATCATGAGCGTGTACACACAAAGGACTCACTTGCACAGATTGTTTCATACATTACAGGTCATTTCATCATCTGTTTGTCATTTTTCATCTCAAGCTCTTCACCTTAAACAATCGTAATGTACTCATTGATTTATTCATAGAGAGAGTCTTGTGTACAAATGAGTTCCTAATCAAGCAGCTTATCTTTGATATGTTTTGCTACCTATTGTTTCAGCTCATTACACACTCACTCTGAAGCTTTGTAAGCCTTATTTAACCAGACAAATTAACAAAGTCAACACTGATTCTTTCTTTCATAAGCAGGGACACTATTTCCTCTTTGCTGTCACGTCTGTTTGTGTTGTAGAGATCAAAGGTGTTGTGTCTGCATTCCCAAAAACCTTTTTGCAATTTAAATCTGAATCTCTCAGTCACATTTACACATGGTAAGTGTTTCAGTCATCACTTGAGCCCCTGAGTGCCACAGAGCACCAAGATGTTTGTTTCTGCTGCAGACATTCAGAGACACACAGCCTGCTGTCTTCCTGGTGTGACTCCAAATCCCACTGTCCCTATCTCACTTTCATCCCTACCTGTCAGCAGATGAGAGCCCCATACACCTGCGGCAACCTGTGTGTATGCTGGTGTATGAGTGTATGTTTGTGTATGTTTTTGTGTGTGCTCAACGAGGAGCATGCTGTGCAAGCATATTCCCAGCCAGCATTTCTGACAAGCCTAATGAATCTCCAGAGAATTCGCTACCTGCCAGCTCGCTCTTGTTCTGTCTTGTCTTCATTGTTCTCTCACTCTGTTTTCTCCACTCTTGTCCCCCCCCTCGCTGTTTGTGTTCCTAAATCGACACTGCCTGTCTCAGCACCGTGGGTTTCCACCACTTCAGCTAACAAGCTTCTTTTAATCTGTTTGGGATGCACTCTTCACACATCCTCATAAACTTTCAAGGAGGTAAATAGTCCGAGACGGACCTTGTTGTTGTTCATGATTTAAATTAGATGAACTTTGCTCATGATAATCTTGTTGATGCATTACTCAAACTTCTTCTATATGAAGAGGAGGAGGTCTCTCTCCAGCGGAGAGCCTTTAATTATACTTACCCATGCTGTATTAGTCATGCCTCAGCTCAGTTTGTCTATCCAAAATCCATTACCTATGCCTGAAGAGGCCTTGTTAGTTCACAATTGAGCGCTAATTACACAACATTATGATACATCGGGCTCATCTTGCAGTAATCACAGTAATTAGTGAAATAAAGTCGCTCGACATGAGCAGGGAGGCAGAAGAACCACAACGGTGCAGAACAATAGATTTAAATTTAGCCGCTGCAGCATCAACCTTAAATGTCCTTCAAAGAGCATGCACACACACACACACACACACACACACACACACACACACACACCCATACGTTAGTCTGACATGTTGGTTTTTCAAAGTTGTGACTGCATCACTGATCTGTTGCCTTGCTTGAACTGATGGAGGGGGGAGCACACACAGAGCATGAGTAATGAAACGCTTCACACTCATTTGGCTTTTGCACTTCAAATGAGATTGGCGCGGCGCAGCGTCTAAAACACAACCATTAGATCTATAATGACTCCACAGCCTACTCCCTGTAGACCGACACACACACACGCGCACACACACACACACACACACACACACACACACACACACACACACACACACACACACACACACACACACACACACACACACACAAACTGAAGCAGCACCCTCCCAGCCCCCCAAATAGTCTATGTATTATGCATTCCACCCATCTGCCACTCTGTGAGCACTCTATCCCAAGGGGGAGAGAGGGGAGGGAAGGGGGAGGAGAAGAGAGGAGAGGGAGGCACTCACAGCTGGATGGAGAAGGGAAAAGGGTGTTTTCTCTCTCTCTCTCTCTCTCTCTCTCTCTCTCTCTCTCTCTCTCTCTCTCTCTCTCTCTCTCTCTCTCTCTCTTTCCATCTGTAGAGCCTTCAGGTTGCTGGAATGTACATGGCTCACCTGTGTTTGGGCCTCTCCTCACAGACAGGTATGAGCATATGGCTCTGGAGTATGAGTGATTTATAGATGCCCATACTTTTAGTGAGTGTGTGTGTGTGTGTGTGTGTGTGTGTGTGTGTGTGTGTGTGTGTGTGTGTGTGTGTGTGTGTGTTAAGGGGGTTTGGGTTTTGTTTACCTCTAGAGGATGTTAAAGGCCCAGCAGGAGATGGAAGCTGACCATCTGTAGCCGAAAGACTCAAAATATCTGTGAAGCATCAGTTGTGTGTGTGTGTGTGTGTGTGTGTGTGTGTGTGTGTGTGTGTGTGTGTGTGTGATGTCTTTGGTATTTAAAGTATATGCAAAGAAAGCAATGTTAAACTACACGACGATTTATCAAATCAAAATGAACCTATTTCACATCATCAGATTTTAGAGAAGGGGTTGAATAACATCATTACACAAACTAGTCTCTTCTCTTAAAACTAAGTTGAATCACACGGCCTCCGCTTATTCATGTCGATGTTAGCTGGCAAACCGACCGACAAAACAAGTTTCTCTACAGAGTGAGCTGCAGGCAAGAAGGGAGCAGTTTTAATAGCGAGTCTTTGTCTCACAGCTGCCAAATATTCACCCTGACCCAAACCAAACTGCAACCCCATGATCCTCATCTGCCCTGTTTCATCCTTCAGCTATTTCCCTTTCATTGCTCTCTCTCTCTCTCTCTCTCTCTCTCTCTGTGTTCATGCCTGTATGTATGCCTGGAGAAAACGGGGTATATTTTCATACAAAGGATGAAATGATAGATAAGAGAAATGATGAGGGAGAGGAGGAGGGTAAGGACAAAGACAGTGAAGATGAAGCAGAAAAAATGGTGGAAACTGTCAAATGTGTGGTGTTTGTTTACTCCACATTGCTCTTTTACATTGTAGAAAAGATATTTTTTTACACGAACAGCGAGAAATTGTTCCTCCTGACTGTCTCTGTGGACTTCTGAAGCCATCCATAACAGCTGTGTTGTTTTTTTTAATAACCTGTATATTGTCTGTCAAATTTTGATCTGATCTTTTTTTAAAAAGCCAATGCAACTAATTAGTAGTAGTCTATATTTAACATAACGACCTTGTCTCTTACCTTTTGCTGAATTTTGGTTAAGTGCAAATAATGAACTGTCAAACTTTCTATAAATAACAGTCAATCATGCTTTAGAATATCTGATTGAAAAAATCAATATTCTTTGGAAACCAATGACTGAATGATTCAGATAAGATAAATTTAATGAATATAGAGGTTAACCATAGCATAAAAAAAACATTTACCCTAGTTTATGCTTTTTTTTTTTCTTATAGCTGCTGATCAGGACTCCAGCATAAGGCTCAAAGCATGTGGCTATAATGAATGAAAAGCTTGTCACTGCACATTTTTCATGCATGTTGCTGTTGCTGTATTAGTTTTGAGTCTTTTGTGTGTGTTTAAGTTTGCAGCCATTTAAAGTTGCAGAGTAATGATCTGTTAAAATTATTCCCTCCAAGTGATCTGAGGTCTCTGATGATGTTCCCACTCTGACGCTGTTTGCATACAAGCACCTGAGACCAGCCTCAGTCTCCCTCCCCTCTTTAGACTAGTGCAGACACAGTCTAAGGCTCATAAGTTCAACTCAAGTGAAACAACATGAGTTTGGCCAGCAGGGAAAAAGCTATCAAACAGGCTATTATAGGATAAGGTTTCCACTTCTGTTACAGCAGGCTTTGATACCTGGATTTTATCTTTTCTGTTATCGTCTCACATCAGGAATATAAACACACACAGACACATTCACACACACAGAGACACACACTCACACACTGACACACCTGGAGTCTCCACTTACATTTACCACCCATCTATGAGCAAGGAATTCTGGGACGTTAGTGTGTGTGTGTCTGTGTGTTCTGAATTTGTGCTAAGCAGTATTAAGAATGAATACCAGTTTTTACTGTGTGCTGTAAGGCAGTGTGGAAATACATTTCCTCAATATGTCTTTTGTTTCAACTGGAAATTATGCTTTAAAGTGTTTTTCATGCAGACTTGAACAGCCTGTACATCGTGTACAACACCCCTTCACTGCAAATGGTGATAGAGGTGTCAGCGTCAGTCATATTTTTTCTTCTAAACGTATTTTACTTCATATTCGGCAGCCAAACTGTTTTTTTTTTTATTGTGTCGCGGTGCATTTCCAGCATTAGTATGAAACTTCTAACTTCAAAGAAGATTATCTACATACAATCCTGATCCTACAATCCTGAAAAAAGGTTTGGTCACTGTGTAAAATGATAATCAAAACTGTTTTTGAAGGTATTTATATTTTTTAAGCTCTATTAAACTAAACGTGCAAAGACAGCAACTCAAATGTTGAAACAGAACTTTCTTTTTGTCTTGTGAAAACACAGATACAAATTTTAGATTTGTTGAAATCTCCCAGTGATAAACTTGCAACATGTTCGCAGCATGACAGGGTACAAAAAGAGACACTGAGTCTCTTACTGTGGGATAAAAGATTAGCAGAGGCTGGCCAGTCTGTGAGAGACTGTGTGAGCAAATAATGTAACAGTTACAGAATTTGCCTTGATGTAAAATTGCAACAATGTTATGAATTTCACAATCTATGGTACATAATGCTGTTAGAATATGCAGAGAACTTGGAGAACTTTCTTCACAAAAGAGAAGAGGTCTAAGGTCAGCGCTGCATAGCCCTCAGGTAGCGCTGCATTAAAAACAGAGACAATTCTGGTGATATTCAATGCATGGGCTTAAAATCCCTTCCAAGAAACATTTTCTCTGAACACTTTTTGTTTACTTTTAATGTAATTATATACACTACCTGACATGTGCTCCTATAAGCAGCAGGAAATCATAGATTTCTTGCAACAGCTCTTCTTTTCTATACACACTGCAGCCTCTGACATGTGCAACAAAGCAAACTCGACACATACACACTCACACATGCATAGACAGGTGTTCATGGAGTTGCGAGAGCCATTTGTTGAATGATGGGCTGTTTGGAGTCGGGGCTGGGGCGAGGGGAGAAGGGAGAAGGGGGGTGGAGAGAGGTAGAAGTGGAGAAGGGAGGCAGAGGTGTGGAGGTGAAGACAAGCTGGACATTTGGAAACAGACCGTCTTTGTGCCTGAAGCTCACTCGGTGAATGTGTGTGCGACAGGGCAGAACAGCTCTGTAGACCTGTGTGTGTGTGCACGCCGTGTGTGTGCATGCCGTGTGTGTGTGTGTAAGTCTCAGCCTCTCTGCTCTCAGGTCTCAGCTGTGTGTAATTAACTAAATGAATTAGAATGAAATATGGAATTAAACTACATGAATGGGGTCATATGGTGTCTAGGTTTGATGGGGGGGGGGGGGGGGGGGGCGTTCGTGTCTGTAGATGTGTGATTAGAATCATATATGTATAAATTAACCATATGAACACATGTAATTGAATTAACCATACTGCTTCCATGTAAAACGTTCTCCTGCAGAGAACTCAGGATTTTTACTACTATGATCACAAACTACTTCAGGTCGCTCTTTTTTTTTGTCTCATATCTCCAGATCCTCTGATTGCTAATCAGGATGATGGCTCATGAGATGCACAATTTAATTTATTAAAGGAGTGTTGTTTTGCTCCTCAGTGATTCACTTGTGCTTCACAGGTAAAGCAAACAGTGATTTTGCTTCTAACTATAACCCTTAAAGATTCAGCTCACATATTGAAGCTAGTCAGCAAACTCTAGTCTTATAAAACCAATGCTGAAGTGCAAAAAAACTGCAGTTCTTTGAGTGTCCATCTGAAGTGGCCTGCAAAAGCACTAGAAACCGCTTAATGGCCTGGTTCAAAAAGTTTGTGGTCTGAAACTGATAAGTTTTGAAAATGTTAAGGTTATAAATTTGGCATAAAGATGGTAAAGGCTGACTTAACTCACAGTTGGACATACAAGTGAAAGAAAGAGGCTAAAAGCCCACCTCAACTCTCCCTTTTGCCTTTTGTGAGGCTGTCTAAAAATGACATTGGGTCAGCATTTACAATATGGCCACTGCCATCAAAAGGCCTCAAAACTCTGCTTCAAAGACCAATGAGTGATATCACTGAGATGCATGCATGTGTTACACACACTCATTTTTTTATTTTTTATTCAACCTTTATTTAACCAGGAATGTTCCATTAAGATTAAAAACCTATTTTTCCATGGGAGTCCTGGCCAAGAGACAGCATACATTACAGTTACAGTTTTAACACAATTAAAATGGCAAATAAAATAAAACAGCTACAGGTTAAGAAGGCTCAAGTGCTCCTAGTCTGGAATTGAAGTCATTCAATGAGATAAGCCCTGTTACTTTCTAGTCATTTTGCAACAGGTTGAATTGTTTATATATGTATTTACGTATTTGTTTAAATTTAAGTTGTTATTGCATGTGCATCATACCCATTGTACAAAACAGCAGCAATTTTCACAGCTGCCTCTATCTATAATTTACTTCTTCAAGCTTTTATCAGACAAAACTGTTATTTTGCTGGTAATATTATTCTCCTTTATTCAATCAGGTTATTCAATCTGTTATACTCTGATAATATTAAATAGTCATCGTCAATGCTGCCGAAGCTGTGTTAACATTAGTTGCTTGGACTTTATGTTCCTTTAATGGTCAAAAAAAGGTCAATAAATGTTGCATCCTAAACAGTTTAAGTACTCATGCTACAAGTGACGTTCCTCCAGCATGAAGTCTGAATAGCATGATGTGTGTGTGTCATTTATCAAGCTTTACTTTGTTTTTTTTCCGGAGGTTCAGGTTTATATTAAAAACCCTCCAAAAACTGTCAAAATCACCTTACTCAGGCTCTCTCTCTCTCTCTCTCTCTCTCTCTCTCTCTCTCTCTCTCTCTCTCTCTCTCTCTCTCTCACACACACACACACCCACCCACACACACACACACACACACACACACACACACACACACACACACACACACACACACACAATCAGACTCCCCTGGTTGGTGAGATCACAGGCCTTTGGCACAAACAGGAAACTAATATAATCTAATATCTGGGCCTGCTTGAGCTGCTACCATCATCTCCTCAAGACACTTTCTGTCGAACCCTCACCCTTGTGTGTGTGTTTGTGCGTGTGTGCGTGTGTGCGTGTGTGCGTGTGTGCGTGTGTGCGTGTGTGTGTGTGTGTGTGTGTGTGTGTATGTCTATTTTACTGACATAATCAGTAAGAACTCACAGCCAGCAGTAATGTAAGAGCACATCGTGCGGTTGAGTCATGTTTAACTTACCCTGCTACGACACACAACACATAAAATATCGACCACAGAGATGCTCTGTTTGCTTCACAGCACACATACACACACAAACATACTTTAAACTCACATATACTGTATTTTTACACATATTCACATATACACACACGAACCAGCCAGGTTTGTTTTTGGTGGCACAGCAGGCAGACAGCAGAGGATTACTGACTCTGCATACATAAAAACAACACAGCACACTCAAAAGTAACAAGACTGCAAACTAAGCCCAGCACAGACAGGCACGCTTGGTAAAAAAATAGAAACCCCCCCCCCCCCCTAAAACCTATGGTTTTGAAGCTTCTTTAAGGCTTTTGCTGCTCCATTTTCTTAAGCTGACATGGGGCATTTGGGACAGGTTTAACTCCAGTGCAGTAAAAAGTTAATAATAATAAAAAATCATTGGAACAGGCTGCAGAAAGTTGGTGTGCAGTTATTCATTAATGAATGATAGCTGAAGGTAAAGTGAGTAATAGCAAGGGCACTGCTTTTTGTTGAAAATATAACAGTGTATGCAGAGTGTCTTTGAGGCCGGAGGCTGTTTACACTGTCTGCTCACCTCATACCTCCTGCAGCTCTGACTGTTCAGATTTATGACTGCTGCCGTGTGAACAGTTTGTTGTCTGTTTATGTCTGGACTCTTTTGTCATGCACAGACACTTCTCTCTAAGGCTCTTTCTGTTCCCTGTTCTGATCTTTTTCCATTGCAGTCAGCAGAGATTTAAAGTTACCCTTTTCTATAGACATGAAAACATATTGGCCTAATTCCTTCATCTGAATCATCATTATTTGCAATTAGGTTTAAAATTTGACATTGAATTCCTGGAGGGTTTATCAAAAAATGTAAAAGAAGATATCAAACGTAGAGTCAGCCTTTGAGTGAATTATTCTCCAGTTAACTTTTCTCCTCACAAATATCAAGCCCATTTGGACAGTGGATCAAAGAGATCAGCAGCGAGGAAAACAGGGTGTTGTCCTGCATTTAAAGTTTTGATAAGATGGGGGAGTTATAAATCTGAATAAACTCTCACTGGATTCTGGTTTAAGTCTGGTATTCATGCTTTTTGTTTATTTAGTGTGTGCAAACAGATGTTCAGTCTCAGAGGGTCAGTGTTGCACCTGCACAATGAGACACATTGAAGGTAATCACACATTTTAGAGCAGTTCTTCCTAGCCATCTCTGATACTGCTGTAACCACACCACCATCATGCTCATGACCCGATGAAAGCTTTTTATAACTACAGTTTGTTACTGTGTTCCTCACTGAAAGTTGGAATATGCAATCATAAGAGTGAAGCATATTTCCCTTCAGTAATAGCTGCAGATTTATCTTTTAATAAGTCCTCATGATGTATGATGTCTAAAATCCCATCACAGATTTCAGACCCATCCAGATCTCCTCACTTTTAACTAGTGTAATCATATTAAATATTACAAGTCTATATGGTGGAATATACTGTCATGAGCAAGTTAATAGCCCCACTAAGAATACTGGAAGGCAGTTCACCCACTCCTCTTAACTGTTTTGTACCTCAGGGTGGATTCTCTCTCTCTCTCTCTCTCTCTCTCTCTCTCTCTCTCTCTCTCTCTCTCTCTCTCTCTCTTAAATTTATTTATTTATTTATTTACTTATTACAATGGACAGCTTAGGAGACAGAAAATACCCTGAGTAAAGAGATTTGGGAAAGACATGCAGCAAAGGGTTGAATAATAATAATAATAATAATAATAATAATAATAATAATAATAATAATAATAATAATAATAATATGCATACTTACAAATATGGTGTTCAGAAAAAGCTTTAAATGTAACTTTATCTTCATTCCTTTCATGTTATGTTAATTATATATATATATATATATATATATATATATATATATATATATATATATATATATATATATATATATATATATATACTTTTTTATATGGGATATATATATATATATATATATATATATATATATATATATATATATATATATATATATATATACTTTTTTATATGGGATATATATATATATATATATATATATATATATATATACTTTTTTATATGGGATATATATATATATATATATATATATATATATATATATATATATATATATATATATATATATATATATATATATATATATATTCCATATAAAAAAGTGTTTAATATTCATTCTTTTCTTTAAGCTTAGACTGCGCAAAGTGTTTGCACATTTTGCTCAAGTAGAGCAGCAACTATACACATTTGATGATATGATTACAGTCCTTATAGATATTTTTATTGTTAGATTATATTGTTAAAACTAGTGATAGTAGCTGCTGTAATTGACCTATTTCATGATTAAAAATTTACAGAGGAAGAAAGACGATCTCTTTGAAGTTCTGGATTGTCTAGATCAGCCAAATAAAAATACTTAAGTGTAGTGATTTAATGGCATCTTACCAACGTTTACTTTTATCTTTTGCCTTTATATTACTTTGCAGACCGCTCTCGATCACTCTCTCCTTAATTTGTGTGTGTGCGTGTGTGCGTGTGTGTGTGTGAGAGAGAGAGGGGGGGGGTGGTAGGCGGGTTTTCCGCCTGCAGGGTTTGGTTGATTCTCTATTGATTTGTCGGAGGGGAAGAGGAGGAGGAGAAAGTGAAAGGGGAGGAGTGGAGGAGAAATCCCGGTCTGCTGAGGAAGAGAGAGATGTGATTGTGCGTGTTTAGGACGAGAAAGCAGAACACGGAGTGATCTCTAACGAGGCAAAAGTCCACGCGCGGTGGCAGCGCACTTTCATCACGTGCTGGCGTAGATTCGTGCGGTGAGAAAGTAAAAAGTGTCGTCGGAGTACTTTGTTTTTCCTCCACTGTCTTGCCTTTCCTCCCCCTCCGCCCTGCATTCCGCGGAGCAGCTGTGTTTTAATGCCCCTGCGCACCCGAGGAGGAGAAGAAGGAGAGAAGAGTGAGGAAGAAGAAGAGGAAGGAGAAGAAGAAGAAGAAGAAGAAGTGAGGAGGCCTAGACACCACCCCTCCTCGTCCTCTGGAGGTCTGTGCACTCTCCCCTCCTGGCCCTGCATGGACGGGGATGGGGAGAGCCGGATGCTGTTGCCGCGGGGCTGAGCGCCTCGCCTCCCCGTCTCTCGTGCGCCGCTTCCGGCCACTGCTGCTGCTGATCATCGCTCTCTGCTGTGGAGTTCACATAGGTAACTAAAAACACCTCAACACTGCAACAACTAGTGTGACACAAAAACAACTATATGCAGTTGTACTCACTTTATTATCCAATTACGCACAGATTGTTGTGTGCCACAACAGGAACCACACAGTAACAATTTCTGTCAGTCTGCTGCTTAAACCACCATCAGAGCTACTTTATTATTAGTTATTAAGCCTCTGTAGTAACTGTGGGGCCGATCCTTGTGCATGGCCCACTGCTGCCTGACAATGGCTCTCTCTCCAGCGGCAGTGCAGCAGTTTGAGCAGGGATCGAGTTTCTCCTCTCTCCTGGGCCGTCATTCTCCTGTCTGCCCCTTAATGGCTCGTGGAGGAGGGGAGGAAAGCAGGGTGACTACCTCTCCTCAGGTTCAAATATTACTAAATATACACTGTCAGAAAAATCACAAGATTTCCTGAGTGAAAATCTGACTTCAAAAGTTGGGATCTGGACTGATGTGTGATAGAAATCTGACGTTTGGTTGCATGAGAAGGAATTGCCTGATGGAAACCACTGAAAACAAAAACATTATATGGAGTCTATCAAGTCAAAATTATAAAAGTTGGCTCATTTAATATGTCAAAGGGGTATCATCTTGATTTAGGTTCTGATCAGAAGCTTCCAGTTTTCTTGGTCATCATCTTGCAATAAGCATCAAAATAAGAGAAAACGTGACAGAAAATCCAGGTTTGGATTCGTAACATATCATTGGGATTTGTAAAGAATATTGACGCTGAAAAATATAAAATAACTACTTTTCTGTCACTTGTGAAAACTGAATTCATGTACTACCCTTTTTAGTTCCTGTATTGCACATTGCTTTGAATTCCATGCAGCAAAGTTTAGTCAAGCCATAAATTTCTTTAAAAAAAAACCCGCCGATGCACACCGTCCTCTTTTCAGACACCAGCCCTGCTTGTGTTGGAGTGTGTGCAGGGGGTCGGCTGTTGGGGTGGCTGTCTGTTGAGCAGTCACACCTCCAGTAATTAGTTTAACACGGCTCAGGCAGCGGGACAAAACGGCCCCTGCTCGGTGGGAACAGAAAGACCCACTCCACATTAAAGACCCTCTTGGCACCTTCTGCTCCAGCCGTCATGTGGAAAGAATGTGCATTATTTTTGTCTGTTTTAGCCAACAGTAAAGTTTTATTCCTCAAAACTTGCACATTTTAAGCCATTTAGGTATATTTCATTGTCACTTTGTCTGTTTTGACACAGAGGCAAGAATGTCTGAGTTGTTGACTATTGTTCGCTCTCTTGAGTGTCTTTGTTGAGTGCGAGCAGCAGTAGTGAGCTCCTGTAAAGCTTTGTGTCTCTAAGCTTTGCTGGGCTGTTTGTGTGATTTGAGCTCAGTGTGCAAGAGACTGAGAGAGGGAGTGCGCACAACAAGGTGATCAATAAGCACTTCACAAGCCATTCCCTCAGTTTGAGAGATGATCCCAGTAGGTCCTCCCTTGATCTCCAGAGATCAGAGAAGTTGGAGGCTTGTCGGATGGAGAGAGAAAGAATCGAAGCTGCTGAGAGATTCAGCTGGAGGATCTTTTGACCTCTGTCTGATGGGAGTGAGGGAGCCTGAGGAGAGGTGACCAGGGAATCAGCCTGAGAGGGCTGCAAGCTGAAAACACAACAAAGCCTTTGCTGTATCAGAATAGTGCTGATGAGAGGAAATGATTTGAGCTTGGAGGATAAAAACAATCTGTAAAAGAAGTGAGGTAATAAAAGCATCTGGGAGAGATGGTGGAGAGAAAAATAGGGGTAAATATTGTGAAGAGTAGTGTGTTTTATTGTGTCTGTGTTGAAAACTTACCCAGGGGAAGCAACGAAACAGGCTGTGTGAGTGTCAAACAGCCCAGGTGTACAAGCTCCTCTCATGAGGAGTTCTTTTCTTTTAAACACTATTTTCAACTCAATTTGGTATTCATCCCCTCATCTCAAGTAACCACAAATTGCTTATTTATATGCATGGATTGGGTTTTCTTTTGAAAGTACAGCTGTGCATGCTTAGAGAGAAGGCAAAGAAGAACAGCTTCACAAAGAAGGGACGACAGGAAGCCTCGAAGACCAAAATTGTGCCCCAAACTCTACCTCTTGCTAACAGAAGTGTTCAGCAGTAGATCAGCACTTGAGGCGATGTTGTGTTATTTGAATAGACACTTGTTCTTGTAAAGGTTTTAACATTTAGTTTAACCATTTTAAACCAGGTCCGTTAGGTTCAGAGTGAACTACCTTCTGGCTCCATCACTCGACACTGAATGAGTGCTTTTGTGTGTTTTTTGAGCAGCTCATGATGCTGATACCCTTCAAGAGAGAATAAACCCTTTCTGATTAGATTGGGAGCGGTATTTCGGCACTGCAAGGCAGATGGGAGGGAAAGGAGGAGGCTGCTGGAGCACCAGTCAAAGACACACAATGTGTCCTCAGTACTCAGACTGTCTGCACAGTAGTGGCTAGCATGGCAGGCAGCCTGTATATATGTCTGTGTGTGTGTGCGTGAATGTCTGTGGGATGGTTTCAGTATTTAACAGGCAGGAGAGAGATTCTAGAGCGTGGTGTGAGTGGGGGTCTGTACCTGCACCCCTGTTCTCTGAAACTTAGAACACTACTGCCCCCAAATGGTGGAACCCAACTCCTTCAAGCCCCCAAAATCAAATAAACGTAGAGAAGAGCTGCAATGTGGTGCGTGCGTGTCAGATGAAGCTAAACGGTTGGAATGAGATTAAAAGAATCTGTTGATTTTGGTGAAAAACACGTTGTCTATGGCTTTGCTTTTGATCATCCCACCATCTAAAGATCACTGACTTTGTGCATTAAACAGAAGCGCGTCTCACATTCTTTCCAAGATAGCTATTTGTGTGTGTGAGAGGGTGTGTTTGTGTGCAGCTGCCCATACACTGCAGAGCTTCTCTCTGCCCTAATCTAATAGGGGCATGCTGTGACTGATGCATTAGGTCTGCTCTCTAATCTCTCTCTCTCTCTGTATCTTTCTCTCTCTCTCTCTCTCTCTCTCTCTCTCTCTCTCTCTCTCTCTCTCTCTCTCTCTCTCTGTCTCTCTCTCAAACTCCCCCTCTCTCAATATGATGATCCGTGATATAAAAGGTTAGTTTGACCCTTGTTTCATCCAAAAAAGAAAAATATATCATTAGATAAAACATCAGGAATGATTAAGGCCAGAAATGTGTTCCTAATTGGTTTAAAAGGCAGAAAAGTCGGTTTTCTGGTTGCATTTCTTCAAACTTGAAATGATTATCTGTAGACAAAAGAAAAGTTTGAAGTTTATTCACTTCTGCTTGGACTGTTTTATGTGTAGAGCTTAAATTGCACACTTTCTCTACAGAAATGATCTTAAAGTCTCATTATATGCATCAGGATGTTTGTTAGTATGCTCAGCACACCTTGTATTCTCTGTGTAATACTGTTTGTGCTCCCTGGCTGTATAAGCAGCATTATCTCCCTGCTTGTGGAAAAAATCTTTCTTTATCTTTTCCTTCTGGCCGCTCTTTGGTTTATTACACTCCAGGTTTATTACTCTCACTGAGCAGCCGGCTAATTGATCAAGACTTTCATCCAGCATCGTGGACTTTTTTCAGATTTTATTAGCTTAGATTGTAACAGGACGGTAGCTTTGTGTGCTTAGATTTTAAGTTATCTCTACACAGATCTTTTAGTTGTCTTTTGTGTTCTTATACTTCTTATATGAAGGTAAATCTAGCTTCTTTCAAAGACAATACCTATGCCTTCAAACTTTTAACTAGACATCAAAAGCTTAGCAACCCTTGTTGATCTACTGCTCTGTCTCTCCAGGTCAGTGCCAGGTTGTCAACCCTCAGTGTCGTATCCAGAAGTGCACCACCGACTTTGTCTCTCTCACCTCCCACCTGACTCCAGCTGTGGATGGCTTCCACACAGAGTTCTGCAAAGCTCTACGCGCGTATTCAGCCTGCACCCAGAGGACTGCCAAGTCCTGTCGGGGGAACCTGGTCTTCCACTCCGCCGTTCTGGGCATCTCCGACCTCATGAGTCAGAGGAACTGTTCCAGAGACGGGCCTACATCCTCAACTCACCCCGAGGTGGTGCATGAGCCCTGCAACTACCACAGTCGGACCCAGCACGCACACATGCACTCCCATGTGCACACACACACCCACAGTCACAACCATGCCCACAGCCACTCTCGGCCAGGGTACCTGTTCTGCGGGCTCTTTGGAGACCCCCACCTGAGGACCTTCAAGGACAGCTTCCAGACTTGTAAGGTGGAGGGGGCGTGGCCTCTCATCGATAATGACTACCTGTCAGTGCAGGTCACTAATGTACCTGTGGTACCTGGCTCCAGTGCCACAGCAACCAATAAGGTAAGGGGACAGTTGTGACACAGTTGAGTCTGGTTTCTGTGATTAAGTCTGGAAAAGTCTGAGTGGTGGCAGCTGATCAGTGCTTATGTGTCAGAGAGGAAATAAAATTATCTTAGGTGAAAACTTTTTGCAGAGTGAGACTAGAGAATATTTCTTCTGCTTTTATTTCTTTCTGACTCTCTGTCTCAGGGTCTCTTTTTTCTGTCAGACTCAATGGTGTTTTATGTTTTGTTTTGTTTTGTGTCTTTCCCTTTGACTGCTGCTGTGCTGGAAACTTAACTAGGTTAATGGTTGCATGCAGTCTGACCTCTAATAATATGGAATGAGATGTGTGAAAGGACCCACTGTTTACTTATGGGTATTTGCAAGTCTTTATGTTTGTGTGTGTGTGTGTGTGTGTGTGTGTGTGTGTGGCTCAGAAGTAGCTCAGAAGCCACTGATCTTAAAGCACTAAGTGTGCTGAAGGTGTTTTTCCTTGTTTGACAATAAAGACCCACACATACACAGAAACAGACACACACACACACACACACACACACACACACACACACACACACACACACACACACACACACACACACACACACACATAATCATCATCGAATGGATGAGGAACTACACAAGGTGATCTTTGTGGTGTTAAAGAAGCTTCGCTGATGTTTCCCTCGATGATCTGGCCTCTCTCCTACTCAGTGGATTGCTTTAATTATTAAACACACACACACACACACACACACACACACACACACACACACACACACACACACACACACACACCAATGCAGACACTTAGTCATACATACACACAGACACACACACCAAGCAAATAGCAGGTTTGCCACACTGTGGAGCTGAAGTTTTGACCTTGTGTCAGAGGTGGGGCAAGTTATTAGTCATGATTATTAGGAACACACACACACACACACACACACACACACACACACACACACACACACACACACACACATACACGAACACACACACACACACACACAAACACACACACATTAACAACCCTCCAGGCTTAATGGCTTGCCAGACCTCATTCCTCATGGCTGTCATGTGAACAAAGCAGCCATTCACCGGAACTATGATGCTAGTGCTAACCGTAATGCTCACACCACACCCTGCATCCAGCCAGGCCTCCACACACCACTGGAGCCTTGTGTATGTGTGTGTGTGTTTGCATGTTTACTTAGCTGTGTCAAATTACAACTTGTTAAAAAGTCATTAAGTAATTTCTCAAGTGCAGTGTGATGGGACTCAACAACCTGAGTAATGCTGTTTGTGCAACTGAGAAAAACCCTCTACCCTATGTGTAGAGCTTCCGCCACCTACAGCATCTCATTATGAAGGTTTTGATGCAATATCATTTGGCTCATGGTCTGTAATATACCATTAAAGAACTGAATTTTGAACCAAAAGGTGCAAAATTAACTGAGTCAAACCACTCATCAACAGGATCCTCAAGGGAGTTATTCATGGTTTTATAACAAGTTATCAGTAATTTATAGGGTAGTGAGAACTGTCTAAAAAATAGATCAATCACAGTTTTACAGAATTAAAGTAAAAGCTTCAAATTGTGTGATTTTGTGTGTTGGCATTGTGGTGTCAAATGAATTGAGCTGAATGTTTTTTGTATTTTTGCAGTTTGTCGTTCGTATATCAGTTCAGACTGAACTGATCACCACGGCTTATCACATGTTCTCTCTCCTTTTCTGTAGATCACAATCATCTTCAAGCCGTATGAGGGTTGCACAGAGCAGAGGGTGTACCAGGCGGTCACAGACAGTCTCCCTGCTGCCTTTGATGATGGGACAATAAGCAGTGGGGACCCCATCCATGCCTCTGCTGGTGCTGACGGTGCTACCAGTAAGGTTCGGGCTCTGTGGATTTCAGAGCGCAGTCCAGGGCGCCACGTGGAGCTGCACGCCGGTTACATCGGTGTAACTGTGATCGTACGTCAGCTGGGCCGCTACCTCACCTTGGCAGTGCGGATCCCAGAGGAGCTTGCTCAGGCTTATGATGCCACCCAGGACCTGCAGCTGTGTCTGAACGGCTGCCCCAGCGGAGAGCGAATTGACCAGGCTGGGCATCTTCCCCTCCCTCTCTCCCCTCCTGCTCTCGGCCTGCAGCTTCAGCAGCTGCGTCGACCCAGCTATGCTTCACAGACACAAGCTTCCCCCTATGGTACCATGCAGATCTTTGGGGAGGAGGGGGCGAAAGAGCGCTGCAGGGAGCAGCTGGAGGTGCAGGACATTTACTTCCACTCTTGTGTGTTTGACCTCCTGACCACCGGGGATGCTAACTTCACTGTGGCTGCATACAGTGCCCAGAAGGATATGGAGAGTCTCCACCCTCACCAGGAGAGGTGGAGGATATACCCACGCAGTTCTGCCAAGTCCACCCTGTGTTCATACTGTCAGCCTGTCAAACAGCTCGCTCTGCTCTTGCTGTGTGCTCTGAGCGTGGCATCAATGTAAGGGCATGAGAGGGACTCTTTGTGTGTGCTGCAGGCTTTTGGGCTTTTGTTGTGTGCACTAAAAAGAGTGCTTTTACTGAGCACTGTTACCAACCACTGATTCCTTTCTTTAATGGAGAGGAAACAGTGAGCTGGACATGTATTGGGGACTGTAATTTTTGTAAGAGAAATGGCAGATTTCCCAGAAGACACAGGGAGTACCTGCAACACAGACTGTCATCAATGAAAAGACACTTGACAAGGAAACACATGTACCTGTGTGTGTGTGGTTATACACTCCAAACTGTAAATAGCTTTTCTTCAGTGCACAGTGTAATGGAGTAGACTTTTTTTTTGGTGTCATTTGATGTGATTTTCTTTTTTTACCTCAAACAGGGGATCTTTCTTTTTAACAGAAGCACTTTATTTCAATTTTTTATGAATCCATATCAGTGTTTCTTCCTCTTATTTACCTAATCCACCAAATACACCCAGCTATAGGTCTGTAATGACATACATTTTGGAGTCTGTTTATTATTTTACTAGTGATCTTTTTAAAGTAAAAATCTGTTGAATCCAATGAGCTGCATTTTTTGTTAAAATGCATCTTTCTTTCAGTAGCTGATTCGACTCAGTGTCCCATGTTATGTGAGTTGTTCAATTTTGAATGTATTTTGAATTTTGTCAAAACAAATGACATTAGTACTACTCTGTTGCTGTATGAGTTTGTTGTTTTTCTCAGTCCTGGTTTCAAGTAAGTGTGAATGTGTGTGTGTGCACAAGAGTGTGTGGCTGTGTCAGTGTTTTTTTTTTTTTTTTAATTCTCTGAGAATCAAGTTGCAGGTGTTCCCACCTTTTTTTTGCCAAGAGGCTGTGACACAACAGGCACGGTGTTTTCTTTAATTTGAGCCAAAGAGAGTTAATTTATGTTTTTCATGTACAAATGGATTCAGAACTCACTGAGGAACCAGCACCCTCCTCCTCCTCACACTGTCTGTTTTCAATGTTTCTACTGTAGACTGTTTTAGTCCCACTGCCAGGACTGAAGAGCTGCTCCAAACTGGGATACATAGAACACACGAAACACTGTGAATCAGCAGTGTATTGTGGGAAATATATTTCATTTGATTTTCCATTAGAAAAGCCAATCTTTAAGACTATGAACGTTTTTAACATTCTGTGTCACTGTGCCCTGTTTGGTCAGCTGTTTGAGCTTAATCCCACTCTTTGGCATTGTGTGAGTGTCAGTTTGGTGAAGAGTGGCCGGTCGATGTTGAAATACTTAACTTATTTATGATTGTAGTATTCTGTAGAGGAAGTGAAGGTCCATATCCTTGCTGTTGGATAATAATTTAAAAAATGTCAGATGTGATTGTACTGCCACCTAGTGGTGCATTCTTGCTATGTCTCTGTTACTCATGGCGCTCAAAAAGAGAAAAAGAAAAAAAACAAACAAACAAAAAAAAAAAAAAAAACGTGTGAAGTGTTTTATTTAAAAAAACAATAAATTCAAAGTGGTTCAAGCTTTCTTCATCTTTATTTATGTAACATGTTATTATGTAACATTCATTTTTTTTTTCTTAACTTGTAACAGCCTTGAGCCAAGTTTTCCACACAATCCTCAGAGTAATCCAAGTAATTCAGGGTAACAATGAGAAAAAGTGTCTCAGTGACACAGCACAGCAAAATGTGTTACTACAGCAGGCTGAGGTTAAGTTTTGATCAGATACAAGGTTTTCCCTCACAAACACAATCCGTTTTCAACTGTCAACCTGAAAACACCTGCTGGGAGGTCAATGAAAGGCATGCCAAAGACTCCTAGCATTGGCTTATCTACCCTGTGATTCAAACAGATGGTAATTTCCCATTTAATCCATAAGATTCTGATCCAAAACTTCAGCTATGAAGACAAACTGTTTTCACCAAGTGCAGAAATCATCAAGTGTAGAGACCTCAGACAAGAAAGTTTTACTCTTTAGGTCTTGTTCCCATTATGAGGTGACATGATGCATCAGATGCCCTTCATTTCCAAACATCTGAAAGATAAAACCCAAGTGTTAATACCGACCACATTATGAATATAATGAATATGTAATTATTGTGTTAAAATAAAATACTAACAAATAAATGACTATGTATAACGTAGACTATATTAAATTATGCCAACAGATTTAATCCCTACCATTTAATAACCACATATGTGGTTATCAAAGTGTTAAAGATGATGATCTTTATGAGAAGCAGCCTCATTATCATGACAACCACTGTGTTTGTCCAAACAACAACATCTGGAACATAAACCATGCAGACAGAATATGAAACAACATCCATATGGATCACTAACATTTTTTTAAGATTATAACAAATAGTCGAAGTTCTTACCATCTGTGTCGCCTTCTCCATAACAGATTTTTTTTCGATTACCTGTTTGTATAAGAATACGTAATTAAAAATGACATGTTTTAAATTTGCGAGTTTTAAACACTGAAACCTTTATTCTAATGTCCGAGTGCATGAGTATCTGCAGTCATACCTGATGGCGTGGTGTGATATTTCCTTGTGAGTCTGGGCCGTCTTCTTTTGGTCACAGAGCAGCTGAAAGATGGCCAGTCTCTGGTTGCCACAGTAATGGTCGCCACAGCACCGTGGCCCTGATGTTTACTATTTACAGCAAGGCTAAATGGAGAGCTTGACAAGTGACCTTCTAGTGGTGACCTCCAGCTGACCTCTAAGTGCCCTTTTCTGAGGTCAGTCACCATGCAGACCAGCATCGTCCAACCAAGCCTTTCACCTGAGAGGTGGACTGGAGGGGCGAGAAATGCCAGAACATCACCTTCAACACCTCCTGGAGGGAGACAGAGGATGACATGAGGAGGAATTAATGAGAGAAGAGATGAATACATGGCAGACTATAATACAACATGACATATTACTACAATACAACACTTGCAGCATTATACAGCACACACCACGCAACACAACCCAAAAATATACATTACAATACTATACAAAACCTCACGATAAGACACAAAACGATACAATACAGAACAAAACAGAACAATACAATACAGTGTATTAAGTTCATGCAACACAATACTCTATACTACTCCTTTGGAGTCAGTTTTCTGGGACTCAAATGTTGCACATGCTGAACTGCCTTCACAATAAAAACAATCAAAAACAAACAAAAATGCACGGCTAAACAGACAAATACATACAAAAGAAACCACCAACTACAAATGTTGCACATTACCCATTATGCCTTAAGTCTGCACAAAACATAAATAAATAAAACGAAAGAATAAGAAAGAAGAAAACAGATGGAGAAGAGATGTAACAGAAGTTTCAAATATAACAATGCAGAGAAATATGCACAATGTGGAATTATGGCACGGAAAACTAACTCTTTGCTCTTAAATTTGTGTGGACATAATTTTAAATTGGCACAATAAATATAATACAAGGAAAAGCATAAAATAAACAGTGTAAGCAGAAAGGATCAAAACTGCCCCTGCAAAATTGCAAGGAATTTGTGTTTTTGGTCTTACTTCGGTCACTAAAAGGAAATGTTTTTCCTTAAGTGCAATGGCCACCGACTGAATTGAAATACAGGCTGCTTTTCAAACACAACCTGAAAAGTTAACTATTTAGACTAATGATTTTTACTTTAAAGCAAATTAGAATATCTAACCACATTATGTTTATGAATGAGAGATGAAAAGCTCCTACCTGTCCATAAATAGATGATTGGTAGGTAAAATAGTCCTCTGCTTGGCTCAGTCATGACTGTTTCAGTAAGCTTTAGTGATTATCTGGTGTATGCACATCCTCACTATATGTGGGTGTCTGAAATGAGGGGTATGCTGTTTGGCTTTCCCAGCAGCACTGCATTGTGGGGGATTGAAATGCCTGATAGTTCTGATAGTTGTGACCTTATACTGACAATGGACACCATCCCCCCATGGAGAACTGAGAGACAGTTAGGAGTCATTGGATCAGCTAGAGACACACCTGCTTACTGCTGTTAGAGGTGAGGTAAGACAGCGATCATATCAATACGCCAAATATTACAGTAGACAGCATGCTTTTAGGATACACCTGCACAGACTACACAAACACACACACACACACACACACACACACACACACACACACACACACACACACACACACACACACACACACACACAGAGAGAGAGAGAGAGAGAGAGAGAGAGAGAGAGAGAGAGAGAGAGAGAGAGAGAGAGAGACTCACGCAGCCTGCTATGAAGACTACTGATTTACAATATAAAACTATTTGGAGAGGCAATCTCAATGCAAACCAATACATTTTATTAGTTTTTCGATGTCATTTAGTGCTTAAATGATACAGCTACGTATAATTTGAGTATTTATTCCAAAAACAACCTTTCTTCGTTCTTCTCTTTCCACTTTTGCAGTGAACAGGAGGAGCTTTGCTGAAAACAGAAAGTGAAAGCCAACAGCCGGAAGAAGGATGAAGCCTGAATGATCCAGGTAAAGGTCCTTGACTTTTGTAGTTACGCATTTCCATCAAACATGTCCTTTAAAGTAAGTAAAAGAAGATAATTACTCGAAGGAACATTAAAAAAAAAACTTGGTAATAACAATGCGTTAAATTTCTGTTAAACTTGTTTTAGCAAACACACCATGCTCCTAGCATGGCAGCACTTAGCTTCTGCAATATGCTGCCTGATTTGAACTGCTGCTCTGCTCCTGACCTGCAGCTGTTGTCACCTCACAGTTTTAGCTGTGTCCTCATCTTGTTTTGTCCGCATGGAAAATCATGTGCTCCGTTTGTCACGTTTGAGTCTCCGCTGGGCTGAGATGTGTTGTGTTATGGGCGAAAGCTTGAATGTACATTTCACATTTTGAACATGCGGACCATTACTAAGTCGGTGAAGTAAGGTAGTTAGTTTTTAGTAAGATTAAGTTTTCTTCCAGATAGCGGCCTTTGAAACATGACCACATCTATAAAACTGAAAAAAAAATGTCATTCTGCTCTTATGTCTTTCAGATTCAAGATTCAAAGGTCCTGACGTTTCATCATCTTTATTTGGATAGTCTGAGATCCAGGAGGGCGTTCAACACTCACACCAGGGATCCCTCATCACTCTTATTTGGCATGTGAACACAAGCTGAACTCAATCTGACAGCCTTTTGTTTTCTGTTCTTGAATTCGTGGTTGAAGAACGTTTCCTCTAAAATGGCCTTGTTAAGGACTATTATGCTGTCTTTACTCCACATGTCACTTGTGGGCTCTCAGCTCACTTCAAAACAAAATTTGAATCCTCCTCACCCAGTGGAAGAGCAGTCAACTTTGGGCACAGATAATCTGTCTTTTCCTTGGAGCCGTCTCCGCCTGCCAAGGTATCTATCATACCGTCATTCTGTGTGCTGACTAGAAGTTAATGGGAAGGGAGCCTGCTTTGGGGTCATATTTTTAAAAGTGAACTATCCTTGTCTTTTTTCTTAGGTACATCATTCCTCTACACTACCATCTGCTCCTGCATCCAGACCTCACCAGTCTAGATTTCACTGGCTCAGTGTGGATCCAGATTGATGTTCAGAACAACACAAACTGGGTTGTACTTCACAGCAAAGGCCTGAACATTATCAAAGCTACGATATTAGACCAGAACCTCGCTCATCTTTCTGACCAGGTAACTCTAAATGCAGAACTCAAAGTTATCTATGTGTTTCACATATTGCCCAACCTATCACTAGCTAACAGATAGCATTTGATAAATAGAAAGAACTAAAGATGTTTGAATTGTTTTCTTCTCACAGGTTCTTCCAGTTCTTCATAACCCTTCTCATGAGCAGATTGGTATTTTCTCACCAAGGGTACTCACTAGTGGGCAAAAGTACTTTTTGTATATTGAGTTTGGAGCCAAACTATCAGAGGGCTTCCATGGCTTTTATAAGAGCACATACCGAACCAGCGCAGGAGAGATCAGGTAAGAGCAGATCGACTGACTCAGAGCAAACTTTATAAGATATTTGTTTCATTCAGAAAGGTTCCAGTTACATTACAGTGAGTCCACAGTGCCTTGTGAACTTTCATTCCAGGACTTTAGCTTCAACACACTTTGAGCCCACAAGCGCACGGATGGCCTTCCCTTGTTTTGACGAGCCGAGCTTCAAAGCCAGCTTCTCAGTCAGTATAAGGAGGAATCCATTCTTCATCGCTCTGTCTAACATGCCTGTGGTGAGTGATGCTTTTTGGCTGGTTATGGCACCATTTAAGGATTACCTTTTCCTAATTTTTATTTTCTGTATTTCAGGTCAAGACAGTGGAATTGAGAGATGACCTGGTTGAGGACCAGTTTGATGTGAGCGTGAAGATGAGCACATACCTCGTAGCTTTTGTCATCTGTGACTTTAAGTCTGTCACTGCAACAACTTCCTCTGGAGTGCAAGTACGGTCTCAGACTGATCGCCGTGTCTTGAAAAAATAACTTACATTATTTGGGGGTTGTTTTTATTGACCTTTGTGTGTTTTAGGTTTCTGTCTACGCTGCTCCTGAGAAAATGCAACAAACACACTATGCCCTGGAGGTTGCTGTCAAAATGCTTGACTTCTATGAGGAGTATTTCAACATTAAATATCCTCTACCCAAACAAGGTACACTTTGTTGCATATTATTTCCTCCCTTTATATCTACTGTTTTTCTGTCCCTAATCTATTTGTTTTTTCACTTTTCTTAGATCTGATAGCCATTCCAGATTTTGAATCTGGTGCGATGGAAAACTGGGGTTTGACCACCTACAGAGAGACCAGCCTTCTTTTTGATCCCCACACATCCTCTGTTTCTGATAAGCTCTGGGTTACTATGGTGATTGGCCACGAGCTTGCCCATCAGGTGAGAATCTGATTACACGCTTGTTTCATTTCATTAATTCATATGCCCATAGTTGTGAAAGGGTGCAGACTTTTAAAACATCTCTGTCCTGCAGTGGTTTGGTAACTTGGTGACGATGGAGTGGTGGAACGACATCTGGCTGAATGAAGGATTTGCTAGATACATGGAGTACATTTCAGTGGAGGCCACCTACCCTGAGCTGAAAGTGGTTGGTGCTTTCCTTAAACCAGTAATCAGCTGGAGAGATATATTTTTTTTGGATGGATATGAAACCTTAGGGAGAGTACTGATGATGATGTTCTGTGCTCCATCTTGCAGGAGGAATATCTACTGCATGTCTGTTTTGCAGCAGTTGGCCTTGATTCATTGAACTCTTCTCGGCCCATATCGAGCCCAGCAGAGAACCCCACTCAGATCAAAGAGATGTTTGACACTGTCTCCTATGAGAAAGTATGCATTTAGTCCTAAGACTTTAAACATTTGTTTTGTCCTTCGTCAAACTGGCAGTGCATAATGACATTTGAAATAGTTGGAAATCAGCCTCTTTTCACAAACAGACGTAAATATGTATCTATGATGATGTGTAAACAGAAAACTCTTGTTTTCACATTTATTAATAACACAATTCTGAGTTCTCTGACAACATCCTGCAGCATAATCTTGTTGTCATCCATGCATTTAACCCTCTTTCTCTCTCTCCAGGGTGCATGTGTTCTGCACATGCTTCGACACTTTCTGACGGATGATGTGTTCCAGAGCGGAACTGTACGATACCTCCGCAAATACAGCTACAGAAATGCACACAACCAGGACCTGTGGGACAGTCTAGCCAACGTAAAATCTCATTTAGTAATAACTTCTTTGTACAGTCCTTTATCTTCTTGTGTCTTAGTTTTTGGATGTGTTTTTCTGCTTTAAGTTTTGCTTAATGATATATACTGTTTTAATTGATTTTGCGGCAACATTAATAAGCCATAACATACAATGATATATAACATTTATATGAGGCTACAGAATCAACAGCTTTCATGAAGGTGGAAAACATTCTGTGTAGCAACAGTCACTCTTTATAACTATTGTGCAAAATAAGTCAGTTCTTTTTTTAGTGAAATTTCACTTTTTTTCATTGTCAGACCTGCTCAGAGGAGGACTTTGTCTCAGGAAATCACTGTTACATCAGCAACGCAGCCTCCAAGAATGCAGTTAGTAATCTTTAAACATGAAATGTCCCTTGTGGTATTGTTTCTTATTGATAGCACAAATTACAAAATTATCTTATGACTTTGTGAGTTTGTGAGGTTGCATGTGTTGATCTCTGACTCTCCATTATAGTACCTGTTTGCAGGGGAACACCTGGACCTTACAGCCATAATGAACACTTGGACTCTGCAGAAAGGGATCCCTCTGGTGGTCGTGAAGAGAAAGGGCTCTCGTCTTCTGCTCAGACAGGAAAGGTTCTTGAGGACAGTGCTGCCCTCTGACCCCCTGTGGTCCACAATGCAACAAGGGTGAGCATGCCCACAGTTTAATGTACACATGCTAATGGCCTGCGCCCCCTTTTTTATTTTAAAGTTTCCTAGATGTAAACTCTCCTCTCTCTTCTTTTATGTAGTTTTCTGTGGCACATCCCTTTGACATACAAGACGGCTGCTTCCAGCACCATCCACAGGCACCTGATGACAACACACACAGGTAACAGTGAAAAGCTGTATATATATACTTAACTCGCATTTTTTCTTCATTTTTTGTTCCAGCTTGTTTTTTCTTCTGTTTCTTTTTCATGTCTCATTTAGATAGCATACATTTAGAGGAGGAAGTCAGCTGGGTGAAAGTCAACAGTGACATGACAGGATATTATGTGGTTCATTATGAAGATGATGGTTGGGATGAGATGGCGAACCTGCTGAGGAAAAACCACACTGCTCTGAGCTACAAAGACAGGACTCATTTGATTCATAATGCTTTTCAACTGGTGACGTAAGCATACATATATACAGTATATTTGTGTGTTTGTGTGTTGTTCTTTACTATCACTATACAGTGATTCTGCAAAAAGTGATGAATCACAAAATGATACATCACAATATCTTACAAAAGGAATATCATATTTGCTACATAAACGTCATGAGATAATGCTTCTGTAAGTCAAGTTGGGATGGAACCTTTAATAAGTGAGATATTTTTATACAGAAATATTGATATTTGGCACCAGCAGCAGTGTAACCCATGAGTCAGGGACACAATATGCTGAAGCAATAATGTGTGCAGCCTCAAGTTTACATAGTTATAGACGAATAAAAAGAATACACAATGAAAGAAAAAACATCTTTGAAAAACGTTTTTTACCTTTTAATATTCTTGTCTGCCTCTAAAGAGCAGGACTCCTGCCGCTGAATAAAGCCTTAGACCTGATTGGATACCTTCAGCAGGAGACCCACACTGTGCCTCTTCTCCAGGGACTGGGCTACCTGGAGGTCTTTTACCGGATCATTGAGAAAATGAATGAATTTGAACTGACAAGGAACTTGGGGGTGCGAGGACAGGAGTGATCAGTTGTTTTAATATATTTGCCTGAGTTGATGTCAGACGCTGCATGACTTCATGCAAGATCCTGTGTCTCTTGGTGCAGGTATACATCCTTCGATTTTTCCGTGATGTCATTGACCAGCAGACGTGGAGCGACAGCGGCTCTGTGTCAGAGCGACGGCTGAGGTCAGAGGTCCTGTCACTGGCCTGCCACCTTGATAGCCCTTCCTGTGTGGAGCGAGCACGCCACAGCTTCAACGACTGGCTTCAGTCCAACGGTACACTCAAGTATGTGTGTCTGAGTTCTGTTTAACCATACATCAACCTTAGTCAGCAATTTTTGATATAATTAATATAAACTGCAGCTATCTCCTGTACTTGGCTGACTAGTTAGATGTTTCATTACATCTCTGTGTTTTTTCTACCTTAGCCTGCCCACAGATGTGGCAGAGACAGTGTATTCAGTGGGAGCTCAGGATAACCACGGCTGGGCTTCACTCCTACACACATACAGTGTCTCCCTCTCTGAAGCTCAGAAAAACAAGCTTCTGTTTGCTTTGACCTGCAGCAAAGACACAGACAAACTACACAGGTACATCTTCATGATTTTTGTTTTCACATAGTTAATGCTGCCGCCAGGGCTGTACAGTGGTGCAGCTGTTAGTGCTGCTGCCTCACAGCAAGGAGGTCGCTGGTTTGAATCCCAGGTTGGGCAAGGTGTGACTTTCTGTGTGGAGTCTGTATGTTCTCCCTGTACATGTGTGAGTTCTCTCCGGTACCCCAGCTTCCTCCCACAGTCCAAAAACATGCTCACTAAGTCAATTGATGATTTTAAATAGCCTGTAGGTGTGAGTATGAGCATGAAAGGTTGTCTATCTCTGTCAGCCCTGTGATTGACTGGCTACCAGTCCAGGGTGAACCCCGCCTCTGGCCCGAAGACAGCTGAGATAGCCTCCCATGACCCTGAATTGGATAAGCGGTATTGAAGATGAATAAATGAATACTGCTGCCACCTTGTGGTAAACATATGTAATGCTCCAAACAGATGTAAACTTGGGCTTTTAAGAGTAGGTTATGTCATGTGTTTGTGTTTCAGACTGCTGGAGTTGGGTCTGGAGGGAAAAGTAATTCGGTCACAAGATTTATCCCATCTTGTTCTCATGGTGGCCAGGAACCCACATGGACACTACCTTGCCTGGAACTTTCTCAAAAAGAACTGGCAAACACTGGTTCAAAGGTTAGTACATCATATAAAAGACACTGTGAATAATGAAACACTATAAGTCAAATCACGTGCCATTAATATGTAGCTTAATGTAACAATTAACACATGACAAAGACATCTAAGGGAGTTTGTACTCACTCAAACCAAGCTTTTCCAGTTTGTGTGAACCCGGAAGTTCTGAATTTTAAGAGGCAAAACAGGTTTATGGTTTGATGAAGACCTGACTGTACATTAAGCAACAATTTTGTAGCTTCCTTCCACAACAGTGAGATGAAATAATGGTGTGTGCACATGTCCTGTCTTCTGTCTGTCTGTACTACAGGTTCCAGCTGGGCTCGTCGTGTATCAGAAACATCCTCGTTGGTACTACAGGCCAATTTTCATCTCAGGAGGATCTCACTGAGGTAAATGTGCTCGTTGAAACTTGACAGATATAGAATTGTATAGAATTATAAAGAAAGATGTGGAAATATATAGAATCATATAGAACTATTAAGAAATATGAGCATGTTAAAAGATAAAAATTTTAGTAGAACCATTCTCTCTCTCTTATTTACATTGTCTGGTGTTGAAGTAATTATGTGTGACCCTCAGGTGCAGTTATTTTTTGAGTCCATCAAAGAGCAGACATCTCAGCTCAGAGCGACTCAGATTGCCTTGGACAACATGAAGAAAAATGTCCGCTGGGTTCAGAGGAACCTGGAGCCTCTGAGACTCTGGCTGAATGAGCAAATGAAATGAGGAAGAGCAGCAACATAGATGGTGTTTATAGATGCACTAGAGTGACCCTGTCTGCCCAGACCATCTCCTGGTGACTACTTTGTGGTATTTATGGAGTATTTATTTCATGAGAGGAAAGTCGCGCTTCAGAAAGTGATGTATTGTGATAATGTCATGAAAATGGTCAAGTCATGTTCTGCATAGTTTTCATAGACAGGGTTGCACAGGAGAAAGCTTAGAGGGTATAGTAAAATGTTGTTTAAATTTGCGAGAACTGTTCTTAAAACTGGAGAACTTAAATTTTAGGGGACTTATTTTTCATACAAAAAAGGATTGCCAATGGTAGAGATGGCAGCTGAGTTGGGTTTGCGAGGAGCTTTTGAGCCCTAAAAATACTGTTCTGTGTGTGTGTTTCTGCTTGTTTGTGAGATAAAGCTTTTTTTCTTGTATTGTTCAATTATTTTTAAAAGAGTGTGCTCTGAAATTGTGTATTTTAAAATCCAGATCAGCTTGTGCTTAAAGCTTTTTCAAAAATTGTTTCTATGAAACTTTCTTGCCCACATCATGATGACATTGATTCAAACAAAGAAGTCCTTCCCAAAATGATGCTTCAGTGTTGAGTGAATGGTTGATTGAACATACTAATAAGGGCTAAATTGGGAGTCCTGAAACTTTGTATATGTTGAGTTAATTCAAACATTCTGATTTTTTTTTTTACCCCGTTTGTGTTTGTTGTTTTTGCCATTTATTTTATTACATCTTTGATAACAAGATGACATGTTAAATTTGGTAAATCTCAGTTAAAATTGAGGTTGAACATATAACATTTCCATTTATGTAATGGCTCCTTCCTTTTCTGGACTATTTTTAAAACATTTGTAGGACCAATTCAAGGAGCAAGGACCTTTACTCTCTAAAAAAATGTTTTTGAATTGAAAAAAAGGAAAATATGTCAGAATTTAATAAATCAACCAATTTCATTTGCATCTGGTTCCATTTTTAAACTTGTATTTTAATTTCAGATACAAAAATCCCCTTCCAACAATCATGAATGTAGTTTTGGAGATATTTATTACAAGATGACTGGTAACAATTGGATTGCAGATATCTGAAATTGGATTGTTTCCTTTAAAATAATCTCTAGCAGATATTGTAAAGGATCAATACTGATCATAGGCCATAGTGTAAATCTGATGTGACAACTGCTGATAGTAGGGAGTACTCTGTAATTGTAGATAATTCCAGGGTTTTTTACTACTAGGAAACTGTTTTGGCTGTGAGAAATACAGTCACCGATGTCCACAATGTAATTATTTATAAAAGTGTCTTTATATTAAATGTCAAACGGCTTTAAAAACAAGGTCCTCTCCAATATGTGGGAGCGTCCAGCGTCAGAGACGTGACCCCGCCCTCTATAGCAACATCCAATAGGATTCCGGTATTGTAATTTGATGGGAAGTTGTCAACAACTGGTCGAGGAGGAAGGAAAGTGTCATTTGGCCGTTCGTGAGTTTGCCGAGCATGTTGTAGTAAGATTTGTTTACACAGTTTTAGAATTTGATTTGTTTTTTTTACACCACTCAGTCGTATTGGTATTTTTGTTCAACAGCATGGGCGACAAAGTAATCAAAATCAGCTAACGCTAGCTTCATGAATGTCTTTCAGTCAGTTTAAATTGTCAGAAGTTGGCTAGTTCCAAGCTAGCAACTACGTAGCTAACGTGAGTACAGTGAAGATAGGCTGTTATTAACTGTGAGTGTCTGATAGCCTGCGGTCTGTTGTGATCAGTCAGGAAGACATCACGGCAGTCAGGTCGCTTTAGACGTTTCCTTGTTTTGAACGCGGGGAACCGTCAAAGACACCCAACATGGATCCTTTTGACAACCACAGCTCAGGTAAGGAACTAAGAATTTAACAACAGTTATATTTAACGGAAAGCTAACAGCAGCAGGCCAGCTAATAACTAACGGGACAATAGCGGCAAGCTTCCTGACTGTGACATTCACCCGAGGACATGTGTGGAGAGGGGTGGGCATGACTTTTAACAAGCGAAACCAAAGCTTACTCAAACTTTTGCACTGTGAGGGACTAATTTCTGTTTCACTGCTTGAATAGTCTTAATAACTTAACCTCGGTATCAGTTAGTTCACCGCCCTGCTTTGAGATGAGAACATTTTCCTGCACAGCTGAATCTACCTTTAAGCACAGAATCGTCTATATGTGATTATTATAGTGGAGTTAGAAACAGATTTTATTTCATTAGAGTAAAACCAGGGACACTTTTCCAACAGCTTATAAACAAAGTATTGGGAATCTTGAGTGACACACAGTCTGCCTTTAAGACGCAAGTTTTGTTTGTAACAGCAGTCCAGTCTAAGCCTCTTGGTTTGTAGTAGCAGTTTTGTCTTTGTGTGAAAAGCCGATAAGAAAGCTCAGTGCAAACAGCCTGCAGCAGCCAGCTGCTTTATAACCTCTGCTCTGGTCCCACGGTGTCAAAGCTTTATTAAACAAACAAAAAGCTGCCGCAGAAGCTATAAAACAGCAGAAAAACTTGATGTTCTCCTCAGGTATTTTTCTTTTATCTAGGTTGTTTTCAACTAGGGAAATGGATAAACAAAAACCATCAGTAGAAGTACCCGTTTGTGTGCATGTCTTGATGTAATCAAGTAAAACCCCAAAGTCCTGTCTCAAGACAACATTATGATGAGGTTATTACAATGCCACAATTTGTTTTAGTATAAAAAAATATGCAAGCATAAAACTATATCTCTTTGACTCTTGTGAAGGGTTAAGATGTGTTTTGGGTAAACAGGATGGCTGCTGATAACATGCCTTACTGCTGTATTTACTCACAAGCATGAGGAAGCAACAGAAGGTGTTGCTTGTTAACATTTGCCTGGCATGTGTGAAGTTGTAGTCTTGTGATAATAACTATCAAAAAAAACCCATTCCACCTTTTCTATCATCTCACTTAAACGGAATAACTTTACTCAAAGTATCTCAAGAATAGTTCACAGGTAGAGGTAGACAGTTTGACAAGTTTTCTCATTCATTAGGTTAAGCGTGGATTTTATCCATCTTTATTTCATCAAATCCTCCTCTACACATTTTGCATAAATTAGTACTTAGCTCTCAGCCTATTAATAGACCTTCATGCCAGAGCAATGACAGAGACACAGTCCATACAGTCTTATCAGAAGAACTGACAGGAAAGACATGAGACAAAATTTACCTTTATGGACGACTCTCTTCCTCTTGGGAAGCTGAAGGTATTGTCACTGAGCAACATGGTCTATGTAGAGACTTTCACAACTTTCCACTTAAGCCCATCATCAGCTAACACTGACAATCCATTGTATCAGGCTCGTAAAAGCATGAACAGAATGTAAGCTAACAGGGAACTGGCATTGCAGGTCATTTTACTCTTTCATTATTAAATCAAGTGGTCGAACAAGGCTCTTATTGTTTTGAAAAATGCTGAATGAAGTATCCTACACATAGATATTCAAAAAGACGGGGGTTGACTGTAACTGTGATGCTAAGGACCCATGTTTGGTGTAGTAAAACTGAATGGTTTTATTTATTGCAGTAGCATCAAATGATCACATTAATCATCAGATAATGTGAATGTGTTTATATATTTTTTTCTACTTTTGATGAGGCTTGTGAATGAATTGTGTTGGAAATAGAGCGTTTTCTCTCTAATCCGATTTTGTAAAACTGTTTCTCAAAAGGAGCTGTTTCCCTATCCTGATGAATTGATTCTAAGTAGGTCAAAGCAACAGGAACAACTGAGGTTTACTAACAGGAAAATGAAGCTCCTCACTCGGTGATCTGTTAAAGGAAGCTTCAGGTTGCCAGTGTATGTCTTAAAAATAACAATGCTTTGTGTAACAAAATAAAGCCTGTTTCAATATGTTGCCTGTTTCAAAATCCTTCAAGCAAAATTAAATATTTCCTGTAAAGAAAGATGCAGATTGTCTGTACTATCTTTTGCTTCTGTTTTCCCTCTCTCTCTTTTACTTCTCTCGTTTCTCCTTTTGAGAAAACATTGTCGGATTTCACTTCCTCTGTGTGTTGTAGAGCGAGCAAACCTGCCAAGGAACATGATCGAGAACACCATGTTTGAAGAGGAGCCTGATGTCGTGGATTTAGCGAAAGACTCCCCTGCTTTTCCGGTATGTTTATGTTGTGTTAAGTTATCTCATTCCTTGTATGCTGTGTGTCTTTATTTCAAGGACCGGTGTGGCTCGATCATTTGCATGAATCAGAATGCAGATTTGCACCACTCTGCACACATCTTACAAGTGCTTTCATCTTCAGAGCTGTGGTTTTAACAGATCAGATTCTTGAACCTGGATGAACATCAGTAGATTGGCGTTGGCTGACATTTTTGATTAGCCTTTGATGCTGTCCTGCAGGCTTTTACTTCATTACATACATTATAAAATGATTTCTTATTTTTCACTAGTCTGTACATTTTTTAAATCTACCAGCTGTAACTATCCATGGAAATGAAGGTTTGTCTGCATGTTGAAAGTATTTATATTCTTTAATTTAAGGCTACCTAGACCCATTTTTCTCATCCAGCTTCTGTTGAAAAACATTGTGACGTTAATGCCTATAAAGTGTTATGGATATTAAGATTGCCTTTCATTAACCCTTTCTCTGTCTTCTCTGCCATATTTTAAAGTTACCTGTTACCTGTGACTCATTCTTTGTCTACATTGTGTCTCTGTCCTGTTATTTCTCATCAATATTTCTTGTGATTTTATGTTGCTGTAAAGCACTTTGAATTGCCTTGTGTATAAATTGTGCTCTACAAATAAACTTGCCTTGCCATGATTTACTGCACTATAAAAGGATGTTTTAACAATTTCATCGTGCAATTGTAAAGTGACAATTAAGGCATTCTATTTTCTATTCTATTCTATTCTATTCTATTCTATTCTATTCTATTCTATTCTATTCTATTCTATTCTATTCTATTCTATTCTATCATTACTGCCTCAGCTCTCATCCTCGTCACCACCTCCACAAATCTAACCCTGTGTTAATACATTTAACTGTGCAGACAATCGAGTTATTAGCTCTATAAAGGAAACACTGCACTGCTTATCTGGAAAATAACCGAGATCACTGTGTCTGCTCCCCCTAGACGTTTCCTGCTCTTGACCCAGATGAAGTAGTGTACGAGCCTCGTAGCTCACGGTTGCTAGTGCGCGGCCTCGGAGAGAACGAAATGGACGAAGATGAGGAGGACTGCGAGTCTTCGGCCCGTCTGCTGGGCATGTCCTTTATGAACCGGAGCTCTGCTCACAGATCCGGCTCCTCCCCTTACACAAGACAGTCTCCTCCCAGGTAATGCACTGAAAAGTATACATTTATTAACTATCCAGTCAGAAAAAATGCACATGTATGTATTTAATTATGTATATATGTAAATTTTCATTTTCACAGTTGCCATAAAATCGTAAGTACAGATATCTCAAAACACAAAGGAACAGTAATATTGAATGCAGTCACATTGTTAGACCATATATGATATAAATATTAAATTAAAGATATAAATACAAACGTGTTTGAGTACACAGCAAAGACTTTTTGTCCTTTGACTCTCTCTCTCTGTATAAATTTATTCATCCATTTTAACCTGGTGTTACTTTGTTGTCTTTATTTTTTTCTCTTATTGTTTTAATCGCTCTGTAAAGTGTCATTGAGTGCTGAGAAAGGCTCTTAAATAAAATGTAGTATCATTATTTTAAACCTTTTGGTTTTATAAACACTACTGCTGCTAATCACCCTGTACATGTTGAGTAATCAGTATGGAACTCTTTGTTGTCTCAGGTCTTGTTCACGTCCCTCAGCACGTACTATGGTTGTTTGTGTGTTGTTCCTGGTGATAGTGGCCTCTATGACCATGGTACTCTACTTTTTACCTGGATGCACCTTTACGAGGGTAAGAGATATTGACTTTCTTGGTTCAGATTTTCCCGTTACCCTGTTCGCATAGCCAAACATGACTCTTTCAACATGATATGTCAACATCTCTCAGATATTATTTTCATTTCGCTGGCTGTCCGTCTGCAGGCAGGTTGTCGTAAGCCAAACAAGACATCTCCTTTAGAGCCCGTCTACCCTGTGTCCACAAGTGGTGAATTGTTTCCATGGACACAGTACCGGCTGCCGCGCAGCATTCATCCTCTGAGCTACGATCTCACCCTGAACCCCAACCTGGACAGTTTGACCTTCACAGGCATCTCTGTTATTAGCATGTCAGTGCTTCACAACACCAAAGTCATTGTCCTGCACAGTTCAGACCTCAACATCACCAAAGTTACATTTAAGGTTTGTAATGATGACTATGTACAAGCACAAAGTTGGGAAATTATGTGTTTATTTTGAGGTTTCCAAAGCATACCTGACTGCATAATCTGTTTATGCACATACAGCTTTTGGCTGAAGAAATGACTGACTCAGATGTGTTTTCTTCAGTGGTCTGCGAGTGTTAATTCATATTCTACCTTCTTCCAGAATGGTGACGGAAAAGCCAGTGATGTGACTTTACTGGAGTACAAACCAAGACAGCAGATTGCAGTGAAGTTCTCTAAGGAGCTGGAGGCGGGGCAGCACTGTGTTCTGACCCTGGAATACTCAGCCAACCTATCACACACCTATGATGGTTTCTACAACAGCTCGTACAGTGATAAAGATGGAAACAAAAGGTTCATCTGCCCTTTTTTTGTTTTAGAAAAATAGGATAAATTTTAAAAGCCGATCTCATGACCTTTAATTCAGCTTATAACCAGACACCAAGTAAACAATGCTGGCTGTGTTCTTTTTTCCAGAATTTATTTAATTTCATTCATCTGTCTGATCATGCTACTGCCCCTCTTGTCCTCAGGATTCTTGCTGCAACCCAGTTTGAGCCACTGTCGGCTAGGAAAGCCTTCCCTTGCTTTGATGAACCATCATTCAAAGCCACTTTTCTGATAAAAATCAGCAGAAAACCAGACTACATGACTCTTTCCAATATGCCTAAGGTAATATAATGCACACTTCTCTCCAAACCTTTGTCATTAGGATGCAACCAGTCGTAAACCACTCAATTTATTTTTGTAATTTTGGATATATCTAAGCTAACAAGACATGTTTTTTACATGCATTTTTGTTTTTAACATCAAACAGAGACAGTGACAGTTTTTTGTTTATCATCCTCATGCTGTGTACTTCAGGCTAAAACCACTCAACTACCCAGTGGCCTCATGCAAGATGAGTTTGAGAGGAGCAGCGTGAAAATGAGCACCTATCTGGTGGCCTTCATCATCGCAGACTTCAGTCCAATCAGCCGAAATGTCTCAGACACTGTAGTAAGTCTAACACAAATACAACTTCTGTCTGTCTTCTATTAAAACTCTTCATGAATGTTATTCGACTTAAGCGCTCTGGAAAGTAGTTTTGTTTCTTTTGAATCAATGATTTACAGTATGTGTTAAAATGTCCTTTAGGTGTCTGTTTACTCTGTGCCAGAGAAGAAGGAGCACACTGACTATGCTCTGGACACAGGAGCCAAACTGTTGGAGTTCTACAATGACTTCTGTGAAATCAACTACCCCCTCAAAAAACTGGGTGAGTACAAATAAGAAGTTGTTTGATTTTTTTATCTTTTAAGCTGATTTTTCCTTGCTCCCCTTTTTACACCACAGATCTCTCTCTTTTTACAGACTTGGTAGCTATTCCTGATTTCCTGGCAGGAGCTATGGAGAACTGGGGGCTCATCACTTTCAGAGAGACAAGCCTGCTGGTAGGCAAACAGTCCTCTTCTCTGGAGAAACAAGTGGTTGCCTCTGTCATAGCGCATGAGCTCGCACATCAGGTAGCTATATTCACCTGTATGAATGTGAAACAGTAGATGAGTGAATTTGCTGCTGGCAGGTTCTCATCCAACTTTTATGCTGTGTTGTTTTGCAAGTGGTTTGGAAACCTGGTCACTATGAGCTGGTGGAATGACCTGTGGCTCAATGAAGGCTTTGCCACTTACATGCAGTACACATCACTGCAGACAGTCCTGCCCCAGCTAGAAATAGTAAGTTTACTTAGCAAGCCTTTGAATTAAAATGTATCCAACAGAAGAAACCATTTGCTTGAGTATTTGCTTAAGCAGTTATTCCTGTTGTTTGCAGGGTAATTTGTTCCTGTCTGTGCGGTTCAGAGCCTTAGAAAAAGATGCACTGAACTCCTCCCACCCTGTATCGACAGAGGTTAACTCACCAGAGGAAGTGGAGGAGATGTTTGACTCTGTCTCTTATGAAAAGGTACAGCTTTAAGATGTAGACAAGTGAAGACGTGAATCAAAAATGATCAAAAATATCTCTGTTGTCGTCATACTAAGATATAACTGCACTGTCAGTCAGTCAGTGCTGTGATTTTGTTGCTTTGTGCTAATGTTTCTCAGGGTGCATCCATTCTCTTGATGCTGAACGCCTCACTGCCAATAGAACAACAGTTCAGAAAGGGCATCATTCAATACCTGAAACAGTTTAATGGATCAAACGCAGACACGAATGACCTTTGGAACAGCCTAACGGAGGTGGGTGTTTTTCTGATTTTTGTGATATAGTAGACAGCAGATGTGCTGATTTGGCTACATCTAAGCTTTCCACTCTAAACTGTCAGCCAATCATTTGGCTGCGGTATTTTTGGCCTAGCATTAATTGCATTTGGCTGGTTGTATGGTCTTCACATAATAGGTAATCACAGAGAACTGTCTGCATGATCAACACATAAGGCAGTAAAAACTTGTGCTTTTGGTGTGCTAATAATATATATTTATTAATATTTATTATATATTTGACAGTTTAGCCAGCTCCCCTTTCCTCGCAGTGAATACCATCATTGCATCTTTCTTTTTTCACCTCTGTTAAAACTTATCTGTGTAGCTTTACATAATGACAAACATGGCATCAGGTAGCGCAGACTGAATTTCTGCTCCTGTCCTCAGGTCGAAGTCTCACCGCAGCACCTGAATGTGTCAGAGATGATGAACTCATGGACATCGCAGAAAGGCTTCCCCTTGGTCACTGTAAGCCGCCAGGGAGATCAGGTGACCCTCACACAGGAGCACTTCCTGCTTACCGCTGACAATGCAACTCACAACTCAGGGTGGGTACTATTAAACACAAACAGACACATGAACAGATCATAGAAACACAATACAGCCCTGATTGAGTTTTGTGCCCTCTTTAGCTTGTGGAATATTCCAGTAACATATGTAAACGACAGCTGTAGCTTGGCCCCTGAGTGCAGACAGGTGTTCACCCTGAAGACCAAGTCAGGTAAAATGGAAAGAATCAGCCAGCAACATCAAGTCTCAGAGTGTCTGGTTCTCTGTCAGGTTGTACATTTGAGTGTGTGTCTGTGTGTGTTTACAGGGACTTTTAAAATGCCCCAAACTGTGAAATGGTTGAAGCTGAACTACAAAAACTCTGGTTTCTACATCGTCCACTATGGAGACGAGGGCTGGGCTGCTCTTGTTACCGCTTTGTCTGAGAATGTCACTGTTCTCACACAAGACGACCGAGCCTCGCTTATCCATAATATCTTTGCTCTCTCCAGGTAAAGCCCACAACATCACCTGTTTCATTTTGAATCACATTCAGTGACAGGAAAATCAGAGGTTAAGGAGTATTTCCCAGTATCTGTATTTAACTTTTAAAAAGCTTTAATGTCCTGCTTTTTTTCCCTCCCCTTCACTGATCTGTGTGGACAGACTGGGACGTGTGACCTTCAGTCAGGTCCTCAATCTGTTGAACTACATGACCAATGAAACTGAGACATCTCCTGTGTTGGAAGCCTTGTTGCAGCTTAGCAATATCTACCGGCTTCTCGACAAAAGACAGGAGCATGAAATTGTGGCCCGCATGAAGGTACACAAAAACACTCTTACAAGCTCACTTGCACATATGAAAACTGGACATTTTTTGAATGAACACCTGTAAATCTACATGTCTCACAAATCCTCAGAAGTTAAAAAAGGGGTTTTAAATATCACTATGTCACTGGCAAACTTTATAAATGTTGAACTGAAGTTTTTCTTTACTCAAACCTCACATACATGTTTACTCTGTTTAATCACATTCACATTTTAGAAACTTTAATTTTCTTTAAACATAAGCTGGGTCACATAGGGTGTGTCGGACTGATTTATTTACTTGTAAGAAGTTGGAAGAAGTGTTAATTAATTATGAATGTGTTTTCGGGAAGTCATAAACTCTGATGTATTTATAGTAATGAATCCATGGTTTCCTTTCCTATTACGACAGAGTTATATAATGCATCATTTCGGCTCCTTGATGCGGAAACAAACATGGGAAGAGGAGGAAAGTGTGTCCAAACAGGAGCTGCGCTCAGCACTGCTGGAGATGGCTTGTAATCTGAATGAGGAAAACTGCACTCAGCAAGCCAGAGCCCTGTTCAAGAAATATGTGGAATCCAATGGGACATTAAGGTATGTTAAACACATGAAATGCATTTTTCTTTCCAATGTCACACTGACAGGAGTTAGAGAGGATCAACGTTGTAGTACTTAAGTCCAGAACTCAGACCCAAGTTGTGAAATGTCGGACTTGAGACTCAACTTGGACTTGTGCACTAAGGACTCGGACCATGGGTAGCGCCGTTTGCTTTTAAAGGTTTTACAGCTGACACTGGCAAGTGCAGAGCAACATGTTCGCTATGCAAAAAAACAAACAAACGAGAAAAAAAACATTGAAAAGGACTTGGGTGAAGGGGACTCGACTCAGATTTTTTTCTTTGGTATCTCAACTCATATATATATATATAGCTTTTTTTTTCCTTTTTGGTGAACCAGACTCGAACACTGAGGAGTGGATCATCAAACTACTTTTTATTGTCTCTGACATCTCTTTTGGTAGAGGAAAGTGATTACCCCTATGAGTCTGTTAGTATCACTTGGCCTGAAATTTAGGGTGCTGTCATACTGGCCATTCATACCCTGCTCAAGCACTCTTCAACCCTTAATTCCAGTTCGTTTGGCCAGTGTGACTGCAAGTGAGCTGTGCTCAGGCACTGTACACCTCTCTGCTTTGGCATGCTTTGGAGTGGTGTGCTTCATGCACGAGCACACGGACATGACATATAATCTGTTGCTTTGACCGCTCCTCTCGTCAATCGTTTTAAACAATGGTGGGGGTGTTAGGGGGCTGTGTCGGACCAAAACGACTTAACATAAGCAAAAAAGTAACAAAAGTTGTAGCATTGTTCTCTTATGGTCATTGTGCTGACTCTGATGAGACCATGCTTTTAGTAAACAGACGGGTGTCATAGGTGGGTGGGGGCGGGGAATTGTGCTTGCGTGCTTGAGTATGGCAAGGTTCGGATGGCCAGTGTGACCACGTCCTAAAAAGGTGAAACTCAGAGTACAGGTAACCTTAAGTATGCTTGCTTCTGCATCTAATTTTGTAGGATCCCAGGAGATCTGCAGCAAGTTGTGTTCAATGTGGCTGCTCAGGCTGATGAAGATTGGGTGACTTTGCTCAACTTGTATACTGTAGTCACATTTGATGCAGAGAAACGAAAAATGCTGCGAGGCCTGGCATCCACTCAGGACGCACGGCGCATAGTCTGGTAAGTATTTTTTCTTTAGTCTTTGTCAGGATCACACCTCATCATCTATCCCCTCCCACCAATGATCTCTTAAACATGCTGAAAGAGAGAATACAATCATAAACAATGCACAAATTGAAAGAGTGTTAAAAGAAAAAACATTTAGATCTGTGTGAGCCAGTACAAGATTGTAAGAAGATACAGTTTGCAGTTTTATCTGTGTTGAATAACACAAAATAAGGCATTTAGTAAAACGAGGGGTAATGTGTTGATTATCACTTTACCCTCAGTCTACTTGTAAGTTTTGAGAGTGTGGGAATGTAGAAGCTGTGTTGTTCAAACAGAAGTCTTATGATGCTGTCTGCAGGATTCTACAGGCAGGTCTGAAGGGGGACACCATCCAGACACAGGAGCTGCCTCTGGTCATCAACACGGTGTGCAGCGGCTTCACTGGCTACTTGTTTGTGTGGGATTTCATACAACAGAACTGGGACCGCCTAATACAGAAGTAAGTACCTGTTAGCTTCAGGCATGAAGCTGCTGAGTTTTACGATTATTTTTATGAAAATAAAAACAGAATCAATACCTGTATTTTTGTGTTTGTCTATAGGTTCCCCGTGGGCTCCTTTGCCATCCAGTCAATCATCAAATCTGCCACCTCTCAGTTCTCCACACAGGCACACCTTGATCAGGTGTGTGTGTAATATAGTTCTTTAATGTAGAACTGTATTCCAGGCTTCTTTGTCAGAAGGCACTGACTGTAAACACAACCCTTGTGATGCTGCTGTTTAAAGCTAGGATTAGCTAGTAGCTGAACATATGTTTGTGTCTGTATATTACAGGTGAAGAGTTTCTTCTCGAGTCTAAAAGACCGCGGCTCTCAGATGAGAAGCGTGCAGGAAGCTTTGGAAACCATCAGGTTAAACCAGCGCTGGATGGATGAGAACCTGTCCACTCTCCGAAACTGGCTCTAAAAAGAGGCACTCTATCCAGTTTCCAGCCAACAACTGGACAGCTGGGGTGTGTCACTTAGACAGCAGCAGTGTTTGCACTATATTAGGAGTGTGTCTCTTCACTTTCTCTAACTGGTTAGAGTAGAAATCAGAGTTAGAGGTGGTGCTCTACATAGGCTGGGAAGGTGTTCGGGTTTTTTTGAGGTTTGACCTGAAGAAGTTACGTTTTTGTTTTTTTTTTTTAAGCTCAGGGTGGGCTTTGACAGGGAGTTGTCAGGTACAAACGTTCACTCCTCACACTTTATGCTTTTGACCAAACCTTTACTCTGCAGCCCTCAACCTCCTCAAGTCCAAGCAGTAACCATGCTTCATTCACACCTTGTCAACTTTAATGTTCATGAACGATCCGTCAGTCACTCCTGGACTTTCTTTAAGCTGTCAGTCATTTGTAAAAGCAGCTGTCAGAGATCCCCCTGTGATGAGAGAGGATTTTTTTTAAACTTTGTATTGTTATCATTATTAAAATCTGTGTAGAAACAATAGCTGCCTTCCTTTCTGAACCCCAGTTACTCATGCAGCCTGAAGCATTTCCTGTATCACTGACGATTTGGCTAGAGGATTGGTTGCTAGATTGATGACTCAAAATACCAAACTTGTTTTTGGTATCATCTGAATGTACTGGAAAACCTGTGTACAGTAGATGGCATACTGCACTACAGTGCCAGTTTAAATCAACCAATGTGTCTTAGGAAAGAGCAGGCTGTGCACACTGGAGTCAGATGTTCATTTGTCCTTTTCTGACTGTCTCATAAACCTGGTTCTGCTCTAATTTATGAGTTAGATTTACTTTTCACCTGTAGTGCAGTCATGTATAAAGTCATTGTTTAACTCCATGTGCTTGTAAACTTGTAATTATCATGTAAATATGCTCAACCCTACAGTTTTTCCCTGCGTTTTTAAATGTGTTGTTTGAAATATCTTTTAATATATTGAAAGATTTTAAGATTTCAGTTTTGTGTATATAGAGTGTAAAGAGAATATGTATACAAAGAATTGATTGAGGTCAAATACTTAAAGTATATTTTTTGTTTAAAGCCTCCTTAGGGGGGTCATTTGCTGATGAATGTTTCTGTTTAAGGGCTAATGTGCATACTGAGGATATAAATTGTACAGAAGAACATCTATAGTGAGCATGGTTAATCTGTTCAGTTTGTGTTTGTTTATCAACCAAATCAAGTACTGAGGGATTGAAGTTACTCCTGTAAACTGGCAGCATTACTCTGTAGAATGAAGGGTCAGCTATTTATTTAGAATGTGATCATGATTCTTCCAAAAAAAGCTTTAAGATTACAATTTGACACATTTGTCTCACTTTCAGCTCTGTTTAAATTGGTACTTTTTTTCCTTTGAGATCTTTAGGAGAAGTGAATCTTTTTTGTTTTTTATTTTGGTAAACCTGGTAGTGATCACTCTGCCTTCAAACTCCTTTAAACAGAGTTGGAAAAGCTATTTATTAATGCCCTGGTGACTTTGCTGGTTTGGTCTAAGTGATCAAACCACAGAAGGGAAAAAGTAGAAGTAAATAGGGTGTGTATTGCAGTAAGGGTCAAGGTTTAAGTCATCACAGTGCAGATATTTTGAATTCCAGCAGGAGGAAGGAAGTGTGTCACACTTCAATTTAAGGATGTCATTGCAGTTAAATGCTGTAACAGTTTTGCCTTGTACCAGCCCACCAAAGTTTCACATACATTGTGATCAAATGTTTAACTGGTATTTGCTTTTAATACATCTCTAGTATTTTCATGTCCAAGCTTTGTTGTGAATAAAGGTCCTGTTGTCCAGCTCCAGCTACTGCATTTATATACTTGTTCAATCCAAGCTGTGGGACTTTGAATGTTCATCATATTTCTGTTTTAAAATTTCTTCTTTATGTGATGTCACTTGATGATGTCATTCAGGCAGAGGGTCCAGTCAAGGGTCGTCTGACGTCTGTTTCTGTTAGAGTACCACATATGTACTGAACCCGATCAAATTGGCTGATTTTGCACTGAGATGAAAGTCTGCAGATGCTTCTGAAACTGTGCTGCTCTTTATGTGAACAATATAAAAATAAAAGTTCTTCTCTGAGGAGCTTGAATTTGTTTTTGTTTTTTTCATTAAAATCCACATGGTTGCATTGGTGACCTTAAATTAGTTATGTTGATTTAAGTCAGAGCCTTGCAAATTGCCCATTAACTAGATGTTGTTTCACCTCCTGAGCAATGATTATAATGATAGAAAAAATCATCTCATCTGACTTAACCATCACAAAAAAATGGTAAACCTATGGATAACTCCTTCCTCATGGTCTGTTCCGCTGAGCCAAGACATTACTATTTTGTGGTAGCAAAATACTAATGTTACAGGAATCAGAATACAGATCCATAACTTTTTAATACCTCTTCACAGTGCTTACATTAAACTACATAATGCAAGATGCTTCCTTGTTGTACCAGCAGAGGTCCCTTTTGCTCCTTCTAATTTTTTTCCAGCTCTGTTTGATGCTTCTAAATAAAAAAGATGATGCATTTTGTTCAGATCTATGTGCCTACGTGAGCTGTAACTGTTTACTTTAACTGATTCATTCAGAATCTGAGCATATTATCATTTCACAGACACTTAAACCCTTTTGAAAACCATCACTGTATGAAAGACTGTAAAGGAAATGTAATCCTTTTGGGATTGAAGGTCATTTTCTTTTACTAGTGCAGGTTTCTGTGCATTTAAATCCAGCTTACTGTTGTGAGCTGTTCTCTCTATGTTCTTGTATTTAGTGTGTGTGTATGTTTTAGAAAATCTGTTTTGGTTCTTGAGGGCTTGTTTGGCTGTATGCCACACAGCTGGAAGACATCACAGTGCCAGTATTTTCACCCTCATACTTTCTTTCTTTTTTGGCCACTTAACTGAAGTGAACACAGACAAGTAATGGTTTTGTGTTTAAAAAAAAAACCTCAATGTGATTACTTAAGAAGTATGAGACCCAACACACTTCAGCTCTAAATACATTTTTTTTTTCTTTTGTGTGTGTTGGTATGTGTGTTTGTATGAATGTGTGTTCGTGTGTGTGTCAGAATTGTTTCTTTGTTAGCATTCATTACACTACCATATATACCATATATTTAGAGGGCAGAAAAAACTAGAAGATATAAAGAAAAAGGTGTCAAGATCATAGTTTGAAGCCTTATTACCAAGCACATGAGTGCCGAAAGGCCTGGATAAGTACACACACACCACCCCAGGTTAATTTCCCGTAAAAAAAAAACTGCATGAATGCACATCAGAGGTCACAAATGCTGTGCCAAAGGGATACAAAAGCTACTTTATATGTGCCTTGAGTCACACACCTCATCCATTACTCAGTGTCCTTCTGTTGGACTCATTCAGTCACAGGCTCTGTTGGAAGCTAAACCATCTGAGGTATGCAGCTCTGCCAGGTGGAGAGGTCAGGCTGACATAATCAGCAGAGCAGATCATGTTGACAATAACCTCCACCTGCTCTGTGGGAATCAGATTGATCTGAGTGATTTGTCTGTGATTGACATGAAAAAGCGGCTGATCACTGATACAAAGAACTTTGGGGACAATGTACATATAAGGAAGTGTGAGCCACAGGTAAGCAGTGTAATAAGCTTGGTGGAAACACAAACTTACTAACCTGATTTTTCTTTATTAATTTGTCGCCTGGGCTGTGAAGCTTTTAAGGTGCACTGAGCTATGTGTTCTTTTTGCACTATTGCTAATTTTTAACCAACTATTTCACTTATTTCCCCCTTAGGGTTAATACAGTACATCAATTCATCTCGTCTCAACTTGACCTTATTTAGGGTCATGATACTTCTATAGGTGTGAAGGTATGTGTTATTAAGGAGATGGCATGAGAGTAAACCTAGATGCTCTAATGTCTTAATTTTGTGTAAACTACCTTGTGTGCACTGAGGGTGCGGCTGTAGAGAAGTGTACTTTATGCAAGCGGAGGCAGCTTGGATGTTGGTTTAAAATGTTGCCCGCTAATTCTTCCCCGTTAAGTTGTTTAAAGTACACTGGATTTTATCAAGATACAATCTTTTCTATGGATAAAGAGTTCTAATGGCCACTTTAAAGCCCTCATTGCAATCATTCCACTTTGGAGGAATGACGTCTGTCTGTGGTCATATGCTGGAACTTTTTTAATCTAAGCTGACAAAGTTTTGATCTTGTGTCTTCTCAGTTGCAACCTCATTACTCTCACATGAGCAGGAATCCAAAACACAGACTGATAAAGCTGGTAGAGTCTGACATTTTTAACAACCTGCATGTTCCAGAGATGTTAAGATATCCCACATTACACCATCACCTCACTGACACTCACACCATCACACCACCACCTCACTGACAGCTGCGTTGTATCACACTTTACTCCCACTGCTTCACATATAGAACATGCTATGCATAAGCTGATCTGAGAGGATTTTGGAAGATCTCAGGAGCCAGGCTGGCCTAGTTATATCCATGGACTGTATAATATATGGATGGAGTCTCTGTGATGTCACCCATCAGTTTCTGATACAGAGTAATGAAGCCTTATTTTTGGCAGGGGGGCAGATCGAAATTGCTGACTCAAGGGATGGGCATTGAGCCTCTTTACTATCAGCTGCAGGGTGCTAGACCATTTCAATGCATTTTCTCAAGGAAATACAATATTTCTAGTTTGATGGTGTTGTGCAATATCTTAGTATTATGCCCTTTTTTTTTTTTTTAGTTTTGGGATTTAGCTACACTATCGTATCTAATGTGTAACTGTAAGTGCAATTCTGTGTGATTTGGTTGCACTGTAAAATTATTTAATGTAGTTGTGGTGTTATTTGTGGTGTATCTGGTAACCTTGTAGTTATTGATATTGCATATCTGGTTGTATTGCAGTATTGGTAGTGGCAGTTTTATAAAATGTTACTCTGTTGGGAACTCAGAGTCGTGGTATTTGTCTTGTTTTGTAATTTTTTGAAGGATGCTGACCACGACGTATTAACACAACTTTGAGAATTTATTTACAGCTGCGACATAGAGGCACGTGTGCATAGGCTTCTCACAAAGTCAACATGGACTGCGTTTGCGCATAACATAGACCAATCTTGGTCAATCTCATTCAAGAACCAATAAGGAAGCATCTTGATAACATGTTATCCAACTGCTAGGCAACCACACTAATATTCTGTGTGAATATTACAGTATTTGGTTGTATTTTGGTTCCTCATGCTATGGTACCTGTATGAGTGTTTTTTTTTTATTCCAACCAACAGTATAATTATAATAATACATACACCTTCATCTGTCCACTTAACATTACATTTTATTAATTTCATATGTCCCTTATTAACATATTTAATGATGAGGAAGAACAACACTAAATGAACCACCATAGACAAAACCCTTTAATGTAAAATAATTTATTACAGAAATATATATTTGCCATATAAAAAAGTTGCAAGTCTTCAAATCATCCAGTAAAAAACAACTGAAAGGAAGAATCACCATTCACCACAGTAAATATACAACTTTCTGAAAGATTTTTTTCAGATAGACTTTTTTAATTGTAGCATTGAAAGTCTCTTTCTCTCGAACTGTAGATAAGTGTTTTTAAACACAATCAGCTGGATCCAAATGAGTGTGTTGGATTTCTTGTCCTTCGGTAGCATCGTCCTGTCCTCCAGCTGTTTCAACTTCAACACACATCTCGTCAATGTTCCTCTCCGATGTCATGCTTTCTTCTCTCCTTTCCATTTCTTCAAGCTCTAGCCTCAGCTGCTCTTTTTCTTGTAATATCACTTCCTCTTCCAAGGCTCTTTGCTTTTCCTCCCTCTCGCTCTTCTCCTTCTCAGCCCTCACCCTTTTCTCCTCCTTCTTCATCTTCCAGAAAAAGACCAGGTTTTTCTCGGGGTAGGTGACTTTGGCCAGTGGCAGCTTGAAGATCTTATTAGTCCCCGTGGTCAAGAGGAGGAAAGTGAGTGCAGATAGACAGAACGGCCATGTGCAGGCTGGTAGACCAAACTGTAGAGAAAATACAACAGTTAGTTATTTTGTTTACTATAGGTTGATAAACAAAAATGGGAGACAATATGTACTTACCGTGGACATAATATTGGCAATGGCTGAGCCAAGGTATGCACAGAAAAAAGCTGTGGAGGAGGATAGATGATATCAGATAATATTCTGCTGCATGTAGTGGTAAAAGATTGTAACTGGTTGCTCTTTTACGTAATTTTACAAGTCATGTGATTCTATCTACACCACTCACATGTGATGTACCCGGAAGTTAAAGTTACAGTTATTCGATGGTTTACTCACCACATGTGATGGCGAGTAAGTGCACCTGCCAGGTAAGAGCATAAAACATTCCTCCGATGGCAATGCAGGCTAACACACAGTTGTACCCCCAGAGGCCAAAGTAAATGTCGCCAAATGGAGCTGCCAGAGCCAAGCCTGCATGAAGTGAAATCACAGCTATCAAGAGGGTTCAAAATTCAGTTAAAATCATTTGGTTACTTTTGACAGTGGCTTGAATTATTCTAAAAGCATGTTAATCATGCCTATCAAGGGAAGAAAATGACTTATTTATCCCGTATTGTGCTGGCTTTCTAATTGGGATACCAGTCCATGTATGGGTAAGTCAACTCACCAGAAACCATGCCCACTGCAGATCCAAGGACAGCATGTACACAGGTGATGGGTGATGAGATAAACAGTGAGATGATGAAGATTCCCCCTGTCCAAGGGTTGTCACAGCCATAGACCTGTCCAATTCCTACAGGCACTGACATGAACAGCTGGGGAGGGGAAGACAGAGCTGACAATTATAAAGAGGTACAAAAAAATGCTTTAAGTCCAACAAGTTTTGCATCGTATGTTGCCTTGCTCTGTTGTAACGGATGTATAGAAACTTAAAGATTGCCATGTACTCGGCTTCCCCTGCTAACCTGCATGTGCCTGTAAAGGGATTGCACTTGGGTGGGTGCAAAAGGTCTTAACATTACATGAAGAGTTGTACTCCAGCAAGTTTCCTCTCTAAGGTAATCTTAAAAAAAAAGTTTTTCTGGCATGAAAAAAAAAAATCTTGGGAATCTGCTACAGGCATGCGTTTACATAATGGCTGTGTTATCAGAGCATCTACAGCATACCAGCCCTGGGAGGGGAATACAGTCCTTGCATGTCACTTACCTTAGCCACGTCAATTTCGGCCCATGTGATGTTTGGTAGTTCAGAGCGAGGCTGGATAAGTACTTGGGGGAAATGATGGTTGTAGTGTCCGGTGGCAACCATGTGGAGACACACTAGGATATTAAAGGGCAGTGTGAACACAGGAAGATCCCAGCGGCTGTTGATAGATGCCAATGCACTGGATACAACAGGACTGGAGAACAATAGTTCAACAAATGTGTTAGATTTTTTTGTCCTTTTTATTTATTCATTTATTTTTTAAATGTTTATTATAACTTTCTTCCTCCCACAGTCCAAATATGGTACATGCTCATAAGGTTAATTGGTGATTCTGAATTGCCTGTAGGTGTTAGTGTGCATGTTAAAGGTCTGTCTCTATGTGTCAGCCCTGTGATTAACTGGCGACCAGTCCAGAGTGTACTCTGCCTCTCGCCCTCGGACAGTTAAAATAGGCTCCAGAAGCAGTATAGAAGATGAATGAATTATAACTTTCATTAAAGCTTGCATTTTTCTTTTAATATCTACAATCTACAATTTCATTTAGCAGACGTTATTTCCAAAGCAACATAAGCAAGAATTTAAACAAAAAGGAGAAACCTTATTAAGTGTGAACGAATGTTTAGTTACTTGGGTCACAGGTACTCTGCCGTGAAGTGCCCACGACCCCCCCCCCCCCCCCATTTTTTAAAAAATAGTATTCCATCTAGATAGTAGCCACAACTAGAATTTAATATCATTCATGCAATATCATTCAACATTCAGCATCATTCAGTATTGAGTGCTTTCATTTGTTAAGAGCTCAGTCTGTGACCTTTTGTTTCAACCCCTGAGGACAAAGAGGAGAAGGGTCAGATTAAGTGCCAAAGTGTTCCCTGAACAGGTGAGACTTCAGACCTCTCTTAAAAGTAGAAGGGGACTCCGCAGATATATGGAGTTGGGTAATTCATTCCACCATTTCAGAGCAACAGAGGAGAAGAGTCTAGCTAGAGATTTAGAGCCATGCTGGGCTGGGAGCACCAGGTGTCTCTCACAGGCACAGTGTAGCCGGCGGAAAGGAGTGTAGACCTGGATGTGGGACTCTAGGAAGAAAGGGGTCGTTCTTTTCACTGTTTTGTAAGCCAGCAAAAGAGCTTTGAATTTGATTCGAGCTGCCACCAGAAGCCAGTGAAGAGAGATTAACAGCGGGGTGATGGGTGCTGTTTTGGGCTGGCTTAAGACCAGATGTGCTGCTGCATTCTGGATCATCTTCAGAGGTTTGAATGTAGACACAGGGAGGCCTGCTAGCAGTGAGTTGCAGTAGTCACTGTGTGAAATCACAAGAGCCTGTACCAGGAGCTGTGCGGCCTGTTGTGTCAGGAAGGGTCTGATCCTCCTGATGTTATGGAGGGCATATAGACAGGACCAAGCAATTGATGCTGCATGAACCTTAAAGGTCAGCTGTTCATCAATCATGACACCCAGATTTCTGTCAGAGTTTGTGGGCACAAGTTCATTTAATTCAAGCAGGACACTGATATGTGGTTGAATAGAGTGACAGGCTGGAAGGACAATGAGCTCAGTTTTGGACAGATTTAGCTGAAGGTGCTGTTCCTTCATCCAAGTGGAGATATCAGCCAGACGTGCTGATATCTGAGCTGAGACAGCTGTGTCATCGGGTGGAAAAGACATAAAAAGCTGAGTGTTGTCAGTATAGCAGTGGTAAGCGAAGCCATGTGAGTGGATCACTGCACCAAGTGAGGTGGTGTATAAGGAGAAGAGGAGGAGACCAAGCACTTGCCCCTGGGGTACCTCTGTCAATAAGCCATGTGATTCAGACACTTCAGACACACAGCAGACAGGTCCAGTAGTAATAGGACAGAGGACTGACCAGCAGCTCGAGCCAGTCGCAGTGAATCTGTGACTGACAGGAGTGTGGTCTCAGTGGAGTGGTAACGTCTGAAACCAGATTGATAGGCATCAATTAGGTTCTTCTTTTGCAGATGTTCAGAGACTTGGTTGAAGACTGTGCACTCAAGTATTTTAGACAAGAATGGCAGAAGTGAGACTGGTCTGTAATTTTCAACCTGGTCTGGGTTGAGATTAGGTTTTTTGAGTAGTGGAGTGACTAGAGCTTGCTTAAAAGCTGTGGGAAAGATGCCACATTCCAAGGAGGAATTGACAATGTGTGTCACTGCAGGTTTGATTGTGGGCAGGATGGTCTGCAGGATGCTGGTAGGAATTGGATCAAGAGGACAGGTTGTAGGTTTAGAGTTCAGTAGAAGTCTGAAGACCTCATCCTCACTCAGAAGAGCAAAAGAGCAGAGTGATGCACCAGTTGTAGGTTGGAACTGAATTAGCTGGTCAGGCTTGGAGAATTGGTTGCTGATGGTTACCACTTTCTCAGTGAAAAAGGAAGCAAACATGTTTGGAGTCAATGCAGTGGATGGCTGAGCAGTTGGAGGAGAGATTAAGGATTTAAATGCCATAAACGGTTTTCTTGAGTCAGACGCAGCACAGATTATGTTCTGGTAAAAGGCTTGCTTTGCAGACTTAAGGCAGGAGGTGAAGGATGCAAGTTTTTGCTGGAAGGAGGACAAATCAGTGGGTTCTTGGGATCTACACCACTTTCTTTCTGCTGCCCTGAGTCCTCCTCTTTGTTCTCTTAAAACTTCAGAGAGCCATGGACTTGGTGGATTTTTCTTGGCTAGTGTTGTGGGGTAACCGTCACATCTGCAGTGGAGCAGTTACGAGTCAGAACCAAATCAAGGACTCTGCCAGCTTTGTCAGTTGGAGGAGAAGGAACCAGTTTGAAATCGAAAGAGGGAATTCCTCTCTGGTGGGCGATACACAACCAGAATATATGCTTTGATGGGTGCAGTAATCTGTAATGCATTATATTGAAGTGCTGTGAAGTCTTTCAGTGGACTGAGTTTGGTGAAAGTTCAACTGTCTGGAATTAGCATGCCTGTACCACCTCATCTAACAGCAGAGCGAGGTGTATGACAGAATGTAGTAGACACAGAGAGTGCAGCAGGAGTAGCTGTTTCCTGGGCGGATCCATGTCTCAGTCAGAGCGAGGACCTGAATATCAGAGAGTTTCATCATTGAGCTTATGAATACTGTCTTATTAACTGCGGACTGACAGTTCCAGAGGCCAAAGGTAACGGAGGGTGTACCTAGGCAACATTTATGAATGGCAGAAAGGTTATGAAGATTTCTTGTTCTATGAGTGGTGCGCCTTATTCTGTTATAACAGGGATGTGTGAAAAGCTCATTGTGCATTAGACTGGTTGGGAATTGACATGGAAAAACAGACAGTAGCAGAAGCTGGTGTCCTCACTTGGTGGACTCGCGCAGGTAGACTCGCAGGTCTTAACCCTATGTGGTCTTTACCCTATGTGGTCTTTATACTATGTGAGCTGACACTTTCATTGACGCTCCAGGGAAGCCTGTGCAGTTGTATACCTTAAAGATTCACAGCTGTTTCCAGCTTGACTAATTGCGCCCAACTGGACCGCCCCTGTCTGATTTCACTTGGTCAATCAATAGAGAGTGTGACCCGCATCAGCTGACTTAACCTTTTATTGCAGTGTGACTGAAAATTCAGAGAAAAGCACTTAATGACCCAAGACACTGAAACTCAAAAACCACTCAAGCTGGTATCCTATCACCTAAGCTGGCTCAACCTTCTTCTAATTAAAAATTCAGATGCTTGTTCTGTAATATGCAATTCAAACAGTGCCGCATTAGCATTGGTCATGGGGTTTCTTACCACATCATGGACATGAAGATGTTTGGTAACAGGAGCCACCAGTACCAGTCTCCTTCCTTGGAGAACACAGCCATCAGCAGACCCACAAGGATGCCATTGTAACCATACAGGCCTGCAGCAATTGCACCCCTGAAGGAAGCACAGAGAAATCAACATGACCATCCACCTTCTAATGATGAAAATGACGGATTTCAGCACAGCAGGGAAATAATGCTCGTCTACTCATCTTTGAGAAGTAAAGGTTTATAAATATCTTTCAACAGCCTGTCCTTTACCTATTCTGTTGGAGAATAAGGGCGGATATGGTGGCAAAGAGTGTGCCCACAAAGCCATTGAGAGCCCACCAGTAGTTCTGCAAAATGAGGCCGGCAAAAATGATGAGCCCACTTAAAGGGTTGTTGACGAACATCACCTGTGCAGCCCCACGCAAAACCCAATCCAGCAACTGAAACAAGAGGAACTGTTCTGGATGACAGAAAGAGGGAACAGACAGGTCAATTACATTTCACAAAAGCCTCTACAGAGATGCAAAGAATCTTGATCAGTTTTTCATGTAAAACCACTGAGTTGGTCTAATTCAATTAGTTGAAAAGTGAGAAAGAATCAAACCTTTTGATCTGCTGATTTTTTTCTGGTCTAGTTCAGCTAAAGGACAGTGTTTGAACTTTCTGAATGATTTAGTAACTCTAACATTTCTGCAGATAGCTATCATGTGGCTCAAACACAACTCACTGTTTGAGTCATGTGTTTCTGTATGGTTATCACTTTCTGATCATGTTAACAAAAATAAAAAAGCAAAAGCTTCCAAAAAGTAGTATTTAGAATACAGGTTTTAAGTTGGATTATGCAAGTTGTAATTACGTCATGGCATAGTGTTATAAATGATTAGTTTTGACTTACTTTCCATCCATTTTCCAAACACTTCCATGTCTCCAGCAAAGTAGGACACTCCTTTGAGGAAGCATGTTTTTGCTTTCTGCAAGTTTGGGTGTTTTGGGTCATTTTTCCTGTTTTCCTGGGATTTTTCATTCTCAGATGTCAGGTCGGCGTGCGCCATCAGAGGCTGGAGCTCCTGCAGAGTTTGATTGCTGCTGCTTATTTCAGCATGAAAAAACAGCACTCATTCATTCTGTTATTCTTAACAGTGCAAACAGACTTACAACGGCCGTGGCAGGAGAGGAGGTGAACAGGGCAGCAGGAGTGGAACAGTTGATATTCCTCTGAATATCCTACAGTGAGAGGAAAAAAGTCAGCTTTTAAACAAGATTAAAGTTCACTGTATTTTACAGCACTGTTATATATATCCTGTTAAATTTCCACTGGTATAAAATAATCTGGTGTACCTTCATCAGTGTCTATAAACATTGTTAAACTTAATAAAACTTTAACACTGATCAGAGTTTGAAAATTGTCCTGATTTAACCTTACAGTTGTAAATGCTCTTACCGTCGCACAATGTTGTCCAGGCATAAGTCCCAGAATAGACTCAGGCACCAGCTCCTTTAAAGCTGTATCATGGAGACTTCCTGTGGATGTTTTTTTTATAACTTCAGACCTTATGAAAAACCCTCCTCTTTTCTTTGCCATATCTCTACAAGGATCACTGACGATTGCTCTAACTCCCCCAGCTCCACCCATCTCTTAAACCTCTCCAGTCACATAGACAGGGCTTTTGCAGGTGTTTAGAGAAAAAAAGTGACTGAGTCATAGACGCACTAAAAAAAGGCAATTAAGTCAACTCACTTTTCAGCGCAGAGGTTAATTTTGACTTTACCTTCCTTTGTGCTTCAGAAATAGAAAATAAAAAATGTTTAAAAAAATGTCCTCACAGGATCTTTAAGTTTTTACAAAGAGTTACGGATGGACATAGAATTGCATAATTAGGAGCACAGATGAGTTGAAAGGTGGGTGCATTGCAGCTGTTTGCAGAGGCTTAAAACCTGCTTCAGTCTATAGTTTGATATCATGTATTAATTAAACTGATTTAAATCTTAAACTAAACATAACATGAGTTGAAAGCATTCCTAATGCTAGGTAGGTGCATACATCCCTCGAGACAAACAAATTCCAGCTTATCGTCATCCGAACACAGTGGACAAATTGGTGTACAATTCTTTGGACTGAAGGCTGACAGAGGTCTGGAAAATGTGAACTGCAGCTGAACTCAGCTGAACTGCTTAGCATGCGTTTGTGGCTGTCAGTATTTTTAATGATTTCCTACACTTTACAGCTGAATAATGGATGTTGAACTAAACTTTACATTTTAGGACAGGAGAGTGTGGTTGGTTTTAGATAAAGTCATATGAACAATTTCCTTTTAAAATTGTCTCAGCGTTATCCACAGGTCTTCATTTGTCCTGCAAAAACTGGACCACATTACACTACAGGACCACCCCAGCATGGTTATCTTACCCCTGTTACATCATTCTTCACTTTTGCTATGTAGTAAAGTACATTCTCCAAAGTACATTCCAGAAACAGAGATGCCGTAATTTCTGTATGTTGCTCTGACACACTTTGGAGCTTGTTTTAAGTCAAAATTTTTTGTGCTTTCTCCTGTGATTTATTTGCCTCACTTCAAGAGCGCACCACAAACAGTCAAATGTCATGCATGTGAAGAATGACGGACAACAATTCCCAGTCTCTCAGAATAACAGATAAACCTACGAGAGGAGCAATCAGAGGTAAACTTGTCACCAACACTTAGAAGTTGGTTCACCGCTTTTTATATTTCATCTCTCTTTTCAGTGTTGAACTCTTTCTCCTCTACTCTATTAAAATGACAAACATGCTGTGACTACTACTCACAGTCATATGTAACATTTTGCATTTGCAAAGCTTAACACAATGTTTAAAACTTATTTCTGTGGTGTTATAATATGAGTCTGTGTTAACTGATTTTTAGCTATGCTGCATCCAGTGATGAATGTCTCTTGAACACACAGATGGTACATACTTGATAGTTGAGTGTTTGTGTCCAATGACAATACACTGACAGAAGAACAGCTTTACCATCACAAAGTTTCACTATTTTTGAATATTTCTTAAGATTTTTTCCTGAAAACTTCTGGAAATTTTATATGCATGAAAGAATAGACTCAGAACTTCATGTTCAGTTTGAAAGTTTGTTCATATAGCTTCCAACCAAGTGTTTGTCACCCTTCCAGCTTAAAAGATGAGGATACAACATAAGGTGCACATGAAACAGTTTCTTTTTACTGTGTTCATCACCAAAACTCTTTGGTACAGTTTACTTTTTTGGGGATGATACTAGTAGTTCTTTTACTTGAGTGAAATCATTTGCTCACATTAAGTGCATTTTTTAAATGGTACATTTAGTGCCCCATGAAAAACTTAACCCTTGTAGACTGATGAGTTACATAAAAATATAAATTCTCAAAGGACAAGTGCTGTCAACCACTGTAAATATTTATTCAGTCCCGCTAAATTATGATCACTGCATGGTATTTGTCTGATATTATCATAAACCTCACAGGTACACATGCCCACACATGGATACACAATAATGGGCAGAAGATGGGATAAACAGGGAGGGGTGTTGGTTCCTTTAACATTTATTTAGTCATTAAAACACAATTAGTGCAAGTTTACAGAAATGATGAGCTGCATTTAGTGCTGCTGCAGACATCTAGTTATCTCTGGAGGAGGGAGTGGGCCAGGGAGAGGTTTTCTTTTGACCAACTGATGAAGGAATGAAGAAGAAACTGATAAGGGGAAGGAAATTTTTTTGTTAATAAAACATTTAATATTTTTTTTTGGGTAGAGTCAAAGTGGGTGAGCCCTGTCATATATATATATATATATATATATATATATATATATATATATATATATATATATATATATATATTTATTTATCTATTTATCTATTTATTTATTTATTTTTTCAAAAGTCTAAGCTTTTCTTGGCTTTCTTGGTCCTCCTTCCTGATGAATCTTACTATTCTCCAAAAAACTAGGAATAAATAGAGTGTGTTTTTGACCTATACCGCAGCCATTCACCAGGGGGAGCAGTTTTTGTGGCTACCTCTAAACCACGTGACCCTTTTTTTTTTTTTAACTTTTTTTAAATATCTACACGCACTACTCTTTATAGTTTTTTTTTTTTTTTTTTTTTTTTTTTTGCTTTATTATAAATTTGCTTTTGTAACGTTGCAGTATACAGGTCTTCCTGTGTCCATGCAGCACTCATCCACTCCACAACTTTGTGAGTAAAAACACAAAAAACTTTTATTCCAAACGACGTGGATGACAACAACTCAGGTGCACAAAAGTATGCATTAAACATTGAAATAAACACAGTATTAAAACCGTGTGACTCCACAGCAGGTAAGGATTTTCAACAGACTTGTGTCACAGCACCAAAGCCACACTTGTTCACAAAGACTGTTTTGTCATGGGAAAATGTTGTATTCTGTTTCTACAACAAAACAAAGAAAGACGAAAAAAATCTTTTAAATGTATTAATTATTTTGGCCAAATTTTTCATTCACAGATGCAAGTATAGTAAGAAGAGACCCAGCTTTACATTTTCCTCGAAGATGTTGAACAATATATATAGTTAATACATAAATCCGACTACAAAAAAGCAATCAAAACCCAAACATATGCTGTGCTCTGAATGTTTTTGTTTAATGATTTTTTTTTGCAACAGATTTAACCCCTGGCTATATTGTATAGTATGTATATTATAATGTCTGATACGGCGTCTGAGAATTTACAATAAAGTTCACCCGAACACACAAACAACTGAAGATAACAATACCTGGTTCAATGTTAATTGTTTAACAATAATTTCGCCATGTTGTTAATGAGTTTACTTCGTTTATGTATGTTTTATCAATGGTAAAAAGATCGCTAGCTAGCGGCTAACATTAGCATCATGTATCCTCTAGGTTGGGGTGTGTGTGCGGTTACCTCAAAAGTCACCATCAAGGGGCCTGTAGCACGAAGCGCGGTCAGCGTATCCTGGATAACTCGCATCAATCCAGGGTTGAATAAATGCAACAATGACAATCAGGATAATCGATAGCACGACGCAGGTTATCAACACAATAACTCAACCCAGGTTTGTCTCATCAAGAGCCATGAACGCGCACGTATAAGGGGAGGGCTCAGAGGCAGCTGACCAATCACAGTCATAAACGCTAAACGCGCAGAACAGAGTGACAGAGCTCCGTGCTCCGTGCGTCACTTGTGAAGAACAACGTTTAATATTAATAAAATATGAGGAGGAAAAAACCCAAATCACAGAGCGGGGAAACACCGTGACAGCTGCCAATCACAGACCGAATGCATGGCAGCATATCAGAGTCGGCGTCAGACAAAATTCAAGGGGGGGGGGGGGGGGGGCATCAAGACAACAGCAGGGGGGCACACCGTCTGGATTTATTCTATATAGCTATGTCTATGATAGCCATTTAAACACACATCAAGAATCACTCAACAGATTGTACAAAGTTCAAATTTACGCCCACGAGAAGGCACTAAACCACAGCTGAAAGTCACGCATCTCTCTCTCTCCTTTCCCTCCGGTGTGCACAACTATGCGCGCTTTAGCGCACAAATATTAAACACATTAAACAGCGATTAAACACGAAACGTTCACGTTAACAAGGAAACCCAAACGGTAAAAGAACTTTAAAGGTACCTCTAATTTAGAGGGAGAAAAATGAATTCTAGGATGTTAATATTTTTTTTTTCCTGGTCTCGCCATTGTGAAGTGGGGGGGACACAGTCGATCTACTGGGGGGGCACAGCCCGCGAATGCCCCCCCTTGACGCCGACACCGCAGCATATAACAGACTGTGTAAATAAGTGGCTCAATATGACACTGATCACATTCGTGTATCTCACGAATCAATATACTGGGAAAATGAGTTGTGTGTACTGCAGTTATTATCTCATTCCCATGTCATCCCTCTGGAGTGAAAAAGACGTGGGGGCAAATGAAAAATAAGTACAAAAACATCACTGCGTCTGGTAAATTGGTTTGTTTCATGTCGTATCATCATGTTTACATTAAGATTAAAGTTGTCACCACAATACAGAGTTAAAGTCTGACCCAAATTATCAGTTTACAGATCAGCAGCTGGACTCGTATACACTCTCCCTCTTTAATAAAGAAAGCCTTCAAACACAATGAATGAAGTGTAGGAATGACATGATAGAATAATGTGCCGTTTCACATCAAGAATTACATCCTTTTATTTGTCGAGTACTTTGTGTTGTCTTTGAATGTATGAAAGGAGCTTTATAAATGAAGTTTGATCGCTTTGAGTATCCCTCCCTGGTATATTAACTCTAACTGTGTGGTTAAATTTGATTTAGAGGAGTCTGTTTCTCGCCTGTTTCTGAGAAGCTGATTGGCCAGTAGGTGGGACATTTTATAGAATCAGATTCAACCTCAAACTTATCTTGCTCTGGAGCAGGTTAGCCGTTCAGAATAGGTTACCATGGTGATCTATCTAGATAAGAATTGAACCGGCTTTGTGCTATCAGTAAACCAGGGTTAACCCTGAAGTTACCTTGCTAAGACATTAATCCTGCTTCGTGCTATAGGCCTCTGCTCTGCTTGTTTTGTTACACATGCAGGTATGTTGCTTTGAGCATTTACTGTGAATGTTGTGTTTTCTAAAGTAGAAAGTGTGGTGTTATGTTTATCATAACTAACGTATCACTCCGCAGGCAGAGGAAAAGTAGTTCCGGTTACACTGAGAGGGAGCAGTTACTGATTTTCTAGCATAAGTTAATGTATGCAGTTGTGTATGTTCCTGAACCATATCTACAGTAAAACTGACAGTAAATTAAGCTCATCGTAGTCGTCATTGTGAACCTAACACAACATGGTGTCAGAAGTGGAGCTACTTTGAGCCGCTAACCGGAGAGACGTCGAGAGCGGGCGCCGCTAGCAGATAGGCTAACTATGGAGGCGAACGAGGGAGCAGTGGCACCCCGACCGGGCACTCCAGCCCCTCCGACGGCTAACTTTACCATCAAACCTCCAGAACCTTTTGACTTCTCAAAGCCGCAGGAGTGGGAGAAGTGGATTAGGAGATTTGAACGCTTCAGACTGGCAAGTAATTTGAATACTTCTTCCGAAGCCAACCAGGTGAATACGCTTGTTTACTGCATGGGAGACGAGGCTGACGACGTGCTAAGAGGACTGGACCTAACAAGAGAGCAGCAGCAGCAGTATGATGCAGTAAAGAAGGGATTTGACACTTATTTTGTCCCGAAGAAAAACGTTATCTATGAACGGGCCAAATTCAACAAGAGAGTTCAGCAGCCGACTGAAACTGTGGATGCTTTCATCACAGCACTGTACGCGCTGGCGGAGAACTGTGAGTATGGTGCCCTTCACGATGAACTTTTGAGGGACAGACTAGTGGTTGGCCTTAAAGATTCATCATTGTCAGAGAGAATGCAGCTTGATAAAGACCTCACTCTCACAAAAGCTATTGCTATGGCCAGACAGTCAGAAGAAATCAAACGACAACAGACAGATTTAAGAAGTGATATGGTCAACAGTAAGACGGCCGTGGATGCTATGCATTTCAAAAGAGGGAAATCGCAAAATAAACCTAAAAGACTTACCCAAGTGCAGCCAAAACCAAAGAACAGCAAGGGAGATCACAAATCGTGCCCAAAATGTGGTAAATCACCTTTCCATCCAGCTTTTAATTGCCCAGCTAAGAGCGCAGACTGCCACAATTGTGGAAAACGTGGACATTACGGAAAAGTATGCAGGTCAACGGGTGCTGTAAACGAGGTGTCAGAGGACACAGATGGACTGTTTCTAGGGGTAATGGCTGCAGGAGATGACCCATGGATGGCTGACATCGACATAAGAGACTCTAAAGTAACCTTTAAAATAGATACAGGGGCAGATGTCACTGCAATTCCTGAGCGGCTGTATAAGAGACTTATCCACAGAGATGACAAGCTTGAGGAAGCTAAGAAACCACTCTATGGTCCGGGTGGTACGGAACTAACAGTCCTGGGGTCAGCCACAGTAACTCTGAGATACCGTGACAGGAGCACCACGGAGAAGATCTTTGTAGTGAGAGATCTGCAGGTGGCACTCTTGAGCAGACCAGCTTCAGTGAGACTTAATCTAGTTGCCAGAGTTGATTCTATAGACCTAGAGACTGTGAAAAAGAGTTATCCTAAACTCTGTGGTGGGCTTGGGCTGGTTCAGAAACCCTATACCATTAAGTTGAAGCCTAATGCAGTGCCATTTTCTCTCAAAGTTCCACGTCGAGTCCCGCTGCCACTTTTGGGGAAAGTGAAGAGGGAGTTAGAGAGAATGGAGGATTTAGGGGTCATAAGCAGAGTGGAGGAGCCTACGGACTGGTGTTGTGGAATGGTTGTAGCCCCGAAAAAGAACAAAGAGGAAGTTCGCATCTGCGTGGATATGACACCCCTAAATGAGTCAGTGTGCAGAGAAAAGTTCATTCTGCCTTCTGTTGACCAAACTCTAGGCATGCTCACAGGAGCATGCTATTTCACTAAATTGGATGCAAACATGGGATTTTGGCAGATTCCCCTGTCAAAAGAATCGTCCCTCTACACCACCTTCATCACGCCATTTGGGCGCTACCACTTTAACAGGTTGCCTTTTGGTATCTCCTCTGCGCCTGAACACTTCCAGAACAGGATGGTTACTGAGGTGACAGCGGACCTTGAAGGTGTCGTGTGCCATATGGATGATATCCTCATCTGGGGAGCTACAAAGGAACAGCATGATGCGAGAGTGCATACCGTCTTGGAGCGAGCTGAAAAAGCAGGTGTCACACTCAACATGTCCAAATGTGAGTTTGGGAAAACAGAGGTGAAGTTTCTTGGCTATATCATCTCAGCTGATGGCATGAAGCCAGATCCAGACAAAACAAGAGCTGTGCAAGAAATGAAGGAGCCAACAAATGTAAGTGAGCTCAGAAGTTTCTTAGGCATGGTGAATCAGCTGGGGAAGTTTATCCCGAACCTCGCTGAAAAAGACAAACCACTGAGGGACCTGCTGTCTAAAAAGAACTTATGGTACTGGGGACATGAGCAGCAGAGAGCATTTTCAAGTCTGAAACATGAGCTCTCATCTACACCTGTGCTTAAGATGTATGACCCAAACAAACAGCTGAAAATATCAGCAGATGCCTCATCATATGGACTTGGAGCTGTAATGCTGCAAAAGGAGGGAGACATTTGGTCACCGGTAGCCTATGCTTCCAGGTCGCTGACAAACACAGAGCAACGCTATGCACAGCTGGAAAAAGAAGCACTAGCACTTACCTGGGCCTGTGAGAGGTTTAGTGATTTCATCCTTGGTCTACATTTTGAACTGGAAACAGACCATAAGCCTCTTGTGAGCCTACTGGGTGGCCAGGCTCTTGACTGTCTGCCACCTCGCATTCAAAGGTTCAGGATGCGGCTGATGAGGTATTCATACACCATCTTTCATACGCCAGGGAAAAACCTCACAACTGCAGACACACTCTCTCGTTCCCCACTAAAAGGTGGTACTTCATGTATAGATTTGGGCCTGATGGAGGATACTGATATTTATGTTGAGACTGTGCTTGATAACCTCACAGCAAGTGACAGGTACCTGATGGAGCTTCGTGAGCAGCTGTGCGCCGACAGTGTGTGCGCAAAAGTCATGGAGTACTGCAGAGATAGATGGCCAGACAGGAACCATCTCCAGGGGCCAGTAAAGAACTATTGGACTGAGAGGGCAGTTCTGACTGTTCATGATGGACTTCTTCTGCATGGCACAAGGTTAGTTATACCTGCAAACATGAGAAATGAGGTGCTAGAGAAGATCCATGAAGGCCACCAGGGGGTGGTAAAGTGCAGAGAGCGTGCAAAACAGGCAGTGTGGTGGCCAGGTCTGAGCAGCCAAATAAATGAGTTGGTCTTGAAATGTAGGGACTGTATAAAAGAGAGAACAAATACAAGAGAACCACTGATGACAACTCAACATCCAGACAGACCGTGGCAGAAATTAGGTGCAGATCTATTCACACTTAAAGACAGAACCTACTTGCTCGTAGTTGATTATTTTTCTCGGTATGTTGAGCTTGCACAGCTAAGCCCCACAAGGTCCGCTGATGTAATTGTTCATCTGAAGTCAATATTTGCACGGCATGGCATTCCAGAGACGTTCATAAGTGACAATGGACCACAATTCTCTGGGCAGGCCATGAAAGATTTTGCAGTTGATTATGGATTTGAACATATCACCAGCAGCCCTAAATATCCCCAGAGCAACGGAGAGGCCGAGCATGCTGTTCAGACAGTGAAAAACTTGCTAAAAAAGAACAGAGACCCTTATCGTGCCTTACTGGCTTACAGAGCTACGCCCCTGAGCAACGGCTACAGTCCCGCTCAACTGCTCATGGGACGTCGCCTTCGCACCATGGTGCCTACCCTTCCAGAAATGTTGCTGCCTGCTCTCCCTGCTGTTCAACCTCTGAGAGAGAGAGAGGAGGAGAGAAGATTAAAGGACAAACAATGGTTTGACAGAAGACATAGAGCAAAGGATCTTACAAAGCTGTCATCTGGAGATCAGGTTTGGATTAAAGATGTAAAAGCACAAGGAACAGTGACGTCCGCCGACCACAGCCCACGGTCTTATTTGATCAGAGGACCTCAAGGGATGCTGAGGAGAAACCGTCACCATCTAGTGCTCATTCCACCACAAGATGAGCAGAGAGAGAGCCAAACCAATCACACTCCCGATGTGGAGATCACAGCTGATTCAAGTTCTTCTAAGACACCCTCACCAGCTGCAAAGACACTCTCACCTGCTGTAAAGACTCAGAACACACCTGGGATCATAAGAACAAAATCTGGTAGAGAAGTGATAAAACCAAAGAGACTTAACTTGTAAAAAAAAAATAGTATGGGTGCAGTGTTTGTGTTTGGATATATAAGTCTACTGTTAAAGTAACCTTTGTGTTTAGACCATAGTAATTTAGGAAAAGTGGTAATGTTATTATCAGGAGAATGTTGGAAAATAAGAGAAGTTTAAAGTCAAGTTGTAACGTGTATTTTGAGTTAATTTTAAATTGAAGAACCAGCTAAAGATTACTTTAAACTTCTAACAGTAAGGAGGATGTGGTGTTATGTTTATCATAACTAACGTATCACTCCGCAGGCAGAGGAAAAGTAGTTCCGGTTACACTGAGAGGGAGCAGTTACTGATTTTCTAGCATAAGTTAATGTATGCAGTTGTGTATGTTCCTGAACCATATCTACAGTAAAACTGACAGTAAATTAAGCTCATCGTAGTCGTCATTGTGAACCTAACACAACAGAAAGATTTATTCTTTGCGTGCATTTTGTACTTTTGTAATGTAATCATTTCATGACAGAATGCAAAGTTAAAAATGTTTCATAATTTCACATTGTTAAAAACAGCCAAGTTAATTAAAAGGTATTTTTCTCATTCTGTTTAAAGAGTTAAAATAAAAGACATTTTAATTGTATTTGTATCTATATAAATTGTCAGTGAAATGACTTAAAATATGTATACATCCACTATATGATCACATTACTGTTTTGTAAAAGTTACATGCTTTCATGTATTACATAGTGATTCCTCACTGCACCCGATGAATCACTGCAGGCTGGTGTGTGTGTGTGTGTGTGTGTGTGTGTGTGTGTGTGTGTGTGTGTGTGTGTGTGTGTGTGTGTGTGTGTGTGTGCGCGGTTACCAAAAAGTCACCACCCTACTCTGCTTGTTTCATTACACATGCAGGCTGGTATGCAATAAAAGACTGTTATCATCTACAGGAGCGGCTCCAGTGGATAAAACAGTGACAAGATTCATTTTAGTAGCGACATTTCTACATGCTGTGCTCTTCTCTCAAGACGCTAGGCAAGCCTAATTGCACTTAGGGAAACCTGGTGTGCGAGACACACCTGGGAACATGAATATATCCCAATTCAACAGCCAACTTTTCAATTTAACATTTATTTCTCAATAAATAATCTTTAACAGATATATCAGAACAACATTCAACAAGGGCTGCATGATGTGACCTAAAACCAATATCTCAATTTTTTTAAACAGTATCGCGATACACTGTATAAATACTGTAAACTGTATCAATATTCTGATTTCTCCTTTAAATCACTATTTAAATGTTAAATTTAACCCTTTGCATAAAATGACACCAGTATAAAAATACAAGCAGAGCCTTCAGTTGTATTTTTAAAATTTGCAAAAAGGGGTAAATCACAGTCAGGTTAAGTTAAGTGAACCTTTTATTGCAAACCAAACTTAATTGCTACATATTTTCACTTCCAATGAAATAATTTATACAGATTTATTCAACTGGCTGAGTGTATAATATGACTGTCTCAATAGTTTTCTCAAATTTCATTTATGATAACCAATTACACTTTGAAAATAACATGAACTATTGTTGGAGATGACTTAAACTTACTTTCACTTCTATAAATCAGCTCCTTGGATATTGTTAGTTATGCTGAGGACTTTGCCTGTGACTTGTGTCTCTCAGCCTGGGGTCTGGTTATAGTTTGGGGATTCTCCTGCTTGTTCTGTTTACTTTGCAGCTTACTTTTTGCCATTTGTGTATGTTTGTGGAGTCACCATGGAACCTTATTTGTTTTCTGAAAACATCGCAGCTTGCAGTATTTTGGTAATCAGCTTCATAATAACACCAAACGAAGTTTGTCTCTGCCATCATGCACCGAGGAGCACACAGCCGAGTGAGTGTGTTTGTGTTTGTGTGTGTGTGTGTGTGTGTGTGTGTGTATGTGTGTGTGTGTGTGTGTGGGGGGGGGGGGGGGGGGGTAAACTGAGTCAGTGAAAGAGAAAACAAAACTGAAGTATGCATTGTTGCATTTTTTTTTCTAGTTGTAGAGAGCTGGGAGAGAATTAGGTGATAAATCAAGCAACCATACTTTAGAAAACAAGCTGAGTAACCCCAAACCTGCGACTGACAAGACTTGCAAGCGACTATTTCCCCCTCCAAATACAAAAATGTGCATGCGCTAGAGGGTTTACTGGATTGGCGGGGGAGTGAGCTGCTTGCTGTGAGAGGAGCATCAACAGAGAGTGAAAGAAGCGAAACTCTTTATACTCCTGTTATTACTCCTATATATGCGTTTAGGTACTGAAACATGGTACCGTTTGATTTTGCGTGGATTGTACTCAGTAGTGCCGGAAATTGGTCGGTACCTCTAAAGGTACCGAATTCTGTACCCATCCCTAATTGGAGGATTGTCTTTTGCATTGTTTTAAAAGCAAAAGAAGTCATTTATCATCGACCAATGAATGCCAAGTACATGATCTTCTTGTTTTTTCCTGCTGTAGACTGATCAAGTCAGCTACCACTGCTCTTTCTGAGGGAGCAACACAGGGGAGAACCTTTTTGTGGTGTGAGTTAAAATGTGGAGTCTCAGACTTGCATGTTTGCATAGCTCCTGGGCTTTCACAATTAGTTCTTTGGCCTTTGGGCTGCAGGATAGTCAGTTCTGTGTTGCTGTACCAAATACTGAAGACCAAAGTTTGCACATCCAGGTGAGGAGGCAGCCCCAAAGAGGTGAACAGTCATCCAATATTCTTGTGGGTCTTTGTCAAAATCATCACCCTTCTACAAAAGGAACCAAAGATAATTTCAGACCTCAGGATAGATGTGAAATTGGTGGAACATCTTTTCTATGTCACAGATCACACCAGCCTCAGCCTGAAGAGACACTGGTCCCCATCAGTGAGTCATTTTAAAGTCAGGACCAGTTAACTGAGCATCATTCAGGGAGATGCAATTAAACCTTGTTGAACAATCAAACACAACTCCCAGTTTATTTGGCTTCCTTGGGTGGTACACCCCATGTAGTGGGCTATACCAAACTGTCTCTTCTTCAGAGGCTGAGGGGGAACTAAGGGAAAACTCAAGCCAAACTACACTACAAATGGTGGCAGCGGTGGTTCCAGGCCAGTAGAGTTATAATGCAGAAGTCTACATCCAAACAGTTGATGGACTGTCCAGTGGAGGAGGCTCCAGGCAATGTCATCAAGCAGGGTGCAGTGGGTGGACATCTGATGGATTCACAGAGCCTGAATGCACTTTCCTCCTTCCTATGAGGTCTCATGAAGCAGCAATCTGACAGAGGAGAAAGATGGGAGCAGGACTGACAAAGCCAGGAAGAATGCTGGAACAGAATGTAGCACCAGTCCTCTGAATTTCAACAGGTGGTGTAGTTGGAAGGCCAGGAGTACCAGCAGCTGGTGGAAGGTGCTGCAGCTGAGCCTGGTCAAAAGCTCTTTAATGCAGGTTTTCATCCAGGATGTCTCTGTACATTGCTGCATTCATCTTCTCCTCAATCCTGACTAGTCTTGCAGTTTCTGCCTCTGAAAAACATCTCCAAAGCATGATGCTGCCACCACCATGCTTCACTGTAGGTATGGTATGGTCCAGGTGATGAGCAGTGCCTGGTTTCCTCCAAACATGATTCTTTCTTATGGTATGAGAGTCCTTCAGGTGCCTTTTGGAAAACTCCAGGCAGGCTGCCAAGTGCCTTTTACGAAGTAGTGGCTTCCGTCACGACACTACCATACAGGTCTGGTTGGTGGATTCCTGTAGAGATGGTTGTCCTTCTGGAAGGTTCTCCTCTCTCCACAGAAGACTGCTAGAACTCTGGCAGAGTGATCTTTGGGTTCTTCATCACCACCCTGACAAAGCCCCTTCCCCTCAATCACTCAGTTTAGACAGGCAGCCAACTTGAGGAAGAGTCCTGGTGGTTCTGAACTTTTTCCATTTACGGATGATGGGGACCTCATTGGGACCTACAAAGCAGCAGAATTTTTTTTCACCTTTCCTCAGATTTATGCCTGAAGACAATCCAGTCCCTGAGGTCTACAGACAATTCCTTTGACTTCATGCTTGGTTTGTGCTCTGATATGCACCTGTGGGACCTTATAGACAGGTGTGCGCCTTTCCAAATCATGTCCAATCAACTGAATTTACCACAGGTATACTCCAATTAAGCTGTAGGAACATTTTAAGGATGATCTGTGGAAACAGGATGCACCTGAGCTCAATTTTGAGCTTCGTGGCAAAGGCTGTGAATACTTATGTATGTGTGATTTTTTTGTTTTTCATTTTTAAAAAATTTGCAAACATTTAATAAAAATTCTATTTCATGTTGTTGTTACGGGGTAAAGTTAGTAGAATTTTGAGGATTTTTTTTATTCCATTCTGTAATAAGGCTGTAACATAACAAAATGTGGAAAAATGAAGCTCTGTGAATATGGATGCACTGTATGTATTGATGGAAAACACGTCCATGCTTGTCCAACCCACTTCTGCTTGTTCTGGCAGTCCACCTTTGATTACACCACCAAAAAGGTTTATTAAGGGTCCATATTTGTAGCCTCACTCATTCAGCTTACCTTTTGAGCGCTCATCCTGAACTCCACCTGCAGAGGTTTAAACTGTCACTAAAATCACTCTCCAGGTACACGCTGTGCTGATACAGTCAACTTCACACAGAACATTCAACCTTCAAGTTTATTATTAACGGACATGGACAAGGACACAATTAAGGACCAAGTGAGTTCAAAAAGTTTTCCCAAAGAAACAACCGCTAGTTGCAAACAACCAAACAAAGGGACAGGAAAGACACAAGAAAATATTAAACAGAATGTTGAATGGAAACTGTGCTCACAGGAATTAATTTTCATGTAAACAGAACGGCGGCCAAGGATGTCTTGGAAGAGAATAACAAAAGGCTGGTTGACGAGGCTAAGTTACAGAACTTTTGAGGAGAAACTAGAAATACAAGACAGACACTGAAAGAGAATGTCATGATTGAACATTTAAAACCCACAGGCAGCACTTCCTCTGACAGTGAGATAATGACTCTGCACAGAGACCTGGAGCTCAAGAGTATATTTAAGATTCCCCATCCTGCTCCTAATCAGGGGCAATCAGGCACATACACCTGACCCTGCATTTTGATAGTACAGATAGCTAGTGTACAACAATTATGCAAACATTTATAATTCACACATCATAAATTATACCTTTATTTTATATTACATAAAGATTTGTGTTCAAGGGAAAGTTTGACAATACATGTCCATTAAAACAAAATATTATGTCCTGTTGATTTTTGACTAAAATTGTTACATAGTCGAAACCTGAGAACACTGCAACCTGTCAGAAAAACAAGGATGAAATGTTTAGCTGCAAGACGAGTTAGATTAACATTCAGTTTCTATGCCTAAATGTTCCAAATCATATGCAGACATTTAGCATGACATGTTTAATTTTTTGGAGACTACCACAAGCCATTTGTACGACTGTCCAGTTCATTTGAGACTGTCCTGATCAGGAGGTTTAACATCAGCAGGAGTCATTTGGTTGTTTACATAAATTCCTACATATTTTCTGCCTGCCGTGTAAGAGATCAAACACTATGATTGGCAAAACCTGAAATAGGTCAGATTGAAATCTGTCTGAACTGAAAGGAGCATAACATTTATGACGGACAAGATATGGTAAACTTTTAGATTTTGTTGATTGCCTGAAAGAAAAAAAACAAACAAAAAAAAAAACAGCCGGTTGATTAACATCATGAACATCCCTCTCTGGCCTCAATATTGAACCAAGTTAAGAAGGAACGGCAACACAAACACCAGCTTTGTAGACTTCAGAGTTTGTGTTAGTGAAAACATATCTCTGAACATGTGGATTCATTGGAAAAAATGTGCAAGTATAACAATTTAAAAGATGACATCTTCCTACCAAAAGACCTTTTAATTAAATTTATCATCAAGCCAGAATTAGTTTCCACAGAGGATCTTTAGTATTGAGAATAAGTCTGAACACTCAACATACTTTAAAATTCCTAAAGATTTGGGGCTCATCCAGAAGTAAGCCTGTTTTTTGTTTGTTTTAGAAATAGATTCTGAAAAGTATGCAGCAGCCACTTCACTTTCAAAAGGTTGACAGGGACATCTGGTGGTAGAACAAGAAATAACTCATAAACTGTCAATTCCTCCATGGAGACTTCACTCTTACTGAAACACCATTGGACACTTTCATCTTAGTGTTACTTTTTACAACAAACTGTTATGAAGTTTCCTCATGTTGATCAACAAATTCTCACAGAATTAAACTTATTGGGCAAAGGTTACACAAGGATCAGACTCTTCTGGCCTACAACATGCTGAATTGCTCATGTACACACAAATACGATGTAACTACAAAATGTGCCCCTGTGAGTGTTTGTTTTTGTGGTGTATGTGTGTGTGTGTGTGTGTGTGTGTGTGTGTGTGTGTGTGTGTGTGTGTGTGTGTGTGTGCGTGTGTGTGTGTGTGTGTGTGTGTGTGTGTGTGTGTGTGTGTGTGTGTGTGTGTACGGGATGGTGGGTGGTGAGAGGGCTCTTCAAACTCTGCTGCCAGAGTCTATGGAACCTGATACTTCATGACTCCTCATCACAAGAATGTGAGTTTCCTTCTCTCAGAGCATCTGGCCAAACGCCCGGCCACATCTCCATCTGTGTGTGTGTGTTTATTCGTGTGCGTGTGTGTGCGTGCGTGTGTGTGAGTGTGTTACTTGTTACTATTTGCCCCTTTTTCAGAATGAGCGGCCTCTTGCAGCACAGTTAGACATTCTTTGCATGAAGGTTCTCTAATTTGTTTTCTTAGTCTGTGTTGTCACTTTGATTTATAACTTTGTCTAAATTACAGAGTGATACCAGCTTAGACCAATAGGGGGTTAATTACGTGAGATGGGAACTAGCTCATCTTTTGATGATTTCTTCTATCACGCTGTTAAAATACACATTTTCTTATTAAGACACAAGTGAACTGCTTCAAATTACCAGTCATAGACACAAATGACCTTAATTTCTAAGACCATTTTCCCCCCTTTTTGACATTCAAGTCACTGACAAACTTCAAACCTGCGAAGTATCAGTACTCGATCCCAACAGAATCCATATGTGGCGCTTCAGTTCTTCTTCCTTATTAGAATCTTCTGCATTGTCCATATGTCTCCATGCAATGTGTCCAACATGTGAGGATCCTCATTTCTAAAATTAGAAATATGTACTCTTAACAACCAACAATATCCTCTCTTCTTGTTTCCTAATTATAAAAAAGTGATAAGGCTGATAATAAGTGTTTCAATAACATATGTTTCAGCTGTCCCACAAATTTAATTTAGATTTAGACTACAACCTCTTCAGTCATATTCTACAAGTACTTCTCTTCACAAGTCTTTCGGGGTCAGTTAAGGTCAGCTTTAAAATGTTTGAAGTACAGCAGAAAGATTTGAACACCCTTAGGAGAAATCAGGACATCAGCTAAGCTAAAGGAATATTGGGTTAACCTAGAAACATTTTGACCTCCTTAATGCCCTCAGGGCTGCACTGTCTTGCCCCTCCAAGGCGATCAAAAAAATTTACAATTATTATTTTTATCCTTTTTGCTACTGGTAGATTCCTAATTTCTGAAAACAGTTGTTCACATTTTTTTGTTTTTTTTGTAATTATTCTTTGGGTTTTCTTAAATTGACCTGGGTCTTTTTGTTCTCTCTCTACACATCTGTTATCACTGGAATGTTAAGTGTTGTGCCTGACAGTGTTTTTCTGTTAGTTCATTTTGTTTGTTTGTTTGATGGCAGGCTACAAACTACATTAACCTTTCTGGGATCTGAAGCAGCACAGGTCAAAGATCATTAGAAAACTTCTAAAGAATGTCTTTTACCCTGTAAATATATTAAAAATGTTTTTAAAGGGGCTGTGAGGACTATCTGTATGAAGTGGATTGCAGCAACACCTTTCACGCGCACACTGTCATGATGACATGACTCTCAACAAGATGTGTTTGTTATGAAGCAAATGAATGGAGATTGGATCTTCTTTTTAACATTACTTTTCTTCGTTCAAGACAACTTTTTAACAGATACAATGCAACGAGGTAATGTATTTATCAACAGTTACATCAAGCTATTGTTTGACATGTAGCAACAAGAAAATTCTGTAAGTTTGTACCGTAGTTTAGTTGCTGGCGCTACAAGACATAACTGAAGGCTAACGTGTACCTTTAGCAAATCCTTATGTCCTGTCAGTGCTCATCCAAGCAGAGCTAACATAATCTCACTCTTCATTTTATTGATAAGCTCTCAAGTTTGAAGAGATCACTGCAGTCTAACTGCTGCTTTTGGGTTGGAATGAACATCACAAACAGTTTAACCTGTTTTAGCCTTTAGCTTGTGTTTTAGCCTTTAGACCATGTTCTATCACTCTCCCATTTAGCTTTCTTCTGTTCTTCTGTCCATTTTCTCAGTGCCAGTCCAAGATTACTACAAAATTAATCCAAAATCATTTTCAGCAGAGAAAAACACAGATCTCTCTTCTTACAACTGAACTTCATCAGCCAACGAGGTGTTTTCATAGAGACTTTGTCAGTCCTGTCCAACCTGATTGGGAAGCTAAGAATAAGCATTTATAAATCACCTATCAGATGATTTAAATCAGGCTGCACAGTAGCACAGCTGTTAGTGCTGTTACTTCACAGCAAGGAGGTCACTGGTTCAAATCCTGATTTCGACACGGCTTGCCGTTCTGTGTGGAGTTTGCGTGTTCTCTGCGGGTACTCCAGCTTCCTCCCACAGTCCAAAAACATGCTCACTAGGTCAATTGGTGATACTAAGTTGCCCGTAGGTGTGAGTGTGAAAGGTTGTCTGTCTTTGTGTCAGCCCCTGGCGACCAGTCCAGGGTGAACCCCGCCTCTTGCCCTAAGTCAGCTGGGATAGACTCCAGCCACCCGCAACCCTGAATAGGATAAGCGGTATAGAAAATGAATGGATGAATAATGTAAATCAAGCATGAAGTGCAGAAGTGTCTGTATTAACATTTGCTACAGAAAAAATTCAACATGAGGAATTTAATGGACAGTAATAGACGGCAGGAGGATTTTCTCCATTACAGAGTGTGACTCACCTGTGTCTATCAGGAAAGAGTCAAGGGGTACCAATTTGCCCATAGATCCCCAATACTGACACAAAATGAAAGATTATGTAAATTACAAAGATGTACTTTAACAGACTTTTTTGCACTATGATTTTTTTCTTTACAAGAAACAAAGCAACTGGTTGAATCAATTACATTTGGATGCACTGCGACAAGGTGGTAAAAAATTCTGTTTTAATATACTCAAATGTAAGATTCCCTTTTTTGCATCTTACATTTTACTACTTAATAATCATCTCTCAGATTCTAAATCGTTGTCTTTGAAATGAAGAGCTGAACAGAGCTAACATTTAGTGAACTGCACTTCTTAGAAACCCAAAACATAATACATAATACAGCCGTGTGTGTGTGTGTGTGTGTGTGTGTGTGTGTGTGTGTGTGTGTGTGTGTGTGTGTGTGTGTGTGTGTGTTTAAAGCAGGTATGTGTAAAACAAAGGCTCACTTGTTCACAGCAGTGCTTTATCCTCATTACACACCTCATTTGTTTATACAGTTAACTCTCCTACTTCCTACATCACTGCCCCCCCCCCCCCTCTCTGGTGACACACAGTGATTCAGTACATGATCTGTAATCAGTGTTTACACTCTTGCTGCCCTTCACTCATGACATGAGTTGAAGCTCAAACATGTTGCTGTAAATTGCTCCGCGATGGCAAAACATGCAGGCTTACAAACATTTCACATCTGAAATGTCGAAATGTCATAAGCCAAAGTGTTAAGCAATGCAAGGAGAAGACACAGAGAAATTGTCACATGAAAATGGCTGATGAGGAGGGTAGAGATAATTAGAGTGAGTGATGGGGTAAAGGTGGAGTGAGTGTGTTCGCTGGTGATATAAGTTAGTGTAGGGAAAATGTAAGAAACAAAGGGTTAATTGTGCAGAAAGCTCTTGGCTCAAACAGAGACAGGCCTCCAGAATTAAAATCAGACAGACAGAGGAAAGTGGGAGCAGAGGAGAGAGATGAAGGGAACGAGAAGAAAGAGCAAGAGTGAAGGAGAGCAAAAGACAGAAAGTAATTGGTTCTATGATGGCTTCCAGCTGCATGGCACCAAGCCAAACCAACTCTACATGTCTCTCTCACACACACACACACACACACACACACACACACACACACACACACACACACACACACACACACACACACACACACACACACACACACACACAGTCTTCAAATCAGAAGTGCACTATAAACATGGGATCTTGGTAGTTTCTGACTGTGTATGTTAACAACTGTGACATGCTTGGTTGCTCAATGTGAAAAATACATCTTGTGATTGAAATAATGACCTGTTACTCTCAATGACAATAACTTCCTGTTCTGGTGGCAGAAATGTGTGACATTAGTATAAATGTGTTTTTATGCTTACTGGCTAAATGATAAGATAGCCATTATTTCATTTTTTAATAGAACAGCAGAGTCCTTTAAGGTATTACAACAGCCACCACTAGGGGGCAGAAGACCAAATACTTCTTACAATGCACTTTTACTCAATAACTCATTGTAAAGACAGCAGAGCCTCATTGTAGTGAGATGTGAGAAAAAAAACAGTGATAAACTCTGTTAAAGATGTCAACACTCTGTGACTAAAATTCCCAGACAGCTGACTGAAGCACATTTGGACAGATGTATGTTTGTGTGTTGGAGGCGTAGTGTGGCATCTGTTTTAGAGCGAGATAGTAAATTAACAACTTTCTCTGCAAGGGAAGCAACAAAATGTCACTCAAAACTAATTGCAGTAGCACACACACACACACACACACACACACACACACACACACACACACACACACACACACACACACACACACACACACACACACACACTACACTGACAGCACTTCAAAACCACACAGTCATTACACCAGCTATCATAAACATTAAATAGTGCAGACATGATAAATAACTTTGGGACAAGCCAGAGCTGTGTAGCGGGAGAGAACGGCAGAGTAACACCCATGTTAACGACTTTACAACAAACAAACACTGTCAACAAATAAACAATCAGAATCAGTTATAACAATGAGGGGGGAAAAAAACAGAAAATTAGCCTTTTTGTCATAAAACACTCTGAATAAAAGTGGTGATCGTTAAATTGTTATACAGACAGGCAGAGAAATGAACTTCCAACAAAAAGAAACCAAAATTAAATCATCGTATGAATCCAAACAACAGGGCTGTGAACAGCTCCCATCATGCCTCACAGGAATTGAATTTGGCATTTACAATTAAGGGATTTTTCTGTGTGTGTTTAAAAAATGCAAATTAACAGTCACAGATGTCCCTACAACCGACTTCAAAAACTTGACAAAAACACAAAAGCAGCGTTTATTCAAATGTGATGTTTTAATGATGTATCAGAGTTTGGTTGATATATTTATGGAGGTGGAGATCAGGCTGGATTTAGCCACCCATTATGAGCTTTAGGGGACTCTAATTGATACGCAGCTGATACTTTGTTTTACACAGTTAGGTTCGCCACAGGCTGATCAGTAACACAGTAACTCCTAAAACAAGGATTCTGAGGGCTAATCCATGTCTTGAGTCAGTAGAACCGTCTGCTGTTTGACATTCTCACAACTTTTGCTCTCTCTCTTCTTCGAACTCTAGTTGCCTGGAGGCTTTCTCCACTAAGTCAAAACATTGGCAGTTCCAACATTTTAATTCCTTTCTGAAAACTGATTTCCCCCCTTTTATGGCCCCAACTCATCTGTTTTCTATGCAGCCGTGACCAGGAGAATAATGTTATTAGAGTCCAAGTAAAGACGAGAACACAGTTTGGATCAGATGGAGCTTGATGAGGGCTGGAAAACGCGAGTATTTTAATGGCACGCCAGATTTCTCTTTCTCCCTCTCCCTCTTTTGCAATGACGGACGTCCACTGCTCCACAGATGGTGGAGGCATTAGTACGAGGATCTTCAGAAACCAGAGAAGTAAAATTATTATCTCTGACATTTCAATACAGCTTTCTGGTCCAAGCCTCCACCAGGGCTTCCAAATCCATTCAAGCTAATCTTTACTCCTCTTCACACAGATTATCCTGCTCAAGGCTTTTCTCTTTAAGCCTCTATGGATCACGGCACTTCAAAATCATCTCAAACAATTTACAGTATGTGGAGCACAGCCACAACATAAAGACACCATCATGTAATGATATTTAAGCCTATAGATACTGACTGGAAGGGACTGTAGCCATTTCTCTGGGTGTTTGTATCCTCAGCAGGAGGTGGGCTAAATCCCAGGCTACGCTATGCTAAATTAACGTAGCATGAGTTAACTGTGTTCTTCACTTTTCACAGCAATATGAGCAGTTATCACAATCACACTAGAGAGTCTTATTATGCATGCTCGCAAATGACTAATCTTTAATGAGACCCACATTTAACCTTCTAATGGCTCTTTATTAGACTAACAAGCTATGTCCCAGTGCGTGTGTGTGTGTGTGTGCATGCAGTAGGAAGAGAAATGTGTGTGTGAGTGTGTGCAGACTCGATGTGAGTGCAGCAGTGAAACACTAATTAAGCTGTCGGATGGTGCAGCAGATTAAGAAGGGGCCCCCTGCAGAGTCTTCAGCCCCAGTAGGCAAACAGGCTTCATCCCCTCAGCCAGCCAACCCAAATACTTCTCAGCACAGCACCACTACCCATAATACACTGCTCCACAGTCACATATCTGAAGCCCAGAGAGGCTGGATCAGATGGCCAACCAGAGCCAACAGCCCAGACTGCTGCTAAAGTTTGGATGGAGATTATTAGCCTTTTTCGCAGCAGTAACTGCTTTATACACACAGATTTACTCATATGCATATAGTGTGTATGCACACACACATTCACAAAACAAGAGTACTAAAACACAGGGGTAGTTTGTTGAGCAAAAAAAGTGATCAGAGGACTGAATGTTTTGCAGAGAGCAAAGTGTTTTGTTTCATGGTTAGAGAAACCACAAGATTCTATAAAGTTCTTGCATGATGTGTGTATGTGTGTGTCAAAAGATGGAGTTACTCCGCCGCAACAGGAAGGAAACGATAGCCTCCACTTTGCAAAATAACAGTCCAAACTTTTCTGTTGGAGTTATGGAGGGCACATGATGAAATAACAAGCCTGGAGTTTAAATAATTTCTCTGTCTCCCTCGGTCTTACTAGCTTATTACAGAGACACACACTCACACCCAACCCATCATCGCAGTATGTGTACAGCAATTATTCCAATCCATCTGCTGTCACATAAATTAAAGAGGTAACTCTGGTCCCACTCCACAGGTTTTGTGAGTCCTGAATCTTTGGCTGCTGCACATCCTGATCTGAGTTTAAATAAATTAATGTAGAAGGCTGCTGAATATTTCTCACTTTATAAATGACCCAGTGTTTCATGTGTCTCTGTTGGATTTGTGGGTTTTTCATTCTGGGTGGTCACAGATTCTGATCTGGGTTTCTCTCATAATAAGTACAGTATCAAATCCGGCGTCCTGTCCAAAGGGAGCACAGCACTGTTTCTCTTTGCAGAGTGCGAAAAGACAGTCTGACCACATACAAGGGTCAGATCATTTACACCTTTTTATGTTCAGTTTTCACTTCCTTTTTTTTTTTGGTTTATTGCACAAAGCCCATCATAGGTTGTGTCCATGTACCTGACATGTGCGTGATTTCAGCTCGTCCTGGAAGAAGGGAGGTTGCTCCTCCAGGCTCTCAAAATGGCCGTCTTGAGGAATGGAGGAGCATAGCTCATTTTATTAATGCTACACCTTTGATTAATCTGAGAAAATCTGTTCCCCATCCAATGGCTGACAGCTTTGGGGCCGAGGCAGGGACCCCAAAGCATGCACAAACACACATACACACGCACACACTGTGGTGAGTGTTGACACAGTCCAGATGTTGGCAGCTCTGTTCCAAATGAAAGCGGGGCAGTCGGCCAACAACCTGAACCGCTCTCCCCATCAAATGATATGTTTACAATAATACTTTTCAGAGACTCTGGAGACACACGCACATGTGCACACACATGCTCAGAGAGACCCATGCGCGTTCAGATGGTGCACGCGCGCATGAACGCAACATGCAAGCATATTCTCAAAGCAGGGGGAAATTAACTAATGGAAAGGTAACGAACCACATTGGGTGCAGAAGCAAGCCTTGTGTAGAAAAAGGGAGTCTGGTAAAACAACAGCAGAGACAAAGTAGAAAACGGCAAGACATGAGGTGACAGAAAGACTCATCAAAAGAAAGAAGAAGTCCTAATCACAGCCTTGTTTGGATCTTTAATTCCACCTGCTATGTCAGTCAGACAGTGAGTGGCAGAGGATGAAAAATGATTATGTTCTTATGTAATGTGTGGGTGAGGAAATACCAAAAGAGAAAAAAATGCAGGTTCTACACAGAGAGGTCAACTGTAACTCCCCCAAACAAAACATGACCCACTTATCAGGCGAAAATTATAACAAACATTGATTTATTTTTACTTCCTTTCTCTTTATTTCTGATGCAAGTCCAGGGGCTGCAAATATGCATGATTTGTAAACATCATGCTCGTTTCAAGTTGATTAAAAGCACGATCATAAATGTATGCAATGCAAACAATTTTCTCTCAGCATAAAAATTTGTCATCTTTATTTAATTTCCCTAAACCTGCATAGGGAGGCGACAAATTTAGCTGTCTTTCTTTCCTTCACACACTCTTCTGTTGACAGACCAAAGGATTTGCACAGGTGTTTACATCTGATGGCTGCCTGCGACTATTTCCATACACTGTCTCATAACCAAATATTGTCAAAATGTGTCTAATGAGCAGCCACTCAGTCTCAGTCTGCTGACTCTGATCCGGCGTTTGTTCTCAGCATGTTAGTCCTGACTGTCACACTGTGTCAAACCTGCAAGTGTACCTGACAGCTCAAAGCTTTACTCAGTGTGCACACACACATGACAGGCATACACATGGACGTGTGCAAGTAGGCAGATATGTTTAGTTATGTGAAGATTACCAGCATAACCACACATATGTTGCAATGAAAACACTTTGATCTTTGTTTCTGTTCTCACTGTCTCCTTGAGTAATAAAAATCAGATGACACTTCTTGTTGTGGAGCTTCCTGAGGACAAGCCACAGCAGGCCCAAAAGAGAGGAAAGAAAAAGACCAAAACAAGTCTGATAAAGTTAATTTACTCATCTGCTCCCAAAGATTAAACAACAGGAAGTCTACTGCCTCTGCGTGTTTGAAAGGAGCTTTTTAAACCAACTAGTGTAAAACTACAGATTAAGAATAAGGGCTGATGCAGATATACTCCCAGTCAGCCTGAGGAAGTACCTTTACAGTTATCCATCTAGTGTCATGATAGTATTATTATATTAAAAAATGATTCCATTTTACTCTGAAACAGATTTCCTTTGAAAACCTCTGTAATAATTTTCAGAAGTGCTTTAAGGCACACAAATCTGCTCTCAACGAGAAGAGCGATTCTATAAATATGCAAATTTAATAAAGGTTCTGAGTGTGTTTGCTGTTAAAGAGTTTTTCTTTCATCCTTTGAGCACCAAGCAGTGTTCTACACTGACCAATGTGTGTGTGTGTGTGTGTGTGTGTGTGTGTGTGTGGCAGAGGACAAGACTGAGAGCGGAGATAGAGTATGCGTGCAAAAAGTATTATATAAAGATAAAGAGAAAGAGCACGTGAGAAAGGCTGATATTACAACAGAAAGAAAGTATGAGAAGATAGGGGGATGAAAGTAAGAGTATTATTTTGTAGAGTATTATATTTGTATATATTTGTATTTTATTTATTTAAGAGTATTATAATTGTAAAATTGTTTTGTACAGGACTTCGGCAATAATATTAAACTATTCATGTCAATAAAGGAATCTGAATTTGAACTTGAGTGAGAGAGTATAATACAAAGAAGGAGATACAAGAGTAAGAGAAAAAAAGAGAATGAAAGAGAGGAAACATTACATTATTATAATTATCATAGTTGGCTGCATGGTAGTGCAGCTGTTAGTGTTGTTGCTTCACAGCAAGAAGGTTGCTGGTTCGAATCCCAGTTCAGGCACGGTGTTCCTTTCTGTGTGGAGTTTGCATGTTCTTTCCAGGTACTCTGGCTTCCTCCCACAGTCCAAAAACATGCTCACTAGGTCAACTGGTGATTCTAAATTGCCCTTAGGTGTGAGTGATTGGCGACCAGTCCAGGGTGTACCCCGCCTCTCGCCCTAAGCCAGCTGGGATTGGCTCCAGCCACCCGCGACCCTGCATAGGATAAGCGGTATAGAAAATGAATGAAGTTATCATAGTTCATTATTAAATAATTATACATTCAGATTTTTCTATTATAGTTTTGTGTAGACTTTGGTGTATTTTGTTATAAATTGTTTATTTTTTATTGTTAATCCCCTGGCTTTAAGACTTGACTCTCATTCCTATAAATCTTAATTAAAGTAGAAATGTTTTGGGACACCAGTTTTCATCATATCAAACTGATTAAGCTGTGCTAAAATTCTGTGCATATCACATTAACAATCTGTTACAATAAATGTATTCAGTCTGGACCATCCCCCAGGACAATTAGTTATTCATATGTAATATGTTATATTTATTTTGTTTATGTTCTTGGAGCTCCCAGCCCTTCCACATGTGTATGTGGAGGGCAAATCTAGAGAGAGGGAGAGCAGCAGCAGCAGCAGTAATGAGTCCCAGCATCAGTGGCAATACATGAGAAATTAGTCACAGCAGTAGAGGAGCTGGGGTGGAGGTGAGACAGACAAAAGAAGTTTAAATAGAAGACCCATTTTGCTATTTGCCAGTTGCTGGAATGAGCTGAAATGTCAGTTGAATGGGCTGGCATTACAACATTTTAACAACAGTGTGAATGAAGAAAAGATTCACGCACACTGGCCAACATCCAGAATAAAGAATCTATTGCAATGTTTCGGTCATAGACCATTTTGTAGAATTTTTGTGCCTTACATATGTTGGTATATACTATGTATTTTTTTCAGATTTCTAGATTCTTGTGTACTGTAATGTTGTAAGTCCCTCTTTTTTTTCTGTATTTCTGTATTTAGGTTTTGTATTGCATCTGTTGTATTTTTTTCTGACTGCGATCATTAGCCATTACCTTTTATTAGGACCTAATATAATCAGATGCAAAAGTTTAGAAAAAATCTTTTTGTACTTTATCTAACTGTGTTGTATTTTAACAGTGTATTGATTTTGTCCTATTGACATTGATGTGTGGAAAAGTGATTGGTTGGAGTTACCCAGCCACTCCTACTTAAAAGGAAGTTTGGGAGTAACAGAAAACTTGCATGAAAATGAAAGCATCTCTTCAGGACTCCGTTTAGCCCTCGCCCTCCCACACTCAGAGCTTCTCCAAAACTACGCCCCCCCTCACATGCATAAGTGTTGCTGATTCACGATCATATGATCATGACTGATTCAAAACCACAGTCTCAAAATCAGTCCTCAGTACATAGTTTTTGTTTGCACTACGTTACCAGTCTGGGGTATAGGTAGTTTTTCTGCAATTCTCTAGCGTGCTTGGATCCCTCTTGGTTATGCACATTTAATAGAGGCTAGTGCATGACGGCGAAATGTTCGTGCAGGAGGCGGGCAAAGCAGCAGGATGGGATTTGATTGGTTTAAACAAATTGGATGCCAAACGCTAGGATTGGTTGGTGTTTTTCCAGGTTTACTCCCACTGTAGACAGCGGATATTTTTCGCTCTATTTTAATAACACATTCTGTATTGATTGCCATCGGGGCATAAAGATCATTTTAACCAGACTAACAAAAAGTGTATCTAAATCTGATTACCAACACTGCCTTTAAGATGGCTTCTTTTGTTGGCACAAATATTTGCTTGAAATAGGTCTATGACCAAAACATCAAGATAAATTCTTTTTTTCTGGAAGTTGGCTCATGTGCAGGCATCTTTTCTTCGATTTTTGGACTAAATTATCCCTGACGCACCTGCCCAAGAAATAATAGATGTGCGAAGATTTTTGCTGTTCCTGACAACAGTGCAAACAAAGAATTTCTTAAAATCTTTGACCTTTATTCTTTCTGTAACTCGAACCACTCTGGACTCAAATATTTCAACAAAAACTACATGAAAATGTGTACAGGAATTCATGGTTCTCAGTGGATGAATTCTGATGACTTTGATGATCCTCTAACTTTGGCATTAGCTCCTTATTGAGATTTAAATTTAGCAGCTGCTGGATTGAGTGCCGTGAAGTTTGATAGACACACATTCAGATTGCTTTTGGGGAGATGAACTTTTCCAAAATCAGGTCAAAATGTATTTTCAAGCACGTCGTTTCACCAAAGGCCTGAAGAGCTCCTGACATATTAAACTGCTTCAGCTGTACTTTGTGTTTTGACATGTTAATGCAGTTTAGGTGGACATGAGAAGTATATTTGCTCATTAGCGATGAGAAATTCAACTCTTTAGGCCTCGTAGAAGAGCTAGCAGCTAAATGAGTTAATGCACCCAGGTATTTTTTGTACTTTATAGTATGATTGCAGATCAGCAAATACCCTTCTTCATTTGTTTGGTGATACATCATTGAGGCAGTATAAAGTATTTGAGGAGTATGAAGGAGTGTTGTTCAGCACAGAGTTTGAAATGCTTGGCACTGCTGAAACATATGGGACAAATTATCTGTACAACACTGAGGAGGAGAAAGAGACAGAGACGGAAACAAGGAGAATATTTCCACCAAATGTTTAACTCCATAATTGAACATTGCCTTTTATTTTGCAGTTTTCGGCCTTTTGAAGCCACATTGTTCCATGCTATCACCGAGCTGATGGAAATGTAATGAAGTGTGGAGGAACAGTGCCAGCTTCAGCAGGAATGCCTGTGGTTCTGCCTTCCAGCTCAGCGCTAACAACACAGCAGACAAACGGTGCAGATGAAAACCAACCGAGAAGCCGAAATCATTTTTAACACAGAGACACGCTCCCTGTGCGTCACATAATCTCCTCCACCAAGGGGTGTGTGTGTTCGCTACGGGGGTCCATTAATAAAATATGACTGTATCATATAATAGACTCGTCTGCCAAATTACAGGAGACAGAGAGACAGCTTATTAGGAGGATTGAGGGGGAGGTGTGTGTGTGTGTGTTAGAGAGAGAGAGAGAAAGAAAGTGTGTGTGTGTGTGTGTGTGTGTGTGTGTGCAAGATGGAGTCTGAATAGAGAGATTAAGTGGCCTACTCTCATCAAAAAGGCACATTACCTAAGTGTTGGCATCATTAATAAGACTAAGGCAGAGCCAATCTGCTAACAAAGGCTCTAACTGTGAGCGAGCAGACATAAGAGAGTTGGACAATTACTTTTCACTACACTGCTTAGAAAATTCTCCCTTTCAGTTTTCACCCCCCTTTTTTTAAAAATCCCACCAGCACAGAAAATATAATCCATTATTACACTCACCTCCTTATTTATATACAGGCAAGTATGTTTCTAACAGTCTCATGTGTGTGTGTGCGTGCACACACACACACACACGAACACACACACACACACATTAAACAGCACTGCTCTAAATCCAAATCAAACTGCCATGAGTCACACTGTCACCGTGGCAACAGTGGCCGGCTCCACGCAGAACACATTGTGTTATATCTCTGGTGTGTTTTTTTCCAAGCACCACACAAAGACACAGACATGACCAACTTTCAGCTACAATAATTCCTGCACTGATCCTTTGAGGGGAGCCATGAATAAGGCACTGAGCTGTGCAGGTTTGACTCTCCACAGGTCAAAGTTCACATTTTTTCATTCAAATCCAAACGTTTCTTTCCCTTTCCTTTGATCTGAACCGGAAACCTACATGCTTGTACCTGACACATTTGCTGTTTTTTCCTCCATGAGTGATCCTGCTCTCTATCCTGTGGATATGACAGTAGGATTTCTGAGGGGGTCTGAGATGCACTCATACTTTTCACCACCAGATGGTGTCTCCAAACGCTGCCCTCACTTTGCAGAAGAGAAAAAGAGAAAGGGAGGTGTGCTTAGATGTTGCCTGCTCTATCCATCTTCATAAACACAAGCAATAGTCATCATCTGAAAACAGCGACAAAGATAAATGGAGAGGATGCTTGGTTAGATGGCAGGCTTCCTGGTTAGTTGGCTGGACTGCAGGACTATCTGTTGTAAATTTATGGCTCTGTCTAATGTGTTTGTGGTCTGTGTGGCTGTGGACGTGCCTCAAACAGTCACTGATATTCACTGGCACATACTCAGGCATCCTGTTGCAAATTTTAATTAAGACTTGGAGAAAATTGTTTATACATAGTGACTGGTTCATAATTGTCACAGGAAAAATACTGTTTCACCAAGGGCTTTGGAAAACTCACTTAATATTTTGAGTACACAGAACCATTTGGATAACATTTCTAGGTTCCTGGTCTGACTCTAAAAAGCAGTGATACCTGTATTATGTCCCCACATGGTGCAGGAGACACAAAGGTCTCACCATAATGCCACCAGAAATCACAGTCAATCCTCCGTTTTGACAGAATCATAGGTGAGTTTTTTTGACATATAGACATGAAAATAAACCAGAAAAGGCCAACACATACCACTGATAGTTTACAGCTTCTCCAAACAGTTGTGCTGAAGTGAGTTTGGTGTTCAAGCAATTCAGGGCATCTAAAGTTGGCAGAATTTTGGATGAAGAATTAATCATTTGAAAAACATTTTAAAACTCCTCCCTGAAACAGAATTTTTGGCAGTGGAGAAATATTTTGGACATTCCCCTTGCTGTTTGTAACCATTAAAGGCACGGTTGGTAGTCACGGAAAACTAGCATGAATTTGAATGTAGTATCTCCTCAGAACTTCATTTAGCCCCTCACTTGGAGCTCCTCCAAAACCCGCTCACATGCATGAACAACACTGATTCAGGATCATATGATCATGACTTATTCAAAACCACAGACTCCAAACGGGTCCTCAGCACATAGTTTTTGTTTGCACTACCTTACAAGTAATTGGGGTGTAGGCTGTTTTTCTGTCATTCTCCAGCATACTTGGATCCCTCTTGGTTATAGACATTGAATTGGGGCAAGTGCACGCCAGCTGAAATGTACGCACAGGAGGAGAGCAGCGCGGCAGGATGGGATTTGATTGGTTTAAACAAATTGGATGCCAAATGCTAGGATTGGTTGGTGTTTTCCCAGGTTTACTCCTGCTGTAGACAGCAGATATTTTTTGCTCTATTTTAAGAACTCATCATGCATTGATTGCCATCGGGACATAAAGATCATTTTAACCAGAATAACAAGTGTATCTAAATTTGATTACCAACACTGCCTTTAAGGGTCTGTTATCTTATAGTATAGTATAATGTATGGCTACCTGACCATAGTCTGCATGACTGATGCTTCTTGTTCTCTTTTATTTCAGACTGTATAAAAAATGGACTACATGCCAGCTCCTTGGATGGTAAGCCAAAAGATTTGAGCTTGCCCATCCAACTAGATGGAGAATGAGTCATAAACCATGCCTCCACCATGTAAACAGGTGGGATATGGGTTCAACTTTAAAATCAAAGTATACATTCTCAAATTTAATTTGGCTGTTTTGTTTGTAGGTTAAATGTTGTTTGGCTAACTTAATGGGTGCCACATGAACACCTTGTTGTAGGGTAGGCTGGTGGGGTACCAGCCTACCCTACTTTACAGACTCTAAAGTAGGGTAGTAAGTTGTCACTTACTGCAGCTTGGGAATTTGGCATTACTCTCATACAGAGGGTGGAGGTGGAGACATGTCATCAAATTTTTTTCAGTTACAGTCTTTAAAAAACACTCTCAGTTAGTTTGTTCTTAGACGGTTGGCAAATCGACACTGTAAAAACAAAAAAGTTGTGTGAACTCAAATTTTAAAGGCAACTGTCTGCACTGGATTTTTGAGTTTTGAGGCCAACTAAAAATTTTACATTTGAACAAAACTATGTTTTTGTTGAAACGCAACAATTTTTGCGTTTTCGTCCTAATACCGCTGTTGCCTAAGCAAGCTTGGCAATATTTCATATATTCATTATTTATGATCCAACAAATATTTTTCCAAATTTAGGAAATATTTATCAAAGGCCAAAGGGGGTCACAGTAAATTCAAAATTTATTTTTGTTAAATTCACTTACAAAGATAATGACTTTGATAATTGTAAACCTGTTTATTCTGTTTAAAATCAAAATCTGTATTGCTGAAGCGTGTGATCCACCTTACCAGGTCAGGGCAGGGTTTGCATCCTTCTCTCTCAGGTAAACAACCTCACTATTTTTGCTCTTGGTTATGGGGATTCAGGCCCTTTATTCAGGTAATTTGGCATGGCAAGAACCAACTCTTGTGGCCTCCAAATGGTTCTTTATAGCAGGTTTATTGTTCATGAACAGGAGCTAGCTTTAAGAGCGGAGTTGTCAACACAAACTGCTGGCGAATCTGGGTAACTCGAAAATGACAATATCATAGAAATTTGAATTCAATATAGAGGTTTGGATAATCATTGCTCACATTAAAAGTTAAATTAAAACAGTAGCACCAGTAATTGATGATCAACAGAAATGGTCCCAGCTCTGCCTTAGCTTAGAAGTCAACTGAAGTTAACCCAAGGTCACATTTGTCTCTCAAAATCAAGTGCCGTTTCCAGCTTGCTTTACTTTTTATGACAGCAAAGTTTCCAAGTTGATTAGTGATTCAGTCATTTTGAATAAAATGATTTCAGTATATTTTAATAATAGCCACCTTTTGTCTTTTACAGCATTGTATATAGTAGCATTGTTACCTTGGCTTGTGTAGTAAACAGTGTTTTAAAAGAAGCTACATGTGACATTTATCGTGGCAAAAACTCCCAGTGCCCCTCATTTTGATGGTCCTGTTTTCCTCTGGCTCCGAAGTAAATCCTTCATGCAGGATGTGTTTTTCTGTGCTGTTTCATGGTGATCACAGTTCTGGTGACAAGTCTCATCCTCTCTCTCTGGAGGTGGAGTGGGGCTGTGTGGGCTCATTTACAGGCATCAGTGGAAAGTGATTTGGGTGCAGCGTCTCTGCAGCCCTGACTTCCATCAGAAGATTTTTTTTTTTTCCTCAGCATAACACCGGGGATGCCAACAGTTCCATCAGCACCACTCGGTACACTGAGACACATTTGGGCAGCTCACCCTGCAACCATGGTAACAGAAGAATTTTACTAGTTGGCAGCAGCCAATAGAAGGGCACTTCCCACTCAGCTCTGGCCAATAAGGGAGCAGCCTACAGCCCAGCCCACCTTGAAATGACACTCATGGGCTAGTACAGGCAGGATTTAGAGATGTAGGCTTGGCTGATGAACAAGTACAAGTTAGAGTGTGCAGGTTTGTGTGTGTGTGTGTCTGTGTGTGTGTGTGTGTGTGTGTGTGTGTGTGTGTGTGTGTGTGTGTGTGTGTGTGTGTGTGTGTGTGTGTGTGAGGCTGTGGCATAATCTGATGAGAGGCTTCCCTCTCTTTTAACTGCAATGAGCAAAGACAGTGAAGCAGTACTCATTCACTGAGACCTACTGGCATTCAGCACCAACAGTGCAACGAACCCTTCAGTAATCTAGCTTTCACACATTCACAGTCTATAACCTGTAAAATATTTTTCAGCCTCTAAATCAGCTTTTCATGTGTCTTCGCTTTGGAAAAAAGCGTCTGCTAAATGAAATTGTAGAATTGTCTTTTCCTGTGACATCAGTTTTTAAGAAGTTTATATCCATTCAGTTTAAACATCAAGAAGAAGAAAAAACATGTGCCGCCATAAGCTGTCAATAAAGTCATTTATTATTTCACACAATGGGTAACATGAACAACTTCAACTGTAGTTCTTTTTAATAAGTGCTCAACGCTGCCAGCCAACAGAAGGGTAGCAAAAGAATGAGCTTTTCTCTCTGAAGAAAGAGAGAAAAAAAAAAACCCTACAAAGATCATGAGAGATAAACATGACCAAAAGCATGCCAGTGGACATGGATATACATATATATTGCATGTATATATGTGCGTAAGACATATATCTGTATGCCAGCAAATGCAAATACAAAATATATGTGCACAATTACACATACATACTGTGAAGGATATATGCATATGCATGCGCATCTAGTATTTACTCTATATGTCAAATATTTGCAGTTTTTAATATTCATACAATGTACAAAAATGCTTCATGAATTAAAAAATTCATTACAAAAAGAAACATATCAAACAATGTACAAGTCTTGCTCCAAATTCAATTGAAATTCAACTTTTCGGCTCGTCTAAAATATTTATGCATACAATCAAGTTGAGCATGCAAATAAAGGAAACCCACTCTAGAAAAAGGTTCAAATACACTATGTATACAAACTAAAATATGCCCACACTGTTAGAAGAGCTCACTTTGTGCTCTGAAGAAGTACATTTATTGGTTTTCTCAATGCTTTATCTGCACTTTCAGCTTTGAATTACATTATAGCTTAGAAGTGTAAAGAATGCTGTGAGGATGACGACATGTACAGTAATGAGGCTCCGTCTCATGTGACCCCTCACTCCACGTGTAGTACACTCATCACAGTACGCTCCAGAGGGAACTGCGGGTGGGTGCCAGAATTTTTTTTGCTGTTTTATCCCATGCTAGTTACTGTTAAGTGTGGATCACAGTTAATAAACCTCAAACACTGATATAAGGTCAAACACTGCTGCGTTGTCCTTAATGCTCAGACCAAAGACAACATAAAAGACCCTCACATCAGTGCTTGCAGCCTGCTGTAGCCACTTGTCCAGATTAGCTGCTAATTAGAGTAAAACAACAGGTACCTCGGACACTTATCATGACCACATCCCCTCTGCAGCCTCTGTTTAGAGTGAAAGCTCTGGATTAGGACAATACTTGTCAGTGTTAAAAGGCACCGGAGCATTGGCTGGTAGGAGAGACAGACAAGACAGACAACACCTGGGGTCTTTAACTCTTACACCAGAGACCGCTGCCCGACCACGGTATGGAGGAGTAAGCTGCCAAGCATGTAGTCTCTACACCTTGAAAACCACATCTAGACCTCATCTTCACCACAACAGACTGCAGACCAACCAAGTTATCTAGAAAAGCAAGGTTAAGTACACTAACATTAGGACGAGTGCATTTTTGGCTATTTCCTCTGAGAGCTTACACACAACTTTCTTGCTTCTCTTTAAGCTACTGCACTGCCCCAATTGGCTGCAGGCGAAAAAGCTGCATGTCAGCAGAGACTCCTATTTTTGGTCAGGTTCACAACAATGCAGTTTATATCCTTCAAACCTTCAATGGTGTGAAAAAGCCTATCATTTTAGCATTCTGTTCAATTTAATGGACTGGAGCCAGGGCTGTAAATGTACACCCAAATATGTTTAATAAATATTTTTTGTCAAAATTCCTGTATAATTTTTGATCTTAAGCAGTCGTATAATGGAAAGAAGGTCCACTGTGGTTTAAGGAGACAGTCCCAGATAGCAGAGCCCAACCAGTATCCATGCAGGATGGACATACTAACACTATTTACAACAAACACTTTAATACTGTATGTTAACATCTGGTTAAGGCTGTACTGCATAGCACTGCAGCAACTATAGTTTTTATGAAATGATAGTCACTTTCTGCACAAATTATTACTGGTATTATTCACAATTCGAGTTACATGAATTCATTTTATTAAGTAAATAAGACCACTTATTTCTCTTTGTCGAAGGGTGGACCCAGAACAGAAATTTCTTTTAAGGTCATCGCCAGGCATGGCCTGATGCATAGCAAACAACAATGTATGTGAGAGTGGTTTTTCATGGCATCCTCCTCCGTTCCTCCTTTGTATACCGATTGTATGTTGTAAATAACTGGTAAACAACTGGTCGGACTTAATGCTGTTCAGTTATATCTGGGACATTGAGTAGGATCGATATCTCTGGGTAGAAACACATGTGATAAGGTCTCCACCACTGCAGTAGAGGACGACCCCAGTATATGTGTGTTTAATACAGTTTTATCCTATATTATTTATAAGTCCAGCCCTTTTAATTCTGTTATGGTGACAAGGAGACAGATGAGGTGCCAGGCAACAGAGTATGCCGACTATGGAAGCTGTGAAGGGACACAGGCAGTGTCAGGGCTCTGATGACTAAGACACATGAATCATATGCACAATCATGGATATTTGGGGTCAATTTCTGGGGCACTCTTTGCCCATTTGATAGTTCTTGGGTCAAATGTAATTGGCGTGAGAAAGAAACATAAGGCACAAGTTAACTGCTGCAACTGAGAATCCCGTCCGAGCCAGAGAAGACAGAGTCTCCTGGAACAAAACTTGAACAAAGTCATGAAAGAAACACTGATCCATTGCTTATAGTCTGAATACTTATTTGAGAGAAAATACCAACCACTATCCAAAGTCGTATACATTGTAGAGTTTAACAAAGGCTTAACATACTGACACAAAAATGCAAGATGGCTACATTCTAGAGTGCATATAGGAATGCTTCACTTTAGTGCCAACACGATGGAGTTTGTCAAACTCTGATTTATTCTTTTAAATAACACATCCTTACATTGAATACTGAGACTTTGGTTTCTAAATCTAAATAATGGATTTACTTTCAAAAAAATATCTGGATTGAAAATCATGTTAAGTAGAAAGTATGGGGTTCACTTTTTAAAACACTGTTTGTGAAACCTCTTCAGCTGAAGTGTCCAATCAGGATTCAGACCTGGGCTTCGGTTTGACGCTTTTGGCTGCGCAGCCTGCATATACAAATTGATTAAAATAATGCATGCTCTCTGGAATGGATATCCACACCATCGAAGGCCAAAACATAAGGCTGGAACAAGCATGTAAGTGCTGCATTTGATTGATGCAAGTGTATGTTTTTTTTCATAGTGCATTAAACCAATTTTAAGGTTTACCAAAATCACACCTGATATTCCTTCTGTATGCCCCCTGGTTATACACACAAAAATGAGGGTATGAATGATTACATGCAGTTCTTTCTGTCTGAAAACAAACTTGTCTTGAGTCGCACCCACGTCTGTTTTTGGTTATAAAACAATACACAACTTTCATTGTCTATGGTACAACAATTCTATTTGATATACTGTGTGCCAGTACACATCTATAAGCTGGTTTCTCACTGAACAAGGCAGGCGACAGTGGACTTTGTTTCTATGTACAATCTGGGACAGTTTTATCCACCGTATTGCCTTGATGTCACTACTCAGGACAGGTCTGAGCAGGGGGAGAATACATGGGACACGGGTAAGTTTGAGGAAGGAGCAAAAGCAATGACATATGCAAAATATGACTGGGAGAAGATGTAGGAGATGAAGTTGAGCGGCACGCACCAGGAAGGGCTAAAAACTTTGGGTGAGTGTCAAGCAGGGACAGGGACCAAGGGTGAGGAGTTTCCAGAGAATACTGGTTACTCCTCAAGAGGGAAAAAGATACAAGAAAGGTAAAAATAAGGAAAGGAGTCAAGGACAGGGAGAAGTAATGGGGTAAGGTGGCTTATTTACTGCTATTTTATCCCACATGTCTTTGACAAGCTTCCTCAAAAAGGCAAAAATAAGCAGAGCTGCACAGTTTAATATTAACCATCCCCCCCTCCCCTTGCTGGTAAATATATGGCTAAAGCCACATTCAGATACAGTTTCATAAAGTACCATACACATCACTGTATCAGATACATTAAGAATCACATAATGTCCTAAACTATCATAAGTACCACACATTTTATAGCATCAGATTCAGTATCAAATAGTACCATATAGTGCCATTGTAAATGAAGGTCCAATGAATCCTTGAAAGGCTCATGTCTGGTTTAACAGAGAGAGAACACAGGAGGTGCTCTTTCCTTCTGCTCCTCTGCAGATCAGAAAAGAGAAAAAAAAGTCAAAGTGCACTGAGGAGGCACTGCATCTGATAGACTCAAAACAGCAGTGACTCCAACACAGTTACCGCGACACTCCCTCCTGCACATCTATAGACTAGAGGGAGCCCATAACTCGTCCCTGCTGTGGCCTCGGCCCCTGCGTTTCCCAGATTTGGCCGGAGGAGGCACAGATCGCGCTTGATGCACAACTGTTTCAATAGTTGCTGAGATGGAGTCGTGGTTTGAGAACTCCAGAGGCTCAGGGGTCAAGCTGGGCCTAAGGCTCTGCCTTCCTGGCAGATCGTCGCACCTCTCCAGGACTGGCATCCCCAGAGTCCTACCGTCACCTCTCCTACCAGCCAACATGTCCAAGCCCAGACTGTCAGCCCGATCATCCTCTCTTCTTTCAATTGGCTCTGGTTCTTCCATGGGCTGTTTTCTGGGCCGTCCGGGCCGTCTTTTGATAACATTGTTTCCTGTTTTGGCTTGTCGCTGCAGGCGCTTGGCACGGAGGATCTTCTGCACATGCTCAAAGTTCAAAGAATGCATCCTCCTCACGTCCTTTTGGATCTGCTCCACCTCGCGTCGCTTGTACCTCCGCTTACCGGGAACACCTGGTGGTGGAGAGAATGAGTACAAGTGAGTCAAAACATCCTACCTTGAATTAAAAAAAAAGAAAAAAAAGCTCTATTAAAAAAGCTAAATGTTTTTATGCTAGCGTGTCAGATAAAATGAACCTTGGAAAGACCAGGAAAGACATCGTGCCAGTATAGCTCATGGAAAGAACATCTTTTTTTTTTGCTACAAGAGCTTCCTGCTAATTTTGACATATTCATGTAAGCCTTTGAAAGCCCAGCTGAGCCAGGAGAGCAGATCCTGTCCTGTAATTGTCTACTATGGAGCAGAGAGGAGAGAGGAGAGAGGAGGAGATCCCATTCTGTGAGCAGGAAACCCACAGAAATGTCTCCTTCAACCATTTAATATGTCGCTACACAATAACAACCCTGTGCATCTGGAGCACAGGCTGCCAAAAAGCCAAACACACACACACAAATGCAAACACACATATTGACACACTTACCCACATGCACACACTCACACAGACACAAATAAAAAAACACAACATGCAGTCACGCACACATGCACAAATAATGAATTCAGCAGTTCAGAATGGCTGAGCAGAAGAAACTGGAGCCATATTGTTTCCTTCACACTGGTGAACTGGGCAGTGTGCCCTTTACACGCTGTTCTATCATTCCTTTTCCCTCCATTCTCCATCACTCTCTGTCTCTTTTCCTCTCCATTCTTCTGCAACATGCTACTCTCTAATTTTCAATTAAATTTGTATCACAGCACCATTTTATTTCCGTCTCTATTTCAGAAATCACTTCCTGGTTTCTGTCTGTCTCTGTCATTCTTTTTGTTTTCCATCTCTGCCCCTGTTTCTTTGCTTCCCCCCTCCTCTCTGCCTGGGCACCATTCCCAAAGCTCAGACAGCCACAGCCAAAATGGAGGAAAAGCACAATCAGGCACCAGTCACCAAGTAGTGTGCATACAACATGTTTGTTTCTTTTTCTTGAGATATTACTCCGAAAATTGGATTCCTTTACACTTTTTCTTCTTTTTCTCCAAATGCTGCTGCTGCTGCTTCGGTGCAGCAGGTCCCAGCAGGTGCTCTAGAATTGGACTGCACTAAACCAAATCAGCTCTGAATTTTACATAACATATATGACAGGTACGATTGGGGATTAATTTTTAAGGTCAGTGTTCGTCTGAATGAGATTATTTTCCATGTTTCATAAAATGTAGAGAGGATCAATGAAGCTTTGAAACAGATACTTAACATATCTGTGATTTTGTCTTAAATAGTTTTAAGTTCCAAGTTTTAAGTAGTTTTATTTAGAAAACTAGGCTCGGTGTTAGAGTATTTGCTCATGAACTGAGAGAGGAAAGAACTGAGTGTCCTCAATTTAACTCTCAGGTCTCAGGATCTAAATCCTGCTGGTGGGATCAAAATACCACTTATTTTTAAATGACTGGCATTTACAAACTGTCCACTCCAAAAACAAACAAACAAAAAAAAACAAGGTAATCATCAGATTCTCAAGTTTTACCCTATAGTCCCAATTCAAAGAATCTTTGAATTTTGCTTCCCATGGCGTTGTCTTGCAGGCATAACATTTCTGCAGAGAGCTGCTCAGCACTCGGTCTCATTATTGACAGAAACTTCTTTGCAGATCGACATGATGCCTTTGCAATGTAGTCTGTAAATTGTTTAAATAGCAATGACAGTACTGACTGTAAATAGTCTATCAAGAGTAAATAGCTTCTAATAATGTTGTAATAATTATTGCATTCTGGTTATGTTACACTGCTCAGGAGACATTGTTGAGTTAAATCTGGCTTTAGCCATGGTTGTCCAGGACCGATAGAGGTGCAGGACTTCATCTTGCAGAGAAAATGAGACCACAGAGAGTAAAAATAAATTGTAGTTTCTTTGAATATAGCGCCAGCACCAATATTTCTCCCATGTTCCTTAGGTGTGAAGTTACCTGAAAATGTGTTATATACACTAACTCCTTATTTTTTTCATTTTAATCAGAGAAGTACAATGTTTCTTTCTTTTTCCTCAAATGATTTATAGCTTTATACGTTTGTTACACTGCATGAAGACATAATTTAGTTACATTAGTCTATAGCCATAGTTGTCCTGAATCTATAGAGGTGCAGGACTTCACTTTGCAGAGAAAAATGAGACCACAGTGAGGAAAAATGTGGCAGAAACAAAAGCGATCGAAACTGCTTTGGATCCAGGGGGTTAAACCTCAGCTGAACATCTCTCTTTGTTGATAAAGAGTTCTATGCAGACAGTGAAATTAGTCTAATGCAGAAAGCACTAAGTAGCAGTAGTTTATGAGCTGCACAGAAATGTGTACGCACTTGGCACTCTCTCACTCACACACATACACACAAACACACACACACACACACTACAAAGTAGCAGAAATTTATGGGCTGCATACACGGAACATAAAACCGGTGACCTTCAGCAGTGCGAGGGGCTATATAGCACTGAGGACCTGTTTCTCTGTGGAGTAGGAAGTCACTATGACACCAAGATACATGCTCATTTATCCTCTGAAGTGACCAATACCAGGTGACCAATACCAAACCTGACAATAGTCTTTGATGTGTGCTAAGCTGTTTAAAAGTTCTGTTTTATTTTTTTTTCAAGTGATGTGAAATAAAGAAACTTATTTCTAGTTAAAAAATGTATGCATATGCATAAATAAGAGCACCCTGAACCAGACAAACACTCCAAAAAAAAACTCAAGACCCTACCAAGAAGCTCAATGTCAGCTTCAGTTATTTATAAACCTAAAGATGAATATTCCAATATTCATATAAATTTTGCACCTGCACCAAAGACTGGTGAAAGTATATCTGCTGTTTGTATTAGACTGGGGCCTGCCTGTGTGTGCATGTCTGCATGATTGGTTGTGCTGCATACATGTGTATGCACATGCGCCTGTGTTTTAATTGGGCTAAAGCTGTGAAGTGAGGCAGTAAGTCATGCTCGAGGAGGGGCAAGGGAAAAGGGGGACGGTAAGGGTAATGGGGGAATGAGGGGGAGGGGAAACAAGGGGGGAAACAGAAAGAGAAAGGGAAAGAGGGAAGAGACAGAAGGAGGAGGGGGAGGAGGAAGAGGTAGAGAAACAAGGGGAAGTCGGTATGTGGATGTAGGTTTTGAGGAAGGGAGGCAAAAAAGGAAATCAAGGACATAAGTGAAGAAGCAGCAGAAAGGAGGAAGAGGTGAAGACGGGGAAGGTAGAGGAAGAATAACAACACTGGAGGGATAACACGGACAGGGGGGTGGATGGAGGGGGGGTTAGCTTGTATATGAGTCATCCGTCCTGGTTCCCCTGGGGTGGGGGGTGTATTCAAACTGAGCCCCTGGCTTCTCCTCCCTGCCACTGGACTAGGCCCCAGTCATTAAACCTCTGGCTGCCAGCCAGCTCTTTTAACACAGGCAAGGGCCTTTTACGGCGTGTCTGTAGAAAATAAATCACACTGTGTGAATAATATATCTCTGGCAAAGGCATTGGCAGGAGGGGAGGGGAGGGAGGGGAGGAAGGAGAGATTGGTGAATTATAGTTGTCTCCATCCATGCATTACGTTCTCTCTATCCCCAGCCAGATGTGCTCAAAGACAGCAGAATACAGAATGTACCAAAATACACATCAGTCTGCTCCTAGTGCTGAGAATATATATTAAAAGGAGCTACTTTATAGATTATGCTGCTGTGTAAATCTTAAAGGTGAAATCTCTGTTAAGTTCCATGAACATGATTAAGTTCTACACCTGGAAATGATTAGCCGGTTATCACCAGGGAAAACAACACCAGACAACACACTTATTAGATTTTGCTCCCTATTTAGCTTTAACAGTTCTGCAACCTTGGTAGGTCAAGGCTGTGCACAAGAAGGCTTTATCATTTTACATCTAGCTATTCACCTTTTAGCATGCACATGCAGTCTTTTCTCATAATACTGGATCTGCACTCATAAGCCTTGTGCAGGCTATGTCAGCATATCAATGAAATCAATCAGTTAATCTGTGGTTGAAAAGGTGAGTCAAAAGGAAGGCATGGGGGTAAAAATACTACCTGTGTCAAGTGGTTGTGTTTACACAAGTACACAAGTAAACATAAACCACACAGGGTGACTGGGGGCATTTCTGCTTGTGCTGACTTTCTATATGAATATAAACCTGGAAAAAGCGATGAAAATGAAAGTTTTCTCCGTGACTCATGGGATATTAACGTTGTGACTTGTGCATCATTACAGCATATACAACAGTGTTACATCTGTAAACACTGGTAAATGATCATAATAAGTGTGGAATCAATTTATCCAGTAGCTGCGAGTCTTATGGGCATGCATCAGGGCGGAACTCTGCTGTGCCCGATGCAGAGAGCTGAGAATTGTAAAATACTCGCAGTTTTAAACACTCAACTAAGAGCAGTGAGTGAACAGGACCACAGCCAATCGGATGCAAAGACCCACCCGAGCTCTGCCTCTTATTGGTTTACAACACGATATGATTCTACCAAAATTTTGTGTTTGGTCACAGGAAAACAGAAAAATGATGCAGGGCTTCAGGTATATCAGTGCTACTGAGATAAGATATGTCGGACTCTGGAGCCCTGTCAGAGTTGTGCTAGCCCGATTGGGCATGTTCTTACAAGTATCACTAGTAACGTTTTAAACTTGCCCCAGGAATTCAGGCATCCCTCATTGTCAAACCCTGGTAGGTAAGAGGAAGTTAGAGTTAGGTAATAAGAAGTTATCTTTTGCATTGATAACACATACAACGAATGAATGTATGGTTTTATTGTTGGAGGGTCTTACCAGTGAGGGAGGGACTGGAGTCCAATTGTCCAAGCTCTTGCCGAGCAGTTTGGAATGACAGTAAGCCCTGATCTCCAAACTCAGAGAGCCTCGTCTTCCTGCTCCTCCCACCACTGTCGTCCTCATGTGACCCCATAATGAGATCTGAAGCAGACTCAGATAGCTGAGATTGGCTGCTGTAGCTGCTCATGAAGCTGTTAATTGGCTGTCGAGTCTGACGGGAGTGGAACTGGCTGTCAGTGAGAGAGTGTGTGGACAGCTGGTCCGATTCAAAAATCCCTAAGTTGGACCCCAAGCCTGACGCTCTCCCACTGCCCCTCTGCTTCTCCAGATGCTTCGAGGAGACCTGATTGGCCAGGTCCCTCCTGTCACTCAGCATACTGAGGCGTGCATTTGTCTTGGCTCCACTGAAGAGCCCACCCAGCTCCTGGCGGTCTCGCAGTGAAAGAAGGGGTTCATCCTTGTGCTTGTGTTTGTGCTTGTGCTTCCTTTTATGGAGGCGAACCCCTGCAAGACTTCCTGCGTTGCCACTTCCGAGGGAGCCCAGGCCCTCTCTTACTGAGGGCCCCTGGAGAGGGGCACTGGTGCTGCGGAGCTTAGCTCCTGGCTGGAGCTTTGGGTGTCCACTAGGGTGAAAAGCCTTGGGTGGAGGGACTGCTGGCCTCATGAAGGGAGATGGAGGCGCAGGACCAAGTGAGTGATGGGGTAGGTAAAATGGGGGAGGAGGGGGAAAGTAGCCCAGACTTAGATGAGGTGCGTAAGGCATCGCATATGGTGCTGCATAGTAATTGCCCCCAGCCAGCGGATAACCATATCCTTGAACGAAAGGCAGCTTAGATGCGATTGGCTCGCTGACTTTTGCTGGACGGCCACGTCTCCTCTTAGCCTTCAGATCAGCACTTCTGCGGAGATACGAGCCGGAGTCACATGAGTAGGAGTCGTAGGTAACAGGGTAGTAATGATGGAAATTGAGGCGGAAAATTGATGGGTATGGGTGCTGGGGGTAGCAGGTGAATCGCCTGTGAGATACTCGTAGCTGCTGGAGCTTCAACACGACCTATGGCAAGATAGAAAAGAGAGAAGATTTAGGAAAAGATGCCAAATAAACTTCTTTTAGAATTTAATAAACAGTGTTTATGAACAATTTTTTCCAACCTCCTCCAGTTCAGAGAGAAAGTGAAGGTGATCTCGACTTTGTAGGCACTTTCTCTTCCGCCGATGATGTTTTTGCTTCTTTTCCTGCTGTGACAGGAAGTTGTCGGCAGCAGTTACTTGACGATCACAGCGAGCTCGGCTGTTCCTATTGGAAGCTTCTAAGGCTGCTGCCTCAGCAGCCTCATACCCACACAAGTCAAATGAGTACCTGTTTGAGCACAACATATAATCACATTAATGCCACCAGCTCTCAGAGTATATGTCTGTTTAAAACTACAACATGAATAACTTAAATAACGATTAGAGTAAAGTAAGGAGGTATAAAAACTCTGTACCTGCGTCTGGAGGCGGGGCCCTTCTCAGTTTGGTCTGAGGTGCTGTTGTTGTCTGTTCCAATCCCACTGTCACTGGGAATAGTCTCCTCACTGTGGGACTCACTGATGGGGGACAGGGTTGCTTCTTTCACTGATGCACCTTCTGACAGATGGGAGGGGGAGTTAGCCAGAAGACGTGGAGGAGACAGCTTCCATCCTCCAGAGAGAAAGCCTCTGCCGGGAGGTTTTGATGGCAGGGCTGAGATGGGCTGCAGACTGGGCATTGTGGCATCAGGGTGGCTTGCTCTTAAGGATGGAGCAGTGGAGTTGGGAGATGAGGTGGAGGAAGGCACTGCAGGGCTCTCATAGAGACTAGAAGTGGAGAGGGACATCAGGGGCTTGTCCCTGGAGGGTTTAGAAGGGATGGAGCCCTGGGTCTCTGCTCTGGGTTTACGTCCTCTCTTCTTACCAATGTAGATGGTTCCTCTTTTACTGACATTTATCTGTTTTCCCAGCCGAGCCTCGATGGTTGATGCCATAGCTGTCATTGCTGAGGTTACCGGGGCGGAGGAGGACTTTAAAGCCAAAGTGCCATTTTGACTGGAGCCTGACAGAATCTCATTCAGGATGCTCTGCATTTTCCCTAGCTTCTTATTCACTGGTCTGGAAAAGCCCCTGCCACGCTTTAGTTTCAGACTGGTAGAGTTGACACTGGGAGTGGTGGCCATTTGAACTAATGTGTTTAGAGTGTGTGTCTTTCTTCTTCGGATCAGCCCTGCAGATGCGTCCTGTGCCAGTGGGCTTGGAGGTGACGTTGAGGTACCTTCATGGATAGTCTCCACTGTTAGTAGTGGCTGTTTTTTGGGGCGGCCTCGTTTCCTCTTGATGGGTGTGTGGACAGTCAGGCTGTCAGTGTTGGTGTAGAGCGGACTGGAGGGGGTGATGGGGAAGGCAGAGGGTGGGTCAACCAAGGTGGAGGGGCTAGCCCTGATGTCTCTCTGGGGTGGTGTGAGACTAGCATGGCTTTTGGCTTTCAGGTAGGACCACCTGTCCTTGGTCTTGCTTTGTCTGGAGCTGGTTGTGGAGCTGGTGCTGTGGCTGGGGCTTGGACTCAGAGCAGCCCGCGGTCTGGGGCTTGGACTAGGACTGGGGCTTATGTTAAGCCTGGGTTTAGGACTTGGGATAGGACTGATGCTACTCCTCGGGCTTGGGCTCGGGTTTGGGCTTGGGAGCCTGGGGTTAATGTTCAGATTGGGTTTGCTGATATGATTGTGGATTGTTTCTCTGAGTTTAAGGGCATCTGTGCTGATCTTAGGACGTCCAGCAAGGTTCTTTTTCATCCTGTTTGACTCTGGGTCAGTTCCACTTGTATCTACTTCCCCTCTTTCAAGCCTGTCAACCCGCTCTCCCTTTTCTCTCTTATCAACTTTATCTACTTTATCAGTCCTTTCTCGACTGACATCTGCCTGGCCTGTAAGTCTAGAATCATTTTTGTGAGTCTCTGTCTTATGTGCTACTTTGGGTTCTGGTGGCCCAGCCTGATGCTTCTCTGTACTCTCTTGCCGTTGGTGAGATTGCTCTTCTGCAGAAAATGACTCGTCAAAAGATGGCCTCCTTCGCCTCTTTCTTCCTTTCCCTTCCTCTGTCAGCATAGGCATCCCTCTTTCCTCTTCTTCTCCCCTCCTCCCCATATTGGCTCGCTCTCTGTCGTCTTTCCTCCTTTCCTCTCGATCTTCATGGAACCGCTCAGACGTCTCCTCCTGCCTGTACTTCTGTCTCTCCTCTGCATCAGTCGGGCTTTCTGATCCTTTCTCTGCCTGACGTCCCCAAGGTGTTTCAGCACTATGGGGATTACTGAGCGTCCTCTGGGAGTCCTTCCTGCCGTACTTCCTCTTGATGTTCCCAAAGAGCTGCTCACTGACCTCCTGCAGACCCCTCCCCCTGGAGACAGTAAACATAGGAAAAATAACAACATGAAATTAATGAAGAGAGAAAGAGAATGAAAGGTATTCTGCCTGCACTGTAAAAGCACTATTAGTTTGGAAATTTATTATTGTTGTGCATCAACTCACATAAAATTGATGTCATAACTCTGAACTCTTAAAGGTACAGTGTATAGTTTATAGCAGCATTTAGTAGATTTGACTTGGTAGACAATGAATATGACTGTTTAAACACTTGTATATGAAAATTGTTTGTTTTTGTCCACTTAGAATGAGCCTTCTATACTAAAGCTGGTTCCCTTCCACAGTTGCAACCTTGCTACTGGAGATAGATGTGTTTCTACAGTGTCACAGAATGGACAAACTAGTAACATGCATTTTTGTTTTTACAGTGGATGCTGTGGAAATGCACTGGTAAGGAAACAAAGTATAAGAGGAAGATAATTGTTGTTTTGTACCAGAAAATTAGAATTTCAAGATTTTTGTTTTTAATAGTACAGAAGAAGGAGGCTCAATGTTTATCGTACGTGACAGGAGCTGCTCATCCTCAATGGCCACCATCACTTCCAGGATTTCACAAATTGGAAGGATGAGCAAGAGTGTTTCAGTCTTTAAGTCGACCCCTTCGTCCACCCCTAATATTGCTTTCATTTCATTTCCATTCACAGGACTTAAAGTAACATGCTTTCTGGAGTCCTCAATCAAATGCTTTTAGGAATGCTTCTTTACAAAAGCATACATCAAAACATTCACATCCAATGTCTTCCTTTCTCCTAAATTAGCATTTTAATGTTTTAGCCCATGACACATTTTACATCAAAACCTGAAAATGTGTTTTGTTTTTCTATTAAATGTTACTGTATAACAATGTATTTCCAACATGCCCTACGTAAACTGTGCAGTTTTTATTTCTGTGCTCATGTTTGGCCCAGTAAATGATCCATCACAGAGTAAAATGAACCGTACCTGCTAAGGGAGGTCAGGTTGAGAATACTGGCGTCCGTAACTACCGGCAGCTGCAGGTCTGGAGTCAGAGATCTCTGAGGTGAGGGGCTCTGTGTAGCTGATCGTGAGAAAGGATGGCCCAGTTCTCTGGATGTCTGTGAATCTGTAGGATTGGTCGGGGAAGTAGAAGGTGCTGTAGATGTGATCCAGTCTGGGTTGATTTGGTGTTGGTGGAATTGTGGCGAGTGGGCGTGCTGTGTTTGCTGTGTGTGAGAGAGTGTGTGTGGAGGAAGGAGGGAGCTGCGGAGCTGGTGTTTGGGCGGAGTGTGATCTCCCAGTAGTTGCAGCAGGCCTCCTTCTCTCTGCTCCGGCATTCTGAACTGGCGCTCGTAAGTCTGGAGACAACAGAAGAGCGATAAAAAAACCTGGTTACTACAAACAAAATCTGATCACATGACAACTTTTAAGTGCTGTAGGGACAAATGATATAATACTGTTATCATAACTCTATAACTGGTCTATTTCCTGTCTTCATAACAACATCATATATCCACAGAGAAAACACATGTAGGACAGCATCCAGTTCTGCATCCACTTTATTTTTGTCAGCACAAATAAAATCAGTGAATTGTTGTGCTGTGATGCTACATTCTTGTATTGTCACAGCAGGATCGAGGCTTTAAATACATCTTGTGTGCATGAGCAAACAGTGCGCCACAAACAAAAGGCTTGTTTACAGAGCAATTAAATTCCTGTGGCAAGGATGTTGCATGCTGGGAGAGCTGGGGGGATGTAGTTTGGGTGTCTGACTGCACACATATTTAAACACAGCACTCTCACTCTGCCATGTCCCTGTATGCTCTAAACCAAATATTACACTATATAACGTTTTATTTCATAGGAAACTTCTGCACTCTGTTGACAAATGTATTTTACAGAGACAAACTGTTTACCCCTGTACTGCTTACTGGATATAAATCCTGAACTATGGCATCTTTTTCTAACATTTTTCCACTGAAGGGCAAAAACTCTGTAGTTAAACATTTTTCAGGAACAATTTAACATCAGTCCATGTAAAACTGAAATGCCAAAGAAATGATACAGTGTGTTATACAGTAAAACCCTGCCGAATGTATCCGTGCAGCATAATCGGTGTTCTGTTGGAAGATGAGAAATAGAGCAGCGGATGGCCTTTGTGGTTTAGCCTGTTATTAACAGACTCAGTATGACGCAACAAGACACTGCTTTGCTGCGCTGCAGGGAGATGTAACCTAACCACAGGCCTGCCTCTCAGCATATACACACAGGCAAGCAATCTCACACACTCATACACATCAGAACAGTGAATGTACACATTTAAAGGCTTTATGAAATCTTACCTGCACAGATAGCAGAACAAAATGCTAATGTATGACACAGGCAACTAACTTAAATCTAGATAAATGAGTGCCTTGCACAATGCACACATTCTTATACACATTGTTATACACATATTAAAAGAACAAGCCCTTCATTTTTTTCTGTCTCTCTCTGCACTCTGACAATGTTCAGCCCTCACATCATCAGCAACTTTTGGTCCTGTTCAGACCCTTTCTACTTCTATTAAGTTTCCCCACTCACAAACACGAGGAAAAAAATACACAAATGGACGCTTAGTACCACAGCACTTAGCCAGCTCATGGATGAGAACACACACTGTAAACATGCAAGCAAATACTGCACATGGTAAATGATTAACAGTGTATCACAAAATGCATGTGCACAATTTCATTTATACACTGCACAGCTGAGATGTGTGTGTTTATGTGCATAGGTGCGAATGTGTAAGTGTGCATGGTGACACTGGAGAAGGCACCCAGTGAGTCCACAGAGGGATAAGATGACAGACACCTGATACACACATGGTTTCTCATTTAACCTGTCCAAGAGTACCTGCTGTTTCAGGTTAAAGGATGGCACACAGGAAGAGAGAGACAAGGATATGCAGCACATACACACTCATAACGTATCCTCCCCTCTAACCACACAGCAACCACAGGGAGATAATAAAGAGAGGGGCATGTACACCTTTCCTACTAAAGATAGGAGAGCAACAGAGAAGAGAAAAAAAGAGGAATGGGTCGCTCACTCTCGTCTCTGGTTGTGGTTTGGCACCAGTTCAGCTTTTTGTTCTTAGTTTCCGCCCTTCGACCACATCCCTCTCCTCTCCTATCTACCTCTTACACTCCATGAAGCTGTTCAAGGGAAAACATTCACTGTCTGATATGAACACAAGCAAATATAAATAGATAGAGGTACTCCCGTGGTTTCTGTAGTCAACAAAGAACAAAGAGAACTCCTTTTTCTCCTTGATTTCCAGACAGTGAGTGTACAACGTGGTCACTCCTACAGCCTGATTCATTTTGACAATTACACAAATGTTTTTGGCTCTGCAACAGAGCTGTCAGAAAATATGTTGAGGGGTTATTCTTGTGTATCCTTTATGGATTTGTTATTTCATGTGATATTCACAGTATGGAAATCACTGCCTCGGGATAACAAAATAAGAAGCTCTGTTTTTGGGAGAAAATAAAGATTCAATAAAGTTTTTAATTAGGAGTTGTGTTTCATCCTCAGCCTGAGCTTTTCTTTACACAGCCTTTAACCATAGAGTTGAAATTTTAACCCAGTCTGTTCTTTTACAATGTTTTTTTTTCAATTTGTTCTGTTAAACACTTTCTATTTCAGGGTCTTGGTTTTTGAGATTTGTTTGTTTAAACTTTTGTTTCTATTAAAAAAAAAAATTGCATGTTTGTATGAAAGGTGCTTCGTCAATAAAGTTGAGTACTATCTCTGTTGGGTCTGTAACCTCCCTGTGCTGCTGCTGGTCTGCAGCAGGGGGCAGTGCTCAGGAAATCAGCAATCTCATGGACTCTGACCCTCTGGAGCAAACCACAAGCACAAGAGCCGCAAGGCTTCAGCCTTTTCCACCCTGTCTGTCTTCCTATGAGTCCCCGCTGATCACATTCAGATAAGGAGGCCGACACAAACCAGAGCCACAGCATGTTCGGTCCTCAGCCTGTTTGATGCACTCTCCCTCCCTTGAGGCTCTCAGGGCTGTGTTTAGGGGTTAGGGGTCATGCTCCGCAGCTAGGTCAACAACCATTTCTAGGATGTCTTCCTCTGGGTGAGCACTGTAACAACATGGATTGGTCTCAGTCAGCCACACGGAGCTCTTCTGACACCAGAACACAGGCAGATATGGACCCACACATTCCTTTCAGCTGGTGATGTAACCATCAGATAAGGTCAGAGCGCAGTGGAGGAGGTCATGGATAATATGTGACTAAGTGCTGCAATCACCAAGCTGAAAGGCACTTTGCAAATGACATGAGGAAAAATGCATGTGAGAGTGTGTCTGAATGTTACATTCACACTCTGCAGGTTATTTTGAAGATCTGAATTTTTCTACTCCTCTGGTTTGATGTGAGGGAAGGTATGTGACGGCCCCTCCTGTCCTTTCCTCTCCTGCAGCCTCTCATTTTCCACTGTTGAATAAACTTAAACTCTCTCCCTCTCTCTCTCTCTCACACACACACACACACACACACACAAACACACAGCACCCTGGCTGCACCATTATACTGGGAAAAAGAACACCCTAAACAGGCACACCCAAATCTCACAAGCCTAGCACAACACAAACACACATATACAGGACTAAACATATACACAAACTCTATGCACACCACCACACGCACACAAACACACACACACACACACACACACACACACACACACACACACACACACACAAACACACACACACAAACACGCTGCCCTTCAAATAGTTTTTCGCAGCCTTTTATTTGGCTGCACGCCCGGTGGTTAGAGTGTTTCATTTTTCCCTGTGTATGGAACTGGGCAGCTGTCCAGACAGACACACAAAGAGAATGAGAGGGAGACAGAGGGGGAGAGAGGGAGAGACAGAGAGAGAGAGACAGAGGGAGAGTGAGAAATGGGGAGGGGGGGGGGAGCGGAGGGGGTTAGTGAAAGAATGAGAGAGGCAGAGAAGAGGACCAGCAGAAAAACATGAAGAGAAGTGCCTAGACCCGTTAAAAACTAGTTCTCTGAATTCTTATGACTGATATGATCCTGCCCCCCCTCCCTTTCTCCCACACACACACACTTCTTGGCATGGACACCATGCTGTCTCTCTGCCCCTGTGGCCTTGTGCACTGCCCCCCCCCTCTCAATCTCATCCCTCCTTTTCTTCTTCTTTTCTCTTTTCTGGAGCTGACCATTCTCCCCCTGTGGGAACTACCATCCTCCCCACCTCCCCCCTCAGCCCCCTTACCCCCTTCTCTCTCCAGCTCCATTCAGCACCCTGCTTCTCTGTGATCTGGGTTTCTGACAGCTTCGGACACACACACACACACACACACACACACACACACACACACACACACACACACAAACACACACACACACACACACACAGCTCCTCTGCAAACAAACACCATGAATACTAACACGGTTCTGTGTCCACAGCACTTAAAACAGGGAAGAAGGAGAGGGAGGGGGTGCAGAAAAAAGGAGGGAAAAGTGACAGAGGAGAAAAGAGGCCCTGTGTTGATCTTGTGGCCACTCTCACAGACCCCCCCATCCCTGTATCTCGTTCTCTCGTTCTTCCCACCAGTTCTCCTGGGAATAAAGACTTCCATTCATGCGCCTGAGGAGACCCACAGCAGGGGAGAGAAAAGAGGGAGGAGAAGAGGGGGGAGGAAGAGGAGGAGGTGGTGGTGGGGGGGGGGGGGTGTCAAGGTGGGATGACTGGGATTGATCCCACTCCCTTAAATGTGTGTGTCATTTTTTTTCTGATATCACTTAGCATGTGCTAACTTAGCCAACCCTTCACTCTCTCTGTCCTGGCAGCATCTATGCCAGCCAAGGCATCTTCTGGGAAAGCTGGGTGGGAAAGTTTGGAAAGTTGGGCTCCATTCAAAACATCCAATCTCAGACTAATGCTGCAATTGCAAAACTATGTGTACAGCCTAAAGCCACTATTTAGCGAAACAAAAGGCTTGATTACTTGGGGGAAAAAAACTCTTCACTTTCCTCTATTTAATGCTCTCTCCCTGCTCGGCGTTATCATGTATTTGATCTACAGTACAGCACATTCATCCTTCAGGCAACAGATTTAATGCACAGCAGTAGGTGTCAAGTAAAAAGTTCCCTCCTGTGACCACAGCAGTAATCCTTCAGATTGGAGTGCTCCTAAAGATAGCAGCAAAACACACAAGTGTGTTCTTGTCACACTCTCTTCAGACACGCTTACACATAGATGACTCAATCTGAACAAAAGCCTCTGATTGGCTAAACCCAGGCATGTTATTACGGTGCAATTGGAGGTTTTCACCCTCTCAGTAATGACAGACACAATTTACATGCTACACAAAGTATACGTCTAATCCCTGCTATTAGCATTAATGGTGCATGTGCAGGCATATGTGTGAATAGCTCTAAGAACCACATTACTAGCCTTTTTTTTTTTAGAGTGATTATTACAGCGATTATGTAGCAAATTGTTCCTTTTATGGACGTGGCCAAACCTCCAGTGGCAGTTTTATGCATTTCAGTCAGCACAAAGAAAATGTACACAAGCATGGAGATTGGCCACACACACACAGACACAAGGCCAGTACAAGTTGGAGTGCCTCATAAATACATATAAAACTGTTTAATCAATGCATTTATTGTGGAATTTAATTAACATACCCATTCATACATACACAGCAAAAAACCAAAGGGATGTGTTCCTTAACGCACACTGTGTACCACATGAGCCAATCATACCACTTCAGTCCAACAGGAAACAATTAACAGCCAATGAGCTGCTCTAAATCCTAAGGGATAACTTCCTGTGTGGAATGATGGGTAATTCAAGACAGAAGCTGTTCTGAGATTAAACACTTCCTCTGTGGTAAACTGTGGTACAGCAAAGCACTGCTCGCTGTTAAGTTTTTCAAGAAAAACTCACTTGTATGCTTCTTTCCTTATAATAGGGAAATAATCACTAAGAATTTTTCATATCTCCTGAGTGTTTTCGCTTTTAAGTAGAAAGATGTCCATAACCATGTGATTTATTCCACTAACATTTCTTTTCTTTTCTAAAGTGTGATAATTTTTGACAGTATGCAACAACATACAGCAGACAGCAGAAAATGATAGAAGTTATATAAGAGACACCCTGCTGAAGGGCTAAACTCTGATGCTGATTTTAACATATTATCAGTAGTCAGTGTCTATGTCTTTAGCAGTTTCTCTGTCTGTTTTTAACTTTCTTCCTTTTGCAGACAGTGTTGTCATACATTTCCAAAAACACATTTTTACCCCCCCCCCCAAAAAAAAAAAAAAAATCCCAAACTGGCAAGGAAACTCTCTTTTGGTTAGGCTAGAGCTACAGTACCTCATTTTCACCTTCTTTAAAGACTAGCTGACTGTGGCTAACAACATTATCTCACAAATGAGTCTTCTTCTTTTGCTCCTACTGCTTCCTTATTTGTCTGTCCCCCTTTTGTTTACAGCAGGTGACAACAAGCAAGAACAACTTTCTGCCAGCCCCTACTTTGCACCAATTAGTTGCACGATAATACTATATGCCAATTTTTATCATTATATCCAATTTTCATTTTTTAAAATGTATTTATCATCAATAACTGTTATTGCAAAAGGCCTAATTAATTAATAAATATAAAAGCATTTTGTGTACTAAATCTAGGCTTTGTATTACACTCAAAAGTGTTTATAAACTTCACATTTTAAAATTCAAAAAGTGCAAAAAAATGACTGTAGGTTTTCTCCTGTTTGGATATTTTATAGACTGTACAATTAATTCTGTAATGAATCACCTATTAATCCATCATGTATATAAACATTATCTGCAGTGCTGCACGAGAAATTCATTCATGCAAAGATGCCTACAAGGAGTTTCAAAGATACAAATGACTAAGTCAAAGAATGACTCCAGACTACACTTGAAGCTGAAATAGTTACACTTTCATAGTTCAGTCTATATATTCCTGTGAAAAACTCCAGTCCTCAGATGATCTCTGGTTCACAGGAGGCAGAGAGTCACAGAGCTGCTGTAATGACATCCTCAGTGACAGGGAGAATGGGCAAAGTGAGACACAATAGTCTTAACCAATCAGACGGTCCGCCTCCCCTCAGGCCCCCTCGTACCAACAATAATGCCTTTGTATGTGGCTGCACTCCACTCGCACGTTCACGCACACACCAGACACACTCAAGCAGAGCAAAGCGGAGCCTCCTACACTTTTTCAGACAGTCACAAAGGGAGGGAAAGAAGCAGGGCACCAAATCTAGAACTGCCATCGGTACATGTAAATAAACAATGTTGGAATCAGAGTGTGGGTATTCTATCTCTCCCTCTCCCTCTCTCTCTCTCTACATGCGTGTGTGTGTGTGTGTGTGTGTGTGTGTGTGTGTGTGTGTGTGTTTCCTCCCAGGCTGAGCACATGACTGCAGCTGCCCCCTCGCTCCCTCGCCTCAAACTGGTACCCCTCCTTGTTGTAGGTGAGAGGTCACACGGAGTGGCATTCCTCTCAGTCTGAGAGCGAGCAAGCGAGTGAGCATTACACTGAGCAAAAGGGGGGTGAGAGAAGGGGGGGGGCAAGCTGGGTAGAAAACACAGGGGGGCACAGATGCAGCAGAGTAGGGCAGGTAGAAGATGAGGAGCGCAGGGCATACAGGAGTGTGCTCGTGAGTGTGGGTGAACATATGTGTGTGTGCATGAGCCAAGATGGACGACTAAACAGGAGACTCTTGTGACTCTCCACTGCTTCATAAACACAGCTGTTTGTTTAGTCTGAGCTGACCCAGGGGACAGACACACAGACAGAAGGACAGACAGACACATTTATATCATTTATTCATGTCAGCATTCATACTTAAGAGACGAGGGTAAACAAACAGCAGAACCATAGACGGATTATTTTGCAAAGCGTGCCTCAAAGACGGGAGCAGTACCAAAGGACTGGGCACAGTTCAGTAATGTCTGAAAGAGCCTGGAAAAGTTTTTGTTTTCTTGTATGAATAAATTTATTCAGTGAAGAAATGTTTATAGTTTATACTGGTGGTCGTGTCTATGATAAAAAGGCCGGATGAAAAAATATAGTCAAAAACATTATTTACACATAAAATTGGTAACTAGAAAAGAGGTTCTGATAGCAGTAGCAGAAACCTGCTTCTAATGCTTCTAATACTGACTGTTATAAAGTACATTGCCATCCAATGCAGAAATCCCATTTATTCAAATTACGTTACATCAACTGTGTAAACAGAGCCTAAATTCTTGCAATCACTGTTTGTGTAACAGGAAATTCTTGGTAATAAGAGGTAAAAAAAAACTGTTAGACCATTTCTAAAAATCACAAAAGACTTCGATTTTTTTTCTTTTTGGTCTTCAGCACCCTTCTGTGTCGTCCTCCTTGATCTGACACACAGATTCAAAAACCCACACACACCTCTTCTTGCAGGCATGTCCCAGACAGCTGATGGGGCCATCAGATTTCACTGACAGACATACTTACACATCAAGTGAGACACAGTGAAAGTCAATACTCTACTGCCTTCTTCTCCTCTCCTCTGGTTCCTGTGGATTGCCTCCCTCCACCCAACATCACCCCCTGTCCCTGCTGAAACTCTTCTCTGGACTGCAGAATACACCCCTCACATAAACACACAACCTAATACACATGTATACCCACAGTGACTAACCACAGAGGCTTGATGGAGTCACAGCAACAAAGCAGCCACCAAGAGCACATGATCCTGTGACTCAACATCATCTTCTGTGGCCACAAGAAACATCAAACATGGCTGCCCTCCAGATAATCACATAATAATGTGAGTATCAGGGAACTCCTGTCAGAAAATCTAATCAGGTCAGAGGATACTTTTTATTGTCTTTACTCAACTACAGATGTTGCCATAATGTTGTTTTTTTTATATATATTTCTTTTATTTTTTGAATGATGCGCTGGAAGCTGCTGAGTCTGGCTGCTCTGTTTTTGCTAAATACTTTTATCTTATTTTTAATGGAAATGTCTGTGGGGAGTAGAGTTAATTCAAGAGAGGAGCTTCCTGCATTACAATAGAGCAAATCTGGAGGATATCACCCCATGAGATAAAGAAGTGTTTCCGGGGATGCTGTGCTGATGCAAAGGTAAAGGCAAGGCAATGACTATAAGCCCTTTCTTCCATCCGTCATCATGGGGAATATCTACTCTGGATCTACTTGGCTTCATTCAGACAGAGATGCTAAAGTTAGTGGCAAGATAAAAGGTGGGAGACTAGCTTTATTTGTAAATCATGGATGGTGTGATCCTGCTCATATTACTGTCAGAGAGAAGATGTGCCAACCAGAGAGAATAAAACACTTGATCTGCTGTATGCCAGTTTCAGGGATGCCTACAGAGCTGCTGCCTTGCCATCAATGGGCAGGTCAGATCGCGGCCTGGTTTTTCTGCAGACCTGTCGCAGACCCTGTGTACTCAGGCAGCCTGCAACTACCTTCACAGTCAGGAGATGAACACCTGAGGCTGGTGAGGCTCTGGGGTGCTGCTTTGAATGCAAAAAATGGAGTGTGCTGCTGGAAACAGATGAGAGCTTTATGGACATTGGGAGACTTGATTTAATGTTTGTTTTATGCGATTTTTTTATAATTTCATCTGCCAGATATTTGAATTTACCTTCCAGGATGAACAAAGTACATTATATTCTATACTATTCTATTCTATAGCTTAGGTGTTTAATAGCTGTTTTTACCAAACAAATTTACTTGGTGAATACTCTTGTGGGTGAGTGAATTGCTGCCAGCGCTAGTTCAGCCTGTTTGTAGATGCTCTTCTTGACATTAGGTTAGGGTTCCTCCATTATTCATTGTTCCAAAGGTTTTTCAACAGGAGCTGACCCAGAGGTCTCCTCTTATACAACATGACAGTAAAAGGACTAAAAAAACTAGACAGTTACAACTGATACACACAAGTGACAACAGAAATCCAGAGATGAAATACAAATATATTTAAATAGCAGAGGGCACCGTCTGCATTTGACTTCTCCTGTTTGACATGATTACATGTCCTACATGTATAGAAGATAGAAATTTTGCAGTGAGGATTCAAAACTAGGCTTTCCCACACACAGACGATATCTGGGCAGTATGCCAAACTGACTGTTTTGGCATTTTTCTTTCCTTTTTCTCAATATAATATCTGCTATTAATAAACCGATAAACTCACCCACTTTTTATAATACTTATGTAGGCCACACTACATGGCAGCTTCTCCACAGCCCTTCTCTAAGTAAGAGCAAGAAAGAGTAACACAAAAAATAACACAAGAGCCTAACTATATTATCTGGGAGAAGAACCTTTTGTGTCCTTTCAAAATAAAAGCATGTTTGATTATTACGACAGTAGAAAAAGTTACCAAGACATAAAGTAGTAAAAGGCAATAAAAGTATGAGTAACAGCACTTTTTATAAGTCATCGCTCCTTTAAAGCTCAACTTGTAATAAATCATGTAAATTTGGTATCATGCCAAATATCATGAATCATACCCAATGATGACTTCTGCGTATCATGACATCCCTTAAAAATAAGTATTTCTCAAAACCTTTAGCAGGCTCCTTATTTTGCACTAGTAACATTAAGCTAATTTAAGTGCTCTTTCATACCTTCAAAGTCAAATAATGCAAAAATGATAGCAACTTTGTCATATCCATCCAAGGTTAATACATCAGTTAGTTTTTCTCAGTCTCATGTCATCCAATCTCAGAATCAGTTTAGACTCAAACTCTAGTATAAGAAAGAAAATATAGTATAGAGCATCCGCTGTTGTCTTCATGTCCATTGATAGCTGCAGCCTGACAGAGCCATGGCCATTTCGTTAAAGGCAAGTGCTGCTTCAGGTCTTCATTAAAATGTAACTTGAGCTAGACTGGCTATTATAGTCTGCCTGCATCTGCCTGAAGAGGGACAGCGACCCACTGGGACTGGACACAATAGTGAATGAATAGGACCTGACCTTTGGGACAGATTGAGAAGACGGTATGTGTGTGTGTCCGATTGAGAAATTAGCTACAGTTCCAACCAAATGGTCATCACACACACACACAAACACACACACACTCACACACACACAAACTCCAAATCCAGCCCTGAGGGTAAGAAAGCAAAGGCCAGACTCCAGTTGTCTCAACCCTGACCCACTCGCACAAACAAACAATTCAGTGGACACACACACACACACACACTGATGCACACACAACTGTGGAGTCCAGCTACCACCTCAACATTTGAATGTCCAGCAGGGTCAAAGTTCATCCCTTCTTCTGCCAGCCTCCATAGTTCTTTTGTATGTGTGTGTGTGTGTGTGTGTGTGTGTGTGTGTGTGTGTGTGTGTGTGTGTGTGTGTGTGAGAGTACATATACATGTGCTCACTGGGAGTGACCTTGCAGAGTCATTCATTGTGGAGGATACACTGAAGGACCAATACTACCGCAGAGCTGATTAGGGAGCAATCTTGCTTGGTGTGATGTAGTGTGTGTGCGTGCATGCGTGTATGTGTGTGTGTGTGTGTGTATGTGTGTGTTCAGAGTGAGAGACAGATGAACAGATTGTGTTTTGACTCTCTTCAGGTTTGAGAGATACTCAGGAGCAGATCAGAGGTTAGATGCAAGGAGATGTGTGAGTGTGATATCGTTGTAGAGTGGGCGTTGGTGTGTGTTTCGGGTGTGTATGGGGGTCAGACACAGATGGACAGCTGGTGTTTCAGTGGTGCTAAATCACTCACCCCTCCCCAGTATGCAAGCACATACACACATATACACATGCACAGACACACACACACACATCCCTTCCCCCATCGGCCACAAGGAAACGCCCCTTAAAGCATTCTCAGCTCTTACTCTAAAGGACTGCTTATGGACACACACACAAACACACATATTTAACTAAATAAAAACATGGCTATATTTACCACAATGATTAGGACCAAGAAATTCCAGTATGACAGTATGGTCAGGCTGTCTAAGAGGTGATCACTCCTGGTTGTACATGTTCATAAATCAGTCAAGGATTTCTTTTTGTGGGTGAGCTCAATGCCTCACACTCACATATATACATACACACACACACACACACACACACACACACACACACACACACACACACACACACACACACACACACACACACACACATTTTATGAGCTCATCACATCCCTTAGGTCACCAACCGCCATCTCAGCCAGGGATAAAAAAGCTCACATCAAAAGACTAACCATCTCATACACGCATGTGCACGCCTAGCATGCGCACACACTTGGCGTGGCAACTGTGGCAGCATTAATTTCCTTGTGAATGCACTTGACTAACACATAATAATCCCAGACACTACTGGGAGACCACCAAGCAGTAACTCACACACACCCACATACACAGACACAGACACAGTCACACACAGCCAGGGGGACCACCAAGCAGAGGGGCTGTCAAGACAAGATAAGTGTGTGTCTACTGTCAGGGTTTGGAATAGGCCTACTAACACACACACATATACAAATACACACTCACACAACAACAGCAGCACACAGCCTGGCCTGGACTCCTGGAAAAGCTCTGGCTTATCTCTCCCCACAGATAGTGAAATGGATTAAGAGCCACATTTGGCACGTCCTGAGAACTGGACAGATAACCAGGAAAACACTCTCTCTAACTGCAATCACTGCTCAACATGATTTGTGTGTTTGTGTGTGTCTTCGGGTGTGTGTGAGAAAGATGCTGGACGCATTTTAGCTTCCATGTGCTCCTGCATGTGTAGGCATTGAACCAGTAACCATGAGTCGACGTGTGGGTGTGTGTGAGTCTGTGTGGTAATGTGTGTCTGGAGGAGTGATGCAGTGGTTGACCCAAGACACAATCTGTTTGAACACACATTCATCTTGTAAACACACACAGCGTGTGCAGACAAAGAGCTGTGCGTAAGGGGACGTTCAGCATGTGTGTGATGTCAGTGAGAGACAGAGAAGGGGAGAGCATCATATCGCATTTATTTGTGTGCGTGGGTCTGTCCCCTGACACTTGGCGGCTGCTCATTGACCCGCCTGATTACAGAAGACTGCTGTGGAGATGGTTCAGAGGTGAAAAGTATGTTAGGATCTGAGAGTTGTGCCATTTCTCTTTTCTTTCTGGCATGACCAGTTACCATATCACTCACTTATGTGATTACTCACTACTCCCTATGTTCAAGAGACTCAGCTGTCGAAGCTATCAACCCTCATGACTTTTTTTTTCTTTTGCAAAATTTGATTTATTGCATCTTCTTTTCATTTCAATTAGAGACAAACTAACTGTGAACAACAAGGCCTATGGCACCACCAGTGTTTGAAACAACACTTTTGCCAACCGTTGATTCATTTTACTTTTTTATAATACTGGTCTGTTTTCAAGTGATGTACACAATTTCATATACAAGTTGTTACTAGCAGTTTATATTCTTGAAATGTCATGGGAACATGTCTAACGAACTGCATGTTGTTGATGTTTCTAAGAGACAGTGTTTTACTTCAACACTGTGATCCCTAAAGCAAGTCAGCATTTGTCCAATTGGTGACTTCTTTTGTCTGATAAAAACTTTCCGCTCTGTTGAATATACTCGCTTGCCAGCACTGAATTGATACAACAGAAATGTAGTAATATAAACTGGAATCAAGACACACTGTTTGCCAGTGCAGTGATGCCTGTTAACCTAGCCAATATCGGTCAACACCAATGATGCACTGATGCTAATGATAATGATCTCTAATGCTGAGGCCTTATGTTTGAGAGTTGTTCCTACTTAAAAAGCATTGTGAGTGCTACCACGTTTGCCAACCTATGCTTCAGTCCAGTACAATAATTTAATAACCTCACCAAAAATCAACAATTAAATCAAATAACTTCTATCATTGTGACGAGAACATCACAAGCACAACTTGGCATGTGTGGAAAGTGTTGCAATGTTAGTGAAGTCATCAGTTAGTGTTATATATTAATCAATAGTTATTATAGTGTTATTATCTCTCTTTTTGATATGTTGTGTAAGTTATATGCTGTTTCTCACATTAAATCTATTAAAAGAACTTATGACATCAAATGCTTCATACATTTAACACTGGGCAGGGTGTACCAGTAAATATTAGACAGGAGGTGACTACAGTGATTTTTGAATGGCAGTGTATTAAAAGCCATACTTTTTATTAAAAGTAACCAATTCCACCTTACTGTTTTATGTTGGTATTGTGTCAACTGTCAAAAATTTACATAACCACTTTGTGCATTTGGAGCTGTCAGAAAATGGGGATTCCTAATTCAGCTTTTACTGGTTGGGGGTGTTATTTTTTGATACTGAGCAATGCCAATTCCCCACATGAATAATGGAAAGTTTGTCTGAACAAAAGTTGAAGAAGGGAAGAAAAGAGGAGCTGTGACAGCTGAGTTTTATTCTGCAACAAAAGAATGGTTTAAAAAAAACACCATGTCCATGTCTTTCCTTGCGCCCTTCTCCATGTTTGCCTACTTATCTGCCTGTCTACTTCTCCCCTTCTTCATCCATTAGAGTCAATTCTTTGTCTTAATGGGCATCCATTGTATCCTGCCTTTACCCCTCCTCTATTCATCGGACTACCACACGCACATACACACTCCCTCTGAGGGGGCCCCTTAACCAGGCTCTCCATATGCCTGACCCCCACTTCTTTTCTTCTCCTCCTTTTTCCTCCACAACCCCCGTCTCCTCTCCCCTCGTCTCCTGCTCACACTCTGGCTTCTGCTCTGCTGCTGCTGCCCCACGCTGCCATCTGCCACAAGACAACAGAGGCTGAAAGAGGGAGGAAGAGGAAGAAAAGAAGGGTGAAAAAGAACGAGTGAAAAGAGGAAGACACTAGGGAAAAAGATTGAGGAGGAAAAGAGGAGGAAGAGAGACAGATAACAGATAAAAGATAAAGAGAGAAAGAGGTAGAGAGTAGATGTGGACACAATATAGCAGAGAGGCTGTCCATCTGCTCTTCCTCTCGCCTCCCCTCCTCCCCTCCTGACACACAGCCTCACACACACCACAAAGAGAGTATTTAACCTCAACACACACGCAGGCACACACACATGCACACACACATATGAGAGGTAGACAGAGAGCAGCCTAGCCTTTCTATTTAACCCGTTCTTCTCCAGTGAGCTCGCCTGTATTACACCCTTGGGGTGGCAGGTGATGGCTGGATAGAGGGAAAGGATGTAGGAGGGGGGAAAGGGGGAGAGGGAGGGATGGGGGTGTGATTGAGGGACAGCGTGTTGGGGATGAAGGATTGAAAGTGATCTGAATCAACACCAACACATCCTCCAACCCCCCTCCCCTCCCTAAACCTCAATAGAGAGCAGCTTGCTTTCCCTGTCACTATGACAACCCCTGTCAATCATACTGTAACAAGGGGACCAATGGCTGGATTAGAGATGGGTGCCCCCAATTTAGATTGTAAGCTAAGTTGTGGGTATAACCAAACTTGAATAGTCAACTATGTGGAAAGAATCTAAATCCTGCAGATGACTGGTAGCTGTAAGGATCCTTGAAGCTCAAAGTGTAAGTAGAATGAGTCACTAACCAGTTTTAACCAAGATTCCAACTGTTTAAATCACCTGGTTTACACTAAGACTGGCAACCAAGGGGCAACACCTGGTTGAGAAAAATGAAGCCTGTGGGAAAGGGCTAAAATTTGCAGTTCATTGAGAATCCGCTAGAGGCTGGCTGCAGAAAGACCTTAAGTCACATACACAAAAAGCCAAAAAACAGACTTTTATGGCATTAAAAAGAATATTCACAGCCTGGTTCAAAAGTTTAGAAGAATAATAGGATCATAAGTTTGTCCAATCAGGGGCACAGCTCAGCTCACGTGACTGACAGGCGCCCTTCAGCTGTTAGAAAGGAAGCTTAAAGCCTGCGTCATATCCAATATGGCCCTGTCCAATGATTCCATCTGACTGTATCAGGAATAGACGGGTGATGTCTTGGAGACTACGTCCATATTTTACACAGTCTATGCTGGCAACACACTTTATGATTTTAAGCCACATTAAGGGCCAGTTTCACTACTCCCAGGGATTGAAAGGACGTGTTCTGATTCAGGCTCATTGTAACTAATCCTCAAGTGTGTGAAGTCAGTACAACTATTTTATTTCAATAATATTTACAATTCCTGGTTGGAAATCCACCAGGATACCTGCAGTAACCAATGAGAGGATCAGACTGGGAAGTGTAATCAGCTTGGTATTAAATCTCACAAGCATGGCAGGGAATGTAAACAAAACTGTACACAGATGGCCCAAAATTTTGAAATTGGCAAAAGATCTAAAATTTGTTTAGTGTACTTAATGTAAAGATACACTGGCTACTTTTCTTATTTAATTCTTTTACAGCATTGTGTATCTTCAGTTCTACTGCATGAGTCTGGAGACAGCAATAAGAATGTGTAATACATTCATACACTGCTGGTCAATGAGCCTTACTGACACTATGAGCTGTATGCAGCCTTTACCTGGCAGATAAATCTAATGTACTTCAGTTCAGTATCTCATTTTATAGACATCCTATCTAATAGAAAATTAGATGTCTGATACATTATCTGTGATCTGGCCATTCAAGGCTGAGCTATTGGTAAGAGTAACATTAATTCAGTGCTTTGCCCTGACAAACCTCTTAAATTTGAGAGAAAATTATAAGACTGAAGCACAACAGTACAAATCAGCCCGGCATCATGTTGACAACACAACACCTTTGCTCCTGCTGGGCCTGTTGAGCTTTGAGACATGGAGATGGCTGTCAGGTTTGGACACACAAACACACACACACACACACACACACACACACACACACACACACACACACACACACACACACACACACACCAGACTGTGTAGGTCAACACACTGCAAACACAGGATTCCCCAAAGGACCTGTGCCTACACAGTATCACACACACCTAACACCAGTTTAGAGGGTGTGATGGCTGAGAGGGGGCAAAAGGAGTGCGACCCAAAAGAGCTGATTTCATTATATGAGAGGAGAGGAGAAGTGTAGAGAGGAAAGGAGCAGAGAGGAGAGGAGAGTGGAAAGGTCTCTGTGTATATGACCACAAATGGAGAGAGCAGACACCAGCTGTCACTTGCTTATGTCAGCCCTATTCTCAGCTCCTATGTGAGTGTGTCTATGTGTGTGTGTGTGTGTTTGTGTGTGTTGTATTCCTGTGTGTGTGTGTGTGTGTGTGTGTGTGTGTAACTGTGTGATCTCAGCTAGCCATGACTGGTTTCAATTACACAGCAAACTTTGACCCTGCGCAACCAAGCAGGGAAACAAGCTACTGAGCGAGAGGTACAGTGAGAGGTCTCGAGCATGCGAGAGGCAGGAGTTAGTTCAGAGATGTTAAACTGGAAAGACCTCTGCAGAGTTTTTCCACTGTGTAACGACTAAAAAATGTAAAAACAAAAAAACAAACAAACAAACAAAAAAATATATGTCTTTCCACATACATTAAAAAAAGCATACAGGTGATTGCACTTACTCTTTTTCTTGGAGGTCCTCGTTCTTCATCTTTTTGGCCCCTCCCTGCTGTTGCCCCGCCTCCTGTCCGCCCTTGCCTTCCCCCTTTTCCCTCGCCAACAGGGGGTCTGATGGTCATCCTGATTTCAGGTGGACAAATGTAGTTCTCAAGGTTCTTGGGGGGCTTCTTAGTGCGCTTGGTTGTCTGGATCTTTAGCTTTAGACTTCCTTCCTGAAAACTTGCTTCCTTGATGGAGAACTCCTGCTCCTCTAGAAGCCCCTCCCCTTGTTCCTCTAGCCCCTCCCCCTCACTGATGGCACCATTTATCACATCATCACCGCGCGCTAAACCCATGTCCCCTGCTCCCTGTTGGTCCCCTTCATTTGGCCCCACCCTGCCTCCCTGTAACTCCGCCTCTTTGGGTCGGGCCGAGCCAACCAGATCCCTTGGCTCCATCCACACTCCCGCCTGAGCCAATCAGGATGGGGGAAGCTGTGGCAGCCAGCCAATTAGTAAGGTAGAGAAAAGTCGTCAGTTGGGCTGGTTGGTTGTTGTCAACAAGCTACTGAGGTTGGGTTGGTTGTCCCGCAGGAACACGGCGAAGCCAGGGACAGTCTGCAGAGAGAGCAGGTGAAGGACATGATTAGGAAAGAAAACAAAACAAAAAAAGAGTCCTGTCATCCCTCTAGCTTCCCTTGCAGTGCAAGCTTTCAACACAGGCCTGTCTGCTGTCATCAACATCATTAGCTGCTATGTATGAAGACAAACACACAAGCTGCACAGAGCTGTGGAGGCATGTCGCCACACTCATTTGCATTCTGAACCCTCGCAAAAACAAACTCTGTTTTGACACCAACTTGCCTTCCTCTCTTCCTACTCTCTTCTTCACTCACTCTTTGCTAATCTCCTCTCCCTCCCTTCGTTCCTCACTCTATCCCCAGGATGGATCTGAAGTAGAGCCGTGCAGACACCAGAGTGATCAGCGCAAAATAAGACATTCCTTTTCTTTGCTCTAAAACCAGGCTGAAGTTAGCCTGAGGACACAAGAAGCTGACTTCTGTTTTTTTTTTTTTTTTTTTTTTTTAAATCGTTTTCTTTTCAGCAGAGCAGAGAGGCAAAGGAGGGAGGGAATCACACACATGGGGAGAAGTGAAGGCAGCAGAGAAAGACAGAGAGAAGGAATCTAAATTCTTTCCCCAGATGTGGTTTACGAGCTAGTCTGGAAAAACTAGCGTCTGAACTGTTTTACACATGCATGAAGTGGCACTGATATACACAAGCATGAAACACAGCATAGAGTTATGCACATAAATACACTTAAAAATAACGGTTCGACTGTCACTTGGTACACTTATTTGCTCCTGCTGCTGTTTGTGTGTTCTAAAGAAAAGATTTCATTGGCCATTTAACAGAAACTTCATTTTTCTTTTTCCTTTTTGGATCACTGCACATGCAGACACAGATTTATAGAACATACCTCCATCAGTACACATAGTGACATATGCATTCACTTTGGCTTACTTCCACATAAACAAAAGGCAACCCAAACAAACACTAGACTACACTTCACACTACAGCTCCAGGGAATCCCATCAGTCAATATGACATGAGGCATGACTGAGCTGGAAGAGGGGAATGCTGTCTAACTCACTGAGCTCAGACCAACACCATTTTCACTGATGTGAACCTAGACTGGACCACTACCTGCAGACATGACTCAAATAAAAGCTTACAGCCTGCTGCAGATTTACAAGAACCTGAGAGCACAAAAGGTTTACAGCACATAAACCTGTATACAGTACTACCCAACCTGACGGGGGTAATATAGAATTACTCACCCTTTACCCTCTGCTAATATCCTCTCTGACATGGTACTGCTGGTATTTTACACTACTTGTGGTGTGTGTGTGTGTGTGTGTGTTTTTCTACTGTACCAGCCTACGCTACTGTACAAACAGCTGATCCCCTTCATAATACCTCACAACACATGCTATGCCTGCTTATCCTTTCAGGTCCCAGAGGACTGGATAAACTGAGCTTGGTGCAACATGGACAGGTTTCCAGTCACTCACAGACTGACACATTAATACTCACATCCACACCAACAGTAGTTAAACATTAACCTAAAAGTGATGTCTCTGATGTCTCTTTGGGGGAACTAAAAAGAAAACGTTTGAACTGAAACCTCCCCGCTGTGCTGACCAGTTCACCCCCTGTGCTTACAGTGTGATTGAATAGTTATAATCCACAGCAGTTTAAGACTGCACACAAACACTGTTGAACTGAGGTCAAAGTTTTCCTTCTGCTGTTGCAAGATTAAATCAAAAGGAAAAGATCTGTGTCTTCTCTTGGCCCTAAGTTTGCCAATCTAAAACCACAGCCTCTCAAAGCTGGCTCATGCTGGGTTATGGATGTAGGTTCTGGTAGCCCCATGCTGGTTAAGAATGTGAAAGGCTTAAAAGAACTAAATTGTGGTTTGGCATGTTTCAGCTTATCAACTCTATGTTTCTCCATTACCAAATTCTAATTGGATTAACGGCATTACATTTTCCAAAACACAGCAACAATTTCTAATTGATATAATTTCATAAGGGAGGTATTGATTCAAAATGATGGGTGCAAACTATGAAACAGAACTTGCTAGAGTCTGTTTTGTTCCTTATTTTGTTCTCTATTTTGTTCTCATATAAGAGTCACATTGTTTCTCACAGTTACACATCTCTGAGGAGGAACTGTTTCAAAGATTAATCCTTATTGCCTTCAGGAAATCTTCCAACCCAACTTTCAAACTGCCTTGCAATGACCTTTATAGATGGAAAAAACTTAAAAATTCCCGTCAGTCTTTCAAAACTTATATTGTTTGATATTTTCTGTTTCAATTCAAGACAACAAAGATTTTGAGTGCGGTGCTTTTTGACAGCTTAAAATCCCAGATGTCAGAGCCTCCCCAATTCAACTCTTCTGTTAGAAAAAGTCTTCAAAAGAGACGCTAATGCAGCATAACCACCAGATGATAAAGGTTACACCAATCAGCAGAAATGACATAAAAGGGATAGTCTGGGGACAGTCTGCAAAATTATTTTCAAACCTTTTAATATTGAATAGAAACTACTTATGAACTGGATGAGTTCATAAGTGGGAATTCAGAGTCAGAATTTATGTTTTGTGAGGGTAATTTGCATTTAAGAATTTAAGTCATGCAAAACCATGACACTAGCCCCTCTGTATAAGTTTTATGTATTCAAAGTTTTGGAGGCCAACACAAAAAACAGTGAGTTCACAAGGGCCTGTCTCTGATCATACAGTGCCCGCATGACCTTTTTTGGTTCTCCAGGATCCTCCCAGCCCCTAATGTCAGTGTGGTGACTCTGCCTCATGGCATGCATGAAAGCCACCCTGTGTCATGTGACTGTAGGACAATGACAGGAAAAAGAGACAGCTGCCAACCACCACATCATACACGTGGAAAAAAGAGACCAATCCACTCTTGGTGGTGCTCTTAAGAGTCCTCTCTCAGCTGTTTGACAACAAAATGGCGTCATATATTATTACAATCCTCGGCCTGGGCCATTACTGTTTAAACTACTTAGCCTTGTCATGACTACTTCTCTTGCCCCCCTGCTCGGTGCCCTAAGCTGTGTTAGTTCTCTGTTAGCTGAGAGTTTATGTAAGACTGACCCCTCCTCGGGCCTCACTCACCCAGCCTGAGCCTCCCTGTCTCCTCTCTCCTCTCCCTCTCTCCAGCTCTTACACACACATACACCTCGAGCAGCCTCAGACAGCAGGCTGATTGTAAGAGGCCAGACTCGCTGCATAAATAGCTTTATTATGTTCTCAAAAACCTAGCAGCTCTAACAGGCAGCTTCCCTCTCAAATAGCATAAGGTCGCTCCCTGTGCTGGATGTGAGAGGCTGTGAATGAGACACTTTGCCTCATCCTTTGAAAACAATTATGATAAAGCATCGATAATGGAGTACAGACGGACAGAGCAGAGATGGTGAATGATATGGACACAGACAAAACAGAGGTAGACTGCATGTGTGTATATGTGTGTGTGTGGGTGTGTGTGTGAGAGAGAGAGAGATGGCAGCAGAAATACAACCTTTTAAGGCTGCATACCCAGCAGCCCAGTGCCTGAGGTGGACTCACAAATAGCTCAAACACACATGCAGACAGATGCTCACACACACACACATTCACACACATCCAAAAGCACAGCAAACGCCTGTGAGGTTGCGCAAGGTGAAGAGACTTTTTTATTTTTCTCTTCTTTGATGTGAGAGTGGAGAAGAGGCTCGACCAGCCCTGGCAGAGGATGAATATTGTCTCTCTGCCATTTTCACTTCTCATTTATCTTTTTTTCTCTTTTATTCCAGCCTTTCGGTTAAGGGGCAATCACGTAAACCAGTGTTTTAAGAAGAATCGGATTTTTGGTTAGAGACAAATAAAAAAAAAAAAGCATGGCCCCCTCAGTCTATCAGTCCTCTGCCTCAGAGCGGGACAAGGTGAAGAGGCCAATGTTCTTACCTGCCTGTATCAAATGCCCATTCTGTTTTTCAGGTAAGTGTTAGGAACCTCCAATGTGGCACAAAAAACACTTTTTTTCCTGCTTGACATGTATGTCACAGGCATGTAGTCAGCTAGAAGGATAATCATAAAGAACCATGTGTGGTGGCCATAATAGAAAAAGATGGCCTTGTACAGTTTGAGCACGAACATGCAACCGCACACGCGCGCACACACACACACACACACTTCTTTGAATGAACCATATGCCAGGTAGCACTAAAACCATCCTCATCTAACTACCTCTGCACAAGCAGATGAATGTTAAACCATTTTAACTGCAGCAGAAGCCACAAAATGGCTGTCAGCAAAAAAACACCTCCCCTTCTCCCCAACTGTCTTCCTCCTTCCCCTCCACTCACTCCCTCCCCCCTCCAACCTCTGTTCTCTCCCCTCTTCTCTCTGCTACCTCTTTCCTTTCCCCTCTCCCTCCCTCCCTCACTCTTTCTGTGCGCTTTGCCAAAAGGTGCTCCAGTGCTGATATTCCGTTAAGCGTGCCTGCCAACAGTTAGATTTGTCCTTGGATCCCGTTCACATTCCCTCCTCCCCCCTCTGTGATCTTGTTTCGGCCCGAGGTATCCAGCTCAGAAGGGGGATACACCTAATCGATTTCTCACGCTTTAATTTAAAGGTGGCATGGGCTTCTCATTACTTAATAGAGGGTTTTAATTGCCTGCCTTATACTTCTACGCCACAAAAATGCTGCCAGTTTCCACTTCAAACCCCCAAAACCTGTTAACAAGACAAGATCGAGGGTTTCAATCACCTTTATTATCCAACTCTCAACCCGATTTCTCTCCACCTGGTCACACACCTCTCTTACAATTGCCTCTGTATTGATGTCCTTGCTCTTTGTTTTCATTCAGTACTCATTTCATCACTTTCTTTCCCATATATCCTACAGACCTGACCATGTTTCCACACTTTCTCTGACTCATTCAGACTTGTCTATTTATCTTGTGGTTCTGTGGTTGTGACTTGAGTTTCTGGGGGCTACTGATAACAGCAGCATACTGCAATTCATTTTGAACTCTCACCTTCATCCACTCAACTGTTTCCGACTTGCAATTGAGTGATTGGCTATTGATAAATGTAACCACAGTAGAGTAGCTCTGGTTTCCAACAACCCAACCATGTGTAATAAGGGGGACACATTTGTGCATATGTAAGTCAGAGGTGCTCCACTGCCATTTTCTAAACCCAAAAACTTGATTTTGGAGTGCAAAAAAATAAGAGATTTATTAATTGAAAACCAGTGTTCCGTAGCTTTGACTAACATTACAACACTATACTGTACTTTTTCCTCTTCTTTTTTAAACAACCTTTGACTTATTTTGGGGGGGCAGAGGTCATTGGTTGAGGCATCAGACCATTAGATAGACTGCCATACTTGCCAGTACTGGCACAGCAGTACTCTACAACAGATTTTTGGCAGTATTTGAGTTTAATACCAATATTGCTATTGGCATGGCTAATACTATACTATTATAGCAGTATTAGTAGAACTATTGATATTGGTATAACTCTGGTTTATTTTACAGAATAAAGCCAGAGGAATAAAGGTGAGAAATGAGACACACTCCTTGCATACCAAGTGTGTTTTAGCTCGAAACTTCCCCTGCACTTTTCCCTCCTGTAATTCAACCAGCACAGGTTTAAAAGCCACGTTCAACATCCAAATGATCACACATTTCAATGGTTACAGTTAAACGTGACAAAGCTTATGACAGACAGAAGTAGTCACAACCATGTGCCTGCATGCAGCATGTCATAGACTGCTCCTCTATGTGATGGACTATCGATGTCAATGAAGAAGCAGGAGGTCCAGTCCGAGAGAAAAACATTGGAGCTGAGCGCATGAGCAGCAGTGTTTGAGCTGCCTCTTGATCAATGTGTAGTGGACACTTTATCCCATTGACCTAATTAGCCGTTTTATTTTACCGCCGTCCAATTAACAGGGTATTACACACATTAATAATAGCTGGAATACCGAGCGCTAGCGCATTGTTTGGGATGGTCTGTGTGTACGTGCGAGACTGTGCGCGTGGTGGACTGAGTATGTTGGCGCGTGCATGTGCTAAGTCGAATTTGTTGGCATGTGACTAGAAGAAATTTCACCAATTTCATGTTAACAGCAGAATAAAAAAAGGACCCATATAGGATACAAAAAAAATGCACATGTTAAGTAAGCATGTAAAAGCGAACATGTAGAGCAGACGCACAGCAGCACATACATTAAAAACGTGGAAACATTTAAATCAGAGGTGTATTCAGGTGTGGAATGTAGCCAGTCAACCGGGATTACTTACCCATGTCTAATGTTGTCACACACTCGGCTCTAACGTGTAAATATTTTATCAAGATCATTTACAATCCATTTAGACACATTTTACACAAGCGACGGATGGGATGACAGCCTCCCTGGGAGCTGTCAAACGGTGCCACAGTATATGTAGATATTGTTTTTGACAGAAAACCCCGAGGAAAATGGCGTCAACGGGGCTTTGGGAAAGAAAAAAAAGGAAAATAGGATTTGCAGCCGATATGATGACAGGGGCGAGAAAGGTAGCCTTACAGGGAGAAAAAAATCCAATAGGAAACTTGGCTCTTGTGTCCAATTCCAGTCAGAAAAAGAGATCTTTAGAAGCTCCGGCGGATTGACTCTTGTTGCAGATCCGCGGAGGTGCAGAGAGTCTCCGGTGCCCTGCAGGATCGCTGGTCACTCGGGGAGCTGCACAGCGCTTAGATCCCTCGCAAATCCGCTACTCGACTCAGGGTAGGAGAAGGAGGGGGGACTAGGACTATTACTGCAGTCAAAACAAGCCCGCATACGACTACAAGCCCAAATCCAGCGGGAAAATGTCAGAGACAAGACCGCGCTTTCCGCTGTCACTACACGAGCCCGGGGATCCGAAGAAGGAGACGGTGGGTTAGGTCGCTTTCCTTCGCCTTTTGCATCGGATCAGGGTCTCCCTGCGTCCGCCTCTCTCTCTCTTTCTCTCTCTCTGCTTTTCGAAATGGTGAATGTCAGGTCCCGGAGTCTGGTGTCTGGTAATGATCTCACCCAGCAGACTGAGAGCTCTGACCGAGCAGATCAGGGGAAGAGGAGAGGAAAGAGGAGGAGCGACATCGCCTCCACCTGGCAGCACGGACGCTTAACGTGTTTCCTTTTGCCACCTTCCCATAATTCCCAGGGCTGTAGGACTTTAGTGCAAGGTGGGAAAACAACATCTGGCATAAAGCTCGTTGTTTTGAGAGACACTAGTAAAACAATGTGATATGGTGTATTTTGCCAACAGGTCCATACACAAGCATGCATACACTTTTTCTGAGTCTTGCTCTGAAGTAGTTTATGGGCTGGATGAGAACGAAAATTGAAATGGTATGCTATATCTTGTGATTTAAGACGCATGCTTAATGAATTGTATGAGTCTAAATGACACATTCCTGCCAACTTGTCCTGATGAAATTGTTTAATATGAGTTCAAGGCTCCAATTAAGCATACACTTATTGGGGGAAAATGTTTTACTGTTACACAAGGAAACTTAAAACACCATCCAATGATTTCAGGAAAAAAAATAATTGGAAGTTTGTCTGCCAAGAAAGCATCATCGCAAAAGCATACAACTGTCATTTTACAAATCTTTTCATACAGATTAAAATAAATAAATCAGTACAAGGACTTAAAGTTGAATTCATAAATCATAAGATTGTGGGTTTCAGTCATTGCATTATAAAATGATGTGTCTATAATGATGTTTTGAATCATAACCTAGTACATAAATCTAGTTAAATGTTGGGGGGAGTTTCTACTTTTTTTTCAAACCCGTGGTCTAACCCATAAATAGCCTATGGTTTATCACCTTTGTCATAATAGAAAAAGCTTTGCCTCTAAAATCATCAGTTGCCTGCTGATGATGTGATTTGACAGACACAGTATAATGAAATCCAATATAACATGCCTGCAAAGTGAGACAAAAGCAGCAACAACACATTGATTTCGAGGAAGACAGTGTGGGTGAGTGAGTGGACGATTACAGGTAGGTTAATCTTTGTATCTGTGTGTGTGCTGGTGCTTTCCCCTTATTATGTCAAATTACAGCAGGATGGAAAACTCATACCAGCCAAACATGAACAAGCCACATTTGTTCCATTAACTCATCATTGTCACAAGTTGTATTGATATCACATCTCCATGCAAACCTTGACCTTCCCTGTATGGAAAACATCCTTTAACATTAGCAAGTGATGCAAATGATGTCAGATGACCTTTTCTCTCTGAGAGACAGAGTTAGCTGTTACTCATCTTTGCCATGTGTGAGTGTGTGGATGTGTGTGTGCAAAGCATGTGCAGAGTACCCACTGGGAGGTATTTCATTAGCCTGGCTACTGTTTATGATTATGTGCTCAGTAGCATGTAGATACTTAACACAGTTTCAAATTTGTTGTGAGAAATCTGCAGTGCCATCACTGGTTTGGGTGTTGTTTCTTTTCACTTCCCCAGCTGCTGTGGCACACTGACAAGACACACAAACTTGTAGGGTGTGCATTTTTCATTGCTTGTGTGTTAGTGCCTGTGGTTTAAGTGTACAGTAAGTTGTGTTTAAAGTCTCAGTACCATACACTTTAGTTTTACTCCTTTACTGTACACTCTACAGTGCATTTTATTTCCGTCTCTGTAAGGAGTAAATGTCTTTAAAATGATAGTAACTGAAAAACAGAACTTCAACATTTGGAACATTTTCAAAAGAGCATGCTTTCAAAAGAGATCTAGATCATTTCAAATTTTAAAAACAGGGTTAAAAGTGGATTTGGGTTAAGGCTTGAACGTAAGCTTTTGAATTAAGGATTTATTGTACTTAAAGCTACTTAAGACTGTTAAAAAATGGAAGCAAATTTAAGGTTTTTGAGATAAAGAAGACTATAAATATAAACTAACAGAATATTGTGTGTGTGTGTGTGTGTGTGTGTGTGTGTGTGTGTGTGTGTGTGTGTGTGTGTGTGTTTGCACATGCTCTCACTCATGTGTGTCTATTGATTTGAGATGTGTGCAAGAATACAAAGAGACCCCTGAGAGTGAGGGGTCAACAGCTGCTCCCCAACACCCAATCAATTGCTGGGTATCGGTAAACATTACACACAGACATACATGCATACACACACACACACATGCACGGACACATACAGACGGCACTCTGTTCTTGAATCTGTTGCCATGGATACCAGATACAGGCAGCCAAGAGGGAGCAGTTTTCCAGCTTAAACTGTAAATATTGAATTATGACAGAGAGGAAGAAGACAGCAGAGCAGGGCAAACGTTCCTGCCTGAATGATCTAAATATTCAGATCATCTTTTCATCTCTATTCACCGCTACAGGAAATCTGGTGCATCATTCATCTTCATCAAGTTCTACACAAAAAGATCAATGTGTCTTCTCCGGTCTCTGCCATTTATCCGAGTCTCTATTATAGACTGAGAGCTGCCCCCATTCCTTCATCTCTGCCTGCCTTTTTGTCTGTGAGATCTTCATTCCCTCAAGTGGGACGCTAAAATAAACGCTTCCCCATGCTTGATTTGCTATACATAAAAGTGAGTCTCATTCACAGCACTTTACCAGACGCTGGAGCTTTTATGTGGCTACAGCTCCTCTGTGGTTTCATCAGCGGGGAGAAGTAGATTGAGATAAAGAAGTTAAAAGGAGGAAAAAGTGGTTTAACAATTAATAAATCTTCTAACTGAGGCCATTGGAGAGAGAGGAAACGAATGAATAATAAAAGCAGCAAGTGGAGTCTACAATAACATCAACACACTGATACTCACACCAAAGCTGAGATACTTAACTGTGCCGAGAGTCCACACGCTAACCTTGAGCTGACATTGCAAGCTAGGGAGACTCACGTTCAATCAATGAAGGGCTTTTCTCAGGGAGTCTACTAATCTCACAGGGCAGCCAAGGGTTCATCAGAGCCCATAGCCCCCTGGGATTGACAGAACTAATGGGGTTTGCTCAGAGAGAGGGAGTGTGTTTGTGTGTGTGTGTGTGCGCGAGCAAAAGCTGCGCGTTGAGCATGCAAGGATCATGCAATAGTGTGTGATAACCTGCACTTGTGTCTTGCAGATACAGGTTTTTTTTTATTTATTTGTGTGTGTGTGTGTGTGTGTGTGTGTGTGTGTGTGTGTGTGTGTGTGTGTGTGTGTGTGTGTGTGTGTGTGTGTGTGTGTGTGTGTGTGTGTTAGAAAGAGCAAGCTGATGGAGTGAGAAGTTAATGGGACGTGTGACAAGGCTGATTACTGAGGCCTCAGTGATCTGGCTGGGTTAATGAAGTAAATGACTTCTTGGATAACACACTGCTGAGGCGATCTTCAACTCCTGATACACTCAGATAAACCAGAATGGCCTCCTCTTCTCCCTCATTTACCTTCCAATGATCACTGGTTTGAACTTCCTGCTGCACTTAGCTGAACACTGAATGTATATTCAGAGGCATCATGTGCTGAAATCTATCCTAAAATACTTTATACACATCCTGTACTTGTAACCTTTTCTTTAGAATTGGATTATTTTTCATTCATTTAACTTGTTAAGGGACAGTGTATGGCATAAAAATCAGGAATTTTACCATTTGATTGATTGTAGCAGAGTTACCTTGACACTTGTTTACATCTGCAGTGTCTTGGGAGACCAAAATAAAACATCTACATAGTTAAAGCTCCTGTGAGGAGTTTTAAGATACTCCATAAAGGTTAAAAGAGGGGGGAAAAAATGACTGATCTTTAAGGTCTGAAACTGCTGCAGGGTAGGTGTCAAACAAAGTGATTCACAGCATGCAGCAGAAAGAAGCATTTTACATTTGTCATGCCCAGGACTCTTGATGAGGGATTAATTTGACTTTTATACCATATAAGGAGGTGTTTGTTGTTGAAACACTACTTACACATTGTCAGGTAATAATCAGCAAATAATATAGATATAACTCTGTCCACAGGGGGCACCAAAATCAACACAAACCTAAAGTTCCTTACATGAGCTTTAAAAAACAACATACTCTTACACACATTTTACCTTATGCACTCATATTAAGTAGTACACACACACATACACCCGTTTAACAGAACAGGATGGTAAGAGAACAAGAGAAAACTACAACCAAAAAATTAAGACTGCCCACATTTAGTATTTCATTGTATCAAAGCCGGTCCGCACACAATGTAAAGGCAGCCTTAAAGTGGCCACCTGCTGTTAGAACGTTCTTGCATGTACACACACAAACAAAGGAGGAGAAAGAGTCATTGCAAGATTTTGTTTTATCCACTTGGAGCTGTGGTAGAGCTTTCTCCTCTAATGAGAGCGATAACGATGTCTGAGTGGAGATGCAGACCAGAACAAAACAACAACAACATAAATGGGAGCTGAGACAACAACAAAGACAGCCCCTAACTGCAGTTGACTGTGGACTCCCTGCTGGCTTTGTCTATGTGAAGAGATGACATCAAGCTCATCCCCCTGCTACTTATAGGGACATTATCATAGTGCTGTTGTTTTATGAGCTGAGCCATCAAGTGGGCTCATTTTGAAGTCCTCCACAAGCCCTGGTGCACAAAATGCTTCTGATGCTGCAGAAAGACCGCTGCGTACAGAAACATCTGCCCTAATATTTATTCAAACTGACAGTCTTGGCATAAAATAAAGCAGCCTAGGACTGACAGCCCCAATTTGATGAATCCTTGCGTTGGCTGTAAACAATGGAAGAAAAATGATTGTCCTACTGCTTTCTTAATGTTTACTCACTGCAGACGACTGCACAGAAGAAACTTTAGATGTAAATCATCTATGGACTGTGAAGAGCTGCTGTCTTGTAGTCATTGTCAGAAGTGGATAAGATTTAGGTTCCAGTCTCAGTTATTAATCTATGTGGAAAGAGATAAAAGCGTCTTATCAGCACATGAATAATAAACAATTAGTTCTCGGAAACAGAAATTGTTTGCCACGGCTTGTGTGAACCTTCACACCTCAAACATCCACCCTGCAACATCCTGTTGTGTTATAACTGTGCATGTGGTCAGATACAGCTGTGTGTGTGTGTGTGTGTGTGTGTGTGTGTGTGTGTGTGTGTGTGTGTGTGTGTGTGTGTGTGTGTGTGTGTGTGTGAATTTGTGTGTTATAGTCAGAAACAGAAACAGAGAGGAAAACTCCCTAGATGACAGAACTCTACCACTTCCCCAGAGACTGTGTGAGTAAAATGGAGACAGAAACGGACAGCAGGTGTACCAAACAGCATCGACTGTGATACTGCTGATTCATTTTGATTTTGACCTTTTTCCTTCCAAATTTTTTCTTTAGAATTGATTGACCAAAGATGTATGATAACACTACTTTGGTGGTATTACTACTACCAGTATTAAAGGGCAAGCGAACAATCCGACATAAAATACATTTGTTCCATAGTTTCAATACACTAATTCATTTTTTACATTTATATACAAATCACAGTTCATTTGAACTCTAATGTCCTTTATATACTGTATAACACACACACACACACACACACACACACACACACACACACACACACACACGTACACACACATATATATAGGTTGAGTCAGAGTCACAAAAAAAAAAAAAAAAAAAAAAACTGAGTCGAGTCCGAGGCACCAAAGAAAAAAATTAGAGATGAGTCCAAGTTAAGTCTTCTTCACCTAAGTTGAGTCCAGGTTGAGTTCTCTTCACCTGAATTCCAGTCCAGGTCAAGTCCTCAGTACCTTAGACCAAGTCCTGGAAAATTCCCTAAAGCTGGACACCGGAAAATCACTGAGTGGAACTTTAGAATCTAACTTTTAGTATATAAAATTTTGTTGATGAATAAAGCCAAGATTGAGTTCCAGATAATGAATTCTGACATTTGACTACAAATTATTAGCTGTGTAAACCTGGAATTTAATTTCAATTAATCAACATCAACGTTGTTGATCTGAATTTTACAGTGTGACAGTTAAGTGAAGAATCTCAACTAGAAAGTTGGCTTAATTACATAGACTGTAAGTATAATGCATACAGAAGAGAGACAAGCACACTCTGTGTAGCAGACAGACAGTCAGTCAGGAAAAAAATAATGTCAAAACCACCACAAGAGACACAGGGGGAAAAAAGCTTTTTAGAATGATCCCAGGACCATTTTTGTAAATCTCGCTAGAGAGAGAGACAGAGAGAGAGAGAGAGAGAGGGAGAGCATTTTCAGCATGAAACACAAGACTTATTGAAATTGTGACATCACTAGCTGGTGAATCGCATTAAAAAATAGAATAGAAATTTATTTATCATTGCAACAAGTGCAACGAAATTTGAAAAAATGTCAGCTATAGGTGATTTTAAGACTGCCTATAAGTCTATAGCTACTGTGAGTGCTGCCATCTTGAAAAACAAAGGGCAAATCTATCACTTTAAAAATAGAAAAATTACTATTACTAGGTAACGGTGAAGGAAGCTCCTCAAATGCTGGGTTCTGGAATGCTCGAGAAGGTTCTTAAAAAAGGTAATAGGTGAAATGAAATGTTTCACACTGACATCCTGAAATTGGACATTTTTTAATATCAGCCTGAGATTATGATGAAGTTTGTTTTTAACAGATATATTGTCTCTTTCTTCTGCCCAGGGATTACAGGTGTGAATTATCTCAAAGCTTTAACTGGTACGTGGCTGTGCCAACAAATATATAAAATTGATAAGTAGAAATCTTGTGGCTAATTTTTGAAAAGTTACTAGAGTTATCAGAGGGACGATATAGAGCCTGAAAATGGGCATAATCCCCAGGTGAAGTTGTTCTAAAAAATCAGCACTGCTGTGATTTTGTGAAATTGTTGTGTAACATTACATCTAAATAACTGTCCCATAAGCAGAAAATAGTAATTACAAAAGGTAAAAAAAGAAAATGATTATTAGTTTTTGTAAATTTAATTACTCTCCCTCCACCAACAGAATTTGATCATAACTGGACTGTTGCCAAGCAACCCAAATATTTTCCAGCACACTTGCTCCTCTGAGTATGTCCACAGCTTTAACAAACCTACTACATTTTATATTTCTATTGTCTATTTCTGTTTCATCCAACAGTGGAAAACGAAACCTTCTTTTACAGTAATTTGGTAGAATCAGTGATTCCGAAGTATCAGCTTATTTATTTAAGACAAGCAGTGTCTGCTGTAATGTGTAGTAACAGTGTACAAAACATTTGGTTGAGGTCGAGTGAAACAAACAATAAACCCTCCCATTCAGAGTGTACTTATTATCAGTGCTCATGGGATGCCTGTTATTCAGTCATTTCACCTGGTGAGGGGTAAATCTTTTATAAAATTGTTTTCCCTTTTCATGAATGATACTCATCGCCATAATAAGCTGAAACAGAAAAAAAGGTCAGATAAACAGTTTCAAATATCTTATTTTTTATGAGCAAGGTCAGTTGAGGATTTTGACTGTGCTACTTTCCTCTGAGAACTGATCTTTCCTCTGTATTTCAAACTCTTACATTGTCTTTTTATTCTTGACGTCTTACCCATTGTTTACAACTGGTGGTGATAGCTTTCTAGAAATGTAGTTTCTAACCGTGAAGCAGAATTTTTCTGACCAGGGTGATGTTCAGAGATAACAGAAATGGGATCCCCATGGGGATCCACTAACATGTCTAATTTGACTGAAACTGGTCAGATTTTCATTTTTACAATCAGTGTCTTGAAGTAAAATACAAGTAGTAACCACATTTACTCACATAGGCACATTTACACTCACACTCACAAAGAATTACACACAAAAGACACCTGGCCTGCATTTGTTGTTTACTGTACATCTTGTGAACACCGTCCCATCTAAAGCTGCCTTCCAGCAGCAGGATGTGGTGGTGAGACACGTCCTCGCTCAACAACACCCACTTCCTATGAGTTTGATAAACAACCCTGTGGTTTCACTCACTCTCCTCCTGCCCGTCAAACAGAGGAACACACACACACACACACACACACACACACACACACACACACACACACACACACACACACACACACACACACACACACACACACACACCAGTTTAACAGCATCACCATCTGCTAATGTGACACATAAGCAGTCTGAGTTATTGTGCATAATGTTACCCAAGCTAACATGAGATTTACTGTGACAAACTGTATAAACTCCACCACTTTCATTTACGTATCCATAACTCAGCTGCTGCTCTCTTCATCCACTCTGAGAGAGACTGAGGGGAACGAGAATGAAAATGCCTTCAAATCATAGTAGAATTAGGGAAGGACGTCAGAATGTCACATTTGTTTTAGAGCAGGTGATGTAAGTGGTTTGAATTATGTCCACCTCTGGACAGATACGTTTTCTACTTTAAGGCTGCCTTTATGATCCTAAAGGTTAATGGAACTGTGGCAATAAACTTCTCTTCTCTTCTCTTCTCTTCTCTTCTCTTCTCTTCTCTTCTCTTCTCTTCTCTTCTCTTCTCTTCTCTTCTCTTCTGCATGGCTGCATAGGCACATACAGTCCTGTCAGTCACATCTGTGAGCTGTCAGGATGTGAATATGTGGATGCATCTCGGGGGGTGGGGGCATAGGGACTGAGGGGTGTATTAGGCCTGCTGATCCTTCACAGTCCTCTTGTCAAACTTAACATGAAAATGAAAGTCAGTGGGAGAGAGAGAGAGAGAGAGAGAGAGAGAGAGAGAGAGAGAGAGAGAGAGAGAGAGAGAGAGAGAGAGAGAGGGTCAAAGGAGAGGAGCCATGCCTAATCCTGTGGGATGTGAGGGTATCTGCTGTGTATGGAGATGGGATGTAGAGATGTGTTCAGTGGTGCATGGATCACAAAACCTTCCTTACTGACAGAGGAGACTCCCCAAGAGACTGATGTCAAACTCATAACTGCTGAAATTTGTATTAAAGTGCACACACAGTGTGGATTAAAACACTATGCTATATTGCATCATAGTTCTGGATTGTATAAGAAATTTAAAGAGTGGATGTGATCGGAGTTTGGATTTGGTTTTCTTTACAAAACCATATAGGCTACAAAAACTTACCAATTTGTAGTATTTTATTAGTAAGATTGTTTAGAATAGAATAGAATAGAATAGAATAGAATAGAATAGAATAGAATAGAATAGAATATGGGGCACACAGTTAGAAGGTATCAGATTTGATTCCCTGGATATGTTTTCCTGCTTCCTCCTACAGTTCAAAAACATTTCCATCAGGTCAGTTGATCACTTTTAATTACCCATAGGCGTGAGTGTGTGCATGAATTGTCTGTCTTTATGTGTGAGCTGGAAAAATAATGGATGGATAATACACTCTTTTTTTTTGTTTTGTTTTGTTTGATTGATTTTGTATGTTTTGTTATTTCGAAGGGCTGCTTCCTGGGAATGTTGCTTTTGTCTTATCAACCTGCAGCAACAGTAAATGCATTGACTTGTACTTTGATGACATATCATCCTAGAGGAACTTTTTTTTTTTTCCGAAGATATCCTTCAACATTTAACACACCAGGATGTCCGTTGCATTATTAACACATTTGTAGTCATATGCCGTATTTGGAATGTAATTTTACGGTGTTGCTCTACTTTACACAGGGAAAACATCAGTCAGATTTAATTTAAAAGTAAAATAGTGCAAAGAAACATCAACAAGTACAACTAAAACTGCGGTGAAAGACTGACATGAAATAAACATTTAAGTAAGTTGTGCATGATTTTGTGAACTCGGTATAAAAAGGGCCGGTGGGTGGCGATGTTGGTCAATATAAAATCTCCTTTAACCCGGATTTCGTACGTGTGGACCTTTAATAAGGCAGGAAGTTTCCCTCTATGCGTCTGACAGTTGGCTATCATGGCGCTTGATGTAAAATCCAGAGCTAAGCGATACGAGAAACTAGATTTCCTCGGAGAGGGTCAGGTAGGCAGCGGCATATATTAGTTATAGCAGTCTTTATGTGCTTTGACGTTTGACGCTCGTAGGTTCTGGGTGGTAGTGTGAAAAGCATGTTAGCAGGCTAACTAGCATTAGCTGGTTGCTACTGTCAACAAAGCATGGCTTGTAAAAGCTGATGAGCTCACAGCTCTAGTGATGGTAAAAATATGTGTATGTTTTTGTGCTCTGCTGTTTCGTATTAATTACTTTCTATCTGTCGCTTTCAGTTTGCCACAGTGTACAAAGCCAGGGACAAACTGACTGATACTATAGTTGCTATTAAAAAGGTAAGACATTAGCTTTATGCTGGACTCTTGTTAGCATTTGTATACTGCCCTGGACTGATGTTTGATAACAACATTTTGTCCTTTCTTTCCTGCAAGATCAAAGTAGGCCACCGAACTGAGGCCAGAGATGGTAAATGTTTTCATAATGCACATACGTTATACTTTGATTTTACTTAATGCAGTCACGTATAATCCACCTCTTATTGACTACATTTTTTTCTGAAAAGGTATTAATAGAACTGCTCTCCGAGAGATCAAGTTGCTGCAGGAACTTCATCATCAAAATATTATTGGGGTAGGTACGCATTAATTATTTGAAAAATATGTTGCTATCTTGAAATTCCCATGTTTCATGTGCTCTAGTATTTTCTTTAGCATGATGATAATATGAAATGTGCACTGTGTTTTTAGCTGCTTGATGCCTTTGGACATAAATCAAACATCAGCCTGGTGTTTGACTTCATGGAAACAGATCTGGAGGTAAAAAAAAAAAAATCAGACTTATCAAATACTTAGTGCTTACTTAGTGCAATACTAACCTTATTTGAAAATACTTAGGTAGAAAATTTTAATGCATTCTCATATTGATTTAATCTGAAATATTTGAATAGAGATATAGTTCACATATGTGCTGTATTGCATTTTTAGGGAAAATGATTTGGAAGTTGTGCACTTGGAAAAAAAATTGCCCCAGATATATTTATACAACACAAAGTCATATATTTCTTCTTAAAAGTCAAGTACTTGTTACATATAAGAGCAGCTGAGAGAATAGAGAGGTGCAATGTTAGGAGGCACAAATAGATTCCTGGAAAATGTGTGCACAACAACACAGACAGCAGTGAGTGCTCACATCTGACTCTGAAGAGGTTCTGTGAGGTCAGCAAGGCTGTGCAATGTCTCCAAGACTTCTCCTCTGGCTGGTTTTAGCATGCGAGGCTCCAGATAGGCGCAAACCACAAACACATCAGGCTTTTTCAGAACGATGCAAAACAAGATAAGCACACTTTAAAATCAATACCACTCTGCTCTTGGCCCTCGCAGTGAATTGATCCCATTAGTGGCTGATAGGCAGAACAGGCATGAGGATGAAATATGATGCTAATGTAATTACCAATATTAAAGGGCTATTTTAGGCCCCTTGCTTGGATTTAAGTGTAGGAGCTTATTAACTACAGATACTGGAAGTTTTTATTGCCATTGAGATATAGCAGGATAATGAGCCAGTGTTTTGCTGCTATGGTAAAATAATGGAGTCTCTGGTCAAGAAATAAAATCTAACTGCACAAATTTGTAGAGCTACACTCACCAGCCACTTTATTAGGTACACCCTGCTGGTACAGGGTTGGACCCCCTTTTGCCTTCAGAATTGCCTTAAACCTTCGTGGCATAGATTCAACAAGGTACTGGAAACATTCCTCAGAGAGTTTGCTCCATATTGACATTATAGCATCATGCAGTTGCTGCAGATTTGTCGGCTGCACATCCATGATGTGAATCTCCCGATCCACCACGTCCCAAAGGTGCTCTATTGGATTGAGATCTGGTGACTGTGGAGGCCATTTGAGTACAGTGAACTCATTGTCATGTTCAAGAAACCAGTCTGAGATGATTCTGGCTTTATGACATGGAGCTTTATCCTGCTGGAAGTAGCCATCAGAAGATGGGTACACTGTGGTTATAAAGGAATGGACATGGTCAGCATCAATACTCAGGTAGGCTGTGGCGTTGAAACCATGCTCAGTTGGTACTAAGGGGCCCGAAGTGTGCCAAGAAAATATCCCTCACACCATTACATGCTTTCATGTTGTTGACGCCAAATTCTGACCCTACCATCTTCTACCTATCTTTTATTGTCCAATTTTGGTGAGCCCGTGCAAATTGTAGCCTCAGTTTCGTGTTCTTGGCTCACAGGAGTGGCACCCGGTGTGGTCTTCTGCTGCTGTAGCCCATCTGCCTCAAGGTTCGACGTGTTGTGCGTTCAGAGATACTCTTCTGCATACCTCAGTTGTAACAAGTGGTTATTTGAGTTACTTTTGCCTTTCTATCAGCTCGAACCAGTCTGGCCATTCTCCTCTGACCTCTGGCATCATCAAGGCATTTTCACCCACAGAACTGCCGCTCACTGGATATTTTCTGTTTTTCGGACCATTCTCTGTAAACCTTAGAGATGGTTGTGCTTGAAAATCCCTGTAGATCAGCAGTTTCTGAAATAGTCAGACCAGCCCGTCTGGCACCAACAACCATGCCACGTTCAAAGTCTCTTAAATCACCTTTCTTCCCCATTCTGATGCTCGGTTTGAACTGCAGCAGATCGTCTTGACCATGTCTACATGCCTAAATGCTTTGAGTTGCTGCCATGTGATTGGCTGATTTGAAATTTGCGTGAGCGAGCAGTTGGACAGGTGTGCCTAATAAAGTGGCCAGTGAGTGTATATCCCTGTTGTTTAAGGCATAAATCTGCTCTGAGAAGTGTTCATTCAAATGAAATGTGTAGTCTACAGCAAATAAAAGACATGTAATGGATGACATGTATGTGTCATCAGATATCGTGCCTCACTTGATCTTGTTTTATTTGTTCAAGGTGATTATTAAAGACACCAGCCTCGTCCTGACTCCAGCCAACATCAAAGCCTACATTCTCATGACTCTACAAGGGTTAGAGTATATGCATCAACACTGGGTCCTACACAGGGTTAGAAGACTTCTAACACACACACACACACACACACACACACACACACACACACACACACACACACACACACTTGCATCATCACACACAGACCGTAATTCACATGTTGCTGCTTTTTGTCCAGGATCTGAAGCCCAACAATCTTCTGTTAGATGGTAGCGGCGTTTTGAAGTTGGCTGATTTTGGTTTGGCCAAATCATTTGGAAGCCCAAACAGAGTCTACACGCATCAAGTTGTCACCAGGTCTGTGTTTTGTATTGATATTTGTGTATACAACCCCAAACTTAGACTTCTGATACATTCCTCTGTAATTTTATGATGTTCATTAGAAACATGTATGCATCTCAGCAGATGCATCCAATGGAAAAAGACATCCTTGTAGGCTTGATGTTATTGTATACCTTGTGATTAGCTGGTCAAAACTTGTGACAGTGCATCTGATTGAAAGTACACTACGCCCTTCAATAGCAGTATATGTGCTCTTCTTTTGGATGAGAAGATAGTGAAGATTTACACAGTGTCGGCAGCTTCATTATAGTTCAAGAGTATTAACATCTACAGGATAGGTGGTAGGAAGTGTGAAACGTGTAGTATGATTTTTGAACAGCTGAAAAATTGAATTCTGTTTTCCTGTTGTTTGTTACTTTTCTCAGATGGTACCGTGCCCCTGAGCTCCTGTTTGGTGCCAGGATGTACGGTGTGGGTGTTGATATGTGGGCAGTGGGATGCATCTTAGCAGAGTTACTTCTTCGGGTACACAAACCTTACTTCTCCCAGATAATTGAAAAAGAAAAAGGATTATGTCTTAGGAACCATCCTCATTCTCCTGTGTCTCTCACTCCCTATAGATACCATTCCTTGCTGGAGACTCAGATCTTGACCAGCTGACCAAGATCTTTGAGGCTCTTGGGACGCCCACAGAAGACACATGGCCTGTTGGTATCTGTTTTATGAAGCCTTTATTTTCCTTTTAACACCTTCAACATCTTTTACAAATTTGTCTACCACATGTCCCTGCAGGGAATGAGTAGTCTACCAGACTACGTGTCCTTCAAAATATTTCCTGGCACACCTTTGGAGCATATATTTAGTGCAGCTGGAGACGACTTGCTGGAACTCCTACAGGCTCTCTTTACCTTTAATCCCTCAACAAGGACCACAGCCACACAGGTAATACAAGGCTGAAGAACATTGGCTCTTTTCACTGCCCCATTTTGTTAACTTACTCTTTTTTTATGTAAATGCTAGCCTAAATATTTTTCAGACATTGAAATAAATTGTACATGTTTTTTAGCTTCTATGCTGAATACCCGATTCATATAAGATACTACTGGCCTTTTCATCCAGCTTTTAGTTAAATTTTGCAAGTCTTATATTTTGATGTGTTTAATTGTGTATTGATGTTTATTCTGTCATCTATTGTTCTTTAGGCACTAAAGATGAGGTACTTTAGTAACAGACCTGGTCCCACTCCAGGTCCCCAACTCCCCCGACCTAACTGTTCAGTGGAGGCTCTGAGGGAGAGGGAGACCATGGGGCTCAAGAGGAAAATCGAGGGCCTGGAGACAAGTAATGAGCAAATATTACCTAATGTTGTGTTTTGTTTTGTTTTGTTTTTTTACCTTTGTGAACAACTGAGTTTACATAACCTTGCCATACCCATAGTCAAGTAAAGCTGTTAAGTATCATGGATTGAGCTACAAAAGGGGAATGTTTGTGTTATAAAATGACTGGGGTTGCTTTAAAAAGGAGCTGGTAAGTTTAGAACAAGCCACTCGGACCAAATGACATATGGAAAGTTGTGAATTTTAGCCTCGAGAACCGCTCGTGTGTTCTCATGGTTATGTACACTTCAGTCAAGAACCTAAAAAAAACCCACCGGACTGAACCCAGTAATTCAAAGGGTGTTGGCCGCCCATTTAGCTGTAGTTAAAGACTTATAACACATACACTCACATGTGAGGACAGTTTGGTGAATTGTAGGAGTGGGGAACATTCACAGGAGGACGTTGATGTTTTTGGGAGGTTCAAAGCTTCACCAGCTCCTCCTGTGGTTTAGAAAATATCTAGGTTCTTTATTGCTGTTCTTTATGCTGCAGTGTATTACAGAGAGATATTTTGATTACTTAACTTGAGTGGTTGCTACAACGCTTATTATAGGTTTTCTTAAAATACACATGTAGTGAAGATAAAGTTTTCGGCAGTATAGCTCTGAAGGGCTTCTACCGCGGTTTGTGATGAATATTTTTGCTCTTTTTAGCTGTGATGAAGAAGAAGCTTGTTTTCTGACCAGACTGGGCCAACTACATCTGATGATCCCTCTTCAGCTCCATGTGTGACTTAGGATTCTCCACTGTAATGAAATAAAAAGTTCAAGAAGGAGAAGGAAAAAGACTCAGACGATCTGCCTTTGAGAACATTCCAGAGGTTTTAGCTGACTGTAATATCAGTCGAGAAATGTGCCTAAGATTTGAAGTACCCTAGTTACTGCTGTTTTCTGTTGGGATACAGCACAGGCTCTTTGTGGTCAGTAGTGCTAAAGCTTTCAGCTCTGGAAGTCCATTGGAATATGTTTATTTATTTTGCTGAAAACAAGGACAACCGAGCTACAGGCCTGATTAATTTCATGTAAATGTATTTTTTGTATCAAAGACCAATAAATGGTGCAAAAGAAAATGCAGTTTGCTTAGTGGTTTCATTTTTTTTTTCTTTATTTTTAAGTAGACTTCTGGAGCTGCTCTTCCAATAAAATATTCTTAGGACATATCCACCATAAATGAAGCACTTGCAGTTGAAATTGAACACCCTCATAGTGTACACAGAATACAAACTGATTCTATGAAAGAAGTATTTACGAAGTCTCCCTTTTTCACCAGTTGAATACCCGAAAGTAAAAATATATTCTGGTTCAGTATGTTACAGCCAGAGGGATGTGTTTCTGACAGTGTGTAATTATACAGCATAAGCCCGGTCTTTAAGGGCAGACAGGTTGACACAAGGCTTGGCACCAGCTCAGGCATCATTGTCCCAATAGACATTTCATTCCCCTCCTGTCCATTCCTTTTAACATTGCTGTGATCTGACACAGCCTGACATGTCAGAGGCCTGATGCTCTGGCAGGTGTTCAGCTGCTCTTTTGGTTTTCTGTCAAACAGGATCAGATCTAAGAAGAAAACGGGAGATCTGAGTGGGTTGTGAAGAAAACTGCCTTGTGTGAGGGTTGTTTACTCATATATGTTCAAAATAAGCATTGCAAGGGGACGCAGTGACTGTGTGGTAATAATAGATGAATGCAGTGTTCTGTACATATTGGATGATTGGATCATATGACAGGTTTGGCAAATACAAGCACAGTCACAGAGAGCTATCAGCCTTATCAGCCAAGGACGCTTTATTGGCCAGGAAATACACTGTAGCCCACATTCTGTTACAAAATGGGTTTGTGGGAGAAACTGATATTTGCTCATGTGTGTGAATCAGCGTGATATACCCGTGGGTTGATCTGCAGTGGAATGATGAAGACTACATCATGAATACCCCACTGTGGAGCCTCATGTTAGTCAGATTTTAACCACCAGCAAAGGATCTTAATGTACAAAGATACTTTATATTAATGAAAAATTTAATAAAATGGAATGATGCCACACAGAATGAGGCTAGATGATCCTAAAATAATAATAATAATAATAATAATAATAATAATAATAATAATAATAATAATAATAATAATAATAATAATAATAATAATAATAAAATAATAATAATAATAATAATAATAATAATAATATATATTTTTTTTAAATTAGGTCTTACCTTTTTTATTTGGTGAACTTTGCTATCTTTTATTAACTTCTGAATGATTAATTTATGTAGCAGCTTGTATGTTTATTTTACAGAAAAAGGAGAGAAAGAAAGAAAAAAGAAAAACAGTGCACTACAAATAAGAGAAGGTGGCTTTAAAGTCAGACATTGCCTCATGTAGTTTTAATACATTAACATTATGTTTCAGGATAGCTGTTCCTGATTGTTGAACTTGAATTATTAAACATTTTACCATTCTTTGCTCTACATCAAATGGAAATTAAAGCTCTTGTGGGGAGTTTCCAGCTGGTTAAGTAACCAGCTGAAATTAAAACTTAAGCTAACTTAGCAAAACAGACCTTCAGCAACTTTAATTAATATTTCTATCCAACACTGCTAAGATCATATGAAGGATAAGAACAACAATGATAATATGCCACTTTTGGTCACAGGGGGCACCACAATCAACACAGTGTAAAAGTTCCTTGCATGAGTTTTAAAACTGAATGAATGAATAAATAAATGAATAAATAAATAAATAAATGAATAAATAAATAAATAAATAAATAAGAATTAAATGGCATTAACTTTCATCTAAAAAATGAAATTTGTTTTAAAAACAAGCAGTCCTAATAAATAAACGACAATTAAGTGTTTCACATCTTTCTGAGGCTTCGATCCAAAAGCCTGTCATGTAGGCTAATCAGTTTCAACAACTTATTGATGTTTCCTTGTGGATTTGGAGGCTTATCTTTCTGTTTCGCTTTGTGGTAGTATGATAGTGGGAGGAGAGAGACGGGGAAGAACTGAATAGGGGGAGGAGAGACAGCGGGAGCAGCGCTTCGACAGGCAGGCAGCTAGGGAGGCAGGAGGGAGGTCAGAGCAGTTTGAGGTTCCGCGCGTTGCTTCCTCGAGTGACTGATTTCATGTGGAAGAAGAAGAAAGCGACTGGGAAAAGCAGCACGCTCCTCTTTCTCTGAAACGGATTAATTTCTTGACCCTCTCAAAATGTGTACGCCGTGTTGTGTATCGCAGGTAAGGAACAATACTGCTATGTTTCATTGTTGTGCTATGGTAGAGGGATGAGCGTTAAATGCTAACGTTTCGTCGGCTGTTGTTTCAGTGTTGTTTACAGTTGATATGAATGCATGGAGCGTTAGCCATTAACCGCTTGTGCGAATCAGCAGGGCTTTTTGATGTCGTGGTTGTTTCCCAAACCACTGTCAGCTGTCATAATTCTTCATAAAAAAAACAAAATATCACAATTCATCAAATGGAATGATCGAATAAGTTTACTGTAGAAACATTAAAGCCTCTGACAGACAAAGGAAACTAGCCAAACCGTGACACAGTACTGTACCTGCTATCAACAGAAACGTCATCTTTGACTGTTTATACAGATGTGCTGGATAAGAACAGTGATATATTTTGGATTTACGGGGCTCAGCTTTGTATTGTCTGTATTATGGGTTGGTGGTGGTAAACGTGTTTTTATTGTGCTCCTCTTGATTTCCTTTTCACAGTTGCACTTTTTAGGAACAGACGCTTAAAACTTCAGGCCAATCCGAATCACAGCTGGGAGGATTCAGAGCATCCAGTTGTAAATGTAGTAGTAGTTTTGTACATTTCTCTTTAGGTGAGGATACGTTACTTTGAAGTTGAAGAAATGCTTCAGACTGCAGTTTCTTTGTCGCACAGTAAACCATGACACACTTACTAGCAGATAATGCTAATAATTTTTGCACGCAGTATTTTGTTAGTGTCTGTTTTGAAAGGTGTCTAATTTTGAAAGGGTTTAGGGCACTTGATAGAGAAAAGCAATTCATTATAATCCATCATTCAACCATTTGGAATCAATTTTTGAGAGTTAATCAGAAAAAAATATCAGAAGCTAAGTCACAAGGAAAAGACCTGGTGGTTAAAAACGTTGGTGCTTGAGTATTTAAGGTCTGTAAGTAAAATGAAGTCAGCAAAGATACATTGGTTGATGTGTTTAAGGCTTTTTCTTCAGCGCTTGAAGGCTTGTTTTTCATCAGACTGATTGTTTTTGACCACAGAGTTACCACTGCTGAAATGGTCTGATCAGTAATTTAATTATGGATACACATCCATCATCTAAGTGGAGCTCGATCTATTTCCTGTTCTTTTCAAAAGCAGGGAAACGGGGGAGGATTAAGAGGAAATGAAGGGTAAACAATGAGATCAGTTCTGTGCTTCTGTGCTGGTGGGCTAATCCCTGTCACAGACACCCTATTTAGTTTAGTCACCATCTTTTATTTATATGTATACTTGTAATTAACCTCTTTTGGGTGTGCTTATATGTGCCCCTCTTAAGGTTTTGAGTCTTTCAAATTAATGTGTGGACTGTTAATTTCCTTTTTGGCTCTGAGGTGGAAATGAAGAGAGGGTGGGTGTTGTTTGGGTTTAATGTAGGAAAAAAAAAACTAAGAAAGCGTGGTGAGGGAGCAACTCACTCACATAATTTCACTGCAGGATCAGGGATGTATGCCATGTTGTGTCGTGATAGGGGGTTAGCTTTAGCTCAGTGTTTTGTCCAAAGCACTGCAAGCGTTGGCTGTGAATGTGGGACGGGACTGAGACCATGTGGGTGAATGTTAGCAGCACGGCAACGGTATCAACAATTTTGGCAGAGCGCATGAAACATAGGGACCAAAAGTCTGTTTAGCAAGCAACTTTTCTGGTACAGTACCCTTAAGTAAGACATTCATCTCTGGACTGAAGGAATGGTCTTTATGAATGGGTAATAAAAAGAGATTTTTGTATTGCAGAGCTCTTCCTAAGTACCCTATGCTCATTTTATCAAATTGTATGTCCAAATAAGCAGGTGTGGGGTGGGAGATGTGTGTTTGGTAAGACATAAGGATTCCAGCTGACTGAGATATGGTCAAATACCTGATCAAATCTGATGGAACTAACAGTTTCACTGTGTCCAAAATGATGTCTCAAATGATCTGCCTCTGTCAAAAAATATGTAAATGTATACTGATAATTGATTAGTTACTGTTTTGCGTTTTTGCTTTCAAAGAAAAAATCACTAAAAAACTATTATTACACATCCATTTATCAGTGAATGGTTTCATCTCTCATCATGTCACTGAGGCTGTATTGTTGCAGACAGGCAGGTGATTTTACAAATCCTGTAAAATCACTGGCGTGCAAACTAAAGCCTAAGTGAATTTGGCCTGAAACATCTGTTGTGCCCCCTCCAACATAAATTTCTCACTCAGACACACGATTAACTTAAGACCAACTGTGTCCATACGAGACATGCCTGTTATTTTCAGCTTCCCCTCTGGAATTTTGCTGTGGTCAGCAGCCCTGCAGGGTTTTCTCACACGGACATCACTTGCAATCTTTTGTCTCCCTCTGAACTGTCATGTGGCAGCTCTAAAGCCTTCATCAAACTTTCTCTTTTTCCCATGTCTTGTCTCTGATTTATTCATTTTCTTTTGAGGAAGGGAAGAGAGAGCTGATGAAACCATGTGAAATGTCTGCTAAGCCCTTGCATGGGGCCTTTAGTATCAGTTGACTTACAGTAAGGCTTTGTGGCAAAGACCTGTGGAATATTCTGGACAATATCCCAAAACCCCTGCTGATAAACAATAGGCCTACTTTCAGATGTGGAACAGGCTTCTTGCTAAACAAAGTGGGATGTTGAATTAACTTTTTGATCTGAAACCTTTCATTTTTCTGTCTTCCTGTTCTTGTTTGCTCTGTTTCCGTCAGTTATTTTGGTGAGGGACTCCTTTGTCTTCATTTTTCTGCTTTGCTGTTGTTTCGTTTGTCCACGATACCTCTGCTTTGTTTTGCTTTCTTTTATGCTCATCGGTCTTAACTTTCTCTCTGTCAGTTGTAGCTAGGGGCCGTGTTTGCCAAGTGAGAGGCAAAGACTTCCCTTTGTGTATAGGAAACAGAGCAGTGATACATTTTTGCTGTGTGTATACAGCTGCCTAGCTATATAGACAATAGAGGAGCTGTCAGTAACCATATAAGAGGAAATAGAGCAGGTCTTGATCTGGAGCTTGGCTAGCCTCAGTTTTATGTGAGAAAGATTCTGACGTACAGCTTTAAGGTGCTCTGTTACCCCTTTCTCTTATATTCTCCCACTTTGCTGGTTTCTCTTCTCAACATTCAGAGCTACGCTTTGTTGTAATTTGAGATAGAAGGGTGTGTCTACAGTTTCGTCTGAGCCGTTTGTCATGATTCATAGTGGTAAACTCTACCCAGAGGCCACTATCATTAAGCTCTCTCTAGCAGGGAGTTCCCACAGTTTTAAAGCTGGATGTATAACGTGAAGTAGGACAGAAATAAAGATGAATGCTTTAGTTGTGACAAATGAATAATTGAATAACATCACTGATGGTTTAAATCAACCTGAGGGTTTTACTCCTAGTGGCAGCCAGCGAAGCTGTTATGCTACATTCTTGCTACATTCAAGTTGTTTTGACAGAGCTCCTCTCAGGTGTAAGTCATGTCTGTCTGTCTGTCTGTCTATGCTGCTGAATTTTCCCCCTGAAAATATGTCATTAGATGACAACTGATGGTGTATAAGTCGATTAAGTCCTGTCCTCTGGCTGGAAAATCTGTATCAGAGACAGCAGGGTTGTTTCTGTCACCAGTAGTGCTTGTTTGTGCATATATATATATATATATATATATATATATATATATATATATATATATATATATATATATATATATATACACATTTCATGGCTGTTGGACTCTGGTTTTTTATCTATTTAACCAGCTCTTCACTTCTCCTATCTATGCTTCCTGGGGTTCAGTGAGTGACCTGTTTTTTTGCTATTGGTCGGTCAGATATTGCGTAAGCAGCTGGCTGCGTGTGGCTATGTGCTTTAGTTTACCCCTGTGTGTTTTAATTGAGGTTACCCCCACTGTTTCCTGCTTGTTAAATATTGTTTCTTTCTCTGATTTCCACTTGTTTGACAAAATTAAGGCATAAAAGAAAAACAGGGTAATTATCATCAGTGTTCAGCTGAACAGCTTGCAGTCAAACCCCACATGTGCTCCTAAGATTGTTCTCATAAAGGACTGTTTGAGATTTGTTGACGAGGCATCCAGCTGTAGGTCCGAGTCCTTTTGGAACAACAATTGAGGGTCATGTACAGACGTATTCTGTCTCTGTAGCTGCTATTACTGGCCTTTGGGTTCATTTCCTGAAGGTTCTCTCACTGCTGTGTCCAATCCACCCTGTGTGTGTGTGTGTGTGCGTGTGTGTGTGTGTGTGTGTGTGTGTGTGTGTGTGTTTCTTTCCAGCCTTGAACAGCTGGAAGGTGGCCAAGCATTGGGTGGTGAGGGATTTTGGGGTAAAGGGCAGCTGAAGATAATGAAGGAAGGGTGGAGAGGAGAAAAATGAAAGAAAAAAGACAAGAGAGGTCAACAATAAGCCCCAAAAGTAACAGGGTGGGGGAGGATGGAGGAAATAAGAGGAGAGTTGAACAGAACTTCAGGCTTTTGTCTTCTTAGAGCCCCACAGACACTGAAGCCCCCAGTAGAGCGGTGTAACAGTCATGACTGGGTGGGTGGACCCAGCAGGTGGCTAAAGTGCTGTCTTATGAGTTGATAATCTTTGGGAATGGCCGGTTGGGGGTTGCTGTCGATGTTGAAGTAGGGGTGCACACTGCAGACACACCAACCACCTGTCGACATGCTGGTAGGGCAGGCGTTTCGTTGACAAGGGGGTGGGGGGCCCTTGAAGTGTGTAGGGTCAGCATTGGTTACCATGGATATACTCTTTGTGTATCTATGTTTGGAGGAATTTCCTGAGATGTCCCTTTCCTTTGCTCCCCTCATCTCTGTTCTATCTCAGCCTCCTGTGGGCCCCCTCTCTGTTTGGAGTCCACTGGTGAAACCCCCCTTAACTAATGAAATCTAAACACCCTCGTGACTCTAATCATCCTGCTTTTTTTCTGTCTCGCTTTCAGGCTGTTTAGGTTAATTAATCGGCAATTGAGTAAGACGTGTGGGTGCAGCAGAGACAAAAGAAACAGCTTATCTTGTTAAACTCTGTTATGTGTTGTCAAATGGAGATCAGAGAGCTTGACATAAAACTTGCTTTCCATCCAAGGTAGGAAGTCTGTGTTTGAATAGATGCATGCAGCCTTGGAGGGAATACGTCAAAACTCTTCATTGGCACTCATCCTTCCATCTCAGGCTTTTGTAAATGGTGTACAGATTTATGAGCACTCCACAGTTATCTGTGAGAGGGTAAAAGCTCCCTCCTCATGAAACCTGAGTGGAAATGAACTGATGTGATTCACTGTTTGATCTGGTTTCAAAGCATCAAAGAAGTCTTTGTGTTTGTTGCCCATAACTGCTGACGAGAGAGCAAATGTGGGCAAACATCTGAATTGACCTTTTTTTCTGCTGCTCTGCTATCAGCATTTCAGAATGGGCACAATAAATGAATCTCAACTATAAATATCCATTCATGGACTCATGCTTAGATACCTCAGTGGAGTTAAGGGATATTGGTTTTCTCTTAAGGACACTTTAAGGACACTTAAGTTGTAACAAGGTAGACAGATATCATCACAAAACTCCATACCAAGATTTCAGATGATAAAAGGATTTTTCCTCATGTTCCTTCTGATTGGTTGGGATAACGCTGAGTTCTCTGTAAACAAAATGCATACATTGCTACTAGCCGCTAATTGTTTGAAAGTTAAAGACAGGATTCCAGAATAAACTCACACAAGGGAGCAATTTTTCAGATTTGTAAGAACAGAGTCCCAGATCAGGTGCTGTTGCAATCACCACAGGGCTAGACGCTTGTCTGCCTGAGCTTTAGCCTTGACTCCTGCAGCACAAGAGTATCTGGAGGTTTAGATACAGCTCCTCGAAGTATGCAAGCACGGTCTCTCCCCCATTTTAAAACAATGGAGGAGTGTTGCAGCAGTTCACTGACTCCCGTCTGCTCAGCCTGAACTTTTACAGTGTAACTAGAACCAGAACTAGAACAAGAACACAGAGATACTGAGAGTTACGAGAGAGTACAACTCTAGAGCACGATCGCTGTGCACTCACAACATAATATTCCCAACCATCACTTTACAGGCTTCTCACCTTTTTTTCAAAATAAACCAAACAAAATGTTGCTGTTCAGGTAAAAGTCCAACATGTGGATCTCTCTTATTGGTTTATTAAGAGACATTTGAATGACATTTCAATTTCTAAAGTTCTGTCAAACAGATCAATGCATTTTTTAACACAGCTTTTCAAAATGTTCTAGTTTTGTTTTGGATTCTTACACTGTTTGACACTGTTTTCTTGTACGTTTTAAAAAAATAAAATAAAATAAAAGCTTAAAAATTCATAGGGGAGCTTATAATTTTGACCTCAGCTGTATGAAATGTATAGGACGAGATGATCTACCGCCTCTCCTCCTTTTTGGTGTTTGATGATACTTCCTGACCACTGGCAACATGTGCTGAGATAAACATTTATTTGAACTCAACACTTAATCTGATTTCTGATCCAAAAGATATTTTTTTATAAAGATTATTTTAATCCATCAACTGTAAAAAGTGCATTGGATATGGCTAATTTTATGAGCTCATAGACATCTGTATGAATGAAAAGCTTTATTTCAATCGTTTGGGGTTTTTTTTCTAAAAACAAACCCCAGTCAAACAAAGCCCAGACAAAAAGTCATGGTTCAGAGTTATAATCGACGACGTGTCTGGAAAGACAGCAGGGGGACATCAGGACAGACAGCAGGGGGGTCATAGCCATGTGGGCCGAGAGTCTTGATCCTGACCATGTGCCTGTGTGCATCCACGAGTGTGCAGCATACCACACATTACTGGCTTGTGAAGCGGAACGTAACACATCACACAATGTTGCACGCTGGCTTTACCACATCTGTAAACCCTGGCCAGATTACAGACCCCAGTTTACTGTTATGACTAAGAGGAGTATTGAACTACTCTGTAAAAGCTTAAATGTAAGACAGTGTTTACATCTTAGTTTTAGTAAAAATTGTCATATTTGACCACTTTCAGAAAAAAATAGCTTATTTCAACAAATTAACAATAAAAAAAAATACATCTTAGCAGTTTGTAAAGAGGAATAGAAGTAGGCCATGGAGTGTGAAAAAATCTACTTGTTTGTTCCTCCTGTAAAAACATTATTATTATTTCATGAAGCTTGACATTTATTTTTAAATCGTTTACTCTTTAAAAACAATTCAGCCATCACTTTTGTCTTTAAATGTCTAAAAATAGACATTTTTTTCTCTAACTCTTATGAGAGTTTTTGAAGTGTAACCATGCTTTGAGACATCAGAATTCTATAGGGTGACGTAATGCAAATCATCAGAGGATTCGAGATTCCTAATTTATGGAAATGATTTTGGCTACAGCACTGATCTGGATTTTTTGGCTTTGAAATTTATATCTTGGATGTCATTGAGCTTCTAACTGTTCACAGAAACAATGAAGAGGGACTATGTGATGGCATAGGTTGATTTGTTAGAGTTAAAAGGTTTGTTTGTAACACAGACCAGTTGTTGTGGTTACTGCTTTAAGTCAAGCGTGTTGTCACAGCGTGTGTGATTTCCCTGAGATCATTCATGACACAACCTGATTGGATAGACAGTGACCTGCAAACCACTGCTGGTCTATCTGCCCATGATTTCCTTCCTCTCACCCAGTGACCTGATGACAGCAGTTGGAGTTCAGCCATGCTCTGACGCTTATAGTGTATACCCTCACTAGCTGAGGGAGAACACACACACACATAAAAATAATGGTTTGAAGAAACCCACCAGCATTTAAGCACCACTATACCTTTATAGTACACCACACCCAAACTGTAGACCACATCCGAAGTTCACCTCTCCCAGCTCCAGAGTGTGTTCTGCAGACTGAGGAGGCTTCCATCCACAGGATGGGGTGGATACATAAAGACCTCACACAGTAATTATAGAGCGTCCACTCTCAAATAGAACACAGGGCTTCTCTCTACAAAACTGTCCCTATATGAGGGCCCGTCACAAGTAACAGAGTAGGCCTCTGTGTGTGTGTGTGTGTGTGTGTTTGTGTGCAGACAAGAGTGTCTATGTTGACCAGAAAATGCCCACTTTGAAGCAGGAGGAGGGTTTTGTCCCTCGTGATAGAAACCATGAATGAGCAAACAGGCAGTCAGGCATTTGTCCTCTATTTTGAGTTTCCCTGTGTTCAGTAAGAAGCCCTGTTTTTGCTTTGGTTTGCAGTAAATGATAAAGTTCCACCATCTCAAACGCTGAAGCCCTGAGAGACTTTGAAAATAAAGTCAGATTTTTTTTTTCCCCCAATGGCTGCAACTTTTAAAAAAGCTGAAAAAAAATCTAAGATTCTCTTTTTGTCACGGTCAAAATGTTAAAATGATGCATCTTTTGCCAAAACTTCCTATAAAATGAACATTCTAAAAACCATGTGCTGCAGTCCCTATTAGAGCTGCAACAATTAATCGAATAATCGATTACTAAATTAATAATCATCTGTTTTGATAATTGATTAATCAGTTTAAGTAATTATTTAGGGAAAAGAAGTCCAAATTCTCTAACTTCAGCTTCATATATGTGAATATTTTCTGGTTTCTTTGCTTCTTTATGACATTTGTGAATATTTTTGGTTTGCAAACAAGACATTTGATGATGTCATCTTGGACTCCAAGAAACACTGACATTTTTCACCATTTTCCTGACATTTTATGGACCAAACAACTACTCGATTCATCGAGAGAATAATTAATAGATTAATCGATTATGAAAACAATTGTTAGTTGCAGCCCTAGTTGTTATCTCTTAGACACTTTAACATGTTTAACAAACAGTAAATAAAAGTTTTGTATTTCATGAACAAAATGCAGTGAACCACAGTATTTAAATGTCTGTAACTGACAATATTCTTTCTGGAGTTGTACCAGTTCTGCCCTTTCATCCCTTCTGTCCACACTGTGTATAATATAGAGTCATGCTGAGAGATGAATCCCCTCTGTGCTTCATTGTGGTCCCTCCTTCTTCCATGTAAAGATTTTCTCTGATTTCTAAAAAAAAACTGAAGTAACTCCTCAGGGAATATCGAACTTCCTCATTCAGTGAATTTTCAAGCTTAAAAGCTTTGTGACGTTTCAAGATCAAAGGGTAACCTCCACAGCTGACAGATGCTGCAAAACAGACACCCTGATCCTTTATTATCCAGGAAAAAAGCATTTTGTCTCGAGTTGATTGCATACAAGTTGTGAAAATGATGTGTGAATTACTTCACGATCTCCCTTCTCTTTCTCGCTCTCTCTGTTGTTCTGTGTGCAGCTGGCCTGCTGCTGTGGCTCAGCGGCCTGCTCGTGCTGCTGTAAATGCTGCCCCAAGATCAAACAGTCTACAGGGACCCGAATCATGTACGCCCTCTACTTCCTGCTGGTCACTATCGTCTGTGTCATCATGATGTCCCCCACTGTGGTAAAGAAGATGCAGAAAGTAAGTACAGAAATCACACACAAAGTTAGAAACAAGACATGCTCCAAATAGATTCATACGTTTTCTTACGCATATAATTTCAGTTATTTTTAGATGTGTAATTGGAGAGTTTAAATGGTCCATACATAGAGAAACTAAATGTTGCAAAGAGAGAAAGAAGGATGGAATAAAAAAGGAGAGGGGTTAAAATCTGTCATCTGAGCTCTATCAGAGCCATATTTAAATCGCTAGTCTGAGCTCAAACAACTTCTAGGTAAGTGCTTTCATATTATAGTTACAAAGACTAATGACTAGATTTAAGAAAGTTTTGTTTTTGGATCAGTTTTTTCAGATCATTGTTTTTAAATATATCAAACAACTCTTCAAATGAGAAAAAATCCCTTAATTTTTCTAGTGCTTTCTTAAGCTTTGGCAAGTTTCCAGAACATTCACCTTTTTATCCAAAATCTTTTCTCCATTTAAGTGTTTGGTTTTTGGTGAAGACTGCAGATAAGTGAGAGAGGCACATTAATTTTCTTCAGACTGGCACATGAGAACTTCTGCTCTATTTAGGTTTTTGGAATGGGACTGCCCTGCTAAGCAGCTGCTTTCTGGTAATGAGGACAAAAAGTAACAGGCCATGTCTGCATGAACCCACTGAAGTTAGCGGCTGTACACACACTGAGGATTGGGTGTCATCAGACAGTAGAGAGCTTTGATATAAACCCACACAAAATAAGATTTTAGATTTTTAGGTCACACACCCTCCACAGATGTGTCTGAACTGGGCGTTGTCTCATCAGATGTGCCAACATTTGTTGCTTTTTGCTCTCTTCTATAAACAGAACACACTTTCAGAGTGATTCCAGTGTTTCCTTGTCAATGCCAAAAGGCAAAATTAAAGATTTATAACACTGCTAAAGGCATAGCAGACAACCCTCTTCTCTACATGGATTTCTCCAGTGAATGTTCACAGCAGTAAGGCCAGAGTCTGGGAGGCAGGAGTTCAGACCGCCAGCGCTTCTGTTTTAAACCGCCTACCTTTCCTCTGAGGCTGGGAGAGGATACACAGGAGGCCTGCTGCTCTCGTTCTTCTGATCTCTACCACTTTCATGCGTTTTTTTTTTTTTTTTCCCTCCACGTCACCTCTTTGATGCATCATAACGCAGGATTATTATCAGGCTGACTCTTTTGGTGTTTTTTTCTGAGATGATGCAGCTCAGATAGAAGTTTCACAGGTGTCAGAGATGACTTCCAGACACATCACCTTTGTGTTCTTTAGTGTTTACTAAGATTAAAAGATGAATATCAGAGCTTGAGAGTGAGGTAAATTTACTCTGTGCAGCAGAAGACGACTGAAATATAATTCCTCCAGTCATCCTCAACTGTTTGTCCTCTCTTTCCCTGTCAGTGTCTACTCTAAATAGCTCCCCACTGTGTCTCCTTGCGAGAGGAGAACCCAGTAAAAGGCACAAAATGGCCTCTTGTAGCCTCATGCAAAGCCTGCTGAGTTACACACAAATATATGCACACATACACAACACTGTCAGCGACACACTGAGCGCAGCAGGAAGTCTCAGCTCAAAGAGCAGCCATTGTATATATATATATGAGAGTGCTGTTCTTTTCTGGAGAGATTTACAGCTGTCTGAATCAGCCCCTCTCCCTCTTAATCACGACACCATGGACATGCTAATATGGTCCTCAACCTGAGACAAAAGCTCCAAAACGGGCTTTTACTCTAAGTTGTGATCTGGCTCTGGACTGTGCTGCACACTACAAGGATGACAACTCAATCCTCAGCATGTCATGCATGTGCTCAGCAACCAAAACACGGAATGGGTACAGAAAACTCAAGCCATTTCATATTTTAAAGTAAAGAGCTTCATTTTTCTTTTAAAAGAGTAACTTTGGTTCATAAAGGCAGCTCCTCTATTTGACTTTCACGTCACGTCTCTACAATCCTCACAAGACAAGCAATATTTAGCCTCTTATCTGTGGTTATTGTTTCAAAGACTTTCTCTTCTGTTGGCAATGAGCAACTGAAGCACTTCCAGTTTTGTTTTGGAGGTAAAACAACAAAATCCTTATCCATTCTACTGCCTTTGATTTTCAATTCTTCTTTTTTTATTTTGTACTGCAGGTGAAAATGAATATCCAGGGATGTATTTTAACATGAGTGTCCCCGTCTTTTTCCTGCTCTTTCTTCTTCTCGCTCCTCCCCAGTCCCTCAGACTTGCTGACAAGAGGTGGTTAATTTATTCATCTGTGTCTTTTGTTTGTGTACACTGACAGTTGGTTGTAAGGCCCCTCTAACAGCCTGTAGAGAAGGAGGACTGAAAGAGGGTTTCATGGAGAGAAAGAGGGGTTGTTGTTGCTGCCTGTTCTCTCTTTCTGCTGCTTTAGAGGCGTGACACTCAGAATAGCGGCTATTGGGTCTTTTCTCTGAGGCCACAATCTAGACAAACACAATCAGAGCTGTTGGTTTCTTTTTCGACATCATAATGATCTAATCAAAGTGTGTGTGATTTTGTCAATTAGATCCCTCTCTACAGTGAGCTGTGTGAAAAGGTGAACGCAGGGGAGAACTGCAAAACTCTGGTGGGCTACTCTGCCGTCTACAAGGTGTGCTTCGGCATGTCCTGCTTCTTCTTCTTCTTCTTTATCTTCACGCTCCGCATCAACAACAGCACTGGCTGCAGGGCGGCTGTGCACAACGGGTAAGAAAGTTTAATAATAGGATCCAGCTGTATTTATGTCCAAGGATTTTTAATTTGTGACACATTTTCTTTATTGTTACAAAGTGCTTCCCTCTAACAGTTTAACAGCAGAAATGATAACCAAGTCTGTTTTTTTACGTCATTGTTTTGTTGGTGGTATTTCCATTTATTGCGTGCCCTTTTTCCATTTCAACCTTTATTACTTCTGCCTCACCTGCAGGTTCTGGTTGCTGAAGTTTATTGCACTGGTAGCATGCTGCGCTGGTGGTTTCTTCATCCCAGAGGAGGAGACTTTTCTTGAAGGTGAGGAGAATGAACTCAAAGATAGTTACTTTTTTATGGTGGTGCCATCTTTTCCGTATATAACACCAATTAACATATCTAATGCAGTGTCTTCTCCTCGCTTAAACAAACTGTTTCTCCTCCTGTTCAATTCCACAGTGTGGCGCTATGTAGGAGCAGCCTGTGGGTCCATCTTCCTGCTGATCCAGCTCATGCTGCTGGTGGAGTTTGCCCACAGATGGAATACGAACTGGTGAGTATAACAAGTCTTCTATGTGGCCTCATCACTTTTGTCTCAGTGAGTCAGAGTCTGTCCAGCTTTCTCAAGCACCATCACCTCGTATATTAAAGCAGTGTAGAATGTGGGACATGTTATGCTGTAAGGAAGTTTGTACAAAAAGTACTTTATTCGCTCCTTTCCAAACTAATACAAATTATGATTTTTTAGACACTGGTCACATTTTGCTATCACAACAAAACCTTTAATCTCCATACAGAATGCTGAAATAACAAAACTTTATCTTTCTTTTAATTTTTCTTTAGGACAGACTTTCCTGAGTCAGTTTTCTTATTTTCTCCCCTGTTTACTTGATCTCTTTTTACTTATTTGATTCCTTTTCTCCTTGTTCACATTTTTTTTTTCTTTTGTACCGTCTGTTTTCTCCCTCTCTTCTCTTTCCGTCTCCAGGAGCTCAGGAGTGAAGTATAATCGTCTTTGGTACGCAGCTTTGGCATTTGTGACTCTGATGCTATTCACTATTGCGGTAGGAGCCGTAGTCTTCATGGGTGTGTACTACACCCACCCTGAGGCATGTGTCAAGAACAAGATCTTCCTGGGCATCAACGCCAGCCTGTGTCTGATTGTCTCTCTGCTGGCCATTTCCCCGTGTATTCAGAAATGTAAGAGCTCATGCTCAACAGCACATTATCTCATTTGAATCAATAATGTAAAACGGATGCATTTGCATTTAGGTGAAGTATACTAAGAGCTACTTACCTGAAACAGAAACACTCAATGGCAAAACACATCGACTGTAGTATTGAGTGTACAGTAATCACAAAATATACTACTGGTTAGAGTTCTTGTGGTATTTCTTTAACTACATGTGCAGCTTCTCGGGTATCTTGAAAATAAATCCTGTGGTTTGCTTTGTGTCCCTGCAGTGCAGCCAACATCAGGCCTGCTGCAGCCCGGAGTCATCAGCGTGTATGTTATGTACCTCACCTTCTCAGCCTTTACCAGCAAACCAAAAGAGAGTGAGTGTCGATAGAAACCAACAGTCTATTTCATGCTTTTCTCAGAAGGGGTTATGTGTGTGGGTGTTTTTCAGACCAAAGAGTTGTGGGAAGTTTTGAAGAGGAAGTATCAATTAGGGGGTGTCCTGACAACTACAGGCCATGGGGACTTTTTTTCTGTCTGCATTCTCACCACCATTACGATGGTTTAAACAATTGCTTTTATGGAGTTACGTCCCAGTGTTGGTAAAGTATTGATACAAGTGGTCACTTATTAAAGAACAGAGCTCCTCGGGCTGCTATTAATGATAGCCTTTAAAAGCCAAACTGCTGAATCCTCTGAGCCCAGGTTAATACCAGCCCATGCTGGGGTCTGTATCGGTTTTACTGTGGTTGTCTTTTCATTATTGTGGTCTTGTTTGAGTTTCTTACACTCACTGCCCTGCTTTGCCGTGTGGTGGTTACCCATTTTAGTGAACTGACAGGAAATACTTTAAAGAGTTTAATATTACACTTTGGCTGGGTGCAAATCTCTGTCGATTGAACTCCCAAAAATGCATGGATTTTATTGTCAGTTCATTTGTTGGTGTTTTGCTCAGTTTGTACAATTTTAGGAGCTTTTCTGGCTGTTACTAAGTGATATTTTGTTCAAGTTTACAGTGGTATTTAAAAAATATTGCTTTGTTGTTCTTAATCGCTCATAAACGGATCAACAAACCTTCACATATGGACCAGTTCATATGCACTCAAAGTCCCTCTTGTGATGAGAGATTGTATACTCTGAAGCAGGAGTGAAAAAGGTTCCTCTTAACAGGGTTCTAGGAGCTAAAATAGTTCATTACTACTGCCATGCATAGCCAATAGAAAGAGAGAGGCTCCTAAATTCCCAATTAAATTTGTACCATGATAATTAAAATGATGAGAGATTCTGTGAAATATTTATGACTGTATCGGGGACACACCCGTCTCCCTGACTACTCTTCAGTGTACCACATTCAGCTTTTGTTCTTACTGTTGTCCCGTCTCTTCTTTTCCTTTCCCCTCCTCCTCTCACTCCTGCTTACACTGTGCCAAAACACACACACTCTCACTGCACAATTCACCATGTCACTCACTACTTACAATACTCCTTCCTCTTCTTCTGTCACCTCATCCATCTCTGTCCACACATTATTTCTGTCTAGCGGTGGAGATAGATGGTATGAACACAACCGTGTGTGTTTTTCCCTTCAACTCTGAGCTGGAGGGCGACAAGAAGATTGTCACCACGTTTGGAACCATTATCCTGTTTGGCTGTATCCTTTACTCTTGGTAAGACACTCACACACACACACACACATACCTCCCAAGGTCTGGTTACAGACCAAGTTTCCCTGCTACATCTGTGTTGTAGTTTTATCAACAAATTTATTGAGTTGAGCGATGATTTAGAGGCAACAGTCCAATTCCATTAACGCAAAACTGGTTTGAGGCAGTAAGAAATGAAAGTCATGTACTTCATGACAGGCTGTGGAGACAAGGACAGGGCAGTTTTGATTGGCTGTGACTCAGGAGAAACAGCTCATGATTGGCTGTTGGTGTGAGAGTCAAGAAATGTGCTTTTTTTTGTCTGTTCGCATGTGTTTTCCATCAAGCAGAGGCATCATGTCTTTTGTGGTTGCTTCTTGAAGGTGAATTAGACTGTGCAGCCGCTTGAAACTGCAAATTATTGGAAAGACACACAGTGACTGAATTACAACCTTTCTGTCCTTCCATCTGTCTTTCTGTCTCTTTTTCCCCCCCATCCTCCTTCTAGCCTGACATCCACTACGAGGAGAAGCTCTGCTGCGCTCAGAGTGTGCAGGAACAGTGAGCCAGCGACTGAGGTAAACAGAAATATTCAGATCACACTGGGTGTGTGGTTAATGGAAAACAGATTTACAGGACAACCAAACAGACCGTCCTTATTATACCAATGTATCAACTGCAAGAGAATAAACCCAGGAGACATCAAGTGTGTCCTTCTGTTCAGTCACCTGCATGTTTTCTTTTCTCCCGCAGAGAGCTCGCTGCTGTTTCTGTTTTGGAGACGACACAGGTGAGGACAGTTTCCCCACCCCCACACTACTATCACATCCAGACACCCCCCCCCCTACACACACACACGCACACACACTGCATATCTCAGCTCTCGGCTGTTTGGTGTGATCGCATATGTCCCCAGTTGCACGCAGAGAGGCTGCGCTCATTGCTATTCCTCAGACAGACTGAGGATGGTGAGAAAGTATTGGTCAGCAAACACAGATGATGTCACTGTTACTAGGAGGTTAGTATGACACAGTGAAGTAGGACCAGCAGTGAAGTGGGATTATGGGTAGTCTGACACTGCCCCCTGCTGGACATAAAACACAACATGTTCTCAAAAGGGCCTGACAGAAAACTGAATCACTTCAAGAACACATATGATCATGAGTTACATCCGATGAGCATCTTTCAGTCTGAAATGATATTGGAATTTCTGGCTCACTGAGTCAGAATGTTTTTAACATTCGACCCACCCACAACCTCTCTGCATCATGTGTGCCTTTAGATGACTATGATGAGGAGAAGAGTGGCTCTGGCCAGAACGTGGTGTACGATGAGAGAGAGGCAACCATCTACAGCTACGCCTATTTCCATTTTGTCTTCTTCCTGGGATCGCTCTACGTCATGATGACTGTCACCAACTGGTTTCAGTAAGTGACACTCGGCTTGATGTTTTTCCTGATCTTGTTATAGACGTGCAACTGATTAGATTGAGGAAACAAGTTACACAGGGTAAGCATTTAAACGGTCCTTAACACATTCAGAGGGCTGCATGAAGACCATCGATGACAACTTAGCGTCTATATCAGTCATCTCTAAGGTCCTAGAGTTGCTCTCGGTTTCTTTAGTAGAAATGGGCCATCATTAAAGACACAAGTCACAAACTCTATGTATCTTTTGTTCTCTTAAACTTCATGACAAGAAAATATCTGGAGGGTATTTGCTTTAAGCTGGATTTGTTTACTGACTTTACATCCTTTACGCAATAACTTATTCTTTCAGATAACAAAAGAACAAGACATGGATCAGAGGCTGTTAATCATAGATTTGTATACCCTCAACGAAGACTTACATGTTTCTTTTATTGAAGCCCTGCTGTTTGTAAAGGTTGGGGTAATTTTTCTCTCTTTTTATTTTTCTTAGCTCCCTCTCTTTTCTTTTCCTCCTACAGTTACGATGACCATGAGATTGAGAAGTTGATGGATGGAAGCGCATCTGTGTATTGGCTCAAGATGGTCTCCTGCTGGGTCTGTCTTCTCCTCTACATGGTGACCCTCATCGCTCCCATGATCTGCCCAAAGCGCTTTGAGGCCTAGGAGCTACGTCACTTCATTGTAGTCAGACTGCTCTGATTCTTGAGGCAGAAGCTCGCGCTGAGCCAAGGGACCACCACTACCACCCTTTATGTTGAAATACAACCCGACACTACCCTCAGCATTTTTAAATGGAGGACTATCTGTTGCCTTTTGTTTTCTATAATTGTGTTTTTTATTTTTTCTGTTTCACAGTGTTAAGCTTTTAATACCTTGATGGTAATTTTGTTATCTTTTACTACCATTTGCTCCTGGGTTTTTTTATTTCTTCACTGTCTCATGAAGCTTCAAGGAGGTGAGTTACATTTTAAGATATGTGAAGTACCTTCTTTCAATCTGAGTAACTTTTGTGTGTTTGTCAGTGTCCCCTTCAGCCAGGCATTTCAGTTCAGTTTTGTACAGTTGGACCATAAAGTTGTTGCAAAGCTTAGGGAAAAAAAAAAAAGTCAGATGTGAGTTGTCACCAGAGATTTGTATTTATTAAGGTGTGTCTTAAGTAATCAGAGATCATTTTGTGAAGAAATGTGGTGCTGAATCGGATTTGTCCCTGACTTTGATCATAAACTCATCTCTCAGGCTCAGATGTAAGCTGTTTATGTTTACGCTTTGTTATGTTGCACCCTTTTGTAGAAGTTTTCTATGCAACAGAACAAGCTCTTTTGGATATTATATACATCCAGTTTTGTGCAGTTTCCAGTTTGGCCTCAAAGATTTGGTGTTTTAGATTTAATAACGTCAGTGCTCCCTTTGAGCGAGACCTTTTCTTAGGAAATTTCATGTGTTCAACATTTCCAGTCATAATGGTCATTATGCAGGGCAGCGCTGTTCAAATCAACCTGCCTTACGTAGGAGTGACGTTAGTCTTTACGTCAGTGAAGTGTCCCCTCTCTGGATGACAGTGTTTGCCAAAGGTAGATGTCAGAACACAAAATACTGTACAACTCAGAGTGTTTGGTCGGTTATAGAGGAAAATGAAGAACATGATGTATTTGCATGCTCACACAGACTCTTAAATCAGCTGTTTTCTGTACAGTTTTACAGACTTGTTGCCTTGTTTCTGTTAAATGTGTCAGCTCATTATAGGGGTCGGAATAAAGTAGCATGAGTGCTTTTCTTTGAGTTATTCAACACTGGATGTTGAGATTACTGCCAATTTTAAATAAACACAGACCTTCACCTCTTTGTTAGCTTTGTAACATTTTAATATTGTGTAATACAAAATGTTGTACATCTTAAATCACATTCGTCTCGATCCATTATTAAAAAATCAGATCGTATTGCTAACATGTTTTATAATAACTTTATGTAGATTCTGTCTTAAGCTCTGTCATCTGTGGAAAGTCTCACCGACATCTGCAGGATTTGTGATTCAACTTAAAGCTCCTGTGAGTTTTTTTTTTTATCTGTTTATGAAAGAGACTGAAATCAATACTGATGCCTCTTTATGGACTAAAAAAGCAAAAACAACATTGGTTATATAAAGTTTTTGTTTTTGTTTTTTTTAAACCACTGCAGCGGAGAAGGTGTCAGTGATGACTGTCCTATTTTTCCAACAGAGGTACTTAATGAGTAATTTTACTGTCTAAAAAGGGAGGGAATATTTTGTTCAGGTCTGCTTAGAAAAAAGCCACACAGTTCACCAAAATTAACGTTTCCCACAGGAGCTTTAAACTGGGAATACTATTCTGCAATTGAATTATTTGTGAGAATCTTGAACTTTAATGCTGCTCTGCAGCTTGATACCAACCATAAAAAATGTCAAATCAGACAGAAGCAAAACATACTGGAATGCTTTAGGATCAAGACGTATGTTTGAAGTACAGAGACAAGATTCACACTGTCAATAAAACATCCATTGAACGCCATGTGGTTTCTTTATTTGGTGATGTGATTGTTCTTTCGACAGCTTGATAAACAATCTTGTTTAAAAAAGTGAAAGAAACTGCTTTGTTTCAGTGAAATGCTCAACATTTTATTGGTCAAACAATATTCAAAGGCAACTATTTCTACATTAATAGTACTCGGAATGGTAACAAACATACACAGACCTGCTAATGATAAAAACAGGAAGGTACAGACTTCACCTGAACTAAAAAAAAGTATATAATGCCCTAAATACATGTTCTACGCTTTCTTGTGTTGCGGCTAAGCCTCTGAATTTCCCTTGGAGAATAATAAAGTACACTCTGTTTTATTCTATTCTAAATAATGCTCTCGAGAGATCCTCATATTTAAATGACAACTTCAAAATACCATCATCAAAGATTTTCTACAAAACTGTTCTTTACGTTCCCTCATGTTTATCACTTTGTTTTATCAAATTTCCACATCAAGCCTCCTGAAGCAAACCTTTCTCCTCTGCTTCACTCTGTGCTTTGAGTGTTGAGCCCTTCATAGTCAAAAGGAATCGTGTCTGTAGAAGAGAAAACACGGAACCCATCAGTAAACTTAATATGTAGCTAACAGGACAGTCACTCCAATCTTGCAGTCTCTCACCGTTGCATCTGTACTTCAGATTCGACCAGATAATATTCTCCTGTGAGAAGCAGAACACTCCCAGTCTCCCTCCTCTCATACTGGTGTCAGTAATGGCTCCTGTGTCTGCCACCAGGTCTGAACCCTCAAAGAAGCGAGCCCTAATTCACACAGGACATGAATTAGTTTATCAGCTCACATAGAATGAGTGTGTTTCTTTTTGAATGTGTGTCTGTACCTGATATATCCAACTTGTGGTCTGTGCTGGAGAAACCAGCGGTAGGAGACCTTATCCTTCCAGCCCACGTTTCTGGGGTCCTTCCACAAGAGACGGACTTGGTCTGTGGTGTCACCTGTGTGCCAGAGGGAGTTCCTCAGATACTCACCTGGACCAGTTTTGGACTTCACAGCCTGGGGATAAAGAGGAAGGTAGAATGACCATGAGGACTCCATAAATCTATACATGATCTATTAGGAGCTGTCATCTCTGAAGCCAAATAAATAATGGATATTTGATGCATTGCATTTTTATTTACAGTTCTGTTTTGTTTATTTTTTTTGCAGTGTAAGTTTAATTTTATTTATGCTCACACTTTTCTTGAGCAGAAGGAAAATATTCCAAGAAAAAAAGAAGAAAAATGTGTCTCCGAGTTAGAAAAAGACCTGTCACTGAAGTGTGAGTGAGTGTGGACTGTGACTCAGCCGCTCCAATAAGGGCACTTTGCAATCGCAGCAATTCATCAACCAGCATTTTACCTTGAGTTGTATTCCAGGATCAGCGACTGCTCTGAAGGGCGCTGCCTGCCAGTAGGTCTGTTCTGTCTGTTTCCACATCACCACGTAGAAGGAGGAGGAGTCCTGGTAACCGAAGATGAAGCCAGCGTAGTCATCATCGGTCACTGTGTTCACATGGAAGGTACCCTCAAAGTCAACCCCACTGAACGCTGTGTAGCCTAAAGGTGTGGACAGAAAACAAGACATTAGAGGCAAAAGCTGAGAAAAAAATTGAGAATATATGGAACTTATTGTTAAGACATCATCTGGGATAAGATGGTATAAAGGCATTGTTACCAACTGCAAGGCCGGGGTCAGAGTTCATGGTCTGAACTATCTCCATGCCCTGTAAGAGCCAAAGAGAAAAGCTTCAAAACATTCATATTTACATTCATTTACATTCCCAACATTATAGTGTAACAGAGGCTCTCTAAGACAAAAGGGTTTTGTTCACCTGATTGAGGACCACCCAGTTAGGATCAATCTGAGAGTCCCCCTCTGGATCCAGCACTACAGTCTGATAAGCTCTGAAGTCGGTCAGGGTGACTTCAGCGTTCTCTGGGCAGTGATCGATTCTGTCGATGACATCATCTTTGTCAAAATCTCCTTCACAGGCGTCTCCGACATTGTTTCCTGAAATAGCAGAGTGCATCTTAAGAAGAATACACACACTGTGCAACACACACACTACGCACATGCATGCTCAGGCGCAGGAGCAAAGGTGAAGTCATACTAACTATCTGTGTCCTTCTGGTCTGGGTTGGGAACCAGTCTGCAGTTGTCAGATTCATCCAGTATGCCATCGTTGTCATCATCATCATCACAGTCATCCCCCTAGGAAGAAATAATGACACATTTTGGGTATCATAACTCTGTTTTTAGGTCAGCATATATGAGATGAAAATTACAAGTAAAGAAAATCAAGCGAAAGAACAGAACATAACAAACCATCCCATCCTTGTCTGTGTCTAGCTGAGAGGAGTTGATGACTGTGGGACAGTTGTCCTTTGAGTCCTGGTGGCCGTCACCATCACTGAAAAGTCAAATCGCAAGACAAGCAGATTGAGTAAATAGTGCTCTAGATATACACTACTTCTTTTTTTTTTCTTTTAAAGATTACTTTTTTATCTCCTAAAATCTTTCCATTTCTTTTCAGTCTACCAGATAAGATCATGAGAGCAGATGTTCTTAAAGCTACAGTAAAGAGATTTCTGCTTGTGTTAAGAACGGCGCCTCCTGGTGACAAACCAGATCAATTTGACCCTTTGCTGATCTTTTCCTGTGCACAAATCTTGGTGAATAGAAAAAAAGGAGGCTTTGACATTCTATTGATGGCTTTGCCTGACACCTACTCCACTGAAGGGATGACAGGTGTGTAAAATAAGTAGATGGAAATCATAAGTCCTTTCTCTGAAGGTCTGGTTTGCTTTTGTTGGTCAAATAGAAGCATCAGTATTACTTTTAGCCTGTTTCTTTGACCACATATAAGCTCCCCCCAGGAGCTTTAAGGTTTTAGGATAAGTCTTAGACTTTAATGCCTGCCTTTTTCAGACATTCCTGTTTACAGTAACTATTACATGGGAAGAATCTTTATCAAAGGAGGGGTCTGTGAGTTTAATTTGCCATCAGCCAGATTTGAAGCAGTCATATTTACTTCCTGAATGCACAATGAAACATCTTCATGAGTGAAAATAACACTTTATGACATGAAAACATACAGTATTTGTGATGAGTATAATTAATGTCCAATTTTCTTTAGGATGCTGTTTGGTTCCAACTCTATTGTTGATTATTTGACTGTTAGGTTACTGTAAATGACTGTGAATGAATGGCTACTAGCTGCATTGTCTATTCAAAAAGATAAAGGAGTTGTTTCATCCTGTTCTGAATCAAACTCGTACAGCACATGATTCTAGATTTCAAAACAGAAATGCATTTGTTTCAAGGGTCATAGCTGTGGGCTCCACCTGTCTATGTTGTTGTCACAGGTGTCTCCCACAAGATCATCATCTGAGTCAGACTGCAGGGAGAAAACACAGGAACAGTTTAAGTTATGACTCTTCAGAATAATTTCTTCAATTAGGTTGTTGTTTAATTTGTTTTTCTACCTGGTTGGGGTTGTGCATGTCAGGACAGCTGTCACAGGCATCTCCTACTCCATCCCTGTCTCGGTCCTCCTGGTTTGGGTTGGGAACTCGCTGACAGTTATCCAGAATATTCTTCAAACCTGAGAAATAAACAGCTCAGTGCTCTCATTTTTGGGGTCATGTGTAAAAGCCCTGACAGGACAAAGAAGTAAAACACTGCATGACAGAATGCAGAATAGAGAGAGGGGCTCTCGAATGCATCAGCAGATGGCAGTGTTTGTTTAAAGCAAAGGTGAAATAGTTTCCAGTGGCCTTTAATGCCTGGCGGAGGCTTACGGTGGAAAAATGCTCTGAGACAAGAGACAGACATGACCAAGCACTCAGCAATCCAGTCTTGGAGTTAAAGACATAACCAAATGATCAAGAGTTTGGAGTTCTGCCAGGCTGAGTGAGCATGGGTCACTACACAGAGTTTAAACATGTAACCTGCGTAAGCATATAAAGGTAAACATGGAGGCACACTTGATGGTAAGAAGTTACAAATGTGTTTCCAGTGGAACAAATGAGATGTGCTCGGAAAGGGCAATTAAGTGAGGTATGTGAGAAAAGTTTGTTGGACAACAAGTACGATTCCAGTTGGAACATTTTAACATTTAACACTGTTTTCTGCTTTAATAACGCCTGAGTTGTTTTCATGAAAAGTGGTGATCTAAGTGGCAGAGGATGTGAATTGGAAACAGACACACACACACACAAAAAAATGACCTGAAGGATGTTTTGAACAGATAAATTGCTACCTCTCTGTACTTTTTCCCAGACAGGGTGGTAAAGGGGTGTGTTCTTGTCCAGACAGTCTGCGGTTTGGATCACTCTCACAGACACTGCAGTCTTTTAATGTCATTATCAGCCATTAGGTTTCACGATGCATTCCAAATTTTATTACCTCAAATTGATGCAATAAAAGCCATAATGAACACATTGCTACACCTCCCACCAAACAACCTTTTAGTCACTTTAACCATATAGGAAAAAAAATGATGGTAGAAGTATGGGTGATGCAAAGAAACCTTAGATGCACTCTCTTACCATCTCCATCGATATCATCATCGCACTCGTCACCGAGCCCATCCTTATCAGTGTCCTTCTGAGAAGGATTTTCAACGGTTTTGCAGTTGTCACAGGCGTCACCATGAAGATCCTTGTCACTGTTCTTTTGGTCCACATTAGGAACAAGCCAGCAGTTGTCCTGAGACAAAAAACAAACAAACAGTACATTAAACATGGGTGAAAGAGATTTATTTTTGTGCCCAAGTAAGAAAAAAACCTACATCTATGTTAATAATGCCATCACTGTCTGCATCATCATCACAGGCATCTCCCATTCCGTCTCTGTCTGCATCCTCTTGACCAGAGTTTGGAACAAACACACAGTTATCCTGGAGGAAAAAAAAACACACACACACATCACACAAACATTAACTTCAAAACAAGCAGTTTATCAAATACAGTAAAGAGAGATGTGTTGATTTGCGTACCTGCTCACAGTTGTTGTCTCTGCACTTCAGCTTAAGATCTGGATACGCATCAATATCAGTGTCCTTTCCACATACATAGCCATTACCTGCCCAGCCAACACCACACTAACACACACACACACACACACACACACACACACACACACACACACACACACACACACACACACACACACACACACACACAAAAGGAGAAAAATACAGTACAATGTTGAATGACTTCCATTCATGTTAGGGTTTAGCAAAAAGCTGAATATGAGCCCAGTCTTTTGAATTTCTCACCTGGCAGCTAATACTACCGTCTCTCTCCACCACACACTCTGCGTTGGCGTCACAGGGGTTTGGCTGACCGTTGGCGCAAAGCCTGGTTCCTTGGCAGCCACTAACCTGGTCACCTGTAAAGCCAGTTTTGCAGTCTCCACATCGGAAAGAGCCCTGTTCAGGACAGTACAGAGTAAAGAAGCACAGCCTCCAACAATCAGGTGGTTTATAACTAACAGTTAAGTCCCAGTGGTCTTACCATGGTGTTGTGGCAGTCTGAGTTAGGAGTACAACCTCCATTCTCCGGTGGGTCGAGACACTCATCTATATCCTCACACACCTGGGATGAACAGATAAAAGTCAGGGTGTAGTAAAAGATTTATACTCTGCTTAAATATTTTAACTGATTTTGTACCTGTTTGTTCTTCTTTGCGTAAGCCACTCCCACTCCATTTATCTCTGGTCCAGTGTACCCCAGAGGACACTGCCCACAGCGGAAACCAGGAGCAGTGTTCACACACTTCACACCAGGGAAACATGGCCCAAACTGACACTAAAACACAAAATATACAATTATTACAATAAAAAGTGCATAGAAGGCACATTTCACTCCAAAAAGATTTTTTTGAAGCATACCTCATCAACATCATCACAATGCACCCCATCTCCTGTATATCCATCAGGACAGGGGGCACACTGGAACCCCCCTGAGCCTGTAGGGATGCACATGCTCTGTGTGAAACAGGTTCCCAGTGGGCACTGTGTCAGAGGCTGAGGTGGCATGATGAACTGCCCTGGAGTCGGTGCTGGACCTGTGTTGGTCGGACGGCCATCTGGACCTGCAGACACACAAAGACAGACCTGTAAGTCAAATTTCCTCTTGTGCTTTTGTAATGAGTAAAGGAAAGTCTGATTATAGCTCCTGTGCTGCTTACCACAAGGAAGACACTCTGCGATGGTGTTCCTCAGAAAATTTATCTCCTTAATCTAAACCAGAGAAAAGAGAATGAAAAGTTTGCACCTCACTATTTATTATTATTATTATTATTATTATTATTATTATTATTATTATTATTATTATTATTATTATTATTATTATTATTATTATTATTATTATTATATGCTTAATCAAAACTTTTTTCATATCCTTTGTAACTATTCAGTGGTTTTTATGAGTCTACTAACTAGATGTACTTATGAGACACAGACAGGTTACCTGCTGGTTGAGCAGCTGCTTCATTTCATCAAACATGCTCTTCAGCTCCAGCATGTTGATCTGGTCATGTGTCATACTGCCCCCCTGGATACCTGAGTGGATATTGCAAAATAAACCAAACCAGAGAATAAAATACACAAAACATGTGTCAGATTTAATACTTTAAGCCACTAGAATTCTATAGTTAAATAAATAAAAAATAAATGTGTGATGTTGTATAAGTGTGCTGACGTGCCGAAATAAATAAATAAATAGATAAAAAATAAATGTGTGATGTTGTATAAGTGTGCTGACGTGCCGAAATAAATAAATAAAATAAATAAATAAATAAATAGTTAGATGCAAGGCAGTAATTTAACTGGGTAGGTCATGCATGATACAGTATGAGTGTATTTCCGATAACCAGCATATAATCTAGGAATTGTTTCGATCAACAGAGGTTTGTAACATCAAAAACAATCCAAATGACTGCTTGTGTAGTCTTTTGGCGTTAGAAGTATCAGATCATGTCAGACAGGAACCTGTTGGCTGTTCTTACCCAGCAGCTGCAGAGTCTCTCTGGCAGAAGACCCAGATCCACTGTGATCCATTGAACAGTCCTGCAGAGTGGCCACATTGTCTATGGTGTCTTCTATTACCAGCTTCAAGTCTGTTAGTTCATCCTGACCAAGAAACAGCCACCAGAGAGAGATGAGAAGATTGCATGTGGCTTATGTAGATTGGGCACAACTCAAACATAATACAGGTGGAGTAGATTGTACAGAGCTGCAGCTCACACAGGCTTCTCACTCTGGCTCTGACTTCCCTGTCCTCTTCAAACACCTCTTTACAAACTCCTGTCATGTCTTTTTATTACTGTGCGGGACCGTGTGTTTATTTCAAAGTGTGTATACAGATTATCTTTAAACTCGATCACTGTAAACTTTAAAGTCACCTGTCCTCTCATCTGTAGCGTCCTTAGTGCCACCTTGTTGGAACCAGTCGGAATGGACCCAAATGCAACAGGTAGATCATCCAAAGTGTGTGCCAGTCGGCAGTCTATGTAGATGTGAAGGCGTGGAGGGCCACGCTGCAGACCGCTGGCATGCAGCATCACATGGTGGTCCCTGCCATCTGCCAGAGAGGGGTGGTTGAAACTGGTTGTGCCAAATCTGCCATCAGTCTTCTGGTAACGAAGAGTCACTGGAGATTGAACAGAAAACAATGAATCACAGAGGAGAGGAAACAGAGATCTGGCAGCAAGAAACTACAATAAAATACAGAGGGTTTATTGTGTGGTCTGTTGAAGTAGTTTTCCCTGTTACATGTGTCAGTACAATAACTCACCCTTGCTCAGTTTGGCCTGCACACTGAGCTCCAGATATTTGGTGTTGTCTTGGGGGTTGATGACACTGAAGAGGGAGGTGGGGGCCTTGTTCTGGAGCCTAAAGGAAGAGAGGAGGAAAGCCTCATCTCGTCCTTTGTTCTTCAGACTTCCTTGGAGTAAGTCAGGCAGGCAGTCTGGAGACACCAGCAGATCATAGACTAACACAAGAGAGGACTGTTAGAAAACAGCAAATGTATTGCCTTTTAGTTAGAAGCTTTAGGAATATTTAGCACACCCAAAACTCCACATCTGGTAAACTATTAGCAGAGCTGACTTTCTTTTTTTCAGTATCAATAGATGGTGTGTGTCTTTTGCCCACAGTGCACTGTGAATCACCACTGATGAGTCAGAACACTATGGTACTTTATTATGTGTGATTGTGTATTTTCATGTGTGCACATGCAAATACAAGTGCATGTTTGTATTTGTACCTTGCTGTGTTTTATGGAGTGATAGACTGGGGTTACACAAAGTGAGCAGCTGTACACTCTTTCCACTGGAACAAACCAGCTGCCTCACATTGCCTCACGTGCGCGGACAAATTCACTCATGTACACAAACACACTTGCACACAGCTGAATTTAAGACTAATGTGAAGGGACTGGAAATGGTGTGGAAACTTGAAGGCAAATTAAATTTGGCACATTCTCGCATCCTCGCAAATAGCAGGTAGTGTTGTTTGGACCATCTAAAACCTGTTATTTAGGTCACTGTCCTTTTCTCTGATGTCAAATTCAAAAAGCACCAAGCAATCAATTCTATCACAACCACGGTCATCATTTCCCCTATTTGCTACTTCCTGCAGATCAGAAATTGTAAATCGTTAATCATTGGAGATAGAGTTTGCAAGAGCTGTATGGTAAAGGGAACTTACCAATGCCTTGTGCTGTGACAGTAAGCACTAGCTGTTGCAGCAGCAGAGACAGAGCTGTTGCTCTGGCCCACGGACCCATCATCAGAGCTTCAGTACAGGATACACCTCAGGCAGAGCTGGATTCCTTTTGAAAGAACTGAGAGTCCTTTATATCCTCTATGTCACAGACTAATAACCCACTTGTAGACTGTCCATGTAATGATGGAAAAATCCAGATGTTGAAGCAAAACCTCAGCAGAGGTGAGGTGATTTTGTGGCGGTCGCTTTTAAAGCAAAGGGGAGTGTCCTTTCACTCAGCTGTTATAAAAGTGAAACAGTGTGGGGACGATTTTAAAAGTTTGTGGGAGTGTCCCCTTGCTGCTACTATTCCATCAGATGATTTGTTTTATTTCTTACTTGTGTGTTGAACAAGTACTTCAGTATGATAGAAACTGTGTAAAAATCCTTTGGCTGAAACACAATATATGGCACTATATAGTAGTTCATAGTTTCTAACAGTGATTTTCAGAGCACATGATTCAATGAGTTTATATATTTTTGAGACAACATCAGGATTTTATTTATTGTAAATTATGTTCACTGTCTTTTGTGGAGTTACTATAAAAAACCTACTCTGAATCAAATCGTAAACAGTCGGCCAGATCTGAAAATTTTTGAAATCACACTCGGGTCCTGAGGGAGCGTAACTTGACTCCAGCTGGCTTTGTTTCCTTCACAAACCTCATCAACCTGTCCCATAGTTGTGGAGCTTATCCCTGAGCTCATCTTCAGTAAGCCAGTTTAACTGTGTGCCAGATGTTTTAAAATTAAATTCAGTTGCATTTAACTCTCCTACATACCCCTGCAAACTCTTTCATAATCCTATTCATTCGAGAATTTGGGAATTAAAGAGAAAGAGGTTCAGACTCTGGACTCTGGAAAAACTTCATGATAGATGTCTGGAGCTCATCTTACAGCTTTCTCTACTTGCCACAAGTACATTTCAACATCTGAGCTGCTGTTTCAAGCCAAAGAGACATTCACCATCTTTTGGTGTATTTTGTGTCAGTGTTTGGTTCTCTGGTCTCTGATCAAACACCCAGCCGCCCTCAACAGTTTGCCTGTCAGCACAGGGGCCAAAACCAGAGCAAAACAACAAAGTAAATGGCACAACAATATAAATTACTACATGACATCAAAATAGCAACATAAAATTTTTTGGTGAATTAAGCCCTTGCCAAAATGTTCAGTTAGTCTTTTAAACATACTGTTACATTCATTACAATATCTAAACAACTAGATGACACTGAAGTATAGGCAACTATTCAAATTGTGTTTCTGGGTAAATGAGGACGTTAATGCTGTTAAAGATAAATGTTCTAATCTATCAGAATCAGAATAGCCTTTATTTGCCAAGTATCTTCAGGGAAGAATATAACAAATTGGGCTTTGGTTTTGAACTGAACTCTCTCTGTACAAACATGGATGAGTGAACACTAAATATCACAAATAGAAAAAGATTCAGTGAGTAAAAAATTAAAATAAAAAACTTCTGTAAAAACAAACAGAATAACACATTTAGTTTAAATTGTGCGATAAATGAACGAGATATGAAAGAAAAATTTGCAATTTAAGTGGGGGGAATTTGCAGGGAGAAACACAAACAAGCTGTAGTTGTACATGAGATATGAATGAATCATTGTTTGTGGCAGAGCTAATTGTTCAACAGAGTGACAGCCTGAGGAAAGAAACTGTTCCTGTGTCTTGATGTCCTGACGTACAGAGCTCTGTAACACTTGCCAGAGAGGAGGAGTCCAGGTGTTTTCGTCATTTAAGTTCACCATCCGTGTGTCACTTCTGGTGTTTGCTTGAATACATCACGTCTACCATAACATTATAACACACATTTATGATCCAAAGTGATGTAAACATCATCTAAACTGACAAACAGCCAGAGGTTTTACTGGAACCAAAGGTACCGTATAAATTTGTATGACAGAGGTTTGTGACTAATTTTTTATGAGAAAATTTTCATATGGTGAAAACGTATTTTCACGAGCGGACCTAGAGAGTCATTTGAACATTTGGTCTGTGGTTGTTGACGTCTGCACTGAATTTCTGGAACTCTGCAGGCTTTGAAACGACAGGTACGTAGTGACGTCACCCCGCCCCTTCCATGAATGAAAACATGGCGGCTGCCATGGAGCTGAGATGCTGGGGAGGAGACTGGGGTTTGCCTTCCGTCCACACAGAGTCTTTGATAATTCTGGTAGCGTGATTGCCTGTTTATGACATGAAAGAAGGTCTTTATATCCAGCTCTAGTTTTAAAGACGAATGCATTATTTACCGGGCTTCTTCGCGTCCTTCTTTGTGTATCTCTGGTTAGCTCCTCTGCTAACTCACCTACTGCAGTTTGTCAGATGATCGTGCTCAGCTCGATGAGCAGGATAGAAAAAAATAATACCAGTGTATTTTATGTTTGCGTAGTTGTGACATATAAGCTGTGACTGTAGGTTTGTCCTTTATGTATGGATGGTTGTCAAAAGTTATTATCCCAACTAACATAAGTATTGTTCTTCAAGGTCAGCTTGTAGAAGCTAATATTGTGCTTTATTTGGGTGTTTTTAACTTTGCCTCACCAGAGGGCTATCGGCGGTGGCCGACAGGATGTTAATCTCATCAGAACAATAATATATAGGTGCTTCTGACTGTTTATGTTGTGTTTGTCTTGGTGAGCACATGCACTAACAATTCTGACCACAAGAGGACACTTTGACAAATTTCCCTGCAGAGCAGACATATATGCTACTTTTGCAGAATCTATGCTTTTTTGTTTTTTTATATTAAATATTAAATGTATATGTTCATTTTCTTTCAGGCATATGCCAAGTTTTCTGGGGCAAAAGTCACAGTTTCTCCCATAGACTGGACATGGAAAACTCTAACAGGTGGGCTGCAGCTTGCCATAAACCATAATGTCATCACATCGAGGTCAAAGACACACAGAGAGATTGTTTTGGATGTGGTTGATGGAAAATTTCATGGCTTTTGTAGTTATGTGTTTAAGGCACATATGAACGTATATGTTCTGAAAATATATCTCTTGCAGCTGTCTTTCTACTGAAAAATAAACATTCCCTGAGAACTGCAAAAACAGACTGAAAGTACAAATTTATATCAGTTTTGCATCACATTTGATTTCCTAATGACAGGGATAGAACTCTGTATACAAGAAACCCATATTTATGTAGTGTCACGCTTCATTGTAATTAAGCCTTGTTTCAGTTGCAATGCCTTCTCCTTTCCTTTAAATCTGCAGCAACAGTTCCAGAGTTGCTTTGTGGAGACTCAACAGTTCAAGAACCAACACAGATTCTCAACTTCCTGAGGAAACAGGTACGAGTGGATGTTTATTGGTGACCAGCTGGTTATACCCCATGAAACACCATCAGTAGATGTGTCATTATAGCTGGTTTTTTTCTGTTTTTAGAGGTTTAATGCAGACTTTGAGCTGACAGCCAGACAAGGAGCAGACACCATGGCGTACATTGCTCTGATTGAAGAGAAACTGCGACCAGCTGTGGTAACAACATCTCTGTTCTGCTTACGTCCTAACTAAAGCTAAACTTTCTCAAGTGTTGATATTTAGAGTGTTGCTTTGTGTCTTACAGTTGCACACATTCTGGGTGGATGCAGAAAACTACGCCAATCTGACACGGCCTTGGTTTGCGTCACGCTCGCCATTCCCTCTTAACTTTATCGTCCCAAGTCGGTGTGCCAACACCGCGCTCTCTCGCATCCTGTTGACCAAAGGAGAAGCACCGCTGCACAGGATCACTGAGGTGGAGGGAAAGGTGTGTAAACAGTCACATGTCAGATGCCTCCAAAAAATGTATGACTGAGGTGGAACATTGTAGCATTTGTGAGTTGTATCACTTTTTAGCCCCTCTGTGATGGAATTAGAAACTGGGAGATAGAGTGGGGAGTGATGTGGAACAGAGGGTTTTGAGGACTATAGTTTCTGTACATTGGGTACAGGATTTTAACAAATAAAACAAACTTTGACCCCAGCTTTTGTGAATATTTCTCACCCTCAGATCTACAGTGATGCTAAAGAGTGCCTGAATCTCCTTGCCTACAGACTGGGGACTGCAGACTTCTTCTTTGGCAACTCGTAAGTTTCATTACGTTTAATTTGAGTGTTTTTGGATTTTTGATCAAAATTAAGTCTTAAGTTATTTTCAGGGACACTTTTATGTGTAATTACACTTGTTGTCTCTTCCCCGGCATTCTTCACTTTCAAACTTTTGTCTGCTACTTTTCCACTGTTCACAAGCAAAGCAGATGTGCACTGATTATAAAATACTGATGATTCAAAAAATAATTTAACTTAAAACTGATTGATATTTTTGTAAAACTTGTTTTGTAATTCTTTGTGTTTGATTTCTAAGTGAGATTCAATGAAGTTACATATTTACTCATGTCCTTCAAAGGGCATCGCTATGATATTTCTCAAAGAAGGTGTAATACCCCTCACAGATCACATTTTCATTTGGGTTTGGTCATGAAAACAAATGAGGGTTTGACAAACAGTTAGCTTTTTCTGCTAATTCAAAACCTATTCACTGGATCAGCAGTTTAGAGGATAAGCTTATCTGCATGAAACTGATGTATAACAAATAAACAACATCAGCAGCTAGTGTCAGTGTGCTGCATGTTATTTGCTGATGAACAAATGTCTGTCAACAGGACAAATATCTGTACATAGTGTTGTTTCACAGATACATTGGTGCATCCCTGCAGCAAACCTTGAAATGCCTTGAATTGTAATCTCTATTTCAGGACATTGATAATGCATGTAGTGCTTCCTTTCAGTGTGTGGCAGTATGTAATTTTGCACATGTGCATTTATGTTTTATAGGCCAACCAGCCTGGATGCATTTGTGTTTGGTTTTCTGGCTCCACTGTACAAAGCCAGTCTGCCCAGCAGCCCTCTGCAGAGCCACCTCAGACAGCTGGAGAACATCACACGCTTCTGTGACAACATCCTCGCTGTCTACTTCAGCTCAGACCACCCTGGTAAGATCTCTGCACATACTGGGAATTTTCACTCTCTTGTAGCTTTGATTTGGTGAAAGAGAAAATTTGCCTTTTTGAATGCACACAAATCAACTAACACCAGCAGCATTTTCTCTCTTTTTACACTTGTTTCTCTGCATCCTGGCACATCCTTTGTATCTTTGTCATTTTCAGATGCTCACTGATCTAAAGCCCTGTTTTCATCAAGTGGTTCAGTTTGGTTCATCTCGGTATGGCACGAATTTTGTGGCATTTCCTTTGACTAAAACTGGGACACGTCCCCGAATTACCGACGCATATCATCCTACTTTTTGGTACCCTTCTGTTGGGGTGCCAGACACACCAATCTGACCCCAGAAGGTGTAGCTAGAAATACTGAAGTCCGTTGATTGGTTGAAACAATCGTCACTCCCCATGCAAAACCTCCAGTCGACTTTGTGGAGATAACTTTCTTTTTGTTTTGAAAATGGCATCACCAAAAACCGTTCCATGGTCAACCATCGAGGTTCTTCTTCTTTTTTATGTTTTTTAGTGGGGTACAGTGTGTCATGCTGCTATGCCGTCTATTATGCGGCTATTAGTGTCTGGCTTACATGCTTCCTACCAAGAAGGGCACGGTTGGCTGTGGAAGCACAAACAGGATCACGCTCTACCAATCCAACCCGTACCAGACTGAACTGATCCATACTGGACCACTTGGTGGAAACAGGGTTTTAAACTGCTCCTATTCCTCTGCTTCATCTTTCCTCTTCTTTTAACATCATCTCCTTCAGGTCCTCCTCCACCTGTCCACGAATCAATGGATGCCAACCTCCAGAAACTAACTCAGCTTGTAAATAAAGAGTCCAACTTGATAGAGAAGGTGCTTCTGCTTTCCTTTTATCCTCTTTGCATGAGTTCATGGGTGCATGTGGCAGGTACAGTCTCAGCAGAAATAAAACATTCACACAGTGAATTTTTCTGAATTATTCTCAGGTTATTCTGTTTTGCATCATGTTGCTGTAACTAAACTAGACTTCTTGAACTTTAGATGGATGACAATCTCCGCAGCAGCCCACAGCACAAACCCCACAGACCAGAGCCCAAACCCAGTCTGACCAGTGAGAAGAACTCAACCCCTGCCTAAAGCCTGACCTCTCAACCTCTGTGAACAGGAGAGGAGCAGCCTTCAGATTGAAGGTGCAGCTCTCTAAGGGACTACACTTCTTGTAATGAAAAGAAAAGAGTCATCCAGATGACCTTTACCATGAATGACAAATGATCAGATAATTAATGGGTGGGTGCTACAAAATTATGAAAGAGACTTATTTAACAGAAGGTTTATGATAGATTTTTAAGATGCTGGTTTGAAAGGGAAGGAAAAGTGCATGTGTGAGGGTTTTAAAAAGGTTCAGCGCATGTATGTGGTTAAGAGTGGAATGCAATGAGAGAGGTGCCTGATGAGAAAGACACAGAGAGTCTGAAGGAAAGTTTGAATTCAATGAAAAGTCCAGCAGAAAAAAAGAGGAACCTAAAGATTAAGACTCTTCTCTATTTTTATTTTAAACTCATGACATGTTTTTTTTTTCCTGCCAGTATTTATTTAAAGATGTTAAAATGTCCTCACCTGCTTCATGGGGGTATTGAAATGACTGAGATTATATATCTGTCTCAAAAATAATTAGGCTTTAATATCATAACAAGCTATTCAAAGCTCCCTCAGAGCAGTCATCTTTCTTAGTAAGACTAAAAATGCTCATTAGACTCTAACAGCATTTTAATTGTAATGTACAGTATGTATGATGGAAGTCAAAGCTATAGAGATGACTGTGCACTCTTTGCTCTGCTCCCTCTTCCTCTGCTTTGTATAGCTTGTAAAGTTGTAAATAGTGTCATTATTATTTAATATTCTTCTATAATAGGGCTGATTGGCTTGTTCACAGTCTTTAACAGGTTCATAAAGGTTAAGAAAGGCCTTACTGATTTTTTTTTCTAAACATCATGCAGAATATAAGGGGCTATGTTCGTGTGAGAGCGGCCCCAAGGACTCTTATAATGCAGTTTGTCTCACATGAGAGAAATTATTCATCCTTAACAATCCACTCACTTCTCCTGTTGCCATGCTTGTTTTCCTCACTGCTTTTTGTACATTTGTTATTTTGTTGTTTTTACTGTCGTGTTATAATTTGCTGTGCCTATTTAACATCACCTTGTGAAAACTCAAGTGTCTGTCCCACTTGGGGATGTCTCATTAGCTGCCTTTTTTGCTTTATTTGTACCATCTGAATTTCTTTAACTGAAATTAGACTTTAAAATGGGTTGCCAGTGTTTTTGTGTTTTTTTTTTCCACTCTTGTGGCCGTCCTCAGAACTCACACATTTACTCAACTGTGTCTGCTCCATCTGACTGAGTTCTCTGAATCTCAGTCGAAAAGTTTGAACACTTGAGATTACACTTGGTCAATGCAATGTTCAAAGTTCCAGGTTACATTCCCTTTAAAGAACCATGTCCTGAAACAAAAGCATTCAGTGTGTATGTGTGTGTGTGCGTGCATGTGTGTGTGCTGCAAATTCCAAAATGTTGTTTTTGAGGACCATATGGATGCAGTGTGCCTTCATGACTGCTTGTGTTTTTGTACTATAGTCAAAATGCGACCTCTGTAATTTTGATACACTGTCATAAACTGTCATGTCTGTTCAACCTCCGGGGATATTCAATAACCACTTACTGAATAAAACATTATTTCAACACTGAAGCTGTCTGTTTTTTTCAAGCACATGAAACAACTGTGTAGGATCAGGAAGCTGTATGAATTAAATGCATACGTTAGCTGTTCGACTCCTGGTTTGGGCTCAAAAAGATCTCATGATGTGTTCTTCTTTGCTTAGCAGGAGAACAGAGGCTTATTTTTGCCTTTGACTGAGGGCTTCTTGTGTAGATGTTTGGAGAATAGAGAGCTCTTTGTTTGGTTTTGGACTTTCACATGGAATAAACTAAGTAATTAGACTAAAAGGATGTGATGCAAACTTGATATCAGATATTTTCAATCTCAAGTCACAGTTCACTTAAAGGTGAGACTCCTGCCAAAGCTTTTCTTGGCCGGCTTGTCAAATCATTTCTAAAAGGCACATTCTTTCATGTTTGCTGTTGCCATCTTTGATTCTTGTCCTCTTTTGGGGTTGAGAAAATTTATGTTTGTCATCTTCAAAAATAGCTTCAAAAGTCAGTTTGTTGAAAATGTGCAGAAGCCTCCAAAGATCCTTCTGAATTCACGCACAAGGAAAATCATTCCATCTCTTCAACTCAGTGTTACCCACAGCAGGACAACAGGTAAGAGTCAGTCCAGGTGAAATGAAGCAGTTACTTTTTTCTCTAAGTTTGAGTCCAATAGATCACATGAAAACCAGCAGCTGTGCCACACTCCTCCTCTTCCTCTCACTCTCCGCCTCTCTTTGATTGTTGGGAAATGAAGCAGAGGTTGTCACGGAGGAGGGGAAAGAAATGCGAGTGCCCGGAAAAATTGTAATACAATAATTATAAATTGAGATGTCCTCTGGAAAGCTCTGTATTTTTGTCAGTGAGATGTGTCTCCTAAATCCACAGTAGCTGTAGCAATAAAAAAAGACAACAAGAGCGATGGACTTTACACAAGTTGTTTCTGGGTTGATCTCAGTCTAAGGATTCTCCAAGTGTCATGTTAATACCACGAAACTCAAGAATTGGTGTTCATGTCTCAATTTATATGTAGATAATCATTTACATTATTTTACATCCCAGTGAAGGTAACAATTACAGACATTTCAGGAAATACATTTGAGTATATATATATATATATATATATATATATATATATATATATATATATATATATATATATATATATATATATATAAATATATATATATATATATATGCCAGAACAGCTGTAGCTGTACATCCATCGTTATTTGGCAGCACAACTAATTTAGAGTTGTTCAAATTATAAAGTAGATCTCAGTCCAGTTGATTTCCTAAAAAGCAAGAGTCCATATCAAGCAGGGCTGTGATGAAATACATCTGGCTGATCAAGAGCCAATGGCAAACACATGGGACAAACATAATGGCGTGATGAGGCCCCCTAGTGGTGACTGTAAGTCAGAGAAATAACCTATGACCCCAGACAAACTAGTAATTTAGTTTGGATCAGTCTGCAAGACAGGAAAATCACAAATCCAAACGTTTTGAAATGAAAATAAAAGCAATCACATCTTTTAGAAAGTTATTTACACAATTTAAAAAAAAATGAAACACAGTTCAAAGTGCTACAGAGGATTCGTTGGAGCCATAAACTTGGTTTTTAACTGTGCCAAAAGAAAGCCTTGACAATTATTTGTCCCACTAGACACATTAAGTGTTTTTGACAACAACTTGCAGTCAAGCCCTTTTCATAAAGTAAGAAAGGAGAAAAAAGAAGAGGTAATCATAGAACATTTACAAAAAGTACAAAAATATCACTTCAATTCATGTTAAGGTGATATATACACACATTTCTTTTCTCTAAAAAAATGTAATCACATTTCTGTTGGTTTTCACACTGTCACTTATCTTCAGTCTCATTTTTGTTTTTTTTGCTTTTTTGTATATATAGTTAAATTTCTGTCATAAGATAAATTAAAGTCAAAGTTTATATATATATATATATATATATATATATATATATATATATATATATATATATATATATATATATATATATATATATATATATATATATATATATAAACACTACTCAAGTACAGTGTGATCTCACTTAAACACACACAAACCCATAGGTGATGATAAGGATTTAAGAAAACTGAAATGAGATGAAGTGTAATTTAACCTTTACAGTGAGTATCAGAATATTTGTGTCCTGTCATGTCGACTGCAGTTTTCTTTGTAATGCCAACATGCTAATATCATTTAAACCAACATGTCCATCACTGACTGTAAACTTCTTGTTTGTGAGGCTGGAAGTAGAGCTAGCTGTCCCTGCTAAACTCCGGCAGTTCTGGCACCATGCTGACCTCCAGGCTACCTGGCAGCTCCAGAGCCAGAGCAGGGTGGCACGGCTGGGTGAAGCACTGGCAGAAAGCACCTAACAACTGTCCAGATTTGGCATTATAGAAAGACAGATGTCCGAGTTGGTAATCGAGGAGGGTGCCCACTCGCTCAGGCGTGTCAATCACAAACACACTGGAGTGTACATCATTGTGGAGCAACTGATACCTGCATCTGCACAGGTGAAGAGAGATGGAGAGTTTAGACCAGAGAAAAAAAGAGCATGAGATGTGTTGGTAATACTGCAAAATGCTTGATACCTACCCTGATGGTGCAGGGATACACTGCAAACACCATGACAGGCTGTTCTCCCCCAGTGGGCTGTTCCTGCTGGCTGAGCTTGAGGCCACTCCAAGCCTGTAAGCTGTGCTCCCTGACACAACCGTCTCCCAATAGTACCGACCTTTACATTGAAACAGCTCACCAAGAATGGATGGACACCTGAAGAACAAACAAACGCTGGTTTACAAATGTAATGCAAAAAGTTCCCCAGAGTTGTAGGCACTCTCTGTAACTCACAGTTTGTCTGCAGACGAGGTGTTTTCAGGTGTGTCCTGGGGGTAGTGGATGGTGGTCTCATCTACTGACAGCTCCAGAGTGGGGTGAGCTGTGGCTTTCAGCAGGCGGAACTTTGTTCCTGAAGACAAACACAGGTCAAAGGAAAACTTGACAGCCAATAGCATGATTGAAATAGAGTTTAAGCATGTGCTTTGTTACCTTTGGTGGAAATGAGAGCAGCCTCACTCTGTTCGCTGGCTCCGGCCTCATTCACAGCTTTGATATAAAACAGATAATTTTCATTGGGCTGCAGGAGAACCCTCTGTTCACAGCTTTGGATACCTGAGATGGTCCTAGTAAAGGTATACAAAACAACACATGAGCTTATAAATAGAAGGTTTCTGTGTATTAAATACTTTACTGTAGTTATTTTCTACATTTCTGCGCCAAAAGATTTTCTGTCAGTCAGGGTAACACTTACCTGAGCCCCTCTCCTTCAAGTTCATACTGACGGCAGTACTCTAAGGTGAAACTCTGCACTGCAGTCTGTTTTTCTGAGCTCCATCTCAATGTGGCTGAATCCCACATAACAGTACAGCGCTCTGTGTCAATCACTGGCACTGATGGAGCTGCAGAAAGAGCACGGAGACCTTCATTAATATGTGAAATGTACTTTCAAGTACCATCTGGTACAAAGCTGTGCTGTTGTACTTCAGCTTCTGTGTGGACTGACCGGTTCTGAAGGAAAGTCTCTCACTGGGCAGAGAGCAGCCTGTGTAGTTAACTGCCATAACCCACACCTTGTAGGTTTTGTCAGGCTCCAGCTCCTCTAGGACACAGTAACTCTCCTTTACTGTGACACGGTACTCTTCTGATACAGCTGGGACAACAGAAGACAGGATACACATTAAGGATTGGTCTTTTAGAAAAACTTCTCCATAATCTCAAGGAGTCTGCAATTTATCAGCAAAAAACATTACATAACATGATGTATTTAATGTGTATTTGTCATGTTTGTGAAAAGGGATCTATTCAAGAAAAACTTCACTGCATTTGATATTTATCTTCATGTGTAGCAATCGATCTAGAAGCTCTTAAATTAACTTGCAGTGATTGGACAGTAAATTCTGAAGCACCATCTATTTCACTTCAACACCATACTAAAAGCAGTTACCTCCCTGTGGGTCTTCCATGCAGTAGACCTGGAAGCAGTCGATGATGTCTCCAGCGTTGACTTTCCAGTAAACTGTGACACTGGTGCTGGAGGCGGAGCCGGCCTCCTGAGGCTGCAGCGTGGGGCTCTGAGGCACTGAAACACAGACCACAAGGCACACACACACACACACACAAGAATTGTAACCACCATATACAAAAACATGACTCAAGACTCCTCGTAGATGTGTCAGTGTTAGGTGTAACAGCAAATACATGCACTTCAATCAGCCCTACCTGGGATTCCTTTGCGCTGTGCGAGGTGAGAGCTGGAAGAGTTGCCCTTTGCGTAGTCCTCGAACACCAGTAGTCCCCTGGGACCCAACTCCAGTGACATGGCTGAGTCCAGAGCTTCCTTTAGCCTGACCACATAAAAAAGCTTCTGCTGGAAACCACAACCTTCTTTTCTGATATCTAATAATGTAGCTAGATTTTCAACATAACAGCTCTGTATGAAAAGAAGTAAACAATGCTGGTTATCTCTATAGATAAAAAAAGAAAGTTTAGTCCAAAGTAACTCACTCTCCATTCACCACTTGCACATTACCTCAAGTGAATGTCTTCAGGTGACTGGTGGGAGGAAAAGCCAAAGAAGGATTGATCAGAAATGTGATTTCTGCAGTGACTGGACAATCTGATACCTCTAACCTATCAGCCTCAGCACTCACCCGTGCATCTGTCTCAGCTTCCCTGTCGGTGGTCTCCAGAGTGGTCTTAGCTGAGTCAATACTCTCCTGGAAGGAGACGATCTGGTCATACAGCTGCTCCAGCTTGGCCTTCTTCTCCTCCTCCATGCTGATGGACATGTTGTTGTACTGCTCCATCACCAGAGCCATCATTTCATCATTCTGTGCCTGCATTGCTGCCTCACACTCCACACACTGGTCCTGGTCCAGAGGAGAGAGAGAGAAAACACAGAGTATTAAAAACAAAACACTACAAAAGTGTATTATTAAATATAAATGGCAACATAATATGTATCTAAAATAAAGGTATCCCTCCTTTTAGTATCAATTGTTTATTCCAAAGTCAGCATGCTTTACCTCAACTGAGTTGTAGCCCAGTTCAAGCTCAGACACCAGGTCCTCTATGTTCTCTGACCTCCCCTGCAGCTCTGAGATCCAATCACTCAACTTCTCCTGATCAAATCAAAAACAAAACAACAAATAAATCAAACATCACATTTGAACTTTTTAGATTACGTGACATCAGTCCCATCTGCTTATTGAGCTAACTGAGATGCTGTAATAAACACTAAAAGTTCCCAGATTTTTTTCTATTACCATGACAGTAATCACATATCACATATCAAAAAAGTTGTCATTTGACACTTTTCCAATTTCACTAAGGTGACTTGATGACTCAAAAGTAATGTGAGAGAAAATCTCTTTTATTTTTTCACAAGACAACAAGCATAGGGGCTGCTTTCTCTGTGCATGCGTGGGTTCTCTGTGGGTACTGTGGCTTCCTCCCACAGTCCAAAAACATGCTCACTAGGTTAATAGGTGATTCTAAATTGCCCGTAGGTCTGTCTCTATGTGTCAGCCCTGCAATTGAGGGTGTACTTCGCCTCTTGCCCTAAATCAGCTGGGATAGGCTCCAGCCACCTGCGACCCTGAATAGAATAAGCGGTATTGAAAATAAATCAAGTTAAAGTTTCTGAGAAATGTTGCCCCCTACAGCCATGAGGAAAATCAGCAGCATTCCAGGTGGAGGAACACTGGTGATCGTCTTCTACCACCTGAGCACCAATGGATCAAATTTAACTGGGTCAAGTGTGTCACTTATCGTTTACTGCTCCTTCTGGGGCTCACCCCCTGTTAAGATTTCAAAAACAGGTGTACGTGTGTGTGAGAGGAGGAAGAATGCGTGAGCATGCTTACACACAGCCATGTTGAACTCCACATTTGAGCTCTTTTCTAATTTGGTTTAGTGAAGTTGTCAGGACTGAGATTCCCCTCTGTGACAAATCTGAATAAACTGCAAGTCTTGCTGCTGTATTGAGATGTAGAAAATAACTGATCGATGTCTTATTTACAGTACAGCTGTCAAGCTTTATATATATATACTGGGTCATATGTACATGACCCTCTTTCCAAGTTCATCTGGAAATGTCATTAGTTCATTTTCAGCCTGTTCCAGGTTTCTTTAGATTTTCATAATGAATACCTTGCCTGACTGTTCATCAAACAAAAACAAAACATCTGTTTTCCCCTCTCACATTAAAATAAAGAACACTGGAGAGAACAATCATGGTTTCTCATGGAGAACAAAGTGTCTTCAAACACAGTTTCCCTCAGGTATCTTTATATGATACATAACTAAACCTATGGCTATCAAAAACTGCAATTTCAAAAAGAAACATAGTTGCTTTTCAGACTGGAAGGAGGAGGAAGCTCTACATCAGATTTTTTTTTAAAAAGGGCACATGTTTGACCCTGTGCTGACCTGTAGGGACAGCAAGCGAGAAACAGATCACATTTCAGTCTCTTTTTCATGAAGTCACACTGGACCTTTCCACCGATCAAAGCAGAGCATTACATCACATCAGCTCAATGTCTCTGGTCCGTAGCCTACAGGTTGCTGGAGAGCAGGCAGCCGCCTGATGCGGGACTGCTTGATTATCTGCTGATCTTATGCGAGTATTGTGTTGTGGTGTGTTTTAATAATGTGGTTAGTTTATGATGAGCAGCTATATGCGACAGCCTGCCATCCGACATGAGAACTGCTGCATCATTGCAGCAACTGGTATATTCAGTTTTCTAACACCAGTTGCTGCTCTAAAGAGGCATGCTTTTATCAGACTGCCTGTTTTGTTTTTATTGACTTTTTTTTAGCAGTATTGAAAATGAAAGTATATTTATTGTGGTCTCTGTTTACGTGTATGTGTCAAAGCAAACAGTAAACATTCTTATTGCCAAACCTTTGCCTCAGTTGTCTTTCTTGTACAGTGTAAGTGGCCTGGTTGTGTCCATGAAAAATTTGCCAAATCTGACAATGCCAAATAGTGTATTCTGCAATTGACTCTTGTTTGGCGGACTGGATGTTTTAAGTCTGAAGAAAAATAAGACATACTGACAATTCACCACCTATTTCTTTTGACAAACAGGAGGCTTAGTAGAGTGTGGAAGAACCATACACAGCCATAACAGCCTCACACATCTTGGTTTTGCCGAATAACACCTTGAAGATGCATAGGTCCTAATGTTGATTCTTGGTGCATACATTTACCAACCCCTGTAGCACAGCCCATGGGGGAAGCTTGAAACAAAAGTCAACAGCAACACCACAAAATTCTGTTTGGCATTGGCAGGGAAGATTTAGCAAATTTTTAACGGGCATAACCCACCCACAAATACATGTTCATTACAAATGTGGCATGATTTAAAATGGAGATAAACAGGCTTTCCAACAGTCTGAGAAGTGTTGCCAAGAAGCATTTTACAACTAAGAAATAATATACCAAACAAAAGTTGCCTTTTTGTGCTAAGTTTACAATAATAATTTTAGTTATAATCTGTGCGGTAACTGAGGCAAAAAAAATTGTTGATATTCATTTCCAATACTTTGTGTCATGTGGGATTCACAGATGTTTCATATTAGCTTGCTCAGTGAATTGCATAATATGTGTTATAAAAAGTTAAAGTCACATGAGTACTGATTTTCCACATGTGGCAGTTCACTGATCCAATCTACCTCAAAGCCTCAGCCCTTCTGGTTATTAAACAATGAGAAAGTTCATAATGGTTAAATTACCTTAATTTCCTCATAGGCTTTGTCTACAGCTGTCACCTCATGGCTGTGATGCTCTTCAGATGAGAAGTCATCCTCTGACAGCAAACACCCACATGAGAGACAGAACCAGTCCATCCCCTGCAGCTCAGCAGCCAGCCGGGCCTGATTCTCCTCCTCTTCATCAATGATTTCATAACTAGCCTCAATCACCTCTTCTTCTGGGGACAGATCAAAAACTTCCTCCTTCGTCTCCAACTCCATCTTTGTCTGTTCTTCCTCCTGAATTGTCCCAGTTTGTGGTTCCTCCTCATCTCTCAGTGTTTCTGGCTGGGGCATCGCTTTTGCATCCTGTTCAGTAATCATCTCATATTCAAGCTCCTCCACAGTGACCTCTGGAGATTTCTCTGGGACTACCTCAGCTTGTTCCACCTTTTGCCATTCCTCCTCTCCTCGAAGATCAATTTCTGGACTTTTATCCTCTGCAACACCCTTCACCTTAAATATGCCTTCATTTTGTTCCACATCTGGCTCCTCTGATCGCAGATACTCTTTATTTAGCTCGGACAAATCCTCAAGAGGAGTGAAGCTCCTAAGATGGGAAAAGATACCCTTGTCTTCTTCAAGATCCTGCTCCTCTATTTCCACTTCCTCCTTAGGTGCAGACGGAAAGGACCCAGTGTCAAAGTCATCTTTAGGTTTTCCTACTTCTCCTACAACTACCCCAGATTTTGCTTCCTCTTCTGTTACTACTGGTTTTAATTCTTCTTTCTCTATAAAATCAACTTCTGGTTTTGTGTCTTCTTCTACAAAAACTACTTGTTTTACTTCTTCTTTCTCTACAAAAACAACTTCTGGTTTTGCATCTTCTTCTTCTACTACAAAAACTACTGGTTTTAATTCCTCTTTCTCTATAAAAACAACTTCTGGTTTTGGTTCTTCTGTAACAAACTCAGGTTTTGCTTTTTCTTCCTCAACAACTTCTGGTTTTGTGTCTTCTAGAACAACAGTCTTTGGTTTTGCTTCTTCTCTTATTACAACCTCTGGTCTTGCCTCCAGCTGGGTTTCCGTCAGTATTTCCTCATTCTGAGCCTGCAGGCTGTCCGAGACTTCTGTGATGAATTCAGGTGTTCTGGGATGTTCACATGTGCTCGCAGGTTCAGAGAGAGCTGCTGTATCACTGGTTGTTTTCTCCAGCTGCTGACTGATCTCTATGTCCATCTCCACAGCTTGTCCTTTGGGGACGAAGACAATGAGCTCATCCCCAATGTTCACCATCTCCTGTACAATGGTCCCAGTCTCCACTGCAGGAGTTTCATCTTTAGACTCAGTTATCAGCTGTGTTTTGTCAAACCCACTGTCAGTGTCTAGTTTCTCTTCTTGTTGATGCGTATCCATTTTATGGATTTCAATGTGTTTCTTATCTGAATCCGTCTTTGGCTCTTCTGGTTCAAATTTAACCTCTGACCCCAAATCATCTTCAGCTTCAGACACACGGCTCTTAACTGTATCTGTTTCAACCCTGCGTTCTTCTTCTCCTGCAGCTGCTGTTTGAACATCTGTCGTCTCCATACTTGTTACCTCCTTGAGGTCAATCTGAACTTGAGTTTGTATCTCTGTTTTATCCACTACTTTTTCAATAACCTCTACAACTGCTTGTACATCAGAATCACAGTCAGTGGTAACCTCCACAGGTGCAGCAGCTTCTTTCTCACTCAGGGGTGTTACCGCCATCGTGTCATTTTCAGTGGGTGTTGGCTTATCTTGTATTTTATCCTCTGGCTCTTTTGTAACAGCTTCAGTTACTACTTCACCCTCAGAAGCCACCACCTTTGTGTCGGTAGCTTCCTCTTTAAACAAACTCTTCTCAGAGCTTTCCTTTGTTGTTTCTGATTCTGTGATCGTGTGAGGAACCTCACTGCTTGCAGGTCCCACCACAGCTGTCTCCTCTGAAGCACTGACAACAGCCTGAGCTGCTTTTTCAGTCTCCTCCAGTATCTGATCTGGCTGCTTAGTTACAGTGACTTGTTCAGTTGTTTTTGCTGTCACTTCTTGCAGAACCTCTTCACTCTCCTCTGTCTCTGTTTTACTGTCCACCTGCTGAGTTTCAAGAGAAGGTTCATCACTGCTGATGATCTCCAAAGGCTCAGCGTGGTCATGTTTGACTCTCTGAACCTCCACCTGATCATCTGTAGATTTACACACTGGTTCTTCTATTTCTCTTACAGACTCCTTTTCTTTCAGTTTTATTTCCTCTCTTCCTTTACCGTCTTCTAGTTTTTCTTCCACCACTTCTGATTTTATGTCTTCTTTCTTTTCTTCAGCACTGATCTTCGTTGTGCTTGGTTCCTTCGTCTTTAACTCATCCATGTCTTCCTCTTGGACCACTCTTGTTAGACATCCCGTCATATCAAATTTACTCTGCGACCACATCATCCTCCCCTCACCCTTACCTTCATCTAACTCTGGCTGAACCTCCACTACTGTTATTTCATCCTTCAAAGTAAACTTCTCCAGGTAGCCCTCTGTCTCCTCTGGATCCGACATTCGCCTCTTATAAGACTTTTCAGATGCCAAACTCTCTGCCTCAGAGTATTCCTCGTCGCTCCTCTTCCTCTCGCCTACTGCATCCTCGTAGAGGTCCGAGTACATGAAGGACATGGCCGTTGGTTCCTCCAGCAGGATTGGGTCAATAATCTTAGGTGGTCCGGGGGAAATAAAAATGGGTGTGAGGATGGTTTCTTGACTGCCAAACAACACTGACCCACTCCCCTTCAGAGATCTCTGGCTCTCTCGTCTTTTCCTCATTCCTCCTCCACTCTCTGCTTCCTCATCCTCTCTCCGCTGCAGGGCTTCAGGAGGAGGTCCTTCTCCATAAAAAACCTCATCCAGGTGTTCCCCAACTATTTCTACATCTGTGACAAAAATGAAAGAGTCTTCTGATGCAGAGGGACTGTCTGTGGCTGTTTCTTTGGTGGGCATTTGTTCCTCTTCTAGGTGCTTCCCTGCAGACTTTTCTGTCTCCTCTTTCATCTGAGGAGTTTGATCCCCAGGACTACCCACATCGAGCAGGGTGAACTTCTCAAAGTAGTCTATGTCTCCAGTGTTGTCTTTTGGAGTAGGTGTTTTACTGAGCTCTGTGGGGGACTGAGATGAATCTTGCTCTGACAGCTGAGGAAAGATCACAATGAGAGATTCAAACCGGAACCAATTTGTGAAACAAGTGAGGGTATTTATTTTACAAAATCACAAAGATGAAGATATAACTTCATTAAAAATCTCAAATCAATCAGATAATTCAGTGAATATACCTTTTGGTGATCCAGTATTTCCTGTGGCAGGACGTGGTTCTGTTGCTGTTTCAAGTCATGGCTGTTTCTTGACCGGATCTTTGGGGTCTGGTCCAGGTAAGACAGATTGTCTTGCAGCTCTGTGCTTTCCTCTTCATCTACTGTGGGGAGTTTTGAGGGAACTCTGATGTTCAGAATCTCATAACCCTCTGAAATCAAACTGAATAGCTGCTGATCCTTGTTTCTGATTTCCTCTAAGTCAGGCCCTGCTGGGGGGTTTTCTGGTTTCACATTAGGGAGAGACACCTCTGCCATTTCTGGTCTCTCTACCCCTAAAGCTGAAGCCGATCTTGAGCTACCAGGTCGGCTAAACCGGTCCCCGAGCCTGCTGCTCCTTCCTCCAGACCTTGTCCTCCTGCGGACTATTTTTTCTTCATCAAAGACTATGGTTATTTTTCCTGCGGCTCCAGATCCCTCCATGCTGTAGGCTTCAGAGGTGGAGCTGGTCTCAGAAGCCCAGGGTGTAGAGCAGCGGCTAGAGGCTGTCTCCCAAACAATCCCACTATCCTCACTCTGGACAGTCACCATGGAGAAAGATGGATCCACCATCAGGCATTGGAGTTTGGGCTGCACAGACTGGTCCTGTACAACCTCTCGCAGACTGGAGGAAAGAGGAATGGACAGGGTTAGGGGAAGGTGAGCAGGCTGAAGAAGAACGGCATGACTAAACAGTCTAAGTGCAAGACGAGATCCTTTTGGCAGTGCTCACAAACGTAAGCGAGAACAAATTAATGAATCAAATCAAAACACATCGGAGCATGATGTGCCAGCATGAGGAACACAATCACATTCGTGCACCTGAGGCAGCTTAGAAAATCAAAATTGAAGCACCGATAACACCTGCTGATCTATTCTCAGTTTGACACGTCGAGGATTGTAGATCTCCAACATCAGACCGAAGCTGCCAACATGAGTAATGAGCTGAAAAAAATAATCACCAAATGCACTCTGAGCTGTCTCTCCTGCTATGAATACAGCTCAGATCCTAGCCAGGTGACGTCCCAAAGCGTCATTCATGTAATATTAGAGAGATGCCCCTGCCTTTAGAGACACACTCAACATATCAGTGTCTTCTACTATTTCTGACATGGCAATGGTAGCTAAAGCACCAGCATGAAACATGTTTAATGAGATGTAAATGAATGGATGATAGATAACGTTAATGTTAGAAAGCCACACTGACTTTGCAGAGTATGAGCGGAAAAAAAACAGATGACCCAAGAAGCACAGGAACAAGTGTGTTATAGACTCCATTCTGTACATTTCATGTTTCGATCTTCAAGCAAAAGACGTGATTCATAATTCATTGTTCATACCACTTAAGGTCATTTAGTAATGGAGATTCAATGAGTAAAGCACCTGTTTCGTAGTTCCTCCACCTCATCTTCATCGTCCTGGCTGTTGGCCTCACTCTGAAACTCCTGCAGCTCTGTCATCTCAGAGTCCAGACTCTCACACTCCTCCATTTTGATAGCAACCTCCAACTCTTCTCTTTGTAGTTCCCAGGGTTGTTATTTTGTTGTTCTTTTTTGAGGGGGTGAATATTTTTTAAGAGTCCTCTTGATTTTTTTTCAGCCAGCCTGATTTTTAGAGAGTTGCTCTGCCTGTTTGTGTCATTCTAAGCTGGGAACCGTCCATCTGACTCAGCGGGGGTACAGAAATAGACTGAGAGGGGAACGAAAAGAGGGGAGTGGGCTTCTAGGTGGGTGAAGACGTGACAGAAACTGGGCCTCACTAGGTCAGAGCACGAAAAAAAAAGAGAAAACTATACCTGAAGTAAACATCAGGAGTTTTCCATGGTGCTGAATTTAATTTGATAATATTCACAGTCTGTACTAGTAGGTAAAAGCTGAATGAGCCGGTGTGACTTTAAGATCAAAATCCCCTTTGCAAAGTTAAATATAGGCCTTGTGCTGAAACAGGACCCCCAGTCCTCTGGCTGCATCTCTCTCTCTCTCTCTCTCTCTCTCTCTCTCTCTCTCACACACACACACACACACACACACACACACACACACACACACACAACTGTGGTATCCCCACCGCCAGAAAAAAAATTGGCACAATTCAGAAGTCATAAAAATTGTGTAGTAAGGCCTCAAACCATCCAAACGGCTTTGCCAGAGGAAGAGAGAACACCTTAAAATGGTCAATTTACGGAATTTATCTTTATTGGCTTTGTTTATAGCTTATTAATCTACAAGAAAAAAAATACTTGTGGTAATTAAAATCAAGTAAAGACCTTAGATAAATAAAACATCTGAATAATAATTTCCGACGGCTAGTAATGCTAACGGTAAAAGCGCGTGCAGGACATGCAGAGGCTTTTACGTTATTCCAGCAACTGCTAGCTTAACTCTTGACTGCGTCCCGAACCCTGAGCTACACGTCTCTTCCAACACTGTGCTTCCGTGTGCTTCCCACAATTCTTGTTCCTCTTTGAAAAATAATGTTAGATTTCAAGGATCGGGTATACTGGATAGTATTTGTCCGATTGTAGTTCCTGACATGTAAAATATCTAACGGATTTTAAGTGCTTACAAAAAAAATGCTGTTGTGTGACGGACTGCAAATGATTTTTCATTTTCTTCAGTGTCCATACTATAATCAAGGAAGGCCTTTTCTGCCTTTTTAAAAGAAGATGGGAAAATACAGTTAAAGTGCTCTAATAACAACAACAAAAAGTCTGGAGGCAATTTAATATGATTTGGCACTTCCATTGTATTTGTGAAGCCAAGGATTTTCTGAGCTCAGAAGTGCACAATTTAGGCCAATCATACATCTTCAGAGGTTTATTTTTTAAATAAACATTTTAAAGTCAATAATATACAAAATTTACAAAAAGGCAAAGGAAAAATATCAAACAAACAAAAGAAATCCAAGTCATACTTTAGTATGAAATCTTCAAATAACTTTAAAGTGACAGCTAATATCTGCATTTAACCAAAATTACACAAGAAAAAGCTGGACTGAAATGATACAGTGTAGGCCAGACAGCAAAGAAAATTAATGCAATAAATCAGGTGTAAATAGTAAGTAAGAGGAACATCTGGTCCAGCCCTCAGTTAATTACTCTAAAGTGATTTCAACAATGTCAGTTCAACATCACTTATGAAGGCATTTTTAAAGGAGCCTGGAAACATACAAACTGGATTATGAATTGAAAAGAACATTTCAGTTGTTGTAGAAATACAGTTTTTAAACTTACAATAGCATCAACTTTGACCTAGAAAAATAGAAAAAGACTTTCATGTTACAAGTTGGCCCTGACAGGCAAAAGATTATTTACTGTATATCTGGAAGAAATAATCCACCAGCTTCGTAAAGTTACGACTGTGTAAATCAGCCCTAGCAATGTGGATACAGCTTAAACTGAGATAAAAAAATAAATAGATAAATTTGGCTGAGACTAGTTGAACTTAAATGCTGCTGCTCGGCCATCTTCAGTATTGTTTCGTCTTTTCACACCTGGTCAGTAAACTGAACTTCTTCTAATGAAGGCAAATGTGTTTGATTACAGAGCCATGTAGTAGCAATGCCTATTTTGAGGCATCACTACACAAATATTTCATTTTTTTTTATTAAGAGTTAGGATAATTTGGCAAAGTCTGTGAACGATTAAAATGTAAATGACGTTCACATGACCTACAGACTGTGGATGATACTGAGGCATAAGAGCATTCAGAATCCCACACCTGTTCCAGCTGTGAGGGTCCGAGACAGTGCTGATCCCTTCGCAGTACATCCAAAAGATCTCTCTGAGGTAGAAGAAAAATCAGCTCATCTAATTACAGGTAAGCCTTATCTCCTGGATGACTCTTTATCAATGATGGCTCTGACAGGGAGGATTGAGTTCAGGTCCTTCCTCTGCTGTAGTACCCGCCATGACTGTTTATGACACAGAGAGACAAGAAGCAGGAGTATTATGAGTAACTCATGGCTAGTCCACAGCAGACCACAGTGATTAGGACTGGTTCATACCTCAGCAAACTGGGCTTTAATGGCTTCAAACTTGAAGTATTCATGGACCGCCCGGGCAACATTATTTCTTTCAAATGGTTCTGAAACAAGGGAATTATTTTCACCACAGACTTTAGCATTACTGAGGACATATCCAACATTGATGTTATTGTATGAAAGTTATTGTAGGTGCATGTTGTGTTCAGTGAAATGTTTACCTTCCACACAGATATATTTGTTTCTCCACTCACGGAAGCTGCTCTTCGGCAAAGTTCTGGCCTCTCGAACAGAGATCACCTGCTTGTCCCAGCTACAGGATAGAGAAAAAACATCGCAAGGAAATATTAAGTTTGTTTGTTAAGACTGTGAAAAATATGAGGAAAAAATGACTGATTCTGAGTCCAACTCAACTTTAAACATTTTAGTCTAGTGACTCAACTTGGATTCTCCATTTAAGACTCAGACTTTAGCACTGACTGCAATTGGACTCAGAAGAATAGGAGGATTCGGACACTTACGCCCTGAGAAAGACTGTTTTATTGTTTGTGCTACATTTTTCCCTATTCACATCCAGTATGAAAAAAAAAACAGAATCTTGCAAGACATAAGATTGTGAAGTGATAGCAGTAACACGAACATGACAATTTATTAATTTTGCTGATCAGAGCTTTCAGAGTTAATCCAGAAAGAAAGAACATTTTCTAACTTGATCTTACTGAAAAGTTAAAACGCACCTGAGACTTATAACTTCATACATTAACACAATCATGTCATTTATATTGTATTCAGTGTTTAAACTTTGTTGCACAAATAAGTGCAAATTTAATTTTTACTTGATTTTTAGTTCAACCTTGGCATCAAGATGACACAAATACTGCAAAAACAGTGATCATGGTATGTCATGTTAGTGGTGTGAAGGCCAAAGGTCCCACCTGCTCCTGCCCTTTACCCAGAAACATGAAACCAGAGAAGAGGATGCAGGATGGAGGGGGGGGGGGGGACTTGAGAGGACTAGGAGAAAAATTGGGAAGAAGGAAAGGAACCATGGGTGCATACTGTGATGTTTTTGGGAAATACCTGAAGTCTGTGGCATAGTATTTCAGAAAGCCCAGGAGCAACTCTCCCAGAGAGGACTGGTTTGTTGAGACATATTGGGGTATGGGTAAGGGTCCATGTGGAACCATATCAATGTCCATGAGAGGATCAAAACAGTCCTGAAAGTTAAGACACAAAATAAAAGGAAAGGAGAAATGATAAATATGAAAACCATTGCAATTTGTAATTCCAATCATTTTCTTTTTTTATACACAACTCTGACTTGATTTTTCAGCAGTATATCTCATTATTAACCTCAGTAATGCAGACAGGAACACCTTAACTTGTTTTGGAATCTATATTTAATTGCAAAAACAATGGAAATACTCACTGGGTAGTCCCTCTGCAGAGATGGAAGGACAGGGTCCTTTAGGGCTGTAAAGGAAGCACCACACAAAGGAAGAGATGGTGAGTCAAAAAGCAGAAATCAGAATTTTAAAAAAGTGAGTCTGTATGCAGGATTGTACTGACTCTGGAGGTAGTTCAGCACCATCAGCACCAGCGTGTAGCTACTCAGCGTTCCTTTGCTTGCATCATTTATTTTATTGTGCCGTGCCCATTTCTTTATGACAAGGATCATGGGTCTTATCCTGAGATCGGCTGAAAGACACCAGATATCACACCAAGTCAAACCAAGAAACTTGACATCTTCGTTTCAAGAGGCAAATACACAACTTAAGAGCTTTTAAAGGTTACATAAATCAAGTAACATCAACTATCACACCCACCATAGGCATAACTTCTCAAAAGGAATGTGTTTCTGATGCCCACTGTGTTGTTGATATTCAGATCAAACTCCAGATCACTAAAAAAGATGGATAGAAAAACCATACTTTTATTGAATTTGTGTTATATTGAACAGATATCTTACTGATGTTAGGGAAAAACAGGCTGATTACACACAGGCTGTTTTGCTCCTACCTGCCTTTCTCTCTGAACCTGAGGATTGGCACTTTGGCTCTAATCAGCTGAATCTTCTCTACATATGCTGTAAATCAGAACAAGCAACATGTGATTTAAAGTAGTTTCAGTATCACTTCCTTTGAATCCAAAACTCTATTTACTGTGTTAATAGCACCACCTGGTGGAGCTTTTGGACAGCATGAACATTGGGGGAAAAAAATCCCACTTTCATATGACCTCAAATGATCCCAGAATTCTTTTAGCTTTCATCCCAGAAAACTTGTAGGTCATAAGCAGCAAAAGTTAAGTCAGATGTCAGGTAGTCAGATGTTGACAGAAAATGATCTGACAACTAAAAATATGGTTTTATTATTACTCACACAGTGATCTGAACATCTTTTGGAGGTCAGAGAGTACTTGAATAGGATCACATCTTTTCTGAAAAAGAAAAACATGCAAATGATCAAAAGGATGGGAGTATAACGTATCAGATTTTGGTTGACTTTCCAGTCACTCCTGATGACTGTCACAGCTGAGTTTAACACACTCACATTCCCCCTGATGACAAGGCACAGGTCAGCGTCACTGCTCCGACAGCCCAGTCCATTCATGGAGGATCCAGTCAAGTAAAGCCGCCCCACTGTAGCAACATAACACAGCCAGTAAGGATCTTGATAAAAAAAATCAGATCCATGTGTGATTGTGTATTTTATGAACACCTGCATAGACACGCTGTATGTCCGTCTGTAGCTGTGCTCGGAATGTCTCCTTTCGGGCCAAATCAGATACTTGCTGTTGGCATGCCTCAAACAACTCCACCATCTGACTGCTTAGCTGGAGGGGAGGGCACAAAAACAAGAACCTTACTACATCATGGATACCGTCATGTAGACGTACCCAGAATATATGAATACAGTCAGCAGGACAAAGCCATCTAAAGGTGCAGTACCTTGTCTTTCGCATAAGCTTGCAGGCTGCTGGAGCTGTCTGGGACAACAGGCACCTGAGGGTGGGAACTACGTTGTGGACTGGGATGGGAACATGGGCCAGGATAAGATCTGTCATAATTAGATCTTGATGATCCCGCTGGTGCTTGGGATGAACGATAAGGAGGATGTGCTTGATTTAAAGGGGGACCAATTGGTGGGCGAGGAGTGGACTCAACGCGTTGGCGCTTCACCATCGGTGGTCTGCATTCATATTCCTCATACTGTCTCCTGGAAGAAACATGATGATATCAAAATATTTTACAAGATAGTGGGTTGATAAACTTGCACTTCCAGATCAGGCTCTATTTTGATCGATAAATAAACCTATTGTGTGTCTCAATGGCTTAAATAATGTATTTATTGAAACAGTGCTACAGTAATATCCAGCCGACTCTGAGGTAGTGACTTAAAGTTTAATGGTAATGTGATTTACTTTCGCTAAAGACAAATATAGTAAGAAAAGTTACATATTCTGTCATGTCTAAACAACAAATTCCTGGCTGGCACAAGGTGATCTCTTAACACAAAGCAACTGTCATTGTTTTAAAGACTTTCAGAGCAGAAGCTGCACTCCTGTAGATCAGATCTTCAGAGACTTAGTTAGTTGTATGTGTTGCATAAATAAATAAAAAAACAAAGGCAAACAACCATCAATAAAATTGATTTTTGCATAGATACACAGAGAAAATTTGTCATAAATAGAAAGTAGAATTACAAACTTGTGCCTGCTGGTCATTGCAGGTGACGGAAGATACTGGACCCGTGAGGGGGAAGGTGGAGGATTCCATTCATATGTTGGTAATCTCTCAAATGAGCGAATTTGGAAGCTACAAACATACAATTGTGTTATCAGTCAGACTTCATATGAGTAGCACTTTTAATACACAATACAAGACATACACAAAGTGCTGTCCATAAAAATACAATAATACCAAAGGACCCCTCCACACACACACAACACCCTCCAACCCTTAGTCCATATAAAGAACATGTCAAATAAAATTGGCACAGAAAAACTACGTAAACACTATCAGAAGATCTTAATGAGAGATCACTGGAGGAAAAATAAGATGTTAAAACTCAAGATTAAAAACTAAAACAACCAAAATAAAATAAATAAATACAATACTAAAACATTAAAGCAGTAAAGGAGAATAAGATGCTAGCACAATCAATTGACCACGATCTGAAGACCCGAGGGCTCTCAAGGGCACATATGATAAAGGAAAATCTCATAAATAAGATGAAGCAAGACCTTTAAGAGATCTAAATTCCAATAAAAGAGCCTTAAAATCAATTCAAAAAGATACGAGTGTATTACTATTCGGAACACAAAAAGGAAACACATAACTCTGGAGATCTTTTACTTTTTCTTCAGCTCACCTGTTAACGCTGGGCGGGCTTTGGTGGTTGTAATCGTAGCACTGGTACACTGGGGATGGGGAATACAGGCCGTTGTTGTGGGCTGAACGATCCCTCGTTGCAGCCCTGCGGGGGTACATGCTGCTGTTCCTCAGATCACCAGCATCAACCCCGCTGATTTCCCGAAAAGAAATTTTCTGCTTGTAAATTCCACAATCAACTTTCACGATTTCATAAATGTTACCCAACTCGTAAAGGGAGTGCCACAAGTTACCAAGGAAATCGAAACTTACCGGTGATCGAGCAGCAGAGCGAGCTAACAAATGTTAGCTCAAACCAAGTCAAGTAACGTCCAGCTAACCGTTTCAAATGTTGGTTCAGGTGTTATTTGAACACTCCATAACAGTATATAAGTATTTGTGTTACAAGTATGTCTTTGTAGAAGTGAAATTCAGTGCCAAGTCAGCGCTGAATCAAGGCGAAACACTCAACATGTCGCATGTAAACAAAACTCATCTATCTGCTCGTGTTCTCGTTTACCGAGTATTACTTCCGCATTGATATCATGACGTAGAGTGGGACTGTATTTAAAGGAGACGCGCAAATATCTTGATTAAAACCGCACATCTGTAAATAAGATAAGTCTGTCTGCAAGGAAAAGTACTAGAGCAGCTGTCCCACCACATATTGTTTGGGAGTAACTTCAAACTTGTATCTAGACTCTCTCACAACAGTTAGTCCGTCTCAGTTGGTGTATCAGGGGTTTCTAGTTAATTGCGAAGCTAGTATTTTAGCGTTATAAATATTAAATATTTTGGTTCTACTTCTAACTAATTGTACATATATGAGTCGGAATAATGAGAAGTTAGTATGCACAGTAGGACAAAAGCCACTACTGATATAAAGAGACAAAAGACAGGGGTGTGTAATCTGCACTGACATTTGCATGGTTGGCATGAAGTAGGATGTTGATAGCCAAAACGCAAACCTCCTTTCTGCAAAATTAATTTCTCTGAGAAAACTTAAAATAAGTTGTTTTGTCTTACATAATGCTATTCTTCTATTCCATAAGATCCTCAATGCATATTACATTTATTTTAGTCTATGTTATCATGTGTTAAGAATATCAACTCATTTTGAATATAAGAGGTTTTGTGTTTTGGCCATCAATATGTGACATGAAGTGGGATATGTAGCATGAATAGCATTACTTAACTTTTACTGTCTTCACATCACATGATTTCTGCTTTGCCTGTATCAAAGAGCTATGTTATTGTGCTGGTTAGCTAGGAGCATTCTCCCACTGAAATGTGTTTGAAATAATGGATCAATCTGGAAGGTAAATAAACCAGTAACAAGAAATCACCCAGGTCAACAAATTGGTGCAAGGGTTGGCACTACTGTTCTACAGCACCAAAATGTGATTACCAGTGGGGTTCAGGGTTGATTCCAAGCCAGCACCTCCCAATGTGTGACTGAAGCTCTCTTCTGGTCCTATCTCACTAGAACAGGCAACATGATATTAAACACTCAGGACAGAACTGGGAGTCAAAAACCCTAAATGAATGTGCCCTGCCAGGTAGTAGATTGAGATGTGGCTAGCACAGCTGCCTCGCAGCAGAAGTTTGTGGGGTCACATCAAGGCTGGCATCTTTTGGAGCTTGGATAAAGCTTTATTTTTTTTTTTTTATTTATTTATTTCGGGCACGTCAGCACACTTATACAACATCACACATTGTCAATAGTTGATCAAATTCTACATGTCCGAAAGGGAAGACGGGAGAAGCAGAGCTTATCTAGTCCCGTCCCCATTTTCTCAATATTTAGTCTCCTCTTTTCCACATATCATCAGCACCACCTAAAGCACACCTGGATATAATATAATCTATGCCTTGTAAAAGACTAGGGCTCCAGATTTCTATGGATTCAAAAAAGAAGATAGTTATCCAAAAATCACAACAAAAGTATCAACAAAGAAAATGTTCTATACCGGGCCAGTAGCTTTTGAAACACTCCCTGGATTGTTAATTTTAACAGTCTCGGCCACAAACAAAGCAGATATGCAATTGTAGTTAAGGATTTTTGGAGGTGCCACTGGAGTGTCCATGAGATATGTCCAGTGTGGATCTGCCCCTGGGTTTTATAAAGTCTTCTTGAATACAGATTAGGGCATATCAAACTAACAATGTCGGTGTTGATATGAAGCAACATTGGAATGCACATTCTGCTGGCAAGGCTCTAAGCCCGTCTCTTCTGGCAAAGAATCATTTCATAACATGAAATGTGTAATTGCTCTCTGATAGTAGTAGATAGGGGTATACTAGTCCAAAGGATGGCTGCACAATACATCATGTTTGTTCAATGGTTTATTTAGCGGTTATAAACCTGTAACATGCTATATTGTTAGTTAAAGACTCATTCTAAGCTCAAAAACCTGAGTTGTTAATGCATTATCAATTTGGCATGATTCATTACTGAATACAGTGTCACACAGATCAAAAAGTTATTCTCATTTTGTCTTTTAGTTCATTAACAGAAATCACATCACTTGTGAAAGGCTTTTGATAAAAAAAAATTCTGTGTAGAAACTTGTGTGTAGGCCACTTCTCAATAAACTTCTTATAAAACAACAAAGCATTAAATGGCACCAGTCCCTTGAGCATAGAGTGACGTCACTGCGGAGGACGGTGTGATGACGTAGGCAGTTCAATACTGACAGTGAGCTGTGTGGGAGGGAAGCGCATGCATCAGCCAGATGTGAAGCGGTTTGGGGGGCGGGGTGCGCAAAGGGGTCTGTGGATAGGCTCAGATCAATACGGCACACATTACGGCTTTAGCATAGAAACTGCAGGTTATTTAAACCCATGTCCTCGAGCCCACACGCTGGTATTGATATGGAGGGCAGGGGTTTCACACATGGGCAGATAGAAAGGATTTTAGTTCATGTTGCAGAAGCACAGAAGATACTGGAGGGGCAGTCCAAGAGATACACAGGAAATCGGCTTTATTAAAGAAACGCGCTGGTAATACTGATTGGTGTGGAAGAGCGAGCTGTCTAGGCGAGAGTGGGGGTGTATGCTGTGAGCCTATGGTAATGAGAGAAAGCGAGAGAAAGCGAGAGAGAGAGAGAGAGAGAGAGAGAGAGAGAGAGAGAGAGAGAGACGCGGGTGGACAGTGTGATGCTGTGCGTGGTGCGTGTGCGTTATCTTCTGGCTAAATGAGGGTTGTCTTTCCCAGTTCGGGCAGCAAGGCTTCTCCACCCTTCCAGCTAGGATCTGTAGTTCACACGACAACAGCAGGAGCCCTTTCGGATCTCCGCTGGACCCAGCGCTGGATCTCCCATAGCGCTGCTGCTGGTGCTGCTGCTGCTGCTCCATCAACAGCCCCTCAATACCAAAGGAGGGAAAGAAGATCTGATTTTCTTGCCATGTGCAGAACGACATGTATTTGCTATTCCACTCGGTGACAGTGTAGGGGGAATGGAGCAATTGTCATCAAATTCCTGCAGACGCACTGACGGTGATACATTGAAGGCTGTCGTGTAGAGAGACCTTCATACGCAGCAGCAGCCAATCCACGAGACACATTTTCATTACCAGCGAGAAGGACCTACGGTCAAGTGTCGCTTTCATGTCAGCCACAACAATGGGGTAAGTGTGGTTATTATCCCACAGGCTGACTGAGTGCCTTATCACTTCATTCTGAATGTAATCAGCTGCGGATGAACTTCCCTGCCATGAAAATCTCAACACGCATAACACCAGTATTGACCCAGGTGAATGCGTAAAAATGTATCTGTTTTATGTGACGCCTGATATACCTAATCAGGCAGGCTGACTGAAATTTGTGGTTACATTTTCTGACGGCCTCGATCTGCTGCACACCACTGCCAAGTCAGAGACATATTCAGAGACATAAATCATTTTTTCCCTTTGAACATGCTATTTGTGAAGATAAGAAGACACATTAGGCCCAACAGGCTGACATAAATGGTGTCTACAAAAGTTGCTTCATCATCAAACTTTCAGGATAAAATCTGCAGTGATTCATAGTGAGAGTACCAATGCTGTTTTTAAATTAGCAGATTTTTTAAATTAGATTATTGCTTTAGAACAAATAAAGAGTGGATGAAGGCAGTTTTTTTCCTAGGGCTTTGTTTCTGTTAACTCAACAACTACATTATACAGAGTTATGTAACCTAGAAGAGGGCATGTGCATCACCAGCATTTCTTTTTTTCCTTTCTCAAACAGTGATCTGAGGTCTGATCAGCTGTACATTTTGTCCCTGCTCTCCAGCAGATTTGGGAACAATATCATGTCAGAAGCGTAATGTTAGCAGGTACAATGCTGCATGGTGCTTCAGTGACAGAAAGTAGCTTCCTGTCTCTATGGCAGCACAGCGGCTGCTACCTCACACATCCTCCACAACATGCAACCATCAGTGATCCGCCTAGTGCGCAGCGCTGCTCATTTGCATGTCCCCTAACCCTGAGCTCAGCGGTCCATTTCCCTTACCAAGTCTGTCGTCCATTAACAGCTGTCTCCCACTGTTCATTGTGATTAATTGCACAGCAGGAGGTTAACAATATGGCACAGGCATGGTGCGATTTAGAGGCATCAGCCAAAACTCCTGCATTAACTATTTACAATACACTGGAGGCCTCTGAGGCGCCCACTCTGCCCTCCTACAGTGTGGGCAGCACATCATTCAGCGGTCTCCCACTCAGCTGCAGCTCTCCACTGGGCCCTGCCACACTGGTGACTAACTTACTGTTATGCAACTGACTCAATGACTCAATTGATCTACAATGGAATAAATTGTAAACTGGGATTCAAACACTCTGCTGCCCACAGAGTGAGTCTGAATATGTGCAGGTGCAGGTGAAATGAATGCATAGTTAACCGTAGGTGCAGGTCTGTTCTTTGGCTGCCTGTCTTACAGTAAAGTCACACAAATAGAGTCATATTTCACTTCCAGCCTGGTGGTTAAGACCCAAGCCATTTACAGCACTACAGTGGTTATAGCACAGTGGAGCACATTAATGCTGGACAGTGCTGGAGATGCCTATCACCGGTCTCTCTGGTGGGTTTTCACTTCCTTGGGCAAAAACAATCAATGCACAGACAGACTCAGTTTCTCTGCCTGTATCTTTGCTTGTTTGTGTGGGTGTGAGTGAAAGAAAGAGAGAGGGTTTGTGATAACAGGAGAATCTCAGGTCATCCAAGCCTCTCCCAGCTACATACACAAACAGAGGGCTCTCTCATTAATGACCTCTCTCTACCTTGAATAAGATCTGCATGCCTTCAAGCTTTGCTCTGTGGAATTAATGAAAAACTCTGGATTGAAGGACAATATTCAGACAGAGGCAGGGTGGGGGTGGAGGTGGCGAGGGAAAGTGAGATCTCCCAAGATGGACTGTTGAGTAATGCTTCTGTTTCACTGACAGTGTTTACAAAAAGAGAGGCAGCTGCACAGTTTGAGGACATACTGAACTTGAAACTAAAATGCAGCCTTTTGAGGTATGAAATGACACGTGGGGACAGTATGTGTGTGTGTGCATCTGTGTGTGTGTGTGTATATGGCCTCTAGAAGTCACACATCTGTGCATCAAACCCCTAGAGCACAAGATGTGCCTAGACAACACCTGTTGCCTCTCCTGGAGCTTCAAATTTGTGTGTGTTTGTGTGTGTGTGTGTGTGTGTGTGTGTGTGTGTGTGTGTGTGTGTGTGTGTGTGTGTGTGTGTGTGTGTGTGTGTGTGTGTGTGTGTGTGTGTTTCAGGTTATCCTTCATTACCTGAGTTGAAGTTGGGTCATATCCAACATAAGTATTGGTTTGTCATACTGCAAACAGTGCTTACTAGTTTAGCAGCTGTATTGCGATATTTGGTGTTGTAATGTAAACATAATAATTGCTAGCATGAGATAAGCTGAAATCGTTTTAAATGTTTCACATTCCATCATCATTATTATTCAACGATACAGCTAGGAGTGGAAATATGTTTTGAAATCTTTGTGCGCTGGCCCTTTAAATCCAAAACCCACCTGACAGCCAGCCTGTCTGTGTATCAGTCCACCTGTAGAGCAACTTTTGAAAAAAAAAATGGTCCTGCTGAGTTGAAGCCTGCATGAAAGTGATAACTGTAATTAGTCACCAAAATAATTGTGAAAAGCAATCATCTCTGTATTAAAGGCCCACTGTGTAAATTGAAAATTCTGAATGAGAGCTACTTGCTGTGGTGTTTGCCATACGAGTAAAGGAGTTTTAAAACATGCCTATTACAGCAACAACAATTCATAACTGCAAAGTGCACAAATCATGTAACGGTAAAAAGACATTATTTATTCACAAAAAGTCTATCTTTGTGTTGCTTTTCTTCATATTGCTCTTCAAAATCCATCCATCCATCATCATCATCATCATCATCATCATCATCATCATCATCATCATCATCATCATCATCGTCATTTACCTACAAAAGTCTCTGAGGCTCACAGCTCACTCATGTGTCTCTCTGACAGTGAACCAAGCCTTTTGCTTAAACACTCTGACTGTGTTCCTGAAAGTTCAGATTTTAGCAGCACAGCCATAGTTCACATAATTGTTTGTACCACACTGTGAAGCAGTTTAGAGCCTCCCACTCCCTTCATCCTCTTCTTGGCACTCTCGATCTCACCAGCATTCTTCACCTCCTCCACGTTCTCCTCATCTCTGCCTCCTTCTCTCACTTCACCCTTTCTCCTTCCCTCCCTCTCTCCTTAATTCTAGCTGCCTTCTCTCTTTGTTTTAACATTCACGTTCCATCACCTGCCCCCGTGTCACGCACTGCCCTCTGCATGCTAAACACCTCTTTCTTCTCCTCCTCTTCCTCCTCTGTTTTTCCTCTATCCTTCACCACTTCTTTACATCTCAATGAAAACACCCCAGTATTTACTCTGTGTCCTTTAATGTTTCTCTACAATTTCAGCTGACTTGTGATACCCACCTCATAGTAGGGCTGCTGCTTTAGTCTTTGCAATCTCACTCATCCATGCACAACTTTTATGCACCATTGGTTAGGAGAAGCTTTGCAGACTATTGTGTCTCCATTGCTAAGTGTGTGTAGATTTTAATGCAGCTTTTTATGATATCATAAAAGTTCTTTGGGAGATTGCAAAAACAACCAGTTTTAAGTTAACCTCCAGGAAATTCAGTAATCAGCAACTACGTCAGGCTATGGCTCAGAGCAGAACCATAGCACAAACAGCTGAAAAGGCAAAATTATCATTGGAAATATTTTGTATCTTATCATTTATCGTGCTGTCTTCAAAGGTTCAGTTGTAGGAGTAGGTATTGCTTTTTTTGCTTTTTTTTTTTTTTTTTTTTTTTTTTGCTTTTTTTTTTGGATTTCTGGTGGGTGTCTTTTTTGGAGCCAAACTCTGTAGCTCAAGCACCCATGTAAGAATCAAAGCACTAGATCTTTGCTGGGTTTGGTAGAAACACAATCAAGCAACAAGAAGCAGGAAAATTTGCAACAGCTCCATCAAATTATGCAATGAAGAACGACGCCTGTTGCCTAGCGGCTATTACGCGGATCATACGGACAGGCTGTGAGGGTGTGATGTGTGCTGGGAGAGAGCTGAAATGACTCACAGTTCCGCCACTTACACTGCTGTCGATGATTATGATAATTTGCGCACAGTACTCCACAAGCAGCTTTGTGGAGCAACATTAATCATCCAAAATTCACTCTCTGACTTCCTATACTCCCTACATTCCCTATCATTTTTTTCCCTTTCTAATTTTTTCTCGCTCTTTCTCAGTCTCTCCTTGTCTCCATGTTGTTCTTTCTATCCCAGTCTTGGCTAATCACACACAGGAGGGGTGCTGCTGCTGAATTTTAATATTCATTTATACAGCAAGCCTTTGATGTCCCCCATCACCCCCTCAATGCAGTGTAAGCACTTCTCTATCTCCTGCTCTGCCAGCACTGCCAGCCCAGAATATTTCCCTCTGCACCCTGCGCTCAGAGTGTGTGTGTGTACTGACTGTAGATATTACCCCAGAAGCCCCAACAATGCTGGTATATACGGGGGCGTTACAGGAGCAAAGCAAGAAGTGGGGGATAAATGGACAAAGAGTTAAGGTGTAGCATGAATGACGTAAGATAAGACTGACTATTTCATAAAGAACAACATGACCAACTCTGGTTTTAGTGTCACACAGAGGTCAATAAGGAATTAAGCCATCTCAAACCAAGCCAATCATGAGCTTTCATCACCCATATGGGACAAATCCACATATACAGGATCACAGACGTAAAACTCCAGCACATCTGTAATGATACATGCACATGCTTTGTGTTTGTCTGTGTGGAAACTGCAGCTCTGTGGGGTGTGTCTTTGCTGCTTAACCATGGCCTACTGTCTATATTTATCCTTAAACCCTCTCCTCTCCCCCCTTTGCTCCCCAGCGTGACCCTCACTCAGTGCTGCAGGCATTCCCATATCAGAGCAGGAGGAGACGGGCTGCCTTACACAAAGAGAGAAAGAGAGAGATTCTGTCAATTAGCTGCATTTACTGTATGGGTCTGCTGGTAGAGCGATAACGCAGTAAAGAAAGTTTAGGCGTGAGGTGTTGCTGAAAACTTAGCTCAAGTTCGAAGGATCAGTTTTTATTTATTCAAGACATGTAGTAGCTGTCTGACTGTGTTTTTTCCTGTGCTGTAACCATGGAAGATGGCGAGTTGGTGATTCGGTTGTCAGGGAGATCTGACTCCCCTTTCGGGAACAGGAGAATTAGTGCTGGTGCTGGTTTTGGCGAGACGTTGGTGTTACGACACAAAGAAGTTCACAACTTCTTCTTCGTTCCCTTTAGAGAGCAGCCCATCTACAGCACCCGGGCTCATGTCTTCCAGATCGACCCCAACACCAAGAAGAACTGGCTGCCGACCAGCAAGCATGCTGTCACGGTCTCCTACTTCTATGACAGCACACGCAACGTGTACCGCATCATCAGCCTGGACGGCACTAAGGTGAGCTGCTGATCCTGTACACCTGCTGTGCTCCTTAAACACTTCGTCATTACATTGTCCACTGCATGTTTTTAATTTTAGATTCTACAGTTTCTGCCAAGTTGTTACAGTAAGCTGTCAAACAGCCTTCCAGGAGAATTTAGTGGCACTCAAATACACCAAGTGTTAATGTTGTTAATAAGCTCTACATTGGAATCAAATGTGCAAACACATCTTAAAAGAGCTCAGGATCCCAGCCTGTCTCAGGACTGACAGCTCATGTTTCATTTTGTGTATGCATGCAGCCACTGTGTTTGTGTGTGCATGTGTGTCTGTCTGCACCTCAGAGCCCATGCTTTATGTCTCAGGATAAATTTGTTAGTGATCTGGGAGGGATATTTCTACTCACTCTCTGCCTGCCAGTTGTGGGGAGAGTTAGGAGGGTTACAGTTAAATGAAAGAAACAGATGACAGTCTGACATGAGCAGCAAAGAGAAAAAAGTGTTAAACCAGGTGAAGGTTAGAAAGTGTGGACGGCTAGAAGAAGCAATGTACACAATCAGGGTGTGTATGAATCATTTCTGACGGCCAGTTTATCAACCGGCTCATATCATACAGCTCTCAATAGATATCTGATCGCTTCATTCACTGTTGTGTAACACACACTGACTGCTCACTGATCATTATATATTGATGCTGACAAGAATGTCAGCCATTACACAACACTGTAAATTGATCAGACATTAATTTGATCTTCATTAGTGTTTTTTTAAAAGTGAGTTATACAAGACTGAGATTTACCCATTTAAAATATTACTACAAATTCTATAGATGCATGTTCATGTAAATAACTCAACAGAAAAGACAAAAACCAACATCCCAACTCAGTGGTCAAATATTCTTTAAACCATTCAGTTTCACTGAGATCAACCACATTGGTTCCTTATTAAGGCTTTTTTATTTGTCATACTCATGTGCACTTCAGATCTTAGCAGATTTTATTAAATCAGGAGGTACACCTGTTCAGGGGGATTATTTCCAAGGGCAGGATTGGTACACAAGAGAGTATTTAGGAAAATTATGAAACACAAATTTAACCAAAACAAAGTAACATACCAGCCAGTTCAATATTTTATTTTGACAAAAAAAAAAATTGTCAGCGTTAGCATTGTATTTTTGTTTCATCCTTGTTGTAGCTTGAATGGGCAATGGGAAAAATGTAATAATTCCCCCTTTCCCTGTCACCAACTTACAGACTGACAGCCACTTCATTTCCCTCATTTATTCAGTCATATACCTACGAACACCCTGCTCTATTTGTGGAAAACTTAATCTGTGACTTGTGCAGTGAAACTCAGCAGCTCTCTATTATTGTTTACAACCGTACATTTGTTGAACTTGTGAATTTGGGTCTGCATCTCTGTGGCTGATTGGTATAAAAGGTGACCCAGCAAAATACAGGATGAAATATTTTATGCTTTATTATATAATAAATTTACATAAAATCAACATAATGCTGTTTTCAGTCCTGAGATTTTGTTTCTCCCTCCTGAACCTGTCTTGTGATCCAAACTCCCGGTGTTTACAAACTTCTTTCTATTGAAGTGAGTGAAGCTCCACAGAGTCTTGACACTGATCTGAGAGAGGTCATACTCCTGTCTGCTATCCAGAAGAAGCAGAGATTGCTGGTTGAAATGTGCGGCTCCTTTTCAAGTTTAGCTAAAATGCACCCACATGAAATATACACACATCTAATTTATACCTAGTGAAGAACATTTACATTTACATTTATATTTATTATGTAATAAATTATAAAATACTTCATCCTGAATTTTGCAGGGTCAGCCTTTATGTAATTTTCCCAGTCTATCATGCATAAATGCAAACACAAAAGATGATATTCAACAGGAACCCATTGTTCCAGTCCCAGTCATGTTCATTTGGACTCAGAGAAAGCACATGCTGCAGTGTTAATGTTCATTTATAATGCTACATGTATTTATTGCCATGTCTCTGTCCTATAGGCAATAATCAACAGCACCATCAGTCCCAACATGTCGTTCACAAAGACGTCACAGAAGTTTGGCCAGTGGGCAGACAGTCGAGCGAATACCGTGTATGGCTTGGGATTCTCTACTGAGCACCACCTCGCCAAGGTACCACCCCCACCCAACCCACACACACTCACACTCACACACCTACACACACCACAAGCACTACAAACTTTTTCAGTGACACTCTTCTTCTTCTCCTTGGGACCCTGAGAGTGGATGGCATTTACTTTTTATGGTATAACTTCTCTTAAAGTGTAGAATGTGCCCAGCAATGAGCCCTAATGAGCTTTTTTTAGTGTGTGTGTGTGTGCTTTTGTGTTTGTTTGTTTGTTTGTTTGTTTGTTTGTTTGTTGTGTGTGTGTGTGTGTGTGTGTGTGTGTGTGTGTGTGTGTGTGTGTGTGTGTGTGTGTGTGTGTGTGTGTGTGTGTGTGTGTGTGTGTGTATGTGTGTGCGCGCGTGTGTGTGTGCGTACGCGTGTGTGTGTAAGTAGAGGTTGGTTTCTCTCCTCTGCAGTATGATTAAGCACTGACTCGTACAGGGGCGCCTCACAGCATCAGTCCAAAGAGCATGCACGCACACACGCATGCACACACACACACCCTAAGTGTTCATTATTATTAGTCTGGACACTTGTGCTACTTAGGTGTAAAATTCTTTTACACCAGCACAAATATGGACCTGGAGATGGTTGCTCAGAATCTAAAGGGGCATCCCAATGAATTATTACATTCATTTAGCAAAGTCAGTGCTATGGAGATACATTTATAACATAGTAAACATCATCTCCTATGGCTCAGAAGAGTCTAAAGTAACCAAGAAGATGTTTCCAGAGTCCTGATCGTGTCTTGAAGTTTTGGGCTATAAAGATAACGGCCTTGCAAAACCTTGGCAGCATTTTTTTGACAGTATAGTTATTAAATCCGACACTCGTACAGCCCCAAACTTGATAGAAAGTATCTTGCTGTAGTAACTTCAAAGGTGGTAAAAATAAACAACACATCCTGGATAAATTCAAGAAAGACAGATACAGTAATCCGTCTTCCTAAAATAAATAAGTAACCATCTGATTCAAATTTATTTGTAATACCTTTTTTGCCATTACTTTGTTTTGGGGTTTTTATTTTGCAAACACAAAAAGTGTTTTCAGGCGAAAACAGACTTAATAAATGAAGAAGTTTTGACTAGCATATGATGGTAAGTTTGTGAGCCCCCACTCGTGAGTTAGTTCTTTAGATAATGTTGAGAATCTTCATTCTTACTAGTATACAGTCTGGGGTGTATCAATTTGCTTTTTTTTTTTTTTTTTCAGACATCTGCCGGTGAATAGGATGTATTTTAAACAGGATGTATTTTCTATGGAATAAAGTTGAAATAATTAGATCCACTTCTCAGGTAACTACAGGCCAGCACTCTCAGAGCACTTAGACTGAGAACTACTGAATTTAAACCACTCGTCCAAGAACTATCATATTGCACTGGAGTGAAATGATATTGAGTTACTTGTTTCAGCTCTACCAATGCCAGGCATAAAACTGGCTCCAGCAGAGTAGTCAATTTGATTTCCTCTCCCCTCAGCTCTCTGCAGCTCTGACTTTACTAAATATCTCTGTAGCTCTGTAGGAGTAGTGTTGGTGATGAACCCCACCCTAAAGGGACATTGGGGATGTGTGTGTGTGTGTGAGAGAGAGAGAGAGTGTTGGTGTGTTTATATTTGTTCAAAGCCCCTCAGCCTAGCTCGTCTTACTGCTTCAGACTCTCTGCATGTATCTTTGCTCTCGACTAAAATAACCCCGAGATCAACTCAAGCCACCAGCAACTTCTGATTAAAGGCAAATCAGAGCTCAGACACACAATGAAACACTCGGCTTTACTGTGTCTGTGCGTGTGTGTGTGTCTGTATATACATCTGGCATAGGTAGGTTACTGATGCTGACCTAGTTAGCTCATGTTTCTGCTAAGGCATTATGGGTAAGGGCCGTCTTTTCTAAGTTCAACCCCAGGTCGTTATTGGCAACAGCTTCTCCCGATCTGTCCTCTGGTTTTACAGCTGACCTATTACACACTGATCCGTGTGTGTGTGTGTGTGTGTGTGTGTGTGTGTGTGTGTGTGTGTGTGTGTGTGTGCACATACATATAGGGCTTTACTGCAGGGATTAATCCCCTTTTGTGAGAATTCCAGTCCATACCAATGACTGTTCACTGTGTTCAGTTTGCAGAGAAGTTTGCAGAGTATAAAGAGGCAGCACGGCTAGCTAAAGAGAAGAGTCAAGAAAAGATGGAGATGGCTACATCACCATCTCAGGTACGTTCACTACCCTAACCCCATCCCCATTTCTTAACCTTTTTAAAGAAATAAAGTAACAGAAGAAACAACATTTAAGTTAAAATGCTTTGGAAATGTGCCAATGGAGTAAAAAGTATTAATATGTATCATGTACAAGTTTTCAAATATTCTTAACAGATAGATTCCTCCATATAAAATTGGTACTAAGTATAAATGAAGAGTTAATATCAAAAAAATGTAAGGTAAGAATCAACAGTCACTATTCTTTAGTGTTTGATTGAAAGACGAGGTCAGTATAAAACTGAAAAATGTTGATTGGTGTAACAAATGTTTCTCATAAATAAGATGTTACACAGAAAGTTACAATGAATATGATTTTAGCAGTCTACTACACTGTAAAAAATAAATTTAAGATTATTTTAAACCAACTGACTCAGAAAAAGAGATAAAACATTGATATTTTATTATTTTTAATGAAATGAAATATTTTAAATATAGTTTCAGATGATATTCCGCAACAGATAAATTCTTTTATCAGTACACTTACATAACTTTTAGGAAGGTGAATTATTTAATACTTGTTATGCTTTTGTGGTTACACCATTTCACAATTTAATGGGACTGATTCTTTAATTGGTTAAAATGGTAGAAATGTCATATTAAATGCTATAACACCAACAGAAATGCAAACTACACACTAAAACAAACATCTAAACTTGTTCAAACATTGTTTGAACAAGTTTGAAGTATATTTTTGATACCAGCCCTTATTTGTCACTGTCACGTTTAACCATTTCTATATGTGTCGTGTGAGATAATGATCTCAAATAAGACTGCCATCAAGCTAGTTTTAATTACTTCATTTAGAGTACTATAATTCAATCCAGTCTTACCCAGCCCTGGGTCAGCCCCCCCCCTAATGGTGAGAAAACAACAACAACAAAATTAGCTTAAAGTTAAGACGGGAGAGGTCACAGAAGCCAAACTGTTGAGACATGGCGGGAGGGCTCCAGGTCAGAACTCTTGTTCTTTTGAAAATATTTATAATCCATAGGCCAATAATGAAATATTTTCTTAATTGAATTTTTGAACTTCCAACTTAGAATAATAAACATGCTAAATGCAGTGCAATAACACTATAAAAATATTCAACTAGATAACAAGCACCTTGAAATTGTACTTTCGTCATCAAATACTACCTGAATCCCTGGAAAGTCCTTACAATAAGGTTTATAATTATAGCCCTCACATAATAGGCAACAAACGTTAACAAAAGTATAATTTCAATGTTATGTTTCCCCCATAAGATTCCCCTCCATACATACAAAGAAATAGACAAAGACAATCTGATGTTTCCTTATAAAAGGAAGAGCGTAATTAGCCTGGATGTAGTTATTTGTTTGCGTGGAATTTCTAATTTAGAGTGTTTTCCAGAGGCTAATCTCCAGAGAAATCTGTTCCTTTATTTAAAGGCTGTTAACGGGCTTCTTGTCCTTGTCTGTTCATTATGGATGCTGGGGGAGGGCCCCCCTGCTGTGCAGCACTCTATTACTTGTACTATTAATGCTGTGGCCCACATGGGCTGATATGCTACAGTACCTTGTGTCTCCCATTGGAGGTTGTTTTTAATGAAGCAAAGTGGACAGCTGGGTTCTCATCAGGGGTTGAAGGCTGCATGTGCACAGGTCACCACCACACTGACGTGACAAAACAGGAAGAGTTACTGGATCAGTAAAGACTGCAGCCTTCCTGCTTTAGGCCTGCAGTGGTCTGCTAAATCTGTCTGCTCTCCAGCTTCGATGAGTGTCACTATGTTTCCGTCTTTCCTCCATTCTAGCCTCCAGATCCTTTCTTTTCCCTGCTGTAGGCAAACTAGAAAACATAAGAAAGAAATAATTCTGTGTGAAAAAGATGAGGAGACCGAGCTAAATGCTATAGTTGGTCCTGTTAGGCCCAGCCCTAGTGGGAGTGAATAGATTTTAAATGGTGTACCAATGAATGCAGAGTGCAAAAATGTTACGCTATCCATAATCTTCCTCTTATCTCTCACTTCCTTCTCGTCCATTAGAGACGTACAGGCAGTGTCATTGTTCTGCTGTATTGTTCTCAAGCCCTGAGACTTAATTGCTTTGTTTTATGTATGAGCAGCAGCTAAATGATTTGTCCCTCGTATAACTCTGTGGTTGTATGGGATATAAAGATAAGCATAATCTGTAATTCCCAGTGCTCCAGTAAGCTATTTATTGGCCTTTAGGCATGTGGAGCTGCTCACTACAGGCTCAAGTTTTTAGCACCACAGCATGAGCTTTATGAGTGTGCGAGGCAGCACCTCCACCAGCCATCAAAAACATAAATACAAAAATACACCTGGACAGGTGAAATGTATGAGAGTCATATTTTCATCCTGCACTTTGTAATGGCTTCTTAAACTACTTTCCTTTTTATTACATATGTAACATTTTTGTAGGGTAAACAGACATTGTGTACATTATGGAATGATAAGTTGATTGACTTAATGTGACAAGAGTCAGAAAATCTGTGTTCTCTTAACCTAAGGCTCCTGATATTATAAAGCAAGACAGGTGTTAAAGTAAAATATTACTCATAAAAAAGGTTTCACTTGTTTACGTGATAGTTCCACCCTTAAGAGCCAAATTGTTTTTCTGTCAGTCTCTGCTCACACTCGCTGATTTAAGTCCTTCTAAACAAATCACCTCTCTGCTTTTAGTATCATTGAATGAGTCATTTACTTTATGCTGGAGGCTGTCTCTGAAAAAGAAACCGGACACTATTTACCCTTTATTGCCAAACATATCATATTTGATACGTGAGTTTCAAAGACCTATATCTCCTCAACATGATAAAAAAATTTCATTAAAACCCTGTTCAATTTTTTTTTATGTATTCTCCCCCCTCGAGGATTATCATGTCAGTACAGGCCTTTTTCAAAATAGCTGCTCACAGGAAATTATCCACACACTTTTTTTCAGGAAAATCATTTATAATTTTCAAGAAGTTGCAGTTAGAATAACATCTAAATTGTTACTCATTTTTAAAAATAAGTAATTTCTGCATTGAAAAAATGTAGATTTACTAAAAACTTTACTGAAAAAGTTGCCAAAACCACCCAATATGTCAAATATAATACAAAAAATATATCATAAACGAAATGATATAGCAACGTCTTTGTGAGTTTTGTTAAAGTGGATGAATAAACAGCTCAGATCCAAAAAATTAGAATTTTCTGACTATTTTTTCATGGGTCAGGCTTTTCAGGGCTTTTAAGACTTAAAAATGACCCAGATGTTAAAGGTTTTGTTACCTAGTCGTTGGTTTATACATGTTCATCTGTGTTTTCCATTGCCACATTTAAATATCATACAAATATCTGAATATAACTTATCAGCTGCTTATACATTTATTTTGATTTTTTAACTTTTTAATTTTGATTCTTTTAAGCCATACTGATTGTAACTGACAAAAATCTCTGTTTCGTGTTTAGGAGTCTCCAGGAGGTGAACTGTCATCACCTTTGACCCCCGTAACTCCACCCATGGAGAACATTAACGGTACAGATGAAATCTGTGACACGACTCCAAACTCAGACACCTCTCCAGGTCCGGCGCAGAACGCGCTGGCATTCGCACACAGGTACATCCCAATCCCACAAATTATCATCTCATGTCCTCATGTTTGTTAGGCTACAGCCCAGAGTTCACAGCCTCTACAGAGGATTATAACAGATATATTTCTCATAAATAACAAAAAATACTTAAATAAATAAGTTTCTTGTTATTTTGTGTTTATCTGAAGTTCAGAAATATGCACCTCTCTTCTTCTGTCTTTTTTTCAGTATTCTTGCATTTATTTATGTTGCATGTTAGCATGGTGGTGAACTCATTCTTTTCACTGCTGCTCTCATGTTTTTCCCCCCTAGGGAGCAGTTTAAGACTTGTCGGGTCTGCTCCTTCTGATAGGGATGTCATTACAAGTCCTGACTACTGCAACATCAAAACTACACAAACAAAAAAAATTATGCTCAAGGCAAAGCCTTCCCAAAAATAAAAGCCTGATGCAGACCAGCAAAAGGGGAGGTCTGCATCACAAAAAACAGATACACATTCCTGTTGTCTTTGTGTCCTGTTGCAAACTACTGGAATAAAATATAACAGCACAAACCATTTATTACATGCATAGCCACTTCTGACTGAGATCACACTCAAGGCGAGACAATCATGTTACAATCCAACATTTTAACAGCATTTGAGCCTTTTAAAAGGCAAGGGAATCTGACATAACTAGCATCTAATCACTTTCTAATTTTTAGGCAACTAAAAGGATGAATTTTCAACTTAAATAACAAACCCTTAGCTAACATTTGATGAAAGCTAGCTATTCAGCAGCCATCACACATAATCCTGTTAGCGAGCTAAAGGTAACTTACCATGGAAATGGTTGATAATTGATGTTAGCTGCTTTGTCCTAACTGTTCTAATGACTTTATATTAAGTGGTGCTGAAAAATGAAGCAGCTACAACACAAGGCTTTCTGCAAAACACCATGAGACCTTATTCAAGCCCAAATAGGGCACTGCTGACTTGCTGAACGGGTGGTTACTATTTGTCAAGAGGCTGAAAAACCGCCTCAGCTCCATCTCTTGACTGACCAAAAGTAAGGTTGAGGCAGCATGTCGATTGGCTTCAAAATGCCTCTTCAGAAACCACTGGGTGCTGTCACAGAAAACGTGTTTCACAGTATGTTTCTGACAACCCATTAGCTTTGGCTAGCTAAGTCAGAATAGCAAATATTGGTAAGTAATCGTTCCCTGGCTAACACTTTTTACTTTACTTTCCTGTAGTTGACCTTTTCTTATGTGTTAAGGTATTTTTTGCAAGGAATTGTTTAAATGCTAAAAATTATCCATCCATTAGCATCTAATAGCCTACACCACTGAACATGCTAGCTTTTATCTTTTGAGTTGCTGTGTAATCTTGAAGTATCAAAAAGATTACAACTCGCTCAAATTCCTACATTTATGCAAAGAGCAATCTGTAACAAAGCGTTTAAGTCTCCCACTCTGAACGTAATGTCAGAGAAAAATAATAACCGCTATGTTCTGTTATGTTCATTTGCTCCAGTATGGAGGAATAAGGGTGCTATGAGTCAAACCTTCTTAGTCTGATACTGTCACCACACTGAGACCAGCAAAAGATGTCGCTTTGAGTCTTTCTCAGGAGTGAGGAGTCATACAAGTTTTTAAATTGACTGATGCATGCTTGATGAGAAACTTACTTACTTTTACTTACACACTTGTGTTTTCCTACTGCCATGCAATGACATTTTTTAATGAAAACTCCAGTTTATTGATTTTTTATGTTGTTTGTGACTGTGCCACCTCTGAGCATGCACCCCTGCTGCTGTATGCATTCCTTCTGTCTCTGTGTCCTGTGAACAGAGTAAATATTGAAATGGATTACTCATATTTCTTGTGATTATCAGTACTGCTGTGTATACAGTGGATTGTGTATGATAAAGAGGTTAAAGCTCTATGTATACATTTTTGATTTGTATAATGGCTTTGTGGAGAGGTGTGGCTTTGAGGTTCATCACCAAAAAGTGTCGATGAAGCATTTATGTAAGACTTATATAACATACTGTGGGTAGTGGGAGGCAGAGAAAGAGCAAGACAGATACTGTGTATTTTGAGTGTGTGTGTGTGTGTGTGATAGATGATAAAGTGTGTATAACGTGTCATAAAAAGGGAAGAGAACGACAGGGAGAGGGGTGCATTGCATAAAGTCTGTACATGAGTCACTGATACCTAAACTTCCACCAACTGCACAAATGCTCGCTACAATAAATACACCGAGCAGGAGGGTATGGACAATCACTCAGTGAGTGAAGTAAGTGAACTGTTATTTCTCAGGAGAGTAAATGTTCATAATATCTTCTGTCACTTGTAGTCAACTGTACGCACAAATATTTTCATTTGTAAAATCTCTGTAATCTTGTGCCATTCATTTGATTATTTCTCTGGCTACGATTCTTATTAATTAAAGATTTCAATCAATTGCTTAATGTATCATCTTTTTTCTTTTGCTTTTTGGGTGTCTGAAAGGAGAGGTGACACACATTTTTTGATATTCGAAGATGATTTTAGATATTTTAAAAGAGAAAGCTGTTTATTAATGTGTTAAAATTCTGTAGAGCTTTGACAGGCCTCTGCGCAAATGCTTAGAAATCTCTGCCGCTACATCATGAACCCCGCGAGGCTACACAGATCTGAGTGAGCAGTGAAAGCAGAATGTAGAAAGGACACCCACTGCCTTCTGCAGCCCTGCTGCTGATGTGTCTATTAATGCTGCATGCGTGGGAGACAGGGTCGACTCCCAGCATTTGCAATGGCAAGCAGGGATGTAACAAGCCAACCTGCATCTCACATGTTCTTCGAAGCATATTCACCAAAGGGCAGATGCTTGGACTGTCCAAATGTCTTAACACATAACCTTGTTTTGCTATTATTATCTTCTTCTTTTTTCTGCGGTGGGCATGATCTGACTCATCTATCACCTTAAAGAAGCTCCGTCAACCTCTACTCACTGTGCTCCAAACTGCAGTGGAATATATATTATTTCATTTTGTGGAACAGTGTAAAAGCTTTTTGCTGGTTAAACAGCCTAAAGAAAGTAATAAAATGAGTGTACTTTAAGTGTTTACTTCATTGAGGTTCAGAACTACTCATACAAAGACCCCAACACTCACAAGTGTCTACTACCTTTTTGCACTTGAGCTGTTTGATTGTGTTTGATTGCTGTGCTGTTCTCTTCTGTGTGTCTGGGATAACGTGATAATTCATCCGTAACATATACTCCACACTGCTGTGTCGTAGGGATGTGTGGGCAGGTGCGAGTGGGCATACAGGGCAGAGGAAGAGGCAGGAAGATGAAATCCATGCAGGGCTGTGAGAGGAGTTTTTTTTATATCACAGGCTGTAGGCGTGTTGGCAGGTCTGCAGTGGAGTCATTTTGAACAGCTCATGAATTTTGAGGGAGTTTTTGTTGGGACTGCTTTGGCTGTGTGTGAATGGTCCTCTAGTGCTGGATGATGTAGGCGTCTGTCGGTGGGTTTGTGGTAGGCTTATGAGAATGTAGATGGTAGCGATGTCATACACCTCCGTTCCCCCAGTGCTGCCATGGCAACTGTGCTGCCTCCCTGTTTCTTAAAGTGCTGTGAGAGGAGGAAGAACCTACCTGGCAACGCTCAGTGGTCAAGACACAGCAGAAACACAACAGGGCTGTAGAAAAGCTTCAGAGTCATACAAGGTTATCTTTTGTGTTTGGCAGCTTTGCTGAGGCTCAGAATGGAAGTACTTCAGTTGATGCAAGAAATAAACACAAAACAGAGAGTCGAGGTTTTTATTCTAGAGTCAAAGTGAAGTGGCAGTGTGTACAGGTCAGTTTTAAAACACACTTCAGAATCTAAGTTCAATACAGTACATTACATGGTGATGATAAAAATCAGAAACAACATTAAATGTGCACAAAATGTGGAACTCATCACAAGTCCTGTGGCTGTGCACTGCAGCAGAAGTAGTATTCGGTAAAAATTTTGTTTAAAAAAAAAAAAAAAAAAAAAAAAAGATTAAAAAAAGAAATGTGTGTAATTGAAAAAAGTGTTAAATCATTGGTAACAGAAACAGGCTTTTAAAACCATCGATTTTAAAATGTTTGACATTTATTTAAAAAGCAAAAAAAAAAAAAAATCAAACAATAAAAACTTCTTCATTTACAATAAAATCACACAATGACCAATAACATTAGAAGTCAGAGAATCATATCAATTTTCATCTCAAACAAAATACTTTATCTTTACAATCATCATCTCGGTGCAAAGCAGCTGCTAACTTACCCTCCATGTGTCTCACACACCTTCTACTCCGCTCTGCTGTCCTCAGTCAGAGTTGTGCTCTGGTGCCCTCCTGAAACCTTTCAGCCACAATCGTGTAATGAAGACGAACGGTGGTGTCAAAGCATCTTGCTCTCTTTCCTCTCCTTTGATTCTCCCTCCATCACTCTCCCTTTGCTTCCTCTGTCTGTCTCCATCTTCACATCTTGACGTCTCGCCTGCTCTCCTGCTCTCCGAGCTGCTGTGTGGGGTTTATACATTGGCGGGGCTGCGTGCCTTGGTGACAGCATCGCTCCATGTGTGTGAGGGTGTGTTTGTGTGTGAGTGTGTGTGTGTCAGTTGATATGTGCATGTGTAGGATGAAGTGTCATCTCCCTCCTATGCGTCACACACGCAGACAAACTTGCTCTTACAGAGGGGGCGGCTGTTGTGTAAGAACTGAAGGCGCCGTGGGAGTCCAGAGTGAATTAGATCTGGGCTTTCTCTCTTCCACACTTCACAGAGTGGGTGTTATGCCATAGTGGAGTGCTGCTGCAGTGTGTGTGCGTGTACAAATGCATGTGTCAGAGTGGCAGGGTAGAACAAGAGTGAAACAACATTTCTATGGGTCATACACAGACCCTCGTCATTCCTTGACTTGAGTGAGCTAAGCTTTCTTTGTGTTTTTCTGTGTGTAAGCTTCCTCTGCTGTGAGGAATTACTGTGAAGTATGTAGGAGTAGGAGCTTCTTTTCAAAGGAACTTGACTCGATGTCAATACTCAACAACATTTAGGTCTCTCATACATCCTCCTGCCTGAGGTAGACATTACGTGAGCGATGGGGAATGGGCATTATGTAAATCTTAAATGAAAGCCTGCGGTGCTCATCTAACAGGAGGGATGCACAGCGGAAGCATGTTCCCTCCAGAAATTGGATCTCATGCATTGATCTGATATTAAACTTTAAATCTGAGCTACTCAGTGCCTGACCAGTATGGAAGTACATGTCCACCAGCCTCTTCTCCCACATATAGCCTTCCATCATAAGTTCAATTCAATCACATCCCATCACTCATCCCGTATCTCTCATCTCATCTTCTCGTCTATGAGTAGCTGGATCAGATTAGGCTCCAGTCAGTCTGAGGATATAATCTCGGATTACAGACCATGGGACAGACAGCTGCATAAAGCCACTGGCCAGGAAGTTGACTCCCAGTTTGAATATCTGCCACAGGATGTATGGATGCAAGCTTGGATAACTCAATGAGCTCAGGAGCACGAGGAGGTCTTTCTTTTTATGGTCCAGCTGCTGATGAACAAAAAGTGTTTCCCACAAATTCTCTTCAAACATAATTATGACAACTTCATTTTTCAGATAAAAATCACTTTACATTTCAGATCAAAATCAACGCCTATCAGTAATGTGTTGTTGATGTGGTAACCTGATACTTCTTCTCGTGTTTTGCAGCCCCGCTATGACAAAACACTGGGAGGCCGAGCTCGAGGCACTAAAGGGGAACAATGCCAAGCTAACAGCAGCCCTGCTGGAGTCCACAGCCAACGTTAAACAGTGGAAACAGCAACTGGCTGCCTACCAGGAGGAGGCTGAGAGACTACACAAACGGGTGAGTGATGGGGGGAAAGTATGCTTGCATGTCTCCCTGTGTGATTGATTCATTGAAAACAAACAGGGGAGATCATTAGGGAGGAACTGTGTGAAGTCGAGATTAGAGGATGGAAGAAAAACACAGGCAGGAGAGTGTTGGCATATGGGAGAGAAATGAAAAGATATGCTGAGATTAGGGTTTTACCCTCATTTATTGAAGGTTTGATTTCCATTTTTAGGTGACCGAGCTCGAGTGCCAAAGCAACCAAACTCCTGTGATCAAATCCCAGAAGACTGAACTCAACCAAACCATAGAAGAACTGGAGAATACACTAAGAGATAAAGAAGAGGTGAGTTTTGAACATGTTGGAGTGCATTGCTTATTTCTAGTGGCACATGTTTCAGCATACAGTTCATGCTGCTCAGCCTTTAAATCTGTTTTATGTCTTGTAGGAAATGGAAAAGTTAAAAGAAGAACTGGAGAACATGAACGACCTGATGGAGCAGAAAGACACACTCACCCAGAAACTTGAGGTGAAAGACATAAAGACGTGTTAAACATATTTACTGTTCCTCAAAGTGTGATGAACATAAACTCATTAACAATTGCGTTTCCTTCTCCAGGAGACAGAGCTACGCGGTCGGGTACTAGAAGAGCAGCTGGCGGGAGCCGAGCAGCGGCTAGAAGAGAACCAGGAGGAGCAGGAGAATTTTAGGAAGAGCCTGCGGACGCTGCTGGAGATGCTGGATGGCAAAATCTTTGAGCTGACAGAGCTCAGAGACACCTTGGCGCGGCTCATAGAAGAGGCCAGCTAGAGTCAGAGCTCCCTAATCCCCACAGACAGAGCCATATAATAATTTACAACCCTGCACTCTCAAATCTACCACTCTTACCCCTCCACTTTTTCCTTTTTTACCCCCTTCAAATTACAACTGCTACAATACACTGCCCCTCTGATTATGCTCAAAAAGGGCAGCTAATCCCTCTTTTATACCTTGCAGGCATCAAGCTCTTACCAACCGCAGGCACTCCTGCAGTTCAAGCGCAGGGACTACCTCATCTTGCCCTCTGATTGGCTGGTGAAGGCGTAACCTCGGTTAAATTGATCCCCCTCAGTTGTAAAGATGCCAATGCAACTGCCCCTCAAACCCCCCCTCAGACCCACCCACACACTCACAGATTTAACTTGAGAACCGTGCCTCAGTGCCATCTGCTGTTTGACCGGGAGAGCTGCAGCGCAGTGTGCAGTATCATCACATTACACACAAACACCCTCTTCTCTTCCTCTCTAAACTGCCCCCCCCCCCCTCCCCAGGGGGATGTTGAAAGTCACGAGGAAATAAATGCTGTTAAGACTCAGAGAACTGCGCCAAAGCTGCCAAATCCCCCCAAAATATTGTTCTCTGACTAGCAGATGCTTTGATCCAAAGTGACTTCCTGTACAGAAGAAGCTCTGAACAGAGAAACTTAAGCTGGGGCTGCCGGCAGAGTGTAACCGACACAGAGAATCAAAAGACGGCTCTCAACAAACCCATTAGTTTTACCTGCTGGCCTTTGGTGATTTCAGTGCTGCTCCTCAGCCTGGATACACGGGGCTCCTGGGAAATGAAGTTTGTGTTTCTTTTCCATAAGACTGCTATATTATATCCACAGCCTACTTAAAACCCTATAAGAAAGATGAGTAATGAATCTTCCAGAGGCATCGTTCATGCCACACTGAAATTTAAATTTTGATGTTAGATTTCCTGTATCCAGACTGCTTCCACCATCACTGACAGCTGACCTGTCTTCCTGCCAAACTCAGTGTGGTGTGTGTTCTCAACAAGGCCTGACTGATGACATAGCGTGTGCCTTCAACGCACACACGTGTGGACACGTTTGTATATAATGTGTGTGTGTGTGTGTGTGTGTGAGTGTGTTTCTTGTTATGAGAAAGAGGAAGACCCTGTTAATGGATGCCGAGGCCTACACACACATACACACACGCACATATAAACACACACACACTGAGCAATACCAGACAGGCTCTATATGACACCTCTATGTAACTCTATCAGGTACTCTACTCAGTGGACTCATGCAGATAGGTCAAATGCAACTCAGCCCATCCCCCCTTGTCTGACAGAAAGTGTACTACTGTTGACCGCAAACCTGTGTGGCAGCCCTGTCTGGACGAAGTAGTGCATCATGAAGGGCTTATAGAGTGTCATCTTAGTGTTCATACATCTCCACCCTCAGTGAAACTGGCCGCAGGTTTTCACTCTTCACGGGTGAATCCAGAACTGTACTCAGTTTCTATACTTTTTCTACACAGGCTATAACACTAATGATATAATAACTGAACTGTACAGGACAACTTTGTACTCATGACACCAATTGTAAATGAATGGATGGATAACTCAAATGCAGTAACACCCTGCAGTGGCTTATTGTTGTGTATTAACCAATGGAAAAGTATTGCTTGGCCATTATAGAGTACGTAGTCGGTAGTAAACAATGAAAACCTCTTCAATATATACTTAAAGTGCGTAACAACACAATGTAAACACATAGTGTTAAACATCCTGTATCAGAACATACACCTATCAAGCAGCCCCAACCCTCCCCGCCCCCCCCAAGTGAAAAAAAAACCCAAACTATATCTTAAAATCTCTTCCTCTAAAATCACTTTATTACTCTAAATTTACATCCTCATGTGAAATGCTGCTTACATAACCTTTCTATTGAGCACCCTGTTTGCACTGTGTTATTACACTGTTGTAACTACATTATATATATAAAGAGATTTGCATTCAGCACTAGCACAGCATAATTCTGTACTGTCTGTAGGTAGTCACACAGGTTAATACACTGGAATAAGACCTATGTTAAGGGGAAAGTTACCCTTTTTTTGTTTTCTGGTTTAACTTTGACAGTCAATGGACAGATGGAATACCTTAATATTAATGCTATTGTTGATGAATGCCTTTGTACAGTAGTGGATAAGAAGCTTTTCATTCTCCTGTTTTGTAACTTATGGTATTTAAATGTAGGTATTATTGTATTTAGAGGTATGAGAAGACTGGCAATATTTTTGACTATTTAAAGTAATTTTGAACTCATGATATTAAAGAGGTACCTCAGGCTAAGATGTGTGAAGACTGGTGAGAGTTGTGTTTTTGCAAGTGAAAGGATTAACAGAATGTTGGTAATAAAAGAACAAAAAAAAAGGGTCAGGAGACACACCTGTTGGTGCTGCAGCCAAACTTAATCCTTTGTTGAATTCAAACAAAGGCAGCCACACCAGGCTGAAAACACACCTCTGTGAATTGAGAAATGTTATGTTTTATATTCAAATACAGTGAACACAAAATTCAATGTGTGCAGTTTATTTTGTTTTGTTTTTTGTTTGTTTTTGTTTTGCTTCTCTAAAAAAACATAATCTAAATAGAAGAAATCAGCCATCCCACAAGTTGCTTCACAAGGTTTTTATTTGAATGCAGGGTTGGGTCGTAAATAAAAAGTGGTCTGGATAATGACGATGGAAGGACTACAGGGAAAAAGGCATTTTTGGAACAGCTTGTCTACACACAGCTGTGTTAAAACATGTTTATTTTTTTTCAGGCAACGAATTTAAACTTATGATCATCCATTAACTTTTATTCTCTTTCTATACTGATATTGCACTTCTCAGGCGACAGACAGCAGGTCATACAGTCAGCCCGTGTGAATTGACAGGTCTGCATGAGAGACATGTAGAAACATACTCATCACACAATGATTTGGCATGAAATGCTTTGAGAAAGACAGAAAACAAATGAGAAAATAAAAAGCAGTGAAAAAAACATCTTAATATCAGTAAATAGTATTGGACATAAAAACAGTGTATTTCCAAGATCAGTTAGGGGATAACATGATTCGTGGCAAAGGTGCGAGATCCTGGACACAGTTTACCAAAAGTCTTAAGCTAAGTCGATCCTTGTTTGTAGGAAAAAGCGTAAGCTTTAGCTGTAAGATCTTTTGGAAACCTGGAACTTTAATTGACAGTGAGTCATGTTAGATCTGGATCAGGGTGAGGTTTAGAGTCAGGCCAGGTTGGATCTTTATCGTATGCTACATGATGAGGGTACCATAGAAGAACACTGTGCCAACAGGAAATGTGAGCGTGCCTCAGGTTTGCTTCACAAACAAATCAGAAACTTTGAGCTTTACAAGTGTGTAAAGATATATTCAATGCCTTTTCTTTGTACATTTAATGACTATTTATAACTGATCTGCAACTGGCTTTTAACACAAAAAAACGGAAAAAAAAAAAAAACTTTCTGCAACTATCTGTTCTAGGGTGCATGCCAAGGCTGTCCAAGACTCTCTGGAAGTATATTTTGCTAATCCAAGTGCTCATTAGCATCCCACTGATCCTTCCATCTTAACCTTGTGGGTTCAGTACCAAGTGTTTCTAAGTGCTTTCAAACTTGCTTCCCGTCGTCTGATATAATCTTTTGTCAGTGATGGAAAAACAAATCTGTAACCGTAGTGTTTCATAATTTGTACTATGTACCATGAAAGAGCTGAGAAATTTCTTGAAAGGTTCTCTTGAGTTGAGGTTCTGGATTCACTATAACACTGAAATGTTTCATCATGTCAGCTGAGTTCTGGACAAGAGTCCATGGGCGCATATACATGTTTTCACTCCCTGAATCATGAGTAACAGACCTCCAACTGTGTGCCTCAGCACTCTGAGCTCAGAGAAAGAAATGAAGCTGGAGGAGAGAAAGTGAATAAGATATCTGGAGGAAAAACATCGATCATGACCGCCTGCTCGGCAGCCCACAGTGAATCCCTGCGGCGCTGAGAGTATCTAACCTCCCACTGAACATCCATCATTCAAACAGGCGTGACTATCCCTCACATGCACGATGGTTATCACCCACTATGTGAGCCCACACTTGACAAAGAGTCCTGACACAAACCATGACCCCCACCTCGCTAAGGAAACTCTTCTGCTCAGCTTTAAGCCCCTTCTCTCTTTCTCTTCTCTACTCTACGAGACCCTCCTCAACGTAAGAGAGCCTGATGGTTGATGAATCAAATGATGAATTTATTGTGTCTCCTGACATCTTCCACCTGCCTGGCCAAATGCCTCAGCTGCCAATCCAACAGATGGGTGGATACATGATACATGTTTCACCTAGAGACGGGGATGGGAGATGGAGATATTGAAGGCCAAAGGAGGGAAAAAAAAGGGTGTTAAAAAGGAGTTATAGATTTTGTACAGTTTCTGTTCTGACAACAGTGGTTCTTGTGTATAAAACAAACATATTGTTGTTACAAGTAAAGAGTTAAATGTCCAATTTTTGAGGGCATGAAATTGAAGATCATACGCCTGGCTTTCCTCAGTGTCACACACTACTGTCAGTGCAGAGCATCAGTGTTAGATATGTTATGTGCTGTTCTTGTTCCTGAACCAACTATGGGCAAGTGCAAAGCAGTACAAGTGGAAAATAGAAATAAAAAACAAACATGGCATTATTAAAAACTGATCAGAGAAACGAGACAAGATGTCCTTTATGATGGTGAATATAGAGTGAAACACAAATGCTAAGGTCAGACCTTCAGGGCATTTGGTGAGTTTGTGATATTCAGTATGATTCAGTCCCTGCTGAAGTTACAGAGTACATTTGTGAATGAGCTGTTCGTACTTGTGAGTGAATGATGGAGAATGTAAATCATGTACGTCTGTGTACAGTACAGTGCAGGCAACTGTGCAAGTATTTTTGTGTCTTAGCCTTAAACCCTAGCTTTCCCAGTCAGGTCCCGCCAGCCCTTCATCATCTGAGTCAGACTCTGGCGAGGCCTCTTTGATTCGACGCAGCGCCTCGTGGATGCTCCTGGTCAGGGGATCAGTGGAGACTGGGAGCTCCCCCTGATCCTTTCTCTCTTTTCTGGGTACACGTCTCAGTTTGACCCCCTTGCGGATTTGAGCCAGGATGCTGTTGGAATCGTCGTCATCCTTGGCAGGAGGCAGGGACCGCTGGTCAACCTTCCTCAGGATGAAGCTGCCTCTCTTCAGGGAAGCCAGCACTTCATCCATGGGTGAACTCACTACACACAGGAAGAGAAGAGGATGGGGAAGAGGGCGACTGTGATTGGCTAATGTACACAGCTTATCAAATAAAGCCTACTACAGCAATAAAAAGTCATGATACCTCTCCTGCTGTGGGAGTCAAACTCTGGAGTCTTCCTCAGCTTTTTTCGGGCACTGACCAGTTGACTGCTGTCAAAGAAGCGAGGGATAAATGGGCCGAGTGGGGAAAGGGAGAGCTCTTCCGCTGCACTCTCTCCCTCAGCCTTGTGTCCGTGCTGACCTGGACTCTCAGACGGCGATAACTCCTCCCTTGCTGGCAAAGGTGGGGGAGGGGGAGGGGGAGGAGGAGGGGAGATTGGGGATGCCAGTAGTGAGGACAGAGAGCAAGGAGAGCAGGAGGAGTCTGCAGTAATGGGCACAGGAAGTGGAGGGAGGGATGCTGTGTAAGCTGTGACAGGCTGGGTGGTGAGCGTAGAGCTGGGGCTGGGGTCCGTCTGAACACTGGTACTGAGACACAGAGGCTGGCCCTGCAATTCGACACGGACAGAGTCCACATGCTCATCCCTCTCACTCAAGCTACTCATTTCCATGCTCCTTCCACGCTCTCTTCTTCTGTTGTGAGACATGCGTAGACGAGTGGATTTCAGAATCACCTGACCCGGGTATCTCTGAATGGAGACAGAGGGAGAGACTTCAGTCAGTGAGAACAAATTAAAAACCTTGAGATATTTATGTTTATCAGAAGACACAAACCTGCTTAAAAGTGCGTAGTCTGTCCAAAGTTTTCTGTCTCTCTTGACTAACCCTGCTATTCTTCCTCTCCTCATCTTCATCTTCTTCTTTTTTCAGCTTCAACATTTTGGAGTGTAGAGAAGGAGAGATTAAAGAGCAGTACTACCACAATGAATAACTTAAAGGAACATCATTAAAATAAAGGATCTGTACCTGTAAGGCCTGCTGGGAGTCCTTATGCATGGTTTGACGTTTCTGCTGTTTCTGAGTGTGACTCGATACACAGATTTCCTGCAAGGAGGAGAAACATTAACACACTGTTTCACACAGATTTAACAATAATATATATTATTAAAAACTTCTGTAACAAAACACTAACAACCACTGACTTACACACGATCTAACTGTACATTCATTTGAAACCATTTATTGCCATTTCTTCTTGAACTTTAAGGAATATTCATTATTATTCTTTCGTTTCTATGTTAAATCCCGCTGGAGTGGGGAAGTTCAAATGCCATTATAATGTCATACTGCTGTATTCCTTGTGTGCAAATTTTGCATAACCCATCATTTTTCAGCCGCAGAAAAGTCAATTGATAGTGAAATTCTGGGGGAACATAAAGCTTCAGGTAAAATATAATTTGGCAGCCCATCAGTTACTGATAGACAACAGCCATCATTTGTTGACTTCCTGACTAACAATATTGTTTGCTTCTGTTATCTGATTATATGGTCCAAAAGTGAAGGTGCACATTCCAAGCTAATGGAAAATTCAGCAAATCAAACTGGAAAGTGAAGCTTAAAACTGGTTGAATGCTCATGTTAGTTTTTGTAGCTATGCAGCTGGTAGAAATCAGCACAACATATTTTCGAAACTCTCCAGGTCTGCAAAGATCCAAAACCTGATGTCAGAATTGAGTTAAATCTTAGCTTACATTGCCATTCATTGGTTAACACTGTCTAGAAATGTTGCCGTTTTTAATCCCATTGCATAACACTTTTAAACACGAATGTTACACAGTACCTGATAGCTGTTTTTTTTTTTCTTGAAACATGCTGTTTTTTTTTTTTTATTTATCTTTTTGGGCTTCTTGTGCATTTAATGTGAGAGGACAGGACCCTCTTACCAGACTTACAAGTCTTAAACCTTTTTTGGGCACCAGGCTGCAAACATGTTGATTTCTGCTGTTAAGATCAACTTTTCTGAATAGGAGTGGACAGGAATAGGTTGCAGCTTGATGCTTCTCTGAAGACCCCTTAAAAATGTCCTTAGAGGACAACTTATCCTGTATCACGGATTGTTACCGTTACTGAAAGGAACTGTCCAGGATGCCTTCCAGGATTAAAAACAGGGGTATATATGAGTTAGGTGTACATACCCTCTTGTTCCTCAGATAGGAGCGCTTGGCGGTGATGCGCCCCCTTCTTGCCTCCAGCTGTCGAGCGCTGACCTGAAGCCTGCGCAGCTCTTCCTTCTCTGCAGTATCATCCTCTGTTATATCATCTGCACTTTCAAAGGTGTCATAGTACACCACTTCATCTTGGAGCTCTGAAAACAAATAAAGATCTTTCCTGAGCATGACAGACACTGCACGCTGACAGAATCATAAATAATACTTCAGACTGTCATGCTGAATGTTCATGGGCTGTCAACAGAGTGAATGTAGTAGTACTTAATGAAATGAATGACTGTTAGCATACTCTCTGAAAAGGATACTGCATTTCAAAGTTTTTTTTTCTTTTTTTTTCTTTTGATGAGCCAAATCATCCTGAAAGAAGAAAAAATGAAGGAAGACAAAATACCTGTTATCTGTCGGCGAATACTGTCAAGTTGGGCTGTGAGGAGCAGCTCTTCACACTGTAGTATCTCAGCCTGGATGTCATACAGCTGGAGCTGGAGCTCATAGTACTGTGTCTCCATGTAGTCCAAGAGGGCCATGGCATCCTCACTACTACACAAACCCTGCATCTGAGGGGACATGACACAAATAAAGTTGAAAAACAGCTCTCTCTCTCTCTATCTCTCTCTCTTTCTGTGTATGTGTGTGCGTTTGTGTGTTACCACCACACCTCCTCTCTAAGTGTGTGTTTCCTCTGCTCCAGACAGATCTCTCTGGCTCTCTGGAGCTGCAGGGTTTCCTTTGCGACAGAGTAACGAAGCCTTTCCATTCGCTCCACCGCTGCAGTCCAGGAAGACTTGCCAAACTTACGTTGGTCCACTTTCATGCGCTCGTACACTCCTGCAATGCACATACACAAAGACGAGGGAAAATGTCATGGAGAAATAAAACCTCCTCACATTTTAAAGGTAGGTGCTCTCACATGAGAGTGAATCAGAAATAAGATCAAGAAATGTTCTCCTTCTGTACAAAGAAGTTACAGCTGATGACTCCAGCCTCACCTGGAAAAACTTTATTACAGCAACGTAGAGGGAGACATCTATTGGCCACTTGTGGACATTACAACATCTTTCCCGTCAGTTTGCACTTTAAGCCTCTCATTCATTAGATTTTTGATTAAATAAGTGTCAAATAATAAATGGCCCAATCAGTAGTGGGTACAAACTTGGATAGGCAGGGGCACATTGTGGAGTCACTCTGCAGAGACACAATCTGCTGGCAGAGCTGTTTGATCAATAGCTTGTCCTTGTTTCCTCCTGTCCCTGTCAAAGCACGGCTGTCTGCACTCCCTCATTACTACCAAATCACATTAGCCCTGGCGTTCAGAACCGCACACAGGTCAATAACAGGCCAATACTGCTACAATGTGTGCACGATTATACAAAGTCATCCCTCAGCTGCTTCACTGGTTGACACTGACAGTGATGGTGCTGGCATACTGTACCTTTCTGGGCTCTGGCAGTGATCTCAAAGTATTTTACAGTAAACTCCTGGATGTTAAGAACTGCCCCCTGAGCTTTCTTCTGCCAGTCAAAGTCCTCCTTTTTAAGGGTTTCAATTCGCCTTGGGCCCAAGTAGTCATTCTCCATGGATATCTGTTGATGAAGAAAATTTTGAACAGTTACTGCAACATATTTAGGCAAACCGACAGCAGTTTTTTCCCCATGAAAAAGATAAGCTAGGAGACAGGGTAAACCATAGCCTGGAGCTAAAGGGCTTTCTCACCCGCTTTAGTCTAAGAAGCTTTAATAAGCTTTAAAAAACAGCTATAAAAAAAGAAGCTCTTTGTTATGGGCTACTGATACAACTCTAGAGGAACACCAGTGGTAACATTAGACACTTAACTAAATACGGCTTCTTACACTTTCTACTGAAAGTACACCTCACTAAACATCAAGTCAAAAGCTTTTAACTCGTTTACATCTTTAAAGCCTTGAGTGATTTCACTTTTCCTGCTGCTTTTGTCCTCCTCTTTCTTCAATAAATCCCTTTTTACTCATGATCAAGTATGTGACTTTTTTTTGCAATTCAACTGCCAAATCTAAGCATACAGATTTACAGTTTGTTTGTGAACAACTTTTTCAGGCATTTCATTTAACATTTCAGCAATGCCTCCAAATGTCTTGCAGTTTTAAGCATTCAAATAGATCAAAAACAAAACAGACATTATCTCGTTTCAATAATGAGGCCTTAGACAGTGGTACAGACCTACACGTGTTAAGGGAAACTTGTTGAAACTTGCACAGCTGGATATTATGTTAAAAAGCACCTTCAAATCGTGCAACAGGCCTGGAGAGAGAGCTACATTTCAACACACAAACACCTTTCTCATGCTGGTCGCACTCTTATTCAGATATAAACACACTTTTATTAAGCTATGCTGAATAATTGAAGACATAGTGTGATATACTATGAACCATTTATAACCAGCTTAAAGGATTGATAATCATCTTGATTGACCATTCACTGAAAGACAGAGCGGAGGTTGACAGTGCAAAGGTTAGTTTGGTTTTATTCCTGACCTTAAGTAAGCTCCCTGCAACTCAGCTCTCTCTGCACTGCTCAGCAGTGTGTCATTTACTACAGCAACTTCCTGCAGTCAGGTTACACTGTCAGTCATTTCATTTCCATTCTGTCTGCATTCCTTTTAACTGTGTAATTTTACACCTGTCAGCTTTAAAGTTAACTTTAAAGGGGGTTTAGACACTTTATGATGTCGTTTAGAGCTTGGAAGCAGAGGTATAAAGTGGAAGTGACTGTTTTTCAGGCTGCGTTAAAGTAACCTTTTTTGGCTTTTACTTGCACCATTAAATCTGAGTATGACATTTCTCTGAAGAGACATTTTGAAGTTTATCATATGTACAGAAAACAATCAGGTAAACATAAGTCAGCCAGTCTTTTCGTCTCTTGGTGACCAAACAGTGAGCCAGAAATTGCTTTGAGAATATCTCAGACAAGACCAGTGTCAAAGATTTATATGTTCTGTATAAGTATTTCATTCAGTGTCAATACAGACGGTACAGCTTCAAGCTTCTGAATTATTATAAGATAATTTCCATGAGAAAAATAATGACATGGTTGAAATTTTTAATTAACTAAAACAAAAAGGTCTAGAAGAGGTGTCATGAAAAGACAAGTATCAGCTCATTTAGAGCTGCAGAGAGCCATGCTGTGCCTGAGCTACAAACAGTCGGCTATTAATAGACCCGGATGTGTGAGTTCACGGTTGTCGCCCCTCCCAGTTAAAGCAGGAGGTTCCATGGTGTAATGGTTAGCACTCTGGACTCTGAATCCAGCGATCCGAGTTCAAATCTCGGTGGGACCTGCATAGTTTTGTCCTCCTCTCTGACAGGGCCTCGGAGGAATTCCTTAACCTGACATGTTTGTGAGCCGCTTGATGTACTGCAGTGAAAATCAAAGAGTGCAACAGCAGAGAGACGGTGGTAAAGAGAGTCTGCTGGTGAAAACAAATGAAGGGTGCTGCAGTGATGTGAAAGCCAACTTCCACCTAACAGAGATGTAGCAGGTGTGAACAGTTCCCTGATTTGCCAGGTCAGGAAAAAGTACATACAACACAAACCCTTTATTGAATGAGCTAAAGAACAGGAAGTGACCATAATTAACCGCTTCCTGTTTGGTATTCCATTCATGGAGGATAAACAGGTTCAATTTTATAGAGCAAATTTTTTTCGGAGTTAAATCATTTTTCATGAGCGTGACTCAAACTGTAAAAGCCATTTAGCTAATCAACATTACTGTTAGTATTGTGTTTATTTCGAGGAACTGAATCAAGAAGAGTCTGACTTAAGTTTCAATGAAACAAAAGTAAGTGATGGAAATCAACCTTTTACAAAATATCTCTACATATGAAACACACACCCAGCTCACATTTCTGTCCTTGTTTGTTTCACTTCAGGGACCTGAGTTGAGATCATTCATCTAGCCCATTGACTGTATAACTAATGAACAAAGTCTCTGCAACATCACCCGTCTGTTTCTGAAATGGATATTTGAAGCAAAATGGCCAGCGCAACCATTTTGGAAATGAGGCAGGCTTTGAGTCTCCCCAGAAACAGCCATAGGGTGCCCAGCAGTCATGTGAGCTGAACTGTGCCCCTGATTGGACGAAATGGTGAGCTTAATATTGTCTAAACTGCTGAGTTAGAAAAAAATTTGCACCCCATACAGTGCGTGCCATTAGTGAAATTAGCGATTCAGACAGGAGGCATTCTTTGTACCAGGCTGTAAATGTGCTTATTTTGGCTGTGAAAACAGCTTTTTTTGGCTTTGTAGTGTATGTGACTGCCTGTACTTCCGGAGCCAGCCTAAAGCGGACACTCGAGGAACAGCAGACTTTAGCACTCCCACATTGTCTCATATTTTCATGCCGCTTGATCTAGCCACACCCTAAACTGGAAAGTCCTCTGACTTTGTGCTCTCTCTTCCCATCTCTGCTACATCCCGCTGTCCCCAGCGTCAGCATCATCTGTTCCTGCAGTAAACCTATAGGGCCACACACAACATGACTTATTCATATCTCTGAGAGACTGCAGGAAACAGGAGATCCACGGGGCTCACTTCCAGCTAACAGTATGCCACTCAACCAGCAGACACCGTATCCTAAAAGCACAGATAGTATAGAAATGGAACAGACAGAGAGAGATCTTAACATCCAAGGTTTGGAAAAGTTATGAATATATACAGTATCACAGCTTGCTTCTTTATTCTCAGATGTTCTATAGAAAACTGATAGTGGCGTCTCTTTATTACTGATGTGCTGTGTGTGAGTCAGAGAGCTAAATATAAATGTGCCATCAGCACTGCAATAACTGAAAAAAAAGCTCCACCATTTTTCCACCTCCATCTTGTTCATGCAATTAGATACATCTCAGCAGCCCCCGGTTCTCTAAGCACCACGAAGAACAAAAAAACACCTCATCCATAAAACGTCAGTCAAACAAACACATTGATACAAAGATATACAATGAATCCTACAACAGGAAACACGAGAATTTCCTGTTAACACAAAAAGTATCATGTTTCATAACTACTCATCAAATTTACTGCACTGTATTTAAGTTGATTAGCAGAGCAGCCAATCGCTAACATAGTTCCAACCTAGTTGGGACATCTGACTTTCTTCTTTGTGGAAGAGATTTTTACATTTTTTTTATGTTTTTTTTTTTTTGCGAAAATAAAACACTCTTCTGTAAACTTTAACTGGTGAAACTTGTTACCTTGATCTGCTGTCGGCGTAGCATAGCTAGCTCTCTCATGTCTCTGAAGGGCTGCAGCAGGTACTGATACAGCTGTGTGGAGGCCTCCAGCAGACCTCCATAGGCTTGATCTTCCTCCTCGTACAGCTCCAACAGGTCCACCATACTTTCAATGGTCCTGTGTTTCTCTAGCAGCTGCATCACAGGCAAACACAGGATGTAAATTTAACAATGACAACATATAAACAACTTTTAGAATGTAAGAAAAGATGTGCAGCCTCTTCTAAAAACATGCAGATGAAGGATTGGGAGTGAATTAAAGGTAGTTGGAGAAGAGGGTTCCTGTGAGTTCAAAGGAGAAATACAGACAGTACACTCGAGTGTGTGTGTGTGTGATGTATAAATCAGAAAAAGAGATGTTCTAATATCTAATAATAGACTCAGGGAGTCAGCAAACCCTTCACACATAAACATACTTTACACATCTTCTGGTGTCATTTAGCAGTGAATAGAAACTTGCACCTCACTGTGAAAGTAAGAGGATACTTTATAAAGTATAAATAACAGGAGCTTATCAGACCACAGCTGAGTGAGCAAAGTCCTTTGTGCTGCTGGGAATAAGATCAATACACACACACACACACACACACACACACACACACACACACACACACACACACACACACACACACACACACACACACACACACAACACTTTTTGCCAGACTGAAAAATCCTGTAGGCTACCAGCAAGCACTGAAATAGCCATTAACTCAGCCCTTGGATAGAGTGGGTGGATCAATAGACGTGTGTGTGTGTGTGTGTGTGTGTGCGTGCGTGCGTGCGTGCGTGCATGCGTGTGTGTGTCTAAGATCCTACGACACAACAAAATGTGCTCCTGTTTGAATAAAAGCTACTGAACATTTTCCAAGATAAAGGAATAAGATCAGCAGCTCTTCCTCCACCCCAAAGGAAACAGGAAATCCTACATTCACGACATTTATTGAAACAATTGGTGCCATTAAGCCCAGGGTTGGTGCACACAGTGCTATACATTTCTCTTCAGGCTGCAAAGCCAAGCAAAGCCTCTTTTGACTTGTTTCCTGTCTGTTTATTTTGAGAGTGTGTGTTTTAAACTGTGAAAATAGGACTGTGGGTGAAATGACATACTGTAGATGGTTTGTCTTTGGTACTGGCAGCCTTTGTTAATGCTCAAAGGTCTTGTATGTGTGTAAAACACAGAAATTCCAGTGATACATTTTAACACCCAACATTGATGCATTAGTCAGTGTAATAGTAAGAATTGATTCTGTGATGTTAATAATATCAAACACTTGCTCCCACCTGCTCTCTCAGAGGGCTTCTTGTGCTGTCTGGCTCAATAATTCAAGGCTGCAAAAACCTGATGCCATTGATTAGTAGGATGAGGTAGGAGCCAACAAGTATCAACGATATGTCTGTGTACATAAAGAGTGGATAATCAATCTCTAGCTGCTGCAAGCATGTAAGACGAGCAAAGCCGGACCATACGTAGTTGCTGTCTGGATTAACTCTCCACTTTGACATTCATGGATGGATAGATCCACTGATATTGGTGCAGTTTTCTGAATAAACCCATAGAGGTTTTTAACAGTAATGTTTATCAGTATTTCGAATTTCAAATTTTTCAAATTCAAATTACAAGCATTTACTTCCAGAAAAAATGACTACTCCTCATCTTTTTATGCAGTTTGCTCCAGCAAAAGATACTGGAGATACTGGATATCAGGGTTTTTTAAAGGATAACATCTGGTATTTAAAATGAAACCAGTATCAAAGTGCAAGAGACTGCAGTTCTTCAAGTGTCCACTTGAGGTCGGTGCCAAAAGCCACGGAATTCCCCTTAACAACTACTTTAAAAAATCCCTCTATCAGAGCAAAGTAAAGCATGTTTACAGCCTGGAATAAATAACAGATTTCGTCTAAGATCAGGGGGAATAATGGCTTGGCCCAATGGTCCCAGGTCCAACCACTTTTTATCAGACCCACCCTAAATTTTTCTTTGAAAAAAAAAAAAACCTTCTCTCTTTAATTGGTTTGAAAGGAATACTGTGAAAATTTAGTCACCTCATGTTTGTTTTGTTACTGTTAGATGCCCCGTCTTTATAAAACAACTGGAGTTCCGCACTCTTCTTAGCCTGCTGAAAAGAAATCAACTAGGGTTGTGAAACATTTAGCGTCATGTTATATGGGAGGGACTAGAAAAGGATTTTGGGAAAGACTCTAAACTTTGTGCTTTTTATTTAACTGTGGTTTAATTTTCTTTGCACCTCATCCCTTTTGACTAAAAGCTAAAACTTGTGTATAGATTTGCTTAATGAAGGGCGTGACTGAGTTGATAGAAAAGCAGAACTCAGCTATGTTGTGCTCTTTAAGGCTCGTGGGCTGATTAACAAGGTAAACTATTCTACAAGACCGGTTTGTCTACATACACACTTTTTTTCCTCTCGTTAAATTGAAGAGGATTCTGTGCTATTATTGTGATAGTATTCAACTGAAGCTACAGAGAGTTGCTGGCATCCTGTGGTCTGAAGGAACAGAAATTTGAATCCACTAAAGCTAGTAGTATGATGAGTTTAAAAAGATACAGCAGAAGAAAACTCGCAGTATTTGTGAACAATGACACAAATGATGTCTTTGAGTTTTTCAACCATTCTTTTAAATAGAAGTTTTAGTGAGGCCAAGCGATAGCCTCCTGGGCTCAGTAATAAAGCTAATGCACTAGTGCTAAAAACATTGACTGACAGACTGTTTTCAAATACAGGAAAATCCAAACGAGGACTCACATCAAAATGTGCTACTTGACAGCAGAATTTAACATGTTTACAGCCTGATACTAATAATTGTTTTAGAATGTAAATCTTAACATCAACCGCATAGATTGAGATTTTAGTATCTATTTGATTACGGAATTCTGTATCTTTTGGAACAAATACTTAAAATACTTCTGAAAAACTAGCTTGCAGAAACTGCCTGCTCCAGCTATGACTACCCCACCTTTATCAAACATTCAGCCACTCCTTTGAGTTTCCTCCAGAATCATCAGAAATGGTGACCCACACAGTAGGAGGCAGATCTACAACCAGAGAGCAGCACTGCAGTCACAGGGACGTCTCTGCTCATTACATCAACCGGTTAACTCTGAAAGGAAAGAAATTCTTGAACTGTGTCTCAGTGTGTGTCTGTTTATTTGACTTTCTTTCTCAGATATGTAAGCAGCCATGCAGACCGTATAATAATCCAGGGGAGGACCCGCTTACAGTTACAATCTGATTATTATTTCTTCTCTCAGCAACAAAAAATAGCTTTGCAGATTACAATAACAGATTAATCCTGGACGAAAATAAAAGCTTTGACTCTTGTTCTCTGTGTGTGTGTGTGTGTGTGTGTTTGCACTTGACTCCCTCAGCTGTGTAAGCAGCAGACAGAAACCATGCAGAGAGAATAATACTCACTCTTCTTGAATTACTTCTTTGATAATGGAAATAATTGAAGAGGAGAAGCACAATCTGCCATTTACAGGTCTACGCATTTGTAATTTCATAAATTGGTAAACTAGTTCTAAAAAGCTGCAAACACAAATAACCTGCACACACATAACCTGTCATGTAGTTACCGTATGCTAAGGCTACTAGACTACTGGATCTAGCACACTGGATATAAAATGCATGACATTTAGATATATGTTTAAATCTCATCATCAAAATTTCCAAATTAACATTTTTGAGCCATACCTCTGATGAACATAAGTAACAACATCATGCACATGTTTACAGATTGTCAGTTAACTACTCTGTCAGATGAGCCCTTCAGTCTGTTATGTATGTTTATGTAATAACTGTTTTATGAGCCCTGCATTATACTTTCTTACCAAGCCAGTGTGGTGTTTACTTCTTCAGTAAGTTGGCCAGGTCAGTGCAGCAGAAAGACTGTGATGGTGTGGTGAAATTGAGTGCAAGTTGCATATAGACAGGCCAAACAGACTATTTATGAGTGGATGATCGCATTTGGGGTTGATGTGGGAGTAGCACACATGCTCTCACCTCCTGCAGATGTTTTGTTGCACGATTGAGCGCCTCTTCATGCCCAGACTGTCTCAGCTCACTCAAGCTCTCATAGTACTCGTCTGGGTCGTCGTTTTCAGTGAAAAGAACCTGCGACAGGATTTTCCATCCACAGGTATCAAGAGCGTGGCCAAGGTACACCTGTAAACTGCGGCAGAGCTCGTCCATTTCCGTCTCGGGGACTTCCGCCGGACCGAACAGCACCGTCCACATCCCGGCTGGTTCCTCCGGAAACACCGGCAGGCAGGGCTCCAGGTCCGAGTTCACCGAGCACAGCTGCTGGTGGATGGCCCGGAGGTCCTGGAAGGAGAAGAGTCCAGCCCAGCTGCAGTCCTCCCTGCTCAGACTGTCCAGTTCCTCCAGATCCAAACTGTCCAGTGAGGAGGACAGAGGGTCCTCTCTCGGTGACTTCAACACCTCAGCATCAGGACTATCTGGAGATGCGGCAGATTTCATCACAGTTGCAATTTTGACAGGGCTTGGTTTTGAGGCCATCACTGACTTGTTTTTAGGACTACAGCCTTTTGCCACAGCCTCCTTGGCTCCCTTGCTCGGGCTCCTCGATACTTTATCCCTGACAGGACTTTCGGGCCATTTTGTTTTGTCCCCATCCTGGCTGGTCGCCTCCAATAAAGGGTCCCTGATAAAGCTTCTCCTCTGTACCGTCCTGTTGTGACAGGTTATAGCAAATTTACCCTCCACCTCATTCCAGGCGACGATAAACACAAATTTATGCTTTTCTTTTTCTTCAAACGCATTCGGGCGAACAGCTACCCACCCCGACTCCAAATTATCCTCCATTGTGAAGGACATTTCTGCAAAGTGATGGGATACGAGAAAATACTCCTCGCTTCAACAGAACCCGTGTTTTTAGCGAGTAAATGTCGTCTGAAGCCAAGTTAATCGGTGTGTGTTTCGATAGCGATAAACACAGTTCTCACCGGGGATATTCTGCATGAAGGGCTACCCTCCTCCGGCGCTCAAGCGGATAAATGTTATGCACCATGGTGTCATTTCCCATCTCAACAGTCTGACTGTGTATCTCAGCCTCCTGCAACAGCTAGCTTTGACATTAGCTCTGCGGCCATTCAAGACTCGCCTCTGACACATTACATGGGACTGTTTGTTTACCAGGTCTTGCGGTCGTTGCGTCTGTCAGCTGTGTTCCGTTATTCTCGATGTCTCGGCTCCAGACCTCCCTTATCATCATTAAGTACCAGAGGGATCCAGAAACCACAGCTCTCATCCTTTAAATACAGCAGACTGAGGTCATGAATGACTGTGACGAGGACGTGTATCCAGCTGCGCTGTCTTAAGATAGGTTAGCATCGTCTCCAAACTCATAACATTGCCATGTTTTCTTCACCGTTTGCTCAACAAGACCTTATACGCAAGAAATAATAGTGCTATCTTCATGGCTTGTCAGAAAAGTCGGAATTCTCAGGGAATGAGCTTTAAACAAGAGTATGCTATGACCTTCGTGCCCTTCACCGTTCAGTTGTTATTGCCATTGTGTGCTTGGACAGCAAAAACCTGATTTGAAAGTATGAAAGAAGATTAAATCAAAATTTAAATGAAGTCTCGCGAAAAGTAAAGCGGCGATTTAGAAAGCTCCGAGCAGAAATTTAAGGCAACGTCAGAATCTCATTCGAGTCGGGCACGTAGGGACGCGCTGACGTTTCAGACTGAGCAGAGTGGGATGGTTTGCAGGGTGTCTGCAGTAGTGAGCACCTTATGGTAATACCTAAATAAATAAATAATCGACTCAGACAATATACATATAGCTACATATAGTTATTGGCGCTGAAATAAAGATATTGAAAACGTATCATAATTACAGTTCTGACAAGATGTAGACCATGAGAGTGGCCCATATTCCCAAACAAAAAAGTAACCATGCATTTCAAATAAGGCGGAAAAATAGGTGACAGGAAAATGCTTAATTAATTCTAACAGAGTTTCCATCAATCTTAAATATTAAAGTTAGGATGACTAAAGACAAATGAAAATTGCAATGTTGTTTATTTGTCACAATAAGAAAAGTTATGACAAATACTTTCAGTTCACAAGGTACTGTGTGGTTCCATGGTGTAATAGTTAGCACTTTGGACTTTGAAATCCAGTGATCTGAGCTCAAATCTTGGTGGGACCTGGTGCTTTCAAAGACAAAACAGCTCAGCAGATATGAAGGCAATTTTCAGGAGTAGAAATAAAGAGATGTATGTTGAAAAAAAGGAGAACTATAATTAAGTAAGTTACTCAATTCCATGGGCTTAAGATCTGATAGACTTGTGCTAATAAAAATATTTGTAGATCACCAAAGGAGCCAGCTTACTGTCAGTATTATTTGAAAAAAAATGTAGATCAGTTAATTGGTATAGTGTGATTATATAAAGCAAGGTTAGCCCTATTCCCCATCAGACCTTATCAAACCCTACCCTCCAGATGGAAGTCATACATTTAATCTCACATTCTGCTTCTACAAAAAAATCTTGACTAAAACTTGAGGGGAAAAGGAATACTTATGAAAAGAAGTAAACAAGGCAAATGTCTTCCAATAACCAATTAAAAGTTGTCATTTATTAATAGGTGGATCTGTGAGTTTATACAATCTCTTAAAATAGAAAAAATAAGATATACACTCCAGGGATCCGCCGAGAAGTTTGGTAAAATATGGCAACTCTTTATCTCTTACGTGGAACAGCTGCCTAGGTCACTTGAATAATGAAAAGGATGTAGCTATATAAGTAGTTCTCTGTGCTTTCTGTATCTCTTTGTCCTTTGTTTATTTATTATTATTAATTTATTTATTTAATATTATTTTATCTTATTTTTTTTTAACTTTTTAAAATTTATTTATTTTATTATTATTATTTTCTCTTAAAGGTCCTGTCTTGTTGTTACTTGTGCTTTTTGGCTGTTTTTTTTTTAATTTGTATTGTATTCGTCCTGTATATCAAAAAAAAAAAACAAACAAAAAAAACAAACAATGACAAAAAAGTTGTCATTTATTCATGGAAGGGTGTGTATGAAGTCTGTTTTAGTTTAGCATGCAAGAGAAAGTGGTAGATGTCATTTTTACACAGACTAAGGGACTGTGTAGTACAAGGTGAGGGGAAACTTCTCAGACACTCCCATTTCTTATCATTCAAGATATTCGAGACTGGTTCCACATTATAACAACTGGCAATCTAGTCCCGTATCCATCGATCAAAGTCTTGTGTCTTGAATTGTTGGGACTCCCTGGCTCCTGGCCCTCAGTTTATTATGCTTCTAATAGCTGATAAGAACAGAGAGGACAGATATAGTATTAGAGAAAGTGAAGGCTGAGTTGTAAACAACTATTTATTTGGGCTTTTTTATGCCAACACAAAATCAAAAGCATATTTTTTACATAACAATCCCCTTTGTGATTTTATTGCCTTGCATGGCCTCAACCTTTCGCCTCACGTAACCCGACTTTTACTCGACTCATGTTAATAAGTGACACACTGATAGTGATAACAGAAAAGTGTTGACTCATAAGCAAGGTTAGGTAAAAATGTGTTATTTTAAGTCATCCAGTCAAACATATTTACTACAACGTGTACTCTGCACATCACTGGTGAAAACATACACCCATGTAAATATTAACAAGTTACAGTTTATCACAGTAGTTCAAAGGGCAGATGATCACATCACAGAAAAACATTTTCCCTGTGGTCCTTTCTGACCAAAGGACCCAAATGAGCCCATTTTCTCTTCAGTGTGCCAAAACATATCTGAAACTGATGTAAAGAAAGGTGTGATAAAGTGTTTGAACATTGTTTATTTTCTTTTCTTTCAATTTCAATTGTAGCAAAATAACAAATTTGATGTGATAGTCAAATCAGACATCCAATGAGAAGTTCAACTTAGTTGTAAAAATGATTGTACAATATAAAGACAAACATTTGCATTGGTCTGGTTAGTGATCATTTTCTCACTTATTCATCTGCTGGTGTGGCCATAGACGGGCATTTAGGACGTCCAGAAGCAGGCAGTAAGTTTTCCCAGTACTCTCGCCGTGCCCTGAAGCAAATTAAGGTCAGTAAGTCAGAAGAAACACACGTTTCACTGAAAGAACTTTTTTGCTGTCAAAATAATGTGGGTCCATTTGTTTCTGTTCAGTATTACCTGGCTCTGACCCAGGGTTTAGTGTGCATCTCCAGAGCAGCTCCCCAGAGTCCATGTTTCTCTGAAGCTGGTGGGAGGAATCCTCGCTCTGCAGCCAGCTCCTCAGCTATAGCTCTGATATGATACGGCTCAAATCCACAGCAGCCACCAATGAAGCGAATTCCAGCATTATAAGCCTCTCTGGCATACTTGTGGATGTCCCAGCGAGTGAGTGATCTGGTCTCCAGAGCTGAAATGAGGTCAAATAGTCATGTTCAGGGGTTAATTATTATGATGTTTTGCACCGCTGAGTGAGAAATAATACAGTACACCTAAACAACACCAGTAGATGTATGTAATTTTTTAATTCTGTTCCAAGAAAGAACAAAATACTGACCAAAAGGAAACTCAGGTAGGCTTAGATATCCAGTGTGGTTGCACTCAGGTGTGTGGAAGCCCAGAGGCTGCACCATGAGATGAGCTTTCAGACCAGCTTTCAATAATCCATCTTTCATCAACTTCACAGTACGAACACACGTCAGAGGGTCCAAGTGACAGTTTATCCCAACAATGTCAGCTCCTGCAAAGGCAAACAAAAAGTCCCATTCAGACTGTGAAGGAACAAGACAGACAGGAACCAGACTTCTTTTTTTTAGTCTCAGAAGGCTCAGTGTACCAGCTTTGACCAGCTGGACAGCACACTCTCCAGGTGGGACTCCATTCATGTCACCCTGAGGAGAGATGCACAGAGTTGCACCCACTGGTTTACCGCTGGTCTTCATCACTTCTACTGCCCACACCGCCTCTTCAACATGCTCAAAAAACTGCAGAAAAAAATCATGCTTGTTATAAATCAATATTAACATAGGAAATAAGGCACTTTGTTTCTTGCCTCAATTTTTTGTGCTCAGACTCTCAGTTTCTAACTGTTTGGATTTTGTTGTTGGACAGGTAACATATGGTGTAATCATCAGTTTATTGGAAGCTAAACCCTGAGATTTTAAGGTAAACAAGGTGCTGCATGGAGTATCATTATTACTATCATTTGATTCACTGTTGGGATCAGAGTCTCATGACTACAGATTTAAGCAAGTTTTTTAAGGGATTAAGGGATCGTACCTCCACCATGAAGAAATCAATGTCCTTCTTTGAGAAGTCATCCAACTGCTTCTTAAAGATCGCCTTGACCTCACTCTCACTGTGGCTTTTAATGTAACAGGGCGTCTGAGAAACACCTCCAGCGACCAGAGCACCACCCTCATCTGCTACCTCTCTGGCCAGGTCACAGGCTGCATCGTTGATCTGAGCCCCCTGGATCATATAAGAGCAGAACATAATCTCATCAGGTAATCAACATGATTTTCTAATTTCGACCATCACAGTTTTGTACATACAGTGATGCTGGTGACGTTGCCACTGATCTCCAGCTTATCCTCACTGCAGTAGAAGGTGAACGTCTGCATCACGTTGGCTCCTGCTCTCAGAAATTCTCTGTGCAGCTGCCGCACTGAGAGGGGAAGAGAAGTGACGTGACTGAAAACTCAGGTGTACAGATCCTGAACAATGTAGATGTCTGCGCCTTTTTGATCAGTTTTATGGGGAAAGGGGCAAGGAATACCCATCAGTCCCATGAAGCCCTTCACCCAATACTAAGAGGTTTTTATGATGGCCAACAGGTCTTTGTGATCCTTTGCATGATTTGCTTACCTGCTTCAGGATGCTCAACAGCAGCTTCAGGTGTCCAGTGCCCAGCCTTCACATAACCACGCCGCTCCAGCTGCATTACATAACCTCCATCACCCACAATCACCTCTCCTGCATTCAGGCGCTCCAAAATACCCTGAATATAGACACACAGCGAACAGAAACACACAGATGGTTGGTTCCATGTCTCCTTATCTTGTAAAGTATAACCAAGTCTCTTGGAAATAGTTTGATTGTCTCACATTGTTTCTAAATTTGGCTTCAAATTCTCGGAATAGTTAGTGCTAAAGATGCCAGTCTCTCATTGATAAAATTTACATCAAAGGTCTGGTTCTTGAGAAATTAAGCATTGATTTCAACCATCTATTTTTAACTCTTAGTATATCAGAACTATAACTGTGATGTTAAACTCTCTTTACCTTTAACACTGAAATGTTGCACAAGCAAACTGACTTAAAGGTTTCAGATTTATCTGGTATTTTGTTTATTTTGTTTGTTCAAAAATCTCAACGATAGACTGGACTTGGCCTCTCATCAAGTTTCAATAAGTGCTGCAAATTATTGCTTCCTTGACTTACCCTCCTCTTGTTTTCCATTGTAAACAACGTCCCGTCAGATAAATGAAAACGTCAAATATAAGCTTTATAGAGTCTGCGCAAAGAGGAGCTGCAGGTAAGAAACTTTGTGACTGTCACAGGTGCAACGTAAATCTGCAGCTGCACGGGTTGAGCGGGTCGTGGGGTCTTAAGAGAATCAACAGAGACACTCCCCCTTTACACCCCGCCCAAAGTTGATACCGTTTTACTCCGTCAAAGTCGGTCGTAGAAAATGTATTTAAACCACCTGACACTGCTGTGAAATAAGAGTAAAACGTATTACAGGTATCACAGTCCCCTTCAAGATAAATAATAATAATAATAATAATAATAATAATAATAATAATAATAATAATAATAATAATAATAATAATCAGATCTTTCAAGTGCGCCTACATTGGGGTAAACATGATTAAGTTCTTTATTTGTAATTCATACTCGATATATCTTGGTTGTCGTCTAATACTTGTGAGTTCAGTTTTTAAGTAAGTCTCCTTTTTACTCAAACATTACAACAGTAAATCAATTCTTTCAATAAACTTCTCAGTTTTAAAATGACCATGTCGTTTGTCTCATAGCGTAACTACCTAAGTCATATTTCAGTTTTCAGAAAAGAAATAAAAACACATTTTAATGTATTCTTATTACATGTATTACTATTTATAATTTTATGTTAATATTATCTATTTTATCATTTTTAACTTGTTTATTTTTATTAAAATATATTGCAACCAGACTCACAAAATAATTTAAATGTGTATGATATATGACTCAGGCAGTTACTCTATGGGGCTAACGATGGGAAAATAAAAGGTCAAATCTTTCAAAATGTTAGCTTCATACCTGAAGTTGAATTCCTGTCTGTTGATCATGTATTAATATATTTGTGTTTTCTCTGTTCATAATAAATTTGTCCCCCACAGAGTATTGCATATTCACCACAATGAAACAAAATTAAGCGATAAATGGCCTACTTAAATTTCTTCAGTTAGGACCCCAAGACCCTTTTCTGTCACTTCTGCTCCATGTTTTAAAGGAACCCATACATCATGGGTATAAGGAGTTGGAAAAATGTATTTGATTCTGTAACCTCCAGGCTACCTACTGCCAAACTTATCATTTATACTTGTCAACTTGTATTTTATTAAGAATAAATCCTGATGTGCATCTACCTCATGATTATACATACAAAAAAGAAAGAAAACAAATGAGATACAGAAAACTGATGAGCTTAGAAAATGGTTAAAAGTAGCTGATCTTCTTTGATAAGAGCTTTCTTTCTATGTACCGGTGCCCCATGGCCTTGATGGAGGTGGTGGGGGTCTTTTTGTACTCTCCCCTGCACCTCATGGTTTCAACCTGATAACAGTAAAAGCCAAGCTGGTAACTCCAGCAGTAGATAGGGCCTGGTTTCCAGCTTGAAAGCAGGCCTGGCTGGTGCGAAGATTCCCTCAGAAACATTGGGAAATATACTGTCCTTTCAAAGCGTGCCATACTAACTCAGTCCCCTGTAAGTGGGAAGTTTGGTCAGTTTTCTTATTAAACTTTGCTATATGTTAACAGAAACATACATTGTGTTTTTAATAAGGATATGTTGTTAAATACACTTATTCTTATACACTGCAGGATTAGGCTTGTGGTTACTGCTAGAGGCAATCTGCAAGATGTTTAGAGCTTTTTTAAGTGTACTGTTACGAGCATGTAAATCTTCATCACTACAGTAACCAAACAACATGCCAAAATTATTATGAAACCTCATCATCATCATCAGTGCCATAGTCATCAGCATCATCTTTAACACCAAATGACCAGGCGTGGAGTCATTCTCAGAGAGCTCAGACTAAAGTCTCTCAGAAGTAGAACAGGACTGTGACTGGGTTACTCGATGTACCACTGGAGACTACAGAACAGAAGATTCTAGATTAAGTTCATAGGTGTTCTTCAAAGGGCGTTAGGAGCCTTAGAAGTAGGGGGTTCAATTGGATTAGAGCCACAGCTGGAAACCAGTGAAGAGATAGGAATTACAGATTAACATGTGCTTTTTGTGTTGGGTTGGTGGAATATGAGACATCCCTGCAGAGGTTTAAATGTGCATGCAGGGAGGTCTGTCTGTAAGAAGTTGTAGTAGTCAATAAAAACTTTACACTCAAGATTTTTTTTTTTGACAAAAAACACACAAGTGAAACCAGGCTGTAGATGTCAACCTGAGCTGGGTTGAAGGTGTGTCTCTGAGCAGTTGGGTGACCTGAGCTGGCTTTAAATGCTGTGAGGAAAACACCAGTTCACAAAGATGAGTTGATGATGTGTGTTACTTCAGGGTGAAGTGTAGGTAAAAATGGACTGCAGGAAGTTTGTTGTTACAAGGTCGACTGGACAAGTAGAGGGCCTTGAGTCAAGCAGAAACATGGAAATTTCCTCCTTGCATATTGGAGAGAATGAGGCACAAGGGTAAAAATCACAGGAGCCTATTTTCTTAAATTCACCAAAAACTTGTTGGAAGAATAAAAATATTGATGCAAAAATAAAAAGCATTGCTAATCTTTAAAATCTTAAATTTTAATTTTAAAAAGCATTTTGTATTTTTTAATTAATTGTATGAATTAAAAGGCTTGTGTGTGGCATCATATCAGACTTCCAACTGCAATACAAGAAATTCAGCTTAGTCGCAAACACTGCAGAGTATTGTAAAACAGACAGATTTTGATGTTGATCAGATTATTGATGATCTTCTCATTTATTCATCTGCTGGAGAGGCCATAGACGGGCATTTAGGACGTCCAGAAGCAGGCAGTAGGTTTTGCCAGTACTCTCGCCGTGCCCTGAAGCAAATGTGGGTTAAATTAACACAAACATGTTTTCACAAAACTTTCCTGGTTATATTGCTGTCTTCTCAGTCTTACCTGGCTCTGACACAGGGTTTAGTGTGTGTCGCCAGAGCAGCTCCCCAGAGTCCATGTTTCTCTGAAGCTGGTGGGAGGAATCCTCGCTCTGCAGCCAGCTCCTCAGCTATAGCTCTGATATGATACGGCTCAAATCCACAGCAGCCACCAATGTAACGAATTCCTGCATTATAAGCCTCTCTGGCGTACTTGTGGACATCCCAGCGAGTAATAACTCTGGTCTCCAAAGCTGAAATGAAATCAGATATTCAAGTCAAGGCATTTGGTAGAACAATTTTTAATTTCTGCTTTTTTTCCCTAATTTTTCTTTAAATATAAAATAATGAATTCCGAAATAAGCAGCAATGTTCACATCTTTATGCTTTTCTTATCCTCTGCAAAGAAGAAGAAAAGGCTGACCAAAAGGAAACTCAGGTAGGCTTGGGTATCCAGTGTGGTTGCACTCAGGTGTGTGGAAGCCCAGAGGCTGCACCATGAGATGAGCTTTCAGACCAGCTTTTATTAATCCATCTTTCATCAACTTCACAGTACGAACACACGTCAGAGGGTCCAAGTGGCAGTTTATCCCAACAATGTCAGCTCCTGCACATACAAATATAAAGAGGCTTGGTAGCACAAACATGAATCAAGACTTTCTTTCTTGGTGTTTAAAATCTCAGAAGGCTCGGTGTACCAGCTTTGACCAGCTGGACAGCACACTCTCCAGGTGGGACTCCATTCATGTCACCCTGAGGAGAGATGCACAGAGTTGCACCCACTGGTTTACCGCTGGTCTTCATCACTTCTACTGCCCACACTGCCTCTTCAACATGCTCAAAAAACTGCAAACAAAACAAATCAAAACATGCATTATAAATTTGTTCTTGTAATGATTATTTATTCAACACAGAATGTTTAAATTTTCTAACTTTTGCATTTGAATTTTTAGGTGCAATCAATAGATTTTATCAGGAGCTAAACCCTGGGAGGTTAAGGTAAACAAGGTGCTGCATGGAGCATCATTATTACTATGATTTGATTCACTGTTGACATGAGTTTCTCATGATGAGAGGTTTAAGCCATTAATTAAGGGATCATACCTCCACCATGAAGAAATCAGTGTCCTTCTTTGAGAAGTCATCCAACTGCTTCTTAAAGATCGCCTTGACCTCACTCTCACTGTGGCTTTTATTGTAACAGGGCGTCTGAGAAACACCTCCAGCAACCAGAGCACCACCCTCATCTGCCACCTCTCTGGCCAGGTCACAGGCTGCATCGTTGATCTGAGCTCCCTGGATCAGATAAGAGCAGAACATAATCTCATCAGGTAAACAACATGATTTTCTAGTTTTGACCATCACAGTTTTGTACATACAGTGATGTCGGTGACATTGCCACTGAGCTCCAGCTTATCCTCGCTGCAGTAGAAGGTGAACGTCTGAATCACGTTGGCTCCTGCTCTCAGGAACTCTCTGTGCAGCTGCCGCACTGAGAGGGAAAGAGAAGTGATGTGATTGAGAAAACTTTCTGCTTAAGTTTTTAACAGATAGAAGCAGTTTTTAATAAATGAACATTGCACTGTTTCTTAATGATCAGTTATTAAGGAATGGGCTAATGATTACCTACTGGGGCAGAACATTTAGTTATGGTGATCATTTTCGTGATACATATTTTGGTAGGTTTGAATTAACCTCAAAGTAACTTACTAACTAACAGGTGTTTTAGACTACATGGAAACTCTTAGCTAGGGCCTCATTTGGGTTATTTTTTGACTCCTGTTTTTCTCACCTGCTTCAGGATGCTCAACAGCAGCCTCAGGTGTCCAGTGTCCAGCCTTCACATAACCACGTCGCTCCAGCTGCATTACATAACCTCCGTCACCTACAACAACCTCTCCGGCATCCAGGCGCTCCAAGATACCCTGAGTGTAGAAAAACATCAGACAGAAACACAGGTGGTTAGTTATTGCTCTTGTGAGAGGTATGCAGCTTTTAAAATGAGGTAGTTTTACACGTGTCCCCTCAGGCTGAAGGATGGAAAGCACAGCATGTTTAGCACAGGCATAAAGTTATGTCATAATGTGTTTTGACTGACAAAGTCTTCTGAAAATGGTGTGAGTAACTTACAGTGCTTTCTTATTTGGCCCCAATTCTCACAGTAGTTATTTTAAGCTCTGCAATGCATCAACACTCAGTAAGTCAATATATACTGCAGACATCCTGTTTCTTCCTTATATCTCCTCTTCTGTCAATGGACAGATTCTGAATAGATGTGACAGCACTCCGCCTGCTAATCTCTCTTCTATGAATTTTCCAGCAAAGCTTATGTTCCCCATACATGAAAATGTATATTTTAATAATTTATTTGTTGATATTAAAGACAAACCTGTAATCGTGATGTCAATATTCTCAGGTTACAGTGTGGGCTTCCCTTTAGCATGTCATGCTAAAGTTTTGTATCTCATTACAAAGTGCACAGGTTAAAGTGATTTAAAGATTGCAACTTATCTGGTATTTGGTTAGTTACTCCATTCATATTCGTGCTAAAACACTCAGCCTCGAGTTGCAACAGGTGCAAGAAAACTTAGTATTGCTTCTGACGTACCCTCCTTTTGCTTTCCATTGTACACAGTGTCCGGCTAGCTGGCAGGAAAATGAAAAAGTTGAATAAAACATGCACAAGCAATATTTCTGTGCAGAGAGGATCCCCAGGTGAGAGTCACGACGACTGTTCCGATCGCAACGAAGATCTGCAGCAGCTCGCTCGGGGTCGTCGGGCTGTAGCTATGGCTATAGGCCGTTACGCTCCACATGATATAACAGCGGCGCTCCCTCTTTATGTGAACCACGCCCAGCTCCAACTGTATCCCAGAACATCTCTGGAACATCAGCAGGTACACCAATACCGCTGTTAAAGTAAACAGACATTCCCTTCCAAAACGTTGCTTCCATACATCAGACCTGGCTGATACAGTTCCCTTCACGTGCTCATTTGATTCTGAAACGCATTTCTTAAAATAAATGAATAAAATGAAAAAGTTGGAAGGAGAAGACAATATTTTCAAAGATTATCCTTTATTAAAATATTCAGCAGCACATTTAAAAATAAATCAACCAATTTAAAATCTCTGTTCAAAAAATTAAAATGGTTTAGGAGTGGACAAACAAATGAAAAGAGGGAGGAAAGTGTATGTTTTATGATCAAAACTATGGCTTATTATAACATGTTAAAGCTGCATATCTTTTTCATAATCAGCAGCTGGAGTGGACATAGACGGGCATTTGGGACGTCCAGAAGCAGGCAGTAGGTTTTCCCAATACTCTCTCCGAGATCTGGAGATAAGAGGTGGTAAATTAGTTAGCCTTCAACCAGAATTGCACTGAATAGAAACACTCATGATAAATTCTTCTCTCTTGTTTTAATCACTTAACTACAAATTGGTCTATTTTTTAAAAGGTGCTTAGTTTTTGCTCAGTCTTACCTGGCTCTGACCCAGGGTTTAGTGTGCATCTCCAGAGCAGCTCCCCAGAGTCCATGTTTCTCTGAAGCTGGTGGGAGGAATCCTCGCTCTGCAGCCAGCTCCTCAGCTATAGCTCTGATATGATACGGCTCAAATCCACAGCAGCCACCAATGTAACGAATTCCTGCATTATAAGCCTCTCTGGCATACTTGTGGATGTCCCAGCGAGTCATTGCTCTGGTCTCCAGTGCTGAAATGAGAGTCAGATAAGCATAAAGTTACAGGGATAGTGTTAAACATATAGAGATTTTAAGTATTTTAAGATACACTAATGTATCAGAAAATATATAAATAATAAAATGAATCACTGCTTTTAAATGGGGAAATTATCATTAAGGGACGAACCAAATATGTCTAAAATTTGGGGAAAAAAAAAATCAGACCAAAGGGGTATTCGAGTAAGCTGGTATATCCGCCAAAGTTGCACTCAGGTGTGTGGGAGCCCAGAGGTTGCACCATGAGATGAGCTGTCAAACCAGCTTTGTCTAATCCTTCTTTCATCAACTTCACAGTACGAACACACGTCAGAGGGTCCAAGTGGCAGTTTATCCCAACAATGTCAGCTCCTGCAAAGGTAAACATAAAAAGTCCCATTCAGACTGTTAAGGAACAAGACAACCCCAGACTTCCTCTTTATTAATCTCAGAAGGCTCAGTGTACCAGCTTTGACCAGCTGGACAGCGCACTCTCCAGGTGGGACTCCATTCATGTCACCATGAGGGGAGATGCACAGAGTTGCACCCACTGGTTTACCGCTGGTCTTCATCACTTCTACTGCCCAAACCGCCTCTTCAACATGATCGATAAACTAAAGAGGAAATGTGTGATGAATCATTAAACCTTGATTTGGTATGACACTGATTGCAAAAATAAAAATATACATTTAACCTTCTATTGTAAAGAGGGCCTTTGGTTCTTACCTCTACTATGAAAAAGTCAATGTCCTTCTTGAGGAAATCATCCATCTGTTTCTTAAAGATAGCTTTGACTTCTGTTTCACTGCAACTCATCACGTAACAAGGAGTCTTAGAAACACACCCTGCAACCAACGCATCACCCTCATCTGCCACTTCTCTGGCCAGATCACAGGCTGCTTCATTGATCTGAGCCCCCTGGATCAGACAAGAGAGGTGTGACAGTATTATTATGATATATATCTGTATATAGAGCTGACAGCTTGAGATTATTTGTAGGTTTGTGTAATCTTTACGAACAGTGATGTTGGTGACATTGCCACTGATCTCCAGCTTATCCTCGCTGCAGTAGAAAGTGAACGTCTGAATCACATTAGCTCCTGCTCTCAGAAACTCTCTTGCAAGCTGCCTCACTTAATGAAAACAGAAAGATGGGTTTTAGTGTCAGATCAGCAGATGCCCTTGCCTTGTTTGCTCCATAAGAACAGGCCCATGCCATATTAAAAAAAAATGAATCAGCAGTGTGTCTCACCTGCTTCAGGATGTTCAACAGCAGCCTCAGGTGTCCAGTGTCCAGCCTTCACATAACCACGTCGCTCTAGTTGCAGCACATAACCTCCATCACCAACAATAATCTCTCCAGCATTAAGGCGCTCCAGGATACCCTGAGAGTAAAGAATCAGTATAGTTCAAAAATTCATTAAGATCAAGTGATTGAAAAAAGACCAATTGCTCATGTGTAGAAAGTGCAAAAGTAAGATTAACTCAAAAGGTGCAGGCCTATCACAGATAGTGCAAAGTCTCCTACCCTTCTCTTCTTGCTCTCCATTGCCAAAACGCCTAAACAGATGTCGAGGTTCACTTGTGTGTGACAACAATCTGAAAATGGTCTAAATATAGATAAAATGTTACATAATTCTGTGACATATTGCACAATATACTCTTCGTGACATCTACCTTTGGACACGGACAACCTGTAAACATGTGACTAGATTTATCTGGAACTCCTTGGAGCAAGTGGGATAGATAACAATTGTCTAAAACAGCGAAAAGATACGCGGTTTGAAATCATCGAAACCCTAACTGACGCATGAGTCGGCGTCAGGTCCAACGGGGGCGCTGCTTCATTTCTTGGCTCAACCAGTCAATCCGCGTACTTACGTCACTTCCTGGCGGGAGTTTGTATCGTCAACTGTTGTAAACAAATATAGAGACCGACTGTCAGTGTACATTGTCAGTACTGCGGAATCCAAAACTTAAAATGCGCAACTCTTCTGCAGTATGTTTTAAGTTATCGTAAGAGTCTGTACATAGTGGATATTTCTACCATCTCGACGGCGTCACATATTACTGTGATTCCTTTCTGCGAAGTCTTCACAGTTGCCGAGACTTGCGCAGATACTGCTTCCTACATCTATTTTAAGTTTTTCGGTTACTTAAACCTCCTTCAGACCAGGTAGGGGATTTTTAAAACTTTTTCTGTAAGTGTTAACACTTGAAAGATGTCCAAGAGCTTTAACATGGGAGTTAATCTTTCACCCAAATACAATTTATAAGGCTGCTATTTCAACCCCAATTCCAATAAAGTTAGGACGTTGTGTAAAATGGAAAAAAAAAAAGAGAATAATTTGAATATCCCTTTTAACCTACATTCAGTTGAATACACTACAAAGACAAGATATTTATTGTTCAAACTGATAAACTTAAGTATTTATTCATTGGTCTAATATTAACTAATTTTGAAATTGATGCCTGCGACACGTTCTAAAAAAGCAGGGCAGGGGCACCAACACAAGGCTATAAAAGTTAAGGAATGCTCAGAAAACATCTGTTTGGAACATTCTACAGGTGAACAGGTTAATTGGAAACAGGTAAGTGTCATGAGTGTGTATAAAAGGAGCATCATATGCAAGGATGGGGTGAGGTTCACCACTTTGTGGACAACTGCATGAGCAAATAGTCCAACAGTTTAATAACGATGTCTCTCAATTTACAATTGACAGGAATCTAGGGGTTTCATCAACTACAGTCCATAAAATCATCAAAGCATTCAGAGAATGTGGAGAACTCTGCATGTAAGCAACAAGGCCAAAAACCAACACTGAATGACCTTCGATCCCTCAGGCTGCACTGCACTAAAATTCAACATCAGTGTAAAGGATATTACCACATGGGCTCAGGAACACTTCAGAAAACGAGTGTTTATTAACACAGTTTGTTACTACATCTACAAGTTTGTTTTTGTTTTTTGTTTTTTTGAACGTGTTGCAGGCATGAAATTCAAAAGTTTCTTTATACTGTATTTAATTGAATATAGGTTCAAAAGGATTTGAAAATAATTTTATTCTGTTTAATTTTTTCTTTAGGTTTTACACTTTGTCCAACTTCACTGGAACCGGGGTTGTGTATTAGAAAGTGGAGGGATTTCATTAAGACAAATTGATGCATCTTTTGGATCATCCCCCTGCTTTATTTAGCTCTTCACAAACCTTGTAGATAGAATCAGCTACTTGTATGACCTCATAGACGGATCTTTATTTGTCCTTGCAGACACCCTCCCTGTTTGTGATGGATCCCTCTGACATTGTGGGGAACCTCAATCACATGGTGGAATCTGTGGCACTGAATGGAGCTTCTGGCCCTGACAGTACTGAACGAAAGGATACTTCACCTGAAGACATGCTGAGGTTTTTCCTTTAAATGTTCTTCAATACATCTATAGCTATTTAGATTACAGTGCCTTAGTGCTGCTGTACATATAGTTTACACTTCTTTTTTCCTGAGGGAATGATAACAAACTTTAAACTGTTGATATGTTACTGTATTCTCAGGATTAAACAACAAATGGCCAATCAGTGCTTTGAGATGGCGGTACAGATCAGTGCAGGTGTGTAACAATATTACTTATTTTGTTGAGCTTAACGATAACAACATTAATTTTATGATTCTCGTGACAGGAAAAAGTAAAAGATCATGCAGCACATCAGAGGTTGAGAGAGACTTGTGAGTATCTGAAATCAGTCTGTTGATTTTAGTCAAAGATTTAAACAACAAAAAAATACTCACCAATAATGTATGCTTTTCATTCAATGTTGCAGGCCAGATTATGTCAGTGAGCTGGAAAGAGTCAAGACTACTCATTTTAACAGCACACTGGCCTTGCACAGGTAAACCTTACCTTGCCTTATCAGTGAGAATTATTCTGGATCCTTAGTTAAGTTATTACTGAAAGAACGGGTTATCAAGAAGACTGTGAACTTGATTGAGTCGTCAAATAATGTGTTTTACTGGGGTCTTGCAGAATGCAGATGTGGCACGCAATTGGAGAAAAACTGAGACAGAATGACTCTGATGCAGAGTAAGTCAATACACAGGAAATTTTAATTGCTGGCATAAATTTTTAACTTCTTTTTTTTTTTTAATTGTGTCACTTGTGTGATTTCCTCAGTGCCTTGAAAGCTGTAAGTGATCGCTGCATGGCTCTTTGTTCAGGCATAAAACAACTTCAACAGGTTAGTATTGTCATTACTATCATGTGTGTATTCATTGTTTGTCTGGGGTGTTGTTTCCTGGAATAAAATGAATGTAAACATAAGAACTGTGTTGGACACATACAACTGGTCATTAAAAAAAAGAGAAACGTCCCTAAAGTTGAACACAGCATCACGTAAGATGATAGTATCTTTTATCAGACTGTGTTTTGTTACCAGGAGTCCAAAGCGCTACAAGATGACATCACAGAAATACAGAAGAAAAGGCTTGGTATACTGTTTGATTTGAAACAAATTATCAAAACTTAAGTGTAATAGAGTTTTTGTCAATTTTGTTGTTAAAATCGAATTACATTTCTGTTCATGTAGAGATGAAGCGGCTCACACATGAGAAAATGAAAGAGATGGAAGAGTTGATGTCAAAGAAGCAGCACCCAGACACAGAGAAGTACAAAGCTGCGCTGGTGAAGGGCCAGGAGAACCTAGAGAAATATAAAAAGATGACCATCATGACACAAAATGTCCTCAGGGTAAATCATGGAAGAAAAAAATAAAATGATGCATTCCATTAAAGCTTTAGCCAGCTTTTTGATGTAATCGTCTTTTCTTAGGGGATCCTCATGGCCTGTAAAGTCAACTGGATGGATGATCCCAAACTTCGAGACATCGCCATGTCACTGGAGGAATTACCTGTTTCAGACTAAACAGGGCTACTTTTATTTCATATTTATATTTGTGTTTTGTTTTATATAATAAATGAAGAAAAACTGCCTGTCATTTGTATGCTTTAAGAAAAACTACCCAGTTCCACCAGGGGGCGACGCATGAGAAGAGGACTTATTCAAAACGAAATACGCATCCTGTCAGTGAAGAAGAAAGTGGTTTGCACGTGTGTATGTTGAGCCGCGATTTTTTCCTGAACACTTGCTTATATATTTTATTTGTGGCCATCTCTGTATTACAAAAACAAATAAAATGCCGAAGGTAAGGGCGGAGAAGAAAAGCAGGCAGCACCAGGAGGTGAAAAACCAAGGTATGTTTCTACATGAGAGTGGTTAGCCTTAGCATTATAGCAAACATTCCTGTCTGCGGCAGGACTAATGGACTCAAAACACAAGTTTTCGATTATATTGCGAAATAAACTCGTAAGCTGCTCCAAGTTTCACTGTGATAAAGTTATAAGCAACTATTCGTGCGGATATTGCCATGATGTCTCTGGCTTCTGTCATCATATGTTTGTTTACGTTTTTTGTGAACGATTTTGATTAGTTTTGTAAAAGTAACGCCAAGCTTGAGTATTAAGTGTACTTTGACTTTCCCATGATTGCCGAATATCTACTTTGTACTATTTTCAGAAAGTTGTTGATTTGTTTGGTATACGTAATTAAATGGTTTATGTTGATGATCCGCGTCAAAGCTGGATAAGTAAAGCTCCACCCAAGTTTTCTGTATGACATATAACTTGTACTCGAGAAAATGTTTATTTCGAAGAAATGACTGTTATTTTAGAGTATTGGACAGTATTGAGGGGAAACCAACCCTGAATCTTGCTCCTTCATTACGGCGTGAAAACGCTTAGGGACGTCATTGATAACGTATTCAACAATGCTTTTCCATTTCTGTCAATAAAGCTTTCTTGAATCCTGTATTCCGTGAACCCAGTTTCACTCCCTTCATACACATACAAACTCTACTAGGATAGCATATTTATGGCTCATTCTTTTAAAAAAAGCAGGGAGCATGACGTCTTAGAACACTATCTTAAAACTAGTTTTTTTCCGCTGTAAAAGAGTGTCCTAATCCAATCTGTTACAGGGATTATGTTCAATACTGGTATTGGCCAGCACATCCTGAAGAATCCATTAGTTGTCAACGCTATTATTGAGAAGGTATGTTGATCTACTGTACTCTAACTCAGAAAACCAAAGTTGTGATGTTAAAAAGATACTACAAACAATATGCACACTGCTCTTAAATCTTCTATGTGGCTGTTTTTCAGGCTGCTCTGAGGCCGACAGATGTTGTTCTGGAAGTTGGACCTGGTACTGGTAACATGACAGTGAAACTGCTGGAAAAAGCTAAAAAAGTGAGATATGAACATTTTTAGTAACTGGGTGGAATCTGCAATACCTGTGCAGTAAAACAGTGGCAATTGTTAAACTTGTCACATCATCCCTTTTGACACTTTTCATGTTGTTAAAGAAAAAAAAAATAAGGGTTTCATTTGCAAAAAGCATAAAATCATTATGAACTGTGTATAAGTACTGAAAAGAGGAGCTTTGCTGAACAGATGCAAGCTACTTGGGTTGCATTTCAAAATGCCTAGTGGGTTTGCTGTTTGCACAATGAGAGGTTACTTTTATCATAATGCTGCTGTTTTTGTCCTGGGTCAGTCCCCTGCACTCTCTTATTCTTCTGATATATAACTGCCTCTCACTAATGTCTTGAGTTAGAAGCAGAAACCCCTAAACTTAAGCCCCGTTACATACAGTCCTACATGGAGAACCCACTGGTGGTTAAAAATCCATTTCTGTCTTTATTGCACTTGTGTTCACATTGATCTCTGTGAACGTCTGCAGTAGCCACAATACAGCTGAAATGATAGATTGCTAAAGTCATGGCTAACAGAAAGTGCTCCTTTGCAGGTGGTGGCCTGTGAGCTGGACAGCAGATTAGTGGCTGAGCTTCAGAAAAGAGTGCAGTGCACGTAAGTGAAGACAGCAGAGCTCTTCCACCACATGTGTATGTAAAGTATCTATTTTGACTGTAAATATTTGTTGGGGTCTGATGTTTTAAAAAAGAACTTTATTTTCCCACAGACCCATGCAGACTAAACTTCAAATATTAGTTGGTGATGTTCTTAAAACAGATCTGCCGTTCTTTGATGCCTGTGTGGCTAATCTTCCATATCAGGTAAAGACATTTTTCTTCTGCACAGCACACTTTAAATCTATTCATTCCATTTTTAACTTTTTTTTTCTCTGCACAGATTTCGTCCCCATTTGTCTTCAAGCTTCTGCTACATCGGCCTTTCTTCAGGTAAAATCCAGCTCAGAGCTTTTATCCGGTCTGTCTTATTTCCACATAAAGCTCTTGTTGAGCCCCTCGTATCTGCTGCATTTCCTGTCAGGTGTGCCGTGTTGATGTTCCAGAGAGAGTTTGCCATGCGTCTTGTCGCCAAGCCTGGAGACAAACTGTACTGCAGGCTATCCATCAACACGCAGTTACTAGCTCGAGTAGACCACCTCATGAAGGTCAGTGTGCATTCCCTGATATTCTCTTCTCAGTGGCTGCTCACATATTGCAGCATCATCTTGTTCCATGTTGCGACAGCTGTGTGTCAGAGTTGATGTTCTCCTCTTGATCAGGTTGGAAAAAATAACTTCCGTCCTCCACCAAAAGTGGAGTCCAGTGTGGTCAGGATAGAACCAAAAAATCCTCCTCCTCCAGTGAACTTTCAGGTAAGGTTTGACCCTGATAAGAGTTTAGTAGCTGAAAGATTATAAATATTTCATGTGGGGTTTTTTTCTCCTGTGACAGGAGTGGGACGGTCTGGTCAGAATAGCTTTTGTAAGGAAAAACAAAACCCTCAGTGCAGCCTTCAAGTGAGTACCTCTCTGTACTGTGATCACTAATAACAGCTATAATATAATATCAAAATTAATCATATTTATCTTAACTTTTCAGATCCACGGCAGTTGAACAGCTATTGGAGAAGAACTACAGAATTCACTGCTCTGTTCACAATGTGGTAAGTCATATTTGAATATTTGTGGTCTGACCCTCAGTGTTGGCATGTTTTGTTCGTTTTGAAATCTGTCTGATTCTTAGAGCTTTATGCTCCATCTTATCAGGAAGTGCCGGCAGACTTTAACATCAGCAAGAAGATAGAGAATGTTTTACAAGAAGCTGAATTTAACGAGAAGAGAGCCAGGTCGATGGACATCGATGACTTCATGGTGTAAGATGACTCTCTGCTGCTTGTTTCCCCCTCTTAGCCAGTCTTTTGAAAATACACTTGATGAGACACATTTCTGTTTCATCTCTAGTAACTAGTGTTCTCTCTCTTTGCAGACTTCTTCATGCATTTAACTCTGCAGGAATCCACTTCTCTTGAACTGAACCTGGAAACTGGAGAGATCTCTTAACTCAAATGTTCTGCCTGTATGATAATGGACAATACACTTTTAATGCTATTTAGGGGAAAAAATCTCAGCAGCGTCCAGTTCTCATCCTGAACTGTTATGTGTTGAAATGCTGGTATGTAATATATGAAGACTGTTTGGGGATATATTTTGAACTCATATTGAGTCCCTGTGATGTCCATGCAATAACAAACCAAGTGTCCCTTACACTTGGTTTGAATGACAAGTTTGATAAGGGAGGAGTGTCAATTTGTGAGAGTTTGTTAATCATTAAAAAAATAGAGAACATGGACTCTAACTAACTCTTTTTTGATTGAAATTGCAACCTCTTCAAATAAAACAGGATGTCAACAGGATTTTTGAAAGTTTCTTTTTACTAAGCCAACACCAAAAGAAAATGTGCACTGAAAGCAGGGATCTTAACTACTTGGAACAATGTTTTTCAATGACTTTCAGTTCAGTGTTGGAAAAAAAAGGTGTAAATGGCTTTTTTAATTTCCACCCTAAAAATCTTGTGAGACAGCAGGGAGGAAGTGTCTTCAAATTGAGCACAAATGTCCAATTAGACCGAATAAATGTTGCCACTCAAAAGTTTCTGATAACTAAATGTTGTTTTCCTCAACTTCTAATAAATTTGTATTACCATCAAATGATAAGGTGCAATTATGTTTATTAAAATACTAAACACAACCCAGAAGAAGTACTAGGAGGTAATATATTTAATTACAAACAGTTTGGATGTTGGTGGTCAAGTTCATACTATGGTTCAATCAGTTAATAGAGTTCATTTAGAAGTTTTTCAATTTACCAAAAAAAAAAAAAAAAAACTGAAATCAACGACGAGGTCCCTTACGAGCCCAAAATGATAACCCAATATAACATTTAATAATTTGATTGGTTTTGTCATGTTTCAAACAATAACCTTTTTTCAGTGTTCTACAACTCTAATAAGACATTAAATAAGAAACCAGCGGAATTACCATTAGCAATTAGCACAATAGTACATGGTGCGCTTCAACGGTTAGCGCTTCAGCTTCACAGCAAGAGGGTCACCAACTGGAATCCAGGTGAGCCTTTTTCTGTGGAGTTCGCATGTTCTCCCCGTGCACGCGTGGATTCTCTCCGGGTACTCCGGCTTCCTCCCACAGTCCAGAAACATGCTCACTAGGTTAACTGGTAATTCAAAATTGCACGTAAGTGTCAGCGTGCGCGTGAAAGGTTGTCTGTGTCAGCCCAGTGATTGACTGGCGACCAGTCCAGGGTGTAACCCGTCTCTCGTCCGAGGACAGCTGGGATAGACTCCAGCCACCCGCGACCCGGGTTACCCTGAACAGGATAAGCGGCATATAGAGAAGATGTATGAAGTACAATTGTAAGTATTTGGTAGGCTTCTTTGACCGCTAGAGGGCAGTTAACGTCATGATGCTGGTCGTTGGTCGATTGAATCAAGACCATAGATCAAGTCAGACTAACTCGTCGTTTCCGTTTCAATACTTTCAAAATAAAAGTGACATCAAAAAACCAGGTTTGTGGTCAGTTTAAACAGCAGCAAATTTTGAGAAATAATAGTTAAATATAATTTTTTTAACTTATTCTGTTTAAGAAAGAAAATACACACATCTAAACTATGTAATGGCATATTTCAATTCACATTATGAACTGTGTAATTCGTCAAACTACAATTTTTTAGGTTTCCATCATTTCTACTTTAAATACACATTTTCTTGCTCCATGTTTCACGAATTCCCTTTCACTAGATGGTAAGTCAGACATATACCTCCCTTTCAGAGAGGTACATATCGCATGATATTATATATTTTCAGTCAAAGGTGGGTAAAGATGATGGATTTGGAAATAATGAGTCCAAATATCTGTATGACTCATTGTCACAAAAGTCCTTTAAATGAAACATGAATCTTTATTCCTTCATCCAGCATTACATCCAGTGCAAACACTGAGCAACATAACCAACTGTAGGTCAGTGGTTTTCACTATACATTTATTAATAGCAGGTTTCTTAGTTTCATTTTTATAACAAAGTGTTAAACGGGTGAAAAAGGTTTTACATTTAGTCAGAGTTTTTTTTATTCAGTAGCCACATTGCATAAAATGGCATAAACCGAAGCAAACTACATGTAAAAACCTCTCAGGAGCACAAGGAAAGAAACACAACATAGTTAAAGGCTCTGAGAAGGAAGGAAAATGACAGTTTGTAATGTGTTACGACTTTACAATGCCAACTGAGGACCTAAAAGCATGAGAAAACCGAGGACAGTGGCTTACATACGCTATTACAATAATGCACATGCAGACATGTCAGCCAGAGCAACCAGAAATCAAACACTGGTTTTGTGTGGTAAATGTTTAAACATGTTCATTGAAGCTCTCTTTTGAAGCCAGGTCAAAAAAAATCAGTTCAAAGAAAGTACAAACAAGTATAAAACAAAATAATTTAAGAAGAAAAAAAGAAGAGACTAAATACTCTCCATAAAAACAATCTACTAAAAGGAAAGGAAATAAGACTATTTTCCTTCCAAATTTTCTAACAAGACCATAGTGAGTAAACAGCCAGTTTTGTTAGGAGAGGGTTCATTACAGATGCAGTTCCTTGAGCCTGTTGGTACATCAGACAGTCTTATTTGTGTTTTTACAACTAATGGTGACAGCCCATGTTGTGCCAAACAACTAGTGGTTATGTTGTTGTATGTGCCACTTCCACTGCTTCTTGTCTCTACAGAGCCCGCGGCCTCTTGGGATTGATCTGCTTACTGGCCTGCTCCTCCTCCTGAAGCGCAGAGCGGAATGACTTCACTTTATCTGTTAAGGGAGGGACGGGAAATAAAACAAGTCATCATGAAAGCAAGCTTTGGTTAGAGCGGGAGGTATCAACATTATTTCACCAACGTGTGTTTCTGTGTCGCAGTTATACCTCGCAGCTCGGTGAGAATTTCTATTTTCTGGTCTAAGATCTGTTCCAGTTGGGTGGCGTATGACTCCACGTCATAATCCACTTCCTCCGTCATTTCAAGCAGCACTTTTTCATCTTCCAGCCACCGGATGGACTCCTGCTCACAGGACATACACATCAGCATATCAATCCATCATGGGACATAAATGCTGTTAACGTGTGTCAATGTGAACAGAGAGATGGGTCATCTTCTGTCATGTGCATGTTTCACTTAGTGTCCTGACCTGGAAAACTGCTCGGTGGTCCTCCAGGACCTGCTCCTCCATCTCCACAAGCTGGGACACTGCCTCATGAAAGGTAAATAGCTGGGGTGATACTTCTTCTTCCTGAAATATATGAACAGGAGCATGAAGCGCACACGGTCTAAGGTTTTGAATCAGCACAAACTGAACAAATAACCTGCTGGAATCAGGATTTCAGTACCAACTGTCCACTTTTAAATACTTGACCTTAAAAAGCTTAAAAAATGTCTGTTTCACAAGCAAGATGGTTGGTATTCTTGAAACATGCCTTGTAAGCATTAAGCTTCTCAGTTGTAAATTGGTGGATTACATGCCGTGGCAACTTCTACACCCCTTTACAAAGGGCTTATAATGTCTCAACCCCAGGGGAATGTGCATGTTAAGAAATTTTTGAAAGAAAGAGGCTGATTTATGGTTTGTGCAGCTTTTCTTTTTTTATATGTGGAACTTTATTCAAAACTTCAGTTACAATTTCATTTAGTTACAATTTCATTTAGGAGACGCTTTTTTCCAAAGCGACGTACAAACCACACACACCACTGAACAACAGTGTCTTGCTCAAGGACATTACGACATGTGACTGCAGGAGCTGGGAATCGAACCCTCGACCTTCAGATTAAGAGACGACAACTCTACCACTGAGCCACTGAGCCGTTGCAGAGAAATCAAAAAATTATATCCATTGAGTCTTTTTTTTAACAGTTTATTAATTTTTCACAAAATAAAGATCACACTATGCTGTCCATCTTCAGTTTGAACAGAGCCAGCACTGTGTACTTACATTCTGCTCACAGAGCAGTTTGAGGTCGTCTCTCTGTGGTGAGATACTCAGCCAGTCCTCGTCCAAGAGCTCTAACTGGTTGACAGCGTGGATGTTGGGTCGGCCCCCCTCCATCATTTGGTTGGGGTCCACTGTCAGCTCTTTCACCCTGCAGAGAAAAAAAACCCAGAGAGAATGTTAGGGCTTATTCTTTCACACAGCAGACTGGCTCGGATCACAGTTTCTGATTGAGTTCATCAACTGAAGGGTCGGTGTGTTCACAGAGAGCACAGGATGGTGGCGATGTGACACAAATAACATGCACTGGGAAAGATGACTGGTGGCCTTTTGAACGTTGGATCGTTCAATCGGCTTGTTATTAAACTGGGCTCATACGCAGATCACCCATAACTTTATGACCAGCTGCTTAATATAGAGTGGTCCCACTTTCTCATGAGGTCAAGGCCAATACAGCCCAACCTGACAAGACATGGACTAGACTCAACTTTGTAGGTTTGCTGTGGTATCTGGCATCCTTTAAGGCTGGAAGTTGTAAGGTGGGGCCTCTTTGGATCAGACTTTGTTGTCCTGCTCATCCCATAGATGCTTGATTGGATTGAGATCTGAAGAACTTGGAGACCAAGTCAACACTGTTCAGTTATTTCATACCTTCTACACAGGAAAACCTGATCAATCAGTAATTGGACCACAAGGGTTAGCCTTTGTTCCCCGCCTGCACAAAGGAGCCTTAACCACCCATGACCACATTTTTTTGGTTCGGCTTCCTTGGGCCATTTGAGATAGGTATGGCCCACTGCAGATCAGAAACAGCCAACAGGGGCTGCCGTTTGCAAATGTGCTAGCCCAGTTGTTCAGGCATCACATACTGGCTCTCGCCAAAGTCACTCACATCCTTACCAATAATAGTTTTTTCGGAGGACAAAATGATCCCTTGCTGCCTGATGCATTACACCCACTGGGATTTAAACAAGACTATGAATGGTATTCATTGTCCTCTAGGTGTTCATAAAGTTATAGCTGATCTGTGTATACAGAGGCAGAGAATAATGACTTCTAGAGATATTACTTCCTCAATGACTGGTAAACTAAAAGTACCAAACATGTCCATGGATATTTTAATGTTATTACTGGTACAAAACAGAAACTAACTGTGTTGTTATTAATTCAGACCCAGATGTAAGTAATCCTTGACATCCTGGGTCTCCGCATTGATGGTGTCACAAAGAACTATGAAAGGCTGGCGGATGGATGGATTATTCTTCAGGAGGCAGCAAAAGAAAAAAATGTTCATGCTCACAACTCAGCCAAAGATGAAAGTGTTAGTTCGGGTCAAAGCAGACAGGCTCGAGGATGAAAAGTGAGAACATCATGCAGATGAGAAACAGAAAGGATAAGACTATGAGAGAATGAGAACGACAAAGTGAATAAAAGCTGCTGAATGGGCTCGTGTATGTGTTAAATAAATGTAATGAATAACTGTGAGGAGCACATGCGTAATGTGTGTGTACGTGTGTTTGTGTGTTAGCCAATGCGTGCAGTGCTGTGCTTTGGGGAGTGCTTGACCTGCTGGGAGAGGTAGCAGCAAAGTCATCGTACTCAAAGGTATTGGTGGGCGAGTGGTCAGAGCGACTCCCCTGACCGCCCTGGGAGAAGGGGATGTCCGACGGACTGATCCCAAACTCCTTCACTCTACGCCGCGGAACAGAGGAGCAGAGAGGCAAAGAGAGCAGGAGAAGGAGAGGAGAGAGGGAATACAAGAGAGTCAGGCAGAACTACTGAGAGAAGGCAGAGACATTTACAACAACGCTGGCACAGCTAAAAACGATCTACTCTGGACTCTGGAGAGTAGAGAGGAGATAACGGAGAGAAGAGCCAATGGAGACAGAATTGCTCAATTTCTATTGTTCCTGTGGTAACAGTTCAGTTTCTAAATCACTGCAGAGGAGAAACTTATTCCCACCTGTTTGCGTAGCGTAGTGTGTTGAGGGTGTTCTCACAGGATGTCATACCGGGAGAGATTGTTGCAATCTGGGTAGAAAAGATCAATGAATTTATTAACAACTAGCAGAGATATGAAGACACTGTTAAAGAAGCTAAAGAGAGTAAGGAACTGACCATGCATGTGCGTGAATTTTCTCCAATGAAGGAGTCTCTCAGGACCTGGGTGAGTTTACTGGCTCTGAATGGAGTGTGAGGCTTGTTGCGACCAAGAGCTCGGATACACTCCTAAAACAAGGAAAGAAAACAGGTTACGATATAACTAATAAACAAACAATCAGAAGAAGAAACTCTTTGAGATCACTGCTGCTCACAAACCTTTAGCGCCAGCAGGCTTTTGTTGATCTCAGCTCCCTCCAGACGAGTTTGGCGGTCAGCACTCGATGTATCTGCCCCCCTTTCGTTCCCAGCAAGGTCGATGAGTGAGAACTTGCCGTGCATTTTCCCCTTCCTCCGAAGAATGATCTGGAATACAGCATGGCTACGAGATGAATGGGCATTGGCTGATGTCTGCCCTGATGTTCTGGAGGGGAAGAGAGAAACAAAATCATAATCAATGGGGTAACGTGGCTGATGAGAACAAGGGAAATAACATTTGTAATCATTTTAACGCATAAAAAGAATTGACTGATAACCACACAGAAAGAGTTTCTGGTGTTATACCTGCAGCTGTTGCCAACTTCTATGAGTTTCAGCACTTCCTCTGTACATTTGACCTCTTTCTCCTGAAGCCCAACAACCTGCACCTGCTGTTTGCCGTCCTCCAGCACCCTCAGCTTAGCCTTTCGATTCAGCAGGTCAAACACCTACAAAAACAAACATACAGTCAGCACAGGTTTAGGTTTAGCCTCTGAGAAAGGTACACATCCCATAGATGATTTGGTATCGCTTGCCTTTCCACTGTAGATTTCAAAGAAGGTCGCGTACACTTGCAGATCCAACTTCTTATAGTTGGGTTTTTTCAACATGAGAAAAACATCCCGAGCTGCATGAAAAGAGAGGAGAGATGACAAACGTCAGAGGAAACAAAACACAACAACAAAGTATCCGAAAAAGGCAAATTTAATTTTTGACTTATAAGAGCATGATAGATTAGCACAGAACACATAGATCACTTACCAGCTAATGCGTAAATTCCTTTCGAACAGTCTTGGTTCTTCCCAGAAAAATCTCCACCCATTGTCTAAAAGAGGAGAGATTATTTCAAATCATATACATGGGTCACATTACAAAAACAACAACAGGGATATTAGATTTCTCACACATTAAGTGGTTTAGGCTCTTTGAAGGAGTCATTGCTTGTAACTCACATGTGTTTTTCCACTGCCTGTCTGCCCATAAGCAAAACAAGTTGCCATGCCCCTCTCAAAAATAGTCTCCACTAGAGGTCTGGCAGTGAACCTGCAGAATGAAACAGAGCAGACATTCAGTCACGACTGTACATGCATCACCTGATATAACATATAGACCAATCAGGTGTGAGATCATGAAACAAGTCTAATGGCTCATTGTTGCTTCATACCTGTAAACCATCTCGTTGGTGGTGCTGTCGTCAAAGGCATAGTCAAAGCGGAAGGTCTGGTTCTCCAGGTAGCGGGTGAGGTCAACTTTTTGTTTGGGCTCATGAACCATTACCACATCCTTACTGGGGATGGTGATCACATCCAAATCCTTCACTGTCAACTCTAAAACCAGACGGAGGCAAGATTCAACAGAATGAACACTTTAGAGGAAAGACTTTGAACTCTTTTATTCCTGATAGCAGACCTCACCTTTCTTGTTTAGGGGACGTTTTCTTACACAAACACATATTCTGTGCTCTTCAATCTGCAACACAGAGAACATTTTCACACTGCTACTGTAGGTCAATGTCTCAAAAGGAAGAAGAAGAGGAGATGAAAAACTATGCTCACCACATCAGCTGTGGTCAGAGGCCGGTAGTCTAGACTGGCTCGGAAATCCCGGATCATGTACATGATCTCATAGTTAGGGATGGTGGTATCCACCTCCTGAAGGAAGAGCAAAGACGGCAAAGACAGGTGTCAGCTTCGTCAGCAGAAGTAAATAATTATCGTCAAGACAGTAAGTGGTTATGAAGAACCAATCAATGTTTAGGAGGAAGACAGGTGAATTGTATTGATGTACCTGAGCTCTCTTCTCCCTGAGCTCTTGCTGCTGAAGCCGACGCCTCTCTCTCTTCTCCTGAAGTTTTTCCACCTCCTTCACACAGTTTGACTTCCTCCTCGCTGCCATAAGGATGAGAGCGACAGTTATTCTACTACTTTTCACAGGAAACACCCGTAGCCTCTATGTAAAAAAAAGGTCTTTTCCTCTCTCATCCCACTTCCATGCTGTCCCACTCTTTCTCCTTTTCTCTTTGCTTTAGCAGTATCATTCTCTCAGTGGAGCTTTCCTTTTTTCCCTCTTCCTTCAAAAAAGACAGGGCACTTTGGTTCATTTCCAACAAAGCACAACAGTGAGCTGTGCTCAAGTACAGACCAGGATGCGGTATCTGGAACACGGTGCCTCCAGTACAACACTAGCTGCTTTCTCCACATAACCAACAAAAGGCCTTTACAGTGTGTTCAAAATCCGCTCTGGTCATTTATTTGCATTGTTAATCACAACTGGAGCAGAGAACTGCTTAAAGTAGGATCTGCACCTCCCATTTCTGCAATCACTGTGATTCAAATCAGTGGTAATATTCAATTAGTGTATGACATCAGAGTTAACCCACTAAATTACTTCCCCACAACACCACACCCACAGATTAGGTTGAACCATTTTTCACTAAATTAAGACAACATGTGAGTAAAAAGCCTTAACTGAGTCTTCACAGAGTTAATAAAAATACAGCATTATCTGGCTCCTTGCTACAGCCCCAGCTTCTAATTGCAAAGTCTGGATGAGGCCCTGTAGTACAGTCCATGCCTGCTGCTGGCTCCTGTCCCTATGAGTCCACCACCAGGGCAGAGGGATTAATAATCTGCTCTAATCTGTGGTCAGAAAATGAGCTCGGTCAGCACTGGGAAAAGGATCAGGACCAGTGACACTACTGGTGTGTCCCATGGAGATCTGTAAGGGGGTGATAAACGGCTGTTTCCTCCGTCTCTCATCAGCTCTTTTAAAGAGGAAACACTGAGAAGCAATGATTTGATAAAGATGAAGCTGATTGTTGCTGCCTGAGCCTGCAGGAGTAACCCACAATGCTGAAGGCTTTTCCAAGTGTCTGTGTGTGACTCAGCAGAAATGAGACCAGGAAAAGACAGACAGTCCTACAGCAGCACAGGGTTGTTTTTTTTTTTTTTTTCACCCTCTGTCTAATACCCGGAAAGCCTGTCTGTTGGATGGATTGTGTTTGTGCTACTTCACCACACAGCTCTGAATAGCATCAGGCAGACATTTTTGGAGCACTATCTTCTTGTAAGACTACAGGAGCCTCTGTTTCTATTGGGGACTCTATTAGAATCACCACAAATCATTGAGGGCAGGGGAAGCATGCAGGTGATACATACAAAGCTGTCCATACTCCTTTCTGGATATCAGTTGATGAGATGATTCTGTGATAAACATGAACATTAGACATTCAACAGCTGTGATCATTTATCCATTTTCTGTAGATGGATTAAATCATTGGTTGGAAGAGATGCTAACAACAACTTCCTGGAAAACATTTATGTTATGAAGGAAGGTCACATTCAGATCACAGTTAATGTTAATATAAGACACTTGATTGTTTTGTCAATTTTACCATTCTGCAGTTGCTGCTGTGTCTGAGCTTGAGTGGGAGGTGTAGGCTGCTGGGATGGAGGCGGGGGTGCAGGTTCTGGCTGTTGGGGCTGTGTGGGTCTGGCACGAGTTGGGATACCTTAAGTACAAAAGCACAAAAGTTGATGAAAATTTTCAACCTGCATTCAGGACATGTTACAAATACAGGATCAACAGGTTACAGCTTTAATGGTAATTTAATGGTAAAATAAAACTGGAGGGAAAAAAAATAGACTAATACTCAGTGTTTTTTAATAAATCATTTAAAGCTAAAATTTAACTGAACAGTACTGTAGTGCATCAAAATTATTACTGTATAAGCTTTCTTTAGTTGTATTTTGAAACTCATGGGTTTTTTTTTAATTGAGAACTTTATATTTCAGAACTAGCAACAATAGCTGCATATTTCTTTATATCAAAGCATGCGACTCATACTATAATAAATTATAACTGCAAATTGCAATATTGACCAAGATAATCAAAAATCACACAATTTTGCCAAATAATGCAGCTCTACTCTTGAAAATTGATTTACCACCAACAATGGCAACTAAAGCTGACAGAATCACCGTGGTGTTTGAGCCAATAAAGTGTTAATCAGTTCATATTAAACTGGCTTCAATACAGCAAAGAAAATGATGTTGACAAGAAGGGGAGTGATTTCAAACTAATCAATACGCAGGAAGTACAGATGGGAAAAGCAGTATCTACAGCGTATCAGACTGCACTGGTTTAAGTGAGCTGAGCTGAATGTATCGTGTAATCTTGAAAACTGTGACATGAGGAATAGAAATGAAATGAGGATAAAATGAGATAGTAATAGTTATGCTCATAAAACGCCAGAATAATGCAAATATTTCAAATATTTTGTGAATGCAAATGCTGGTGATTTTCAAGAGCTTCTTGATTTGTTCAGGTTTGAGAGCAAAAGAACAGTTCGATACAAACCTCTATTATCCCTGGACGGAGTATCACTTTTGACAGGTGCTATTGTTCGACGGTTCTGTAAGAGAAAACAAAATCTCAGTTGATACAGAGAGGTTGAGAAACAATATTCTAAAATAAAAGAATCTGTGTGAAGTGATACTTGGACTGTTTTTTTTTTTTTTTTTTTTTTTTTTTTGCTGGACTGATTTTTCCTGCTATTCAGCATCCGGGAAAAGAAACACATGATTATCTTAGTTAAGTTTTTAGCCTCTTCTGTAACGTAGATACACAGAAATAGACAAAGCCTGAGAGTCAGATTAGCACTGAGCACAGAGGACTCCTTTATTAATGCTAATGTTGGTGATGACACTTAACACATTCTAAAATGTCCTTTTAAAAAAACTAGGGCAGACTGTGTCCAAACTATAAAAGGCTGTATATTTCTGTGAGGAGGATTCCTGAGCAGGTCATGGGTTTGTTTGAACACTGAATCTCCTTTACAGCTTAATTAAATCAATTATAAAATCATTACATGCTGATTTGCTCCATCTTGTTAGAGCGACAGAGCCCATTACTGGTGAGTTAAACATTTAAGTAAATAAACATACATAGCAGAGAAAACAAAAAGAGTTTTTACAGTGCAGTTGTCTTAATCATATGTGCAATATTTACCGAATAATCCCAGTGTTAACGTGGCAATGTGTCCCTAATCTTCTGTAAACCATACACAGTGTGCTTAACAGGACCAATCAGTTCGTTACTTAGAAGGATCCAGGATCTATATTAAGGTCCAAGAAACTGCAGCCAACTACTTGAGCAAGTCCAAGCACCTTGGATGTTCTCAAGCTATACTGTGAATGAAAGCTATGAAATGGTCTGTTTAGCAGATCCATCTCATATCACACTGATTCACTGAAGCTGAATAAAACAAGCATACTGAAACTCACCTTTGCAATTTTGTTGACCTTCACACATGCAGGTGTGGGTGGAGGCGGCGTCTCTGGACTAGGGGCAATTTCTTCATCTGGAGCCACATCTGGGTTAAGTGCAAATATACTCTCCAAGTCAATCTGTGCAGAAACAGAGGGGTGATACAGATGATTACATGTGTACTAATAACTGACATATGGTCTTATCATTGTGAAAGAAAATTGAGGTTAGTGCTTTTTAAGGCACGATGTACTGTAAAAAGATTACTTTTTAACGAAAAATACAAATGACTTGCCACTGTCCGAGTAACCCTTATAGGTCACCTTTTTTGAAGAGTGGTTACATTACTTTAATTCTCTGACTGAAAGCATAAATGTGGTTAAACAGACTAAATCAAGGCCATGTGTCATGTGTACACTCTGTATGAGTGAAGTTACAGACTGTCAGCTCATGCACATCAGTTTAAAGGGCAATGTTTGGTAGGACTCTGTAGCACATGCAGGCTGGTTGTCTACTAAAACAAAAACATTGTGCTGCTGATGCTTTGCAGGGTAATGAATGGTGGTTTACCTCTTTTCCTTTGGTGTCTCCATTTTCTATCCACTCCACTGTGACACTCTCGTTGTCCTCATTCAAAGAGGTCACCATCGCCTGGTGTATACGTCCTGCAAAAGCATCAAAAACACGGCAAACACAGACATTAGATAGGTGCATGACAAAAGCCTTGGTGGTCTTTAGAGATGGCCCAAACCATGGATACATTTCAATCTTTAGTGATGAAAAGGCCAAAAGGCCAAAGATAACTTCATGTATCTTTAGTTAAGTGTGTTATTTTCCCTTTTCCTTTTCTCTAACACACACACACACACACACACCCACATGCGTGCACACACACGCTGGCTTTAACTGGATTTTACTAATACCTTTTAGTTTGCATATTAGTGAAGTAATGTGGCCTAATTACCAAAGCCTGATCAGATCTGTATCCAATACTACCACATTAAATCTACCCCTTTATCTCTTAGCAGAACATAAAGCAAGGCCAAAAACCTGGGAAAGGTTTCTGAAAACATTGTGAATCATATTTCAGAATTTGTAGTTTTAGCTGCAGGATCACTGAAGATGACAGTCAGTACACATTTCTTATGTTTCAAATAGTCAGCCATACTGATTTTCAACAGATGATGGCTGATAAATAGAGAGTGCAGCCTACTGATGGCTGATAATGCCAATATCCTATTGTTGTTGTTGTTGTTGTTGTTGTTGTTTTGGGTGGGTGGGTGGGTGGGGTTTATAACGTACTACAGTTTAACAATAAGAACACCTGCTAGTCCACCGAACCTAAAACTAGTATACAGGGTTATCTTAGATACACTCGCTTATACAAGCGATTCCAGAGCATGAGTGATATATGTGTCAGAAGTTGCACTTAAAAGCATTGGTCCATACATCAAAAATTATTTATTTTAAACACCAGAAAGTTACTATTTGTGATTAAATGTTCTGTCATTTAGGACAGAAAAAAAAACCTTTTTCAATCAGGGGACGTCAACATTGCTCAATAGCAGCTGTGCTTTAGAAGCTGCCTGCAGTGTCTGCAGACATTGTTTAGTTTTTTGAATAAGCTTTATGAGCACAGGCATCCACTGATCTAATCCACCAATCATTTCAAAAGGCGATAATCTCTAGTTTCAGCTGTCAAAAATTAACTCTAAAAAACAACTCGAATATCAGGATGTAAATGGGTCCCTCGTATTTCAAGAAAAAGAGGCCAAAAAATGGGCTAATCTTAGGGAGCTCTAGCGAGAAGGTTCGATAATGATCCCTTGGAGAAAACCAATAATAATCAAGACAAGCACAGCTGCTTCTTGCCTTCATGTGTCTCTCCACCTCTCTGTCTGCTGGGTAATAATACCAGCTGTAAGTGCCTGCTCAACCCTCCCATCTTTAACTATGCAGAGCTAACAGTATGCTGTAAATTCCCAGCTCAATCCAGGGAAACACCATGTTTCTTCATCCATTATTCAGAGACTCACAGGGAGCAAGTAGGCAGAGATGCTTTCAGTCTTCTCAACCGCTGAACGTTCCTCTACTTTACTTCACAATGGTTCTAAATTATCAAATACAAACATCACGCAAATCCTTTAAAACAAGGAGATTTTGGGAGACAGAAAATCACACACACACACACACACACACATACATATATATATACATATACATATATATATATATATACATATACATATACATATACATTTACACATATATACACATTTAAGGTTGGCTTATATTTTTTCTTCAATGTAGACAGAATTATATTAAAATATTTTTGCAAATAAACAGCTGTTGAACTATGATATGGTAGCTTACAAAAAGCTCTTGGTAGCAGGAACGGTGACTTGAGCAACACAGACATGTTGCTTGGTGTTTGCCATGCTGCAACAGTCAACAAGGGGTCACGGAAAGACCTTTTAATCCCTGCAGCTTCCTGCTAATGGCTCTTAGCCGGTGATAAAAAATAAAAAACAGACATAAAGAGAATGTGACTAGACTGTGTGGAACCAAAGCAGCCTTTCTGTGGAGTCATACAGTTACAACTCAGTTTGATCACATGCTACATGCGCAACAACAGAGAAGAATGAGACACCAACTTCCTCTGAAATACTTCTTGAAAAGTCTTGTTCCCACAAGAAAGATTCAACGTTCATTATAATACTACAGGAGACTCTCACACCAAAAGTTAACGTTTTACTTTGCCAGTCCTATTTGGAATCACAATTGAGGATAAACAGGTGAAACCAGCTTGACAGAAAAGTGTAACATGTGATTTGTTTCTTCACAGTTCTATTGACTAGGTTTGATATGTAAGCACATGTTGGACCATTGTGTATTCTTGCAGCGCCTCGTCTCGACTCTTAAACTAACTTTATTCTAATTATCATTTGGTGACTACACATAATGATGCTTAGAATGATAAATGTAAGTTGTTAAATAAAAATAAAATGTTTTATGTTAAATAAAACACTGAAATGTGTAGAATAATGTGGCGAACTACAGGGATCCAGAATTAAACATTAAAGAATCCTGAGCAAGCTTATAGAAAAATCAGTTAACATGGGAAAAATTTTATGACCAAAGAGTAGGAGGCAGGTAGTAATACCATGCACATCAATGAGGTGCGTAGAGGATCTGATCAACCTGTTGCAGCAAGAGGCCAAGCTAGCTCCATGCTATCACCAAGGCACAGTGTCAACCAGTAAGAACTTTCTCTCTCTACTCCCAGAAAAGTCAGGATGTGTTAATACAAAAGGGTTGAAAGTGAAGATTATTTTTCATAATGATGATACTGTCATTGTTTAAAGACATATGTTTTAAACATGGATATATTTTAAACATGGATAATAAGTAACAATGCCGGACATGTACAGATTTTCAAATCACTCATTCATTTATTGTAGAAATCCTTGAATCAGCTTGTAAACTACTAGACGACCTGTTCTAATAAAAAAATAGGAACAGATCTTTGTGAGACTTGAGGAAATGATGTCATTGCATTAGGATTCCCCAGCATGACAGGCCTCTAGAGGGCTGGCCAATCAAAGCTAAGTTCTTTTTTTTTAATCTTTTTTTTAAGCTGTGCATCAAGTAAAGCTACTATAGGGGTCAATAAAACAAATTGAACCAAGACTGACTGTTTGTTTTTATCTCAATGTTACAATGATAGACTGTTCCATCCTAGTTGTGACTTTCAGGAATTGAAAAGTGATTTATTAGCTTCTAAAGAGTCAAGCAACTAATGATTTCATCTATCATTTCAGCATGAGTGCAGGGCTGTTAGATTCAAAAGGGGAAATGACACTGTGCCTATCCTGTGGCCAAAACTTCAGACCTATAAAATCCAGATGTATCGTGCGTTGCTCAGTGAACAGTCACATGGGTTGGATGGCAAAGTCACGTGATAACTCATCTTATAGCAGCTGATATGCAGATTGGGTGTAATTAAATGAACTGCCCAAAGTGTCCCACTTTCATACTTAAACCTTGCTGGGTGATTATGCTGACACTCCCCAATAGTCAAAGGGGCTTAAGAGAGGGCAATGCAATCACTACTAAGCCTAAGGAACAAACAAAGCCTTGGGGGCATCAATTTCACAACAAAACAATAGGTACCCATAGATGTAACTGTGTCAACATGTCACAGATCAAGTAAAAACTCTACCATACAAGACACTACAATAAATTACCCTTATATTGCACACAACTGAATTTCTGTGTATATTATTCACTAGATAAACCCTTATCATATTTAAAAGAGCACCACGACAAATAACTTAAGATCCCCAAGGAACTGCAAAAAATATTTTTTTTGTGTGAGACAGCTCTCATCGGGTGTGACTGTGAAAGGGAAAAAAGACTCAGATTAAGCAGGAGAGAGTCCTGGCAGAGTTGAGGGAGCTGACGACAACAGATGGGGTGGTGGCTAATGGCCTGAATCTGGCTTGAATCTGAACCAGCCCCGCCACCAACCCCCCAGAGATCGGGCAATCCCTACTCTGGATGCAACACCAACCAGCAGGGAAATAGAACTTCTTCCTTCCCTACTGTTTGCTCAGCATTTCTCTCACATCTTGCTCCTGGTTTAAGAGTACTACAACATTCTAAGCAAATGCTTCAGGGAAACAATGGTCAAAAACACGCCCTTTCAAGGAGACAGTTTACCTTCAGTCCAGAGTTTTGTTTAAAAGACCTTTTTTTTGAGTCTGGGTTTTGAGCCAAACAGTATACTGGGTGTAGCCTAATCCTGGAGGACCAGCAAGGATGACACAAACTACAAAATTAATGCAAAATACAGCTGACACTCACAGAGGATGATAATACAAAGAGGTCGGTGACTATTCAAATGGACTGCAGTCCAATTGAATTTATTATAAGAAAACGTTTTTATTGTTGCTCACAATAAATCCAAACCTGCCTGTGTTTTTTCTAACAATAAATTTGGAATGACCTCTTGCACATGTTGACTCAAACTAACGTCTACTAAATATGATTCCTCTCCTTGTCCCAAGCATCTAAGCTATTGTCTATCTGTGACTTTCATGCTTTAGTATAATTATATGCAATGACAACAGCAAAATTTGAAGTCTGTTGATACAGCCACGAGTTAAAATTCAAACTTTTGGAAAATAGGTCTTAAAGATTTTTTTTCCAATAAAAAAACTAATAATAACAACAACAACAAACATGTATCGTAAAGAATTGATAAAATTAACTTTAGCCCAGTGAATCAATCCCTCGAAGGATATTTTATGAGCTTAAAAATTGTTGCTGGGTGTCAGTAAAAAGCCGGTAACATTAGCTAGCGCTAGCCGGCGAGCTAATCGTAAGCTAATGTTGCTCCCTGCTGAACTAACGCTAGCTGGGGAGGCGACTTAGCTAGCTTAGCTAAGTTTGAATTGGGATGCCGAGCTAGTGTTGATGATTTAATTAATCGTGTTTAAGATCGATTACAATTCAACTCTAAGCATCTTATGTTGTCAAGCCGTGGATATACAGCCAACAGTAGATGTGTAATGGATTTATACGGATGCTAGCTAACAAAGGTAATAGCTCATTCAAAGGCTTTGGCCATGTTGAGGCACTACGCCCTGACAGCTAACATTACTGTCTCTGTGCAGCTAACGTGAACGCTACGCTCTGCGGGCACGAACAACGATTGCTGTATTCAACAGCACCGCAGCAACAAAGATCCCCAAACAACTTGCACAGTGCGACGAGGAGAGAAAAGATAGGGTGAAACTTACCATCACTGCGCTTTATTTCCACATAAGTACCGACGACAATCTTCCCAAAGCCTGACGCCATTCTACATTACTTCAATATTCAACAAAAAAATGAGGCAATAGACTTATAACTAGCCGGTAAATACAGCTTCTTGTCTATGAAAGCTGCAGGGTACAGAATAAGCTTGCTAGTGTTACGTAGCGACAGAGGATAGGTGTTTCCGGTGCTCCGTCAAAATATGCGAATTGTCGAAAATCCTACCACATCATGAAAAGGTTACAGATATCGTTGTTTTCATAAACAGGTGTATATTCACTATAAGATGAGATGATAGAATTTAAGTACAGTTATAAAACTCCCATTTGAGATTTGGGGAGAAGCGGATTTCAGTACCCTGAATAGTTGCAAGCTTAGGGTTGTGGGCATGCGTAGAGCAGTTCAGTAGCACAGCTCGGTCGGAAGCATTATTCAACAGAACACCAGTCCTCTAATTCAAAATTAAACCTGGAATCTTTGCTTCTGGTTCCAGTTGGGTCAGTATGCAGATAGATTTCCTTGGGAAGACAGTTACAGTTGTGGTTTAACACACCCACACACACCCACACACACCCACCCACACACACACACACCCACCCACACACACACACACACATATATATATATATATATATATATATATATATATATATATATATATATATATATATATATATATATATATATATATATATATATATAATTTTTGTTTACACATCATATTGTGAAAGATAGCTAGTATAGTGTACTTTGCTCTGTATTTCACTGCATGTTCTTCCACTTTTCACTTGTTGTATCCCCCTGGGGATCAATAAAGTCCTATCATATCATATCTTATCTTATCTTATCTTATCTTATCTTATCTTGTCGTATCTATCGTAGCTTAGCTTATCTTAGCTTATCTTAGCTTAGCTTATCTTATCCTATAATATAGAAGTGATACATTTGCTTTATTACAAAAGGGGTGGTATCTAAAACAAAGTAGTAAGTGTAAAGAAATGCTTCAAGTTTGTTGGACCACAGGTGCTCTGCCATCAAGTGAACGAAGAAGCCCCCCCAGATGATCTGTCAGCAACTATGCCAACAGATCATCAGATCATCTTTGTGAGAGACTCCCTTTTCTGATAAGTTTAGTTATCTTATTGCAGTTATGACACAAAACAAAACAAAAGTGTAGTAGAATACACATTTATTAGCTTAACAAAGACAAAAACTAAGGTTGTTGTTTTTGGAGCCAAAGCAGAGAGATCCAGACATTACAGATAAAAACCACTGACCATGCCAGAAATCTGGGTGTGATCATAGACTCAGACCGGAATTTTAACAAACACATTAAGACAGTTACAAAGTCGGTCTACTATCACTTAAAAAATGTGTCTAGGATTAAAGGACTAATGTGTCCGCAGGATCTGGAAAAACTGGTTCATGCTTTTATCTTCAGTTGACTTGATTACTGTAGCAGCATCTTTACAGGTCTCCCTAAAAAAATCTTTCAGATAGCTGTAGCTAGTTCAGAACGCTGCCGCTTGAGTCTTCACTGAGACCAAGCAGTGGATCACATCAGTCCAGTTCTGAGGTCTTTACACTGGCTTCCTGTCTGTCAGAGGATAGATTTTAAAATACTTCTGCTTGTTTATAAAGCATTAAATGGTTTAGGGCCAAAATATATCAGTGATCTTCTGATCCAGTATAAACCATCAAGATCACTCAGGTCATCTGGAACAGGTCTGCTTTTAGTCCCAAGAGTTAGAAGCAAACATGGAGATGCAGCGTTCAGCTTTTATGCTCCAAATCTCAGGAACAAACTTCCAGGAAATATCAGGGCTGCTGAACCTCTCAGCTCCTTTAAATCCAGGCTGAAGACTCAGCTTTTTACAGCTGCTTTTTATTGGAATATTTGAACACACCATTTTAATATCTATTTACTTGCAAAACTCTGCACTGTAACTTTCATGCTTATATTTTAAGACTTGTTTTAACATATTTTAACCATCTTTTTTGCCATTTTCTTTTATTTTGTTTCATTTTTTGATCTTTTAATTAATTAATAACTGTTTCTTTTAATATGTTTTGTTGACCTTTTCTATGTGAAGCGCTTTGAATTGCCTTGTTGCCGAAATGTACTATATAACTTTTTTTTTTTATTTTTTTTTTTTTATTTTTTATTTTTTTTGCCTTGCTCTGCCTTATTTCAGGCCTAGTGAGGGCCCCCTCTCCACATTTAGGCTTGAGGTAGTCAGTCCCACTTTTCCCCCTACTACGACCCCTTTGACTATTGCTCATAACCTATGAGACAATAATTAGAGGCCTTGTATTAATGTGGCAGTTATGTGTGTGTGGTGTCACTTTTACTCATTTTTCCTCATGGTGAGTTTGCTGACAAATAAACAGCTTGTAATAGCATTTAACTTAAAGGTTTATCAATTAATGGAATAAAACAAAAACTTTTATTCTATTGTTAGTTTTTATTTCTGCAGGACAAAAGGAGAAAGTAGAAAGTACGTGGCTGGAGCTTTAAGACCACTAGGGGGCCAACAGACACTAAATCAATGCTTTTGCAAATGATCTAAGAGTTTCCTTTACCCATGTTGACTTCTCATACTCCACTTTAAATTAAATGAATTGAGATCATAAAGAATAATAAAACTATGCATGTATTAAGTTATGAACAACCCAAAGAATGTGTGGATGCAAGTCTGTGTAGAGTATGTAAGCTGTATCACAAAACATTTAATGAAAAATTCAGATTATTTTTATTGCTTGTTAAAAACGTAGACTTATTTGCTTTGATCATTGGCTCAGCAAAGCAAGTGAATAAAGAAGTGGGAAAGAAAGGGTTATTGAAGTTAGACTTTCAGATGCAATAGATCCTCTTAATCTCAACACTCAAAATTAAAGTTTGCAAGTCATCACTGAATAAAATATGATGATAGGTGTAGAAAAAAAAAATGACGGTTTGGTATTTCTCAGTTTGAGAATTTATGTTCAAATCACATCAAAAATATCTGAGGCACTCAGAGAGTAATTCAGTTCAAAGTGTTGCTTTGTTGATGTTCAGACACTGACTGTAGAAACAGCGTGGATTATGAGAAAAGTCCATGAGGTAACATTTTGGAACTTCCAGTTTTCAAACATGCCAAACGTAACACAGGTAAAGTCATGTAAAACGTATTTAACATGATTAAAAAACCGTGTCTAAACTACTACTATGCAGAAGGTACTCTGAAGAGAAATTCAAATGTTGTCTGCTGAAAACCCTACATCCTGTTCAGGGTGAAACCTCCATCTCTGCACATGGTAATCTATCAGTTATCAGCCTCAAAGACTTGACATAGTACAAAATAAAAATTGTACAGTGACCCCCCCCCCCCCCCCCCCCCCCATGGTTTCTTTTCATTTACTATGTCTTTAATGTGCCCTTGCATGCAAAGGTCAACAGAACCCTTACCATCACAACAAAATGTGCTACCCAACACTCCAGATCCTTCTCTTTCCAGAAACTACCAGGTTCTTCTGTGATCCTACAGCTGTCAGCCCCCCACCCGTCTGCAAACACCCACATTTTCTGAACCCTCCTCCCACCACTTGGGCATCAGGCATTTGCTAGTGAGTTCTCAGCTGTCTGTGCCCTAAATAGACCTTATCAGGAGCAGCCCATCTCAAAGGGGTCTTTCTTTCAGAATTTATAAAACGAAAAATAGATTTTGTTTTTTTTAATTCACAAAGCCCTTGAAATCTCAAAAACACTGAAAATGTAGTAGTTACTACACAGTCTCTTGGTTTATAATATCTTTTGGGGCGAAGTTTTTCTTTGAAGTTTTAAGTGTGCTTGGAGTGAACCACCTATGTGTGAATGATAGTGAATCTAAGTTCTGCCCCACCTCATTGAGTCACATATAAAGTCAGGTAGTGGGGGAAGGTTACATAAGAGAAAAAAGTTTGTGACAAACACGAAGGACTTGAGGAAGCAGGCAGTTAGCGAAGAGCAAGACCTACAACACCTAATCCACAAGGTAAAGCATAATTTCCAAAAGATCTACTGTTTTATTCTATTTTATTTTATTTTTAAAAAATTATAATGATCTTAAAATATACAGGGTGCTTATTAGCAGAACAGCAGAAGATGGTGTTTGTCCATTAGGATAACAGCATTTGTTGCAAGGCCTCTACAGGGGTCTGAGTCCATGCCCAAATAAGGCCTGAGGGGGGCCATTTGAAGTTAGGGATAGCATGTGCATGACCATTTGCTCTTGGAGACCCAGGCCAGCAGGACACTGATTAGCAACAACGGTGAGAATAAAATAATTTCCCTTATGTTGACAGTGAGTATTCATTGAGATGATAGAATTCACAATCTTTTAAAATTTAGTCTAACTGCAAAGTAGATTCATTCTTGGTTAGTAGTTAATTTAAAATGGTGTTTGAATCAAATTCTCTTTTTCTTGCTGTTTGTTTCAATTGCTTTTTACACCCATTTAGTCCACTGTTATGTCTCTGTGTCAATCCATCGGGGCTGAGTTGTGTTTGACACCAAAAAAAATCTCCCCAAACATTCAACTGTGTATACAAAAGTAGTTTGTTAACTAATGACACTGAAATCTGGCTATGAGTGGCAAACAAAATTAGCTACAAAAATGAAAGAATGAACACGCTTTATGAATACTTTATGGTCTGTAGACTTTATTTGCTGTAATGAGTCATTTTTCTACCAGATGGGAGATCCACTCCAGTTAAAAGACGAGGGAAACAAACACTTCCAAGCAGGAGAGATTGACAAAGCCATTGAATGTTATTCTAAAGCCATCAAGGTGGGAAAAGACAAGAAAGTGCTTGCTGTCATATACAGGAACAGATCTGCTTGTTACCTGAAAAAGGTAAGTAGTTTGATAAAGCAGCACAGGTATTAAACAGTATATATTTTGAACATCTTTATATCTATTTCTGTTTCTATTTTTTTCTTTCAGGAAAGCTATGCAAATGCAGCATCTGATGCATCTAAAGGTAGAGTAATAAAGACATAGTAAAACCAAATGATAGCAGCAAAGACAGAAAAACTATTGGATTAAATTTCCTTCAGCTGTCATTCATATGCTTATTATGGTTCTTTCTTTCCTTTAAAAGCAATTGATGTGGATGCGGCTGATGTCAAAGCCTTGTTCCGGAGATGTCAAGCTCTAGAGAAGCTAGGTAAACTTGACATGGCTTTTAAGGATGTACAGAGATGTGCTACCATCGAACCGAAGAACAAGACTTTCCTGGAGACTCTTCGCAGACTTGGAGCAGAAATTCAAGCCAAGGTGAACACCACAGAAAAAGAAAATACCCACACAAAAGTAAAAGACAGTATAAAACAATATTGCTTAACACATATTGTTGCTTGATACCACAAGTTAAAATGCTAAGTATCATCTTCATGTGATGAGTGATCACGAACAGACTGTGCGATATCTATATGACTGGGACATGTTAGTACCAGGAAATGAAAATTTGTTTGAACAAAAGTTTTCTTTCCCCCCACAGCTCAAGACGACATTTTCCACTGATTCAAGGGTACAGAATATGTTTGACATTCTTCTTGATGAAGAAATGGAAAAAGATAAAAAGGAAAAAGTGGGTATATCAACAGTACAAAGTATGAAATATGAAGTTTCCTATTTGTCAAGACGCCTCATTTCACTCCTGAAACATGTCCTTTTTATGGTCAGGCTGCAAACAACCTTATTGTGCTGGCCAGAGAGGAGGCTGGAGCAGAGAGAATCTTCCAGAATAATGGTGTGTCTTTGCTGATCACAATGATAGAGACAGGCAAACCAGAGATGATCCTGGCTTCTGTTCGTACACTGTCAGGGATGTGCACAGGACACAAAGCTCGGGTGAGTGTACTCGTAGTAATAGTTCAAAAGAAACTGAGAGTGAAATTGCAAATCTATGAGTTAATAGAAAATGACACAAGGAAGTTGTAGTCTTTTCTGAACACAGCCGCTGATGAAAGTAAAATCCCTGCCAATATGTGTGGAAATATTAAAAGTATGGGTCTTTACTTTTATTACATAAAAATAAAATATATATATTTTCATTCCTTTTAAACAGGCCATGGCCATTATAAACATGGTGGGTGTTGATAAGATGTGCAGTATCATGGCTGTTGACAATGAAGAAATTGCTCTGGCAGCCTGCAACCTGTTCCAGTGTGTCAACGACTCCCTCACTGGTGGAGATAAAAGGGAATATGGGAAAGAAGAGGCCTTAGTTTTGGGTAAGACATTTAATCTTAATCTTCAACAGAACTCAAAACAGAGATGGTCTAAGCTGCATTGCTGTAGGATATCTTTTCCACAACACTACTAGACTATTGTCTTGTAATTTTTCCTTTTACAGATGCATCCAAAGACCTGAAGACTATTCTTCTCTCCCTGCTGGAGATGGTAGCTAGTAAGAAGGTGTCCGGTCATGGCAGAGACCAGGCACTAAACCTCCTGAGTAGAAATGTACCTCGCAAAAACAAGAAAGAGCCAGACCACTCCAGGACACTCTTCACTATTGACCATGGTGAGCCAGAGAGCTATAGCTGATTTTTTTTAATTGGCCATCCGAAGTTGAATCCCAGCCTCCCTAATAGGAGACAATTGTATTTGCCTTAATGTGTTTGTTGACCAGGTCTGAAGAAGATCCTCAAGGTGTGTGGCCAGGTTCCCGAACTGCCAGACCAGCTGCCCTTAACAGAGAACACACAGCTGATTGCCAGTGTGCTTCTCACCAAGCTCTATGACGACCTTAAATGTGACCCTGAGAGAGACAACTTCAGGGACCTTTGTAATGCATACATCAAGTATGTCAAAAGTTGTTTGAGTGTCGGTAAAAGTGATGTAGTGAACGGAGACCAAACCATTTTTTTGACTGTTTTTTCTCCCTTTGCAGATCCAAAATTGACCCCAATGATATGGACAAGACCATCCACGCAGTTAATACCATCTCAGGGCTCCTTCAGGGTCCCTTTGATGTGGGCAACGCTCTGATTGGACACCAAGGCATAATGGAAATGATGGTAGCATTGTGTGGCTCTGAACGTGAGGTGGACCAGATGGTTGCTGTGGAGGCTCTGATCCATTCCTCCACCAAGATGAGTCGAGCCAGCTTCATCATCACCAACGGTGTGTCACTGCTCAAAGATATCTACAAGAAGACCAAGAATGAGAAGATTAAGATACGTGCGTTGGTGGTGAGTATCCTCACAAAAAAAAGTTCTAACACAATGAAAAATTCATACAGGAGTTGAACTGCATTTTCCAGTTCTGATAATCTGTTTTAATATGCGACACGTATCCTTTTCCTTCACAGGGTCTGTGTAAACTGGGTTCTGCTGGTGGTGATGATTACAGTTTAAGACAATTTGCTGAAGGCTCCACAGAAAAGCTTGCCAAGCAATGCAGAAAGTGAGTAAAAAGATGATAATCCAGCATTTATTACCCATAAGGATGTAGAAGTCTGTCAGAAAAAGGACAACACACTTTTAAAGTTACTGTAAAAATGATTTAAGCTTTGTAAAATAAAACCAAGCTGTAAATAATATAATGTGTAATGCAGGTCACCTGCAATCCTGTCACTTCATGTCCTCATAAAAATTTACACACCAACTTAAAACCTTTTTTTGTCTTTTAGGTGGCTCTGTAATCCCCAGATTGATAACAAAACAAGGAACTGGGCCATTGAGGGTCTTGCTTATTTAACTAATGATGCGGATGTGAAAGATGACTTTGTTGAGGATGAGCCTGCTTTGAAAGCTATGTTTGAACTGGCAAAGGTATGAAAAAAAGAGTAACAGACAACAGGAATTATATAGTGTATCTGAGATGATAAAAATAACCTCCCCTTTTGTTTTTAGTCCAAGGATAAAACAGTTTTATATGCAGTAGCCTGCACCCTGGTTAACTGCACCAACAGCTATGAAAAGAAGGAAATCATCCCTGAGCTGGTTCAGCTCGCCAAGTTCTCAAAGCAACATGTGCCAGAACAACACCCCAAGGTAAACAGAAAGGAAAGGGAAATAAAACCATCCCCGGACAGCAGACCCAAGTACCAAAAGTGAAACTGATTATTAAATATGTACAAATGTTTTATCCTTTGCTCAGGACAAGAAGGATTTTGTTCAAAAGAGAGTGAAAAGACTTCTGAAAGCTGGAGTCATATCAGCTCTTGCTGTCATGGTCAAAGCAGATAACGCCATCCTGACCGACCAGACCAAGGAGATGCTCTCAAGGTGGGGGAAGAAAATATGATAGCAAAGTGAAGATATGGCCACCTCAAGTACCTTAATATAATGTGACATATCTGAATGAAGCCTAAAAAAATCTGATACATCATCATACAGTATTATAACTGAGCTCTGCTTTAGTTTAACTTGTGCATAAAATAATGCAGATAATATCCTGACTACTGACCTTAAAATTGTAACATTGCATAGAAAAACTAACTGTTTAATCTGTTTATTTTGTCAAGGGTTTTCTTGGCTTTGTCAGAGGATTCCAAGGACCGTGGAATTATTGTAGCTCAAGGAGGGGGGAAGGTGAGTCAGGGATTTTTTCTATTCCCAAACTTGTCAAACTGGTTAATTCAAAATTCCCACTGTGATGTCATCTGTTATCTCTACTGGTATTTTGCTCAGGCTCTGATACCACTTGCACTTGAAGGGACAGAAGCAGGAAAGGTGAAGGCTTGCCATGCCATTGCCAGAATTGCATCGATTTCAAACCCTGAAATTGCCTTCCCGGGTGAGAGGGTAAGGCAAAAAAGATGCACAGTTTATCAATTTACCAGTTCTCTTGAATGTAATTAAGAGAAAAGAGAAAATTAAATCCCCCTGACTCGGCATTAATGGATTTTCCTTTTGGTTTTACCTTCTTCTATCTCTAATGTTTCAATTCTTGGTTTATAGGTGTACGAGGTGGTGCGGCCTTTGGTCAACCTTCTTCACACAGACAGAGATGGAACACAGAACTATGAAGCTCTAAGAGGCCTAACAAACTTGGCTGGTTTCAGTGAGAAACTAAGGTAATATTTATCACTATCACTGATATGTTGAAGACACTTAATAGTTTAAGGGTCATTCATAATTTCTTTGATGTTTCAGATTTTGATTATGTTTATTTCTGACGGCAATCTTTATTTATCTATTTATGCAGAGCCAAGATTGTGAAAGAGAACGCCCTGCAAGATATTGAGAACTACATGTTTGAGGATCATGAGGAGATCAGACAGGCTGCCACTGAATGCATTTGCAACCTTGTAACAAGTAAAGATGTAAGAACAGACAGCCAATGAACAATCCCAAATACCATAACAAGATGTTGCTAGGTGTGGCTCAACTAAAAAAAACTTAATGTAAACAACTGTGATTCATAGGTCCAGGACCGCTACCTTCAAGATGGCAATGATAGGCTGAAGCTGCTGGTGCTGCTGTGTGGCGAGGATGATGACAAACTTCAGATAGCTTCAGCTGGAGCTCTGGCCATGCTTACTGCTGCTCAGAAGAAGCTCTGCACCAAAATGACCGTGGTGGTATGTACAACCAAAAATAAATAATTTTGTCAAATCAAGGTGGTTTTCAAAATGTGTTCAGTATTAGTTATCTGACCTTGTTTGCACTTGGCATCAACTTAAGATCTGGTTGATCAGATCACAATGGGTAAGATGATAATGGTTTAGCTAGAACATCCTGATAGCTGCCACAAATGCTAATAATTTGTGTAAATATAACACAGTATGGCTGTATGTCGGATTATAAGCTTTGACACTGCAGGATAATGCATGTACTGTTCCATTTCAGGAAGTAATTTATGAATAGTTTCAGATCAGGCACAGTATTTAAAAAGGGCCACAGCTGAGGCCCTGGTTTGGCCTACAGGTTAAATCATGTGACCCTTGTATACAGAGGCTTTAATCCTCAAAGTGGGCAACTTTGGTCAAATTCAATCTTGATGCCCTTAACTGCATGTCATTCTTCACTCTCCAGATTTCCTATTCTGTCTCCTGTCCTGTCCTCTTAAAAAGGCAAAGTAGTATTAAAATTAGCCCTACCTTTGGACCTCTATGTCTTTGGAAGAGTAGGAACTGTTTTAAAGACAGAAGTCCAAATGTAACCTTGACAAAAAAGTGTCTTGGCATCTTATCGTTTTAGTCATCTTAAACATGTCAAAACTTACCCAGCCCCACTTTTGGCGAGAGGTTGAGTCACTGTCTGTGACTAATAATTATTTTCCTTACTCATGATAAAACAACAGGGATTCCCTCTTGGGGATTTTTACCAATTACGTCTCACAGATGAGGGCAGTCAGTATTCTGGAAATATTAAAACAATTTGAATAAAATGTTGAAATCTTTTGAAATTCCTTGTCACTGACTGTCACTGTTCTCAACAGACTACCCAGTGGATGGAAATCCTGCAAAGGTTGTGTCTGCATGACAACCCTATGATACAGCACCGTGGCCTAGTAATTGTTTACAACCTGCTCAATTCAGACAACAATGAGCTGGCAAAGAAGCTGATTGAGAGTGAAATTCTGGAAATCCTCTCAGTGATTGGCAAGGCAGAGGACAATCCCAAGAGGCAGGATTCCATCGAGGCAGCTCGTGCATGCCTCGTCAAAGCTATGGATCTTGGTCTCATCAAACCTTTCTCCAGCCCCTCTTAAGAAAATTATGAAATGGACACTCTTCTTTTTTTCTCTGTTACCAACATACTTTTTTTTATTTAGTTAGTTTTTCCACTTCAGATATATTAACGGTTTAATCAACCTAGCTTCAATCCCCTAAAGATAACCTCACCCAAACAGTTCCATAATGTAGTATAACACAATGCGTTGTGTTTGTTGTGAACCAAACTGTAAATGAACATTTAAGACTCATCAGTTCATGTGTGCTGGTTTAAATTGTGTTCCACTGTGACCAACTGATACAATAAATATCTTGTTTTTGTAGTGTATTCAATTGAATATATGTTAAACAGGATTTGCAAATCAGTGTAATCTGTTTTATTTACATTTTACACAACGTCCCAACTTCATTGGAATTTGGGTTTTAATAATTTGTTAAACGTGTTCACTGTAGATGTTCATAATTCCTACATTGTTGACAGTCATGAAGGCACCGCTGAAGCTAGCAGTGAAGCTAGCCTTCTTCACTGATGCCTGCACGGTCAACGGCTGACAGCCATGCGCAGCTGTGAGAGGCACGGTGTGCAGGACTGAGCCCCGGGAAGGGGTGTGTGTGTGTGGGGGGGGCGAGTGGATCGCAGGAAAAGCAATTAATTCATTCGCTTTGACAGTGACAGGCTGATAAAGCTCTTGTTTTTATTAATCAGTTCGTTATTCTTGCGGCATCCGGACGGACGTCTACCCATGAGCACAGAGCCGCCCTTCAGATTTTTTGTCATTCATCGGAAATCTTGTTTACCGATGAAGTCACTAACCATCGCGAGTACAGCCTTGAAAATAATCTTCAACCGATACCTCGTGGCTCATCCTTTTTCTTCTGCATTTATCTGGAGCGCTCCGAGTAAGTTTATTCTACCACTGACTTATTATGTTTTGACATATCACAACTTATCATAACGTATCATTTATCATATCATAACCTCTAGAAATGTTGCTTTTTGTGTATCCCTGAACGATGGTCTACCTGAATGATCAGACATGTTAAGTAGGCCTTATCCTCACGGTAAACCATGTTTGCTCACATTTTCATTCATTCCGCTTGCACATGGCACTTAAGTGCGACTTAACTCTACAGCAGATAAAATCGGATGTGTTTCGATCATGTGGTAGTCTAATAAATTACTGGAAGTTAAAGTCTGAATGTTATTGAATCATATTTTGTGACTGTTTGGTGTTACTTTCACTTGAGAGTCATAGCCTCAGTTAAGGACACGGATTAGATTTGGGAAGCGAGAAGTTTTCACTTTATTAGTAACAGATCCAAAGGGCCACTATTGAAAAAAATGTCAATTGCAGGGAGGATGAGAGAATTCTACATTTAGTTTAATGGAAGGTGGATTCTGCAAAAGGCTACCACCTGTTGTTTAAAGGCAGGCGTCTTCCTTAGAAATCCAAAATAAACATACACATTGAAACATATATTTCCTTGAATTATATTGTTAAAATTGAAAGCTATTCTAAATTGACTAAATTGAGTCATCGTGGTAAGTCACTGTGCAGGCTTGTCACCGACAAAAGTTACAGCCACTGTTGCTTGCAACATTGAAAACAATAAGCAGCAACAACAATGGCACAATACCAAATTATGGTTTCTTTTTCTGTATTTATTTTTTTAGATGTTTGAAGTATGTTTTTGGCCTAACTTTTCATCAATGTATAGATAATGTAAGCCATTTACCTAGCTGTACTCTCGCTAACCGTGCTTAACTCCCAGGGCCCGCACGATTCAAATCATAATGGATTTGGATCGCTTCAGTTCACTGTGAGGCATAGAACCTCTTGAACCGGTTAATCTGGGCTTAGCTCGTCTGTAAAAACAGCAAGTCGGACCTTTGATACATAACTGTCTTATCCCAAATTATCATAGAGAGTGGCGCTATACATGAAACGTTTACTTGAAAGTTTGCATTCAAACTCGATTAATACAAAATACATTTTATATGTACTATGTACTTTAATCTGTCAATTGAAAATGCAAGGTAAAGATTGAAAATGCATCTCTAACTAAAGCACCCCCAACTTCAAGCCTCTTCCCTGCTCTTCCCACGGCTGTTTGGTTCGTTCAATGTTGGCTGGGACCACGTGGGAGGAAGGCTCACCTGAAACATGACTGGTAGGTTATTTGGCTATTTTTTACATCACCATTGGACATCCATCGATGACAATGGTGTTTTCGTTCTGTAGGGCTGATGATCTTCTCTCTGGCGTTGACTGCTGGACTTTCTCAATTGTCTCTCGTCACAGCAGGTAAAGGCATCTTCTCATTTTCTTTTAGATATGGGTGATTCTCCAGCTATGAAAGAATTCGTGTCAGGCAGAAATATATATAAAAAAAAAAAAATCACGTTGTTCATTTTTTATAGTTTATGCTGCACTTACTTGACACAAAAAAGAACTTGCAGAAAGTTAATGATTGATAAATTACTATTTTTATTTTATAAAATATGCTTTTATAAGTGTTTTTTGCTATGTCCTTTGTCTCTGAGCCAGCTTTTGGTATGTACATATAATACGAAAAATACACTTTTATACCGTGTATTTTGAGTGTATTCTGTGCCATCGCTGAAACAGGGATTAGCATGCTATTATGTTGTGAAATTTTAAAAAATATTTTCATTTCCACAACAGTCATTTCCATTGCTTTATTTATTGCGATGGACAATACGCGTTGTGATGGAAATGACAATTTTAGTGTTATAAATGCATTTATGCATTATTTTATTAAATTATATTTTATTTTATATTGTTTAAACAACATTAAATCTCAAAATTCAAGTCACTTGATGTCATGGACAATAAAAGTAGCCAATTGTTCAGTTGTTCAGCAATGAATGTCATTTCCAATATGGGCTGTCTTTTCCACCACTCAATGTCATGTCCATAACAACACTTTTTTACACAAAATAAATAACAATAACAGCCAAACTAATAATTTTCGAGTTTTGGAAATAACGCAGTTATGGTTACAACTCATGTCTGGGATTGGGAAATTCTTGACTCTGCCATGTAAAAACTTGATTGAAAGACTTCGGTAAGACAGTAAAAGGGTATTTTTTCTTGAATCAAATTTTACTGTAGTTGGACAATCACCCATAAACTTCTATAATTAATACAAGTTAACCTGTGATCTGTTTCTCAAACTACTTTATGATGTTACAGGTGGAAATGGGTCAATGCACAGGTATTTCTGTAAGCCTCCGGGATGTGCAGCTAATGTAACAACAGTATATTGCAACAACAAAAAGGTTTGGAATGACAAGATCATCAAGGACTGCTTAGGCCTTCCACCATCAAACACTGTCTGTCAGCATAATGGACGAGCATTTGTCACTACGGATACAGATGGCCGGTGTGAGTTTGAGGGGCATGGATATTACATTGAAACAGAAATATGTGAAGGTATTCAGTACTACTTCTTTTTTTATTTCTTATGCTTTATGCTTAATTGTCTGTCTTTTGCCCTCTTTAAGTCTTTATCATCAGTGTTATTTTCACAGTGCTCTGGGGTTTCCTTGTAGTCATCCAGTTTATGCATTTATTATAAGGCAAAGTAAATAGCACACCGTGAAAAAGTCTCCATGTTTACATGGGTTTACCCAGGTGATGATGATCCTTATGTTGGTATAATGTTTACTGAGAGTCTCTTAAAAAATTTTCAGGGATTGTTCACATTTTTTTGTGAATGTGACCATCACGTAACTACATCTACAAACTGAGAACAGCTAAACCTTCAAGCTCATTTGTTAATTTACTGTTCAATATATCCTGTCCTCATCTTCTTGTCAGCACTCAAAACTGCTGAGGGCGCTGTTGGTTTAAAAAATTGTGGTTGAGGTCAATTAACATTGTTTAAAGTCACTGTTAATATTTTGTCAGTTAAACAATTTTCCTGACTTCTTTATAAAAAGTGACAATGTGGTAATGCCATTCGGTTACGTCATGAATTGTAACATATTTCTTGTTTTCCCACCTAGCCAACAACACCATTTGTGCTTTGGACCAAAGTAAGCTAACATGTAGATCTACACTAGGCATCGTGCTGCTCAGTGTTTTGACCGATCTTTGACTGAAGTCTTTTCTCTCCTCTGTTCAGCACCACCTTCCACTTCAAATCATGATGCAGCATTTATTGGAGAGCTTGTTGGTGGACTTGTTGGTAAGTTCTAAACACAAGGTCATCTTCTGAATTGTGCCTGCTTATTGCCTGGTGTCCTCTGCTTGGGGTTCAGAAATGCTCTCATGTCTTTCGGATCTGCTGGGATTTGCGATTTGTTAAATAGGAGAAAATAATGCTTTTTACTAACTTGACTTGCTTTTCCTTATCTTTTTCTTTGGCTTTCGCTCAGGGCAAAAGTAGGCTATTTGTCTTTCAAATACTTAAAATCAGGTGAGGACAAAGTTTAATGGTGTTTTATTTCCTGTTTTGTTACTACAAGATTTAGATTTCATCTACTGATTCCACAGGTGGTGTTTTACTACTACTGGTTCTACTACTAACTCTGTACTTCAAAACCAACATATGTAAAAGGAGACAAAGCCAGCAAGGTAATAAGAATGCATTAATCTCATAAACAAAATGCTTATCCTCAGGTCACCAAATTATTTTAATGTTTCATATGCATTTGTTTTAGATATTCAACTTAACAACCAGGAAGGATGTGAAACCCAAAACGGGGCTCTCTTAAACCCTGAGTCTGTTAATGTTACCGTCACCCCTTAAAATAAATCTTAAACTTCAAAAAATGCCATTGCTTTCCTTTTCACCTTGGCCACATGTTTTTTTGCTTTGTCCTGATCTAAAAGGTTTCTGGGTGGGTTATTTTTCTATCATGTCCATTGTTCTTGAGGTAAATCTCCAACCTTGTCATCTGATTGCTACATTTGGGATTCCTAACCCTTCACTGGCACTTAACTCTACCCAAAAGGACATTATAGCTTTCATATCCTCATTAGCAACATTCGTTATTGTTGCATTGGAAGTCTGCCAAATGTCTGTCTATCTCTTGTTGGCTCAAAGACATCATGTTTTTTTTTTTTTTTAAAAAAGGAAAAAACTTGAGAAAATTAAATACATGTTGAGAGGATGTACGGTCAAATAGTCCTACAATTGGCAATTTAACTAATTTAGAGGTACTACCTGATTGAATGTCTGCCTGTTACTGTTGTGCCTTTTCTATTGCATTAATAACCAGTTATTTGTGTGTTGGTCATGGTGAGCTGTGGGTTGGGTGAGGTGGGCTGGGGGTATGGAAATGTATAATAAAAGGTAAATTGTATTTATGTAATTTGAAGTATTATGTTATATTTTTTGTCAGTAGAAATATTTGTAAATAAAAAAAAGTCTTGAATTTTTTCTCACTTTTTTGTGGCATTGGTCTTTAAATAAAAATCAAAACTAAGTACATATACAAAACTAAATAAACCCAGCGGTGTAATGAGAGACACGAGTCCCCCTGAGTTTTGTGCTCATTCCTTGTTGAGCCTGCAGATGGCAGAAAGTCGCTGGGTTCGTGTGTCCATTGGCGCACAGCGGCATGGATGTATGAAGAGAGGCTGGGCAGGGACATAAGGAGACACGCATCTTCTTGCAGCTCTCAGTGGAGGAGTATCTCTGCTGTGGTACATACGGGACAGCAAGTAGTGAAGTTCTCGTTGTGTATACCTTTCTTCAACCCATTTGTTCATGAGTGGGGAGTGGACTGTTTAAATAAGAGGTTTCCAGCGAGCACTGCAGCTACCCTGAGGAGAATATTGTTTGTAAACGACTAGGGAGACGATTTACCGGTAAGGATACTATAAAATTGAAGCATTCAGCGCTTCTTTCTCGTCGTCTTGTTAACCTTTATGTACCCATTTTAAATTCACATTGTGTTTTCGTTTGTTATGTTTGGTTTTTGAAAGTGTCAGTCCCCAGCTGCTGCGACAGGTGAAAACTGCAGGTGCGCGAGCTGTTACTGGCAGGGTTCATGGCAGGCAGCGGATTTTACAACATAAAATTTGCTCTTTACACTATAAGTCAGTCAAAGTTAACTCTGCTCGTGTTAATGGGTGGCTCATTTAACGTCCAACATTAGAAAATCGTAAACTACTTAATTGTTCGGATAAAACCTGTCATTTAACCCGTGTAGTTACTGAACAGTCCGGAGTGCGGTTGTTGGTCTGGTACTTGTTTACGTATTGCTGATGTTTCTCAACGAGGAAACTATCTTTTACTTTTACTGAGAAAGTGGAAGTCTGTATAGTTTGATGGGAAATGAGGCAAGCTGTGAAGGTTGTGTAAGTCATTAGGAGGAACACTATAAAGTCTTTGGTTGGACAGCATGATTAAAAATGCCAAGACCTCCTCACATGTTTACCTGTCAGCACCTAGACAAGTTTAACCTTTTGTTTGCCAAGTCATACAGATGTTAAATCCTATCAGCTCAACATGTACCCTGTTACCTGATGACAGATTTACTGTTTCCCATATATACCGCCTGTGTACCTTATTAGATCCTGTACTTGACTCTGTTTATTTCATTACCCTGAGCCTCAGTATGTATCACTTTATCACAGCTCTTGACACTTAAATGTTACATTTCTCCTTCTGGTTATTTGCAGGCGGGCTGTTGCTGTGAAATAGCTTTGTCTGTCAAACTAAAAGAAATGTTCAAGTATCTTGTATGATGCACTGAGAGATTAAGAGCTAGTCCAGTGAGCAGGGATGTTCAACATCAGTGTCCAGTGACTGATCTTTACTGTCACCTAATAACAGGTAAACTGTTTGACGAATAGTAGCCTATATATAACAAAAAATGCTGACTTAAACAGGCTAATTTTGTCAGCTTTTCTGAGGGAGTTTTCCGATTTGAAGAGTGATAAGTCTTTTGATATGTTTCTCTCTCCGTCTAGAGAGGCAGATTCAACCATCCTTTGATCTTGACACCCCCCCCCCCCCCCCCCCCAAAAAAAAAAAAAAAAAAAAAGAAAGAAAAGAAAAAGAGCTTGAGATTTCGGAGTTTTCTCAAAGAACAAAAAAAATTGTCTGCACTTTCAAAACTCTAGGCACTTAGGATCTACTTAGCATCTGATGTGTGTGTATGTGTTATGTAGTTTTTTTTGTCTTCTTCTCATTTTGACTTATGACTTATTGCAATGATTCCGTCCTGTGTATCTGTACATCACAGAGGTTAATGGAGACACTGATGCTAAAATGCCTTGTGATTATTTCTGTATACACACGCTGGATTATCACTAGTATGGAAATGAAAAATCAACATATAACTCTAACTGGCTCAAAGCCAGGCTTTAGGATTAGGACAAGGTGTTATGCAGCATAGTGAGTCTGTGGTGGCTTTCAGGAACTTCCTGTTTCTTCCTCATTTGACTTGGAGGCAGGGGAATCGGTCCAACTTGGGTCAGGTTGGTCAGCTTGCTGCAGGGGATGTTTGAAAGGGAAAGCAGCTCATGCAAATCCCTTAGTCTCTCCTTGGGAAAAACACCTGAGCTCCTGTGCTGTGCTGTCTTCTGCATCAATGGATTGCTTGACAGTAGGCAGGATTTCTTTATTATGTAATGATTTCCCTCTGAGTGGCAGCAGGAGTGTCACAGCACTGTAAGGGTAAAACTTTATCCACCAACTCATTTCTTCATCCAGCTCTTATTAGACGTTTACCTTGAGGGATAAGATTCTTTCTTTGCTTATTGATAAAACTGTGACTCCGACTGAAGCTTTACACATTAATCAGTTACTCATTCAAAACAGAAACTACCTTGTGACAGCTTCTTGTGAAGAGGTAGCAGGAAAACAGAGACAGAGTTTTCAGTGGAGTCTGGTGATTTTAGTTCAAAGAGCACTTTGTGTACTTTCCTTATACTGTAGCACGGGATCCCAGTGGTGATAGAACCAAAATTAAAGGCATACGAGGCTCATTAAGTGTTACATAAGTCAGCTGGTCTAACAGTAGTTCCCAGTGCTCCCTCTGAATCCTGATAATGGTCTGAGTGAATGTGCAGTATCCACACACACATACACATGGGTGTGGCTCCATGTTGGGTCTAGTTACATTAGAGTTGTTCTGATAAGAAATGCCTCACTGTGTTGTGATAGTGAAACCCAGCTCCTCATCTCGTTTGTGTGCTTAGTGTAGCTTCTCCTCTTCCCTCAGAGGTTCCTCTCTCACTCCCATCTACAGTGTTGTTTTCTGGGTCGAAAAAGTGCTATTGTGCCACGTCCCAGGCGCAATGAGTTGAAAGCATGGCATGATTGTTTATTTTCTTTCCAGCTTTCCCCTTCTTAGCATATGAAGCATCACATTGTTCATTTCTTCTTTCTTTTTCCATCTTGGGTACATTTATTTCAGTTTCTATAGTTTAAGTCAACTGTAAACTGATTGACAGTGCTGGTTTAAGGTTGTTCCAGACAGCATGGAAAAGGTCATCAAGCTAATTAAGTTGTTTTCTGGTTTACTGTAATCAAACAGGTGCAAGTTGTTGGCTGACTTAAGATGTGTCTGTCTCCAGATTCTGATTAAGTTGTGTGTTTTGCGGTGTTGTTTTTTTCTTAGTAAGTCAACGGGTTGTTAATAATGATTACCTTCTAAATGGATCAGCTAGCATTGTTAATCAGTTACAACGGTGTCCATAAAAAAGCCCATCCACCCCTCAAAAAAATGACAATACAAAATGACAAGATAAGTATGATTTTTCTAAAACAAGAATACAAACCATGTTTTTATTGTTTAATTTAGGATGGGTATGGCTTGAGACATCTCACAGGATATAAAATGAAGAAGACATTATTTCTAATTAACATATATAAGTATTTTGTATTATGTTCTGTGACGTATTTGATGTCCAGTTGACAAATGTGGACTGTTTTAACACCCAAATGAATATTTACATCCTTAAATCATTTTGTCAGGATCATTGTAAAGCACCACCAAGCATGCTTACTGTTTTTAATGGATCATTAAAATTGGTTCATTGCTCTGCACAGTTAGAATAAAGAAAAACAGAATTGAATTGAATTCAGTATATTTTCCCACAGCCAGCAGCATGAATCAATGCACTCAGGTAGAAGAAGGTGCCTGTTATCATAAATCTTGATCAGGTCAGGCCAGTGAATAGTTTAAACTCACACAATCTATTCATGGGATGGTTCAGCCTCCACACCTCTGTTCAGTTGTGTTGCACCTCCAAAGCTGCTTTCTGTCTGTTATCTGTTTTATTGTCCTCATTCATCAGCCAGGCTGCACTCATGTCAGCACATACCACATACTACTGATAGCCACCAGGACTTCATAGCCATCTGTCTTTTATTATCACTGCTATGATCAATGTCCAACCTAGATGTTAAAATGTGCTATGATATGAAACCTCCTTCACTTATTTTTCCTAACAGGAGGAAAAACTTACGCTAGTTACAACAAAAAGGAACCCTGTTTTAACCTGTAAGTCCCCTCTTTGAGTGTTTGTGACAGTCATTCACAATGTTAGTCATTTCTGTCGGTTTAGAACAATCTTAAAACTTGAAAAATAAACAAAGATTCTTTTAGATTGAAAGGCCATAAGCTCACCTCTCATGATAGACCTCATATCAGTTCGGTCCTTTATCAGTGTTTTTGACTTTGCTTATGTTTAGAGTGAAAATGGTCACAATTAGAAATAAAGGGTTTTCCACTAATTCTACCCATGATAAAGAAGTTGTGTGTGCGCCAGTCATGGGAGTCTTTTGACAACTGTTTTATGTCCTCCAACAGTCATGAAATTTCAAATCTAAAACAATAGCTTCAGGTAACGGATTACAAATTGATATGAATTAATGATCTGCATAATATTCTCTCAAATGAGGAGAATGTAAAATTTGAATCAGGTTGGCGTCATGACTGATTCCAGTCTCCACACCATGCTGTGAAAAACAACATGAGCAAATAGTTAAACACGTTTTCTTCAGCACAAAATGTCAAAGAACTGTGTTACATAATATCATGAAAAAAATTAGGAAATCAGAGAAATCTCTGACAAAATGGGAAAAGACTTGAAACCAAAAAGGTGGAAGATCTTTGGCTCTCAGGCAGAGCTGTATCATAGACATCAATCTGTCGTTGAAATCACTGCATAGGTTCAAAATAACTTCAGAAAACAATTGTCCGCAAGACACAACATATTTCTGCTAGACAATGCTGAACCACAGTGTGTGGTATTTTAACAGCATGGCACTGTAGTAGATGAATCTAATTTGGGCTGGCTGTAGACCTGACTTGTCCCATCACTCAAAAATTTTTAGTGCATTACCCTAAACTGTTGAGCAACTGGTCTCCTCGGTTCCCAAACGCTTTCAGAGTGTTGAAAAGGAGAGAACATGTAACTCAATGGTAAACATCTATCCCAGGATTGTTTTGAAACAGCTGCTGTTCCCTTCACATTTAAATGACCATGTACTTAACCAAAAAAACAAAACAAAAAAAACAACAACATGTTTTCAGTTTGATATTACATTTGTCTTTGCACTCCTTTCTAATAAAAAGGGGTTCAAATAATTTTCAAACTATCAGTTGTGTTTTTGGCATTTTACATTTTTTGAAATGGGATTAATATCACTGTACTGCCCCTTTTAGAGTGAAGATACATCTATATTCTCTTTAGCATGATCTGATGTGTAATCTTAAGGTATAATAATCTTCTAAGACTGTCAACCAACACCGTTTTGAGCATTTGTTAGAATTTCAGACATTAGCTAAGTATAAGCTTAGTATTAAGGTGGAAAATATCTGGATGTACTTCCCAGTACTAATGTATTAATCGTAATGCTCTTTAGAGTGGAGACACCCCTTTCCTGGCCTCCCAGCATGTTGGCACCAGCTTTTTAGAGGACATAGTCTGCCAAAGGAGGCCTGCTGTAGTAATTGGCTCATAATCGTTCCCTTCTCCCAAACGATTGGTCGGTTTGAGGGTTGCAGGCAGGACGATATGTTGGCAGCCCTTCAGGAATTCAGATTATTCAGAGGTTGTGGTGTTTGTTGTTGTTTCTTGTTGTTTTTTCGGCCACGCTAAATTCCCCCTCTTGTACCCCTTCTTCTGCTTTCCTGCCCTACTAATGACAAGGCTTGCAGAGGCCCACTCAGGAGATCTAAGTGTGCTGGACTTGGTGCGCTGAAAGGAGAGATGGCAAAATGGAAGGTTCAAAAGGCAAGAGAGAAATAAGTGACAGAAAACAAGTGGGAGCTTAAGAATGTGAGACGGGAAAATCCTGCCCTTTTTCTCTGTAGTCTGTTATTATTGACCCCCCAATCAATAGGACCTACTTAACAAATCCCTCCGTGCTCGTACAATTGATCACTTTAGAGAGTAATTAAGCACTGCAACATGTATAAACTCATCCATCACACTCATGGTTACAGAAAAAGTTAGGGGACCTTTGGACTTTAGGACACCACAAAGTATACTAAGCTAGCTTTGCTGAGGTGAGCAAGTCCGTCTCCTCTATTCTTTGTCATGTGATCGAGTTTATTATGCACTGGACGCTGAGGCAGCTGGCAGAGATCACTGGTAGCTGAGTCCTTGTCTTGGAGTATTGTAGTACATCCCTACAGCAGGGCAGTCTTTCTCTGCATCTGTGACTTTGGAGAACATTGTCTGTTTTCTCTACATTTACTCATCATTGCGTCCCCTCCCCAGTTCCTTCATTTAGGTCATGTGACTCTGGACACAGGAGGTTACCTCCTCCTCCTCCTCCTCCTCCTCCTCCTCCTCCTCACTGCTTTTTATGCTGAGTGGAACTAGAGTGAGACACTCTTTGAATTACAAACACACAGGCTAAGCCCTCACTGGGGGTTTCTTATTACGCACGTCATCTTAGAAAACATAAAAATGCTCGTGCTCTTTGTGTCAGTTACTTTTGCTTCATGAAAGCTTTTTTTTATATTACTGAAAAATTACTTTGAATGAAAGTCTCCATGTAGAGAAATCCAGATGGGTCCCAGCTAAATATTAAAAACTATGAAACTTCTTTTCGTTACATCTGCTCCTCTCTGCCATAGTCTTTCTTCTTGCTTGTATGTGTTCTCTGTCTCTGCTCGGCTCAAAGGTCACAGCACTCTGTAGGTGTCCTTCCCCTTCCCCTCCCACCTATTGTTTCTCTCTATTTACTAAAGCCTAAACGCCAGTACCACCTACAGCTAATTTGAGCATTATAGGATGGTTGTAGTTTACACGTATACTAAGTGATGAAGAGTGTGTTCTTTCTTTTTTTGTTAAGAAAATTACTGTTTTTATTAGCTATGCTAGCTCAGATAGCAGGTTTGGCAGTCTGGTTTTACAACAATGAAATGCGAGTTCACGCAATGAATCCAAATCAAAGGAGGTCAATACCCAAATATTGTAGCTTGCATGTAGTCAAGCTAGGCTGCATTAGCATACTGTACATAGGGGCAAACCCCTCTGAAAGAAGCAGCATTTAGGATGCTAAACTTAATTATTTGCTCAACCATCTAAAGGTTTTATTAGTGAAACATCCACATCAGCTTCCAGTGAGGCTCCAGACTTTTTGTCCAGTTTTGACATATAGTGTTCACACACACTCACACACTTCTCCCTCAGCTCTGTAATGCTGTGTGGAGCCTGGTGAACACAGGCAGACACTGTTCCAAAGCTGAAGCACAGCCTGTCCCTCGAGTGACGCTGAAAACAAACACAGCAGAGGATATATCACAGACGCACCGAAATCAATCCAAATTAATACCTGTCTGCTGTTTTACTACTTCATTTGTTTTGGAGACTCAGCAGTGACAGAAACCAGAGAGGAAGTACGCAGAAGATAGATATACTTATTTCATGTGGCACCAGATGTATTTGTACACATGTGGAAGCTGCAAATATTATCTTGTGTTTGCTTTGCATGTGTTTGTATTTCAATATAATTAATCTGTGTAAAATGGGTGGAACCAGCATGAAGTTTGTCCTGTTGCTGAGTTATTTTTTCTTAAGAGTTTGATTGATGGATGTAAATTTCTGTTTGAATGTTTCACAAAGTTAGTCTTGGTCACTGCACATGCTCTTTACTCTATCTGGCCTCCACTTGGCATTTCCCACCACAGGACGGCATGCCATTTGTTTATTATTGCCTGTTTTTAATGGCTGCTCATCATTTGTGTTCTGCTCTTGGAGCAGAGACCACACATGCGATGTTTGTTTCCACACAACATGATTCATAACAGATTATGACACATTTCACAGAAGCAACTTTTTAACATGGTTGGGGTAACTAAGCCAATTATATAATCACACTCAAACACCAAGGAAGGAACAAGTGTTTACAGAGGGCGTCACAATGATTACACAAATGCCTCACACCACTAACACATTCAGCCGAAGACAGGACCTGTAGGAGTCACTTTTTTGTTTTTGGTGATAGACTTTTCAGGTATATCTTGTAGTCACATGCAAAGCTAGACATTTAGTTTTCATAAGAAGAGAAGTATTACTCAAGTACAACACTCAATAGCTTGGTTGATCCAGTGCAATTCAGTTTGGGTTGAGTTTTTTAGGAGCTGTACTCAAGGATCAAAGCAGCTAACACGATGAAGCCGATCCCTTGCTGGCCAAGCTAAGCTGGCTCCCTGTGCATCTTCTTGATTATATCCAAGCAAATCCCAATATCTGTGCTTATCTAACATCTCACAGTCGGGGATTGTGAAGGTCATAGAAGCCCAGAAGTCCACTCTTTAAAGCTCTACAGCCACCAGCGTCGTCTGTTTATTGATTCTCCATTATGTCTCTGCTCTGCTGCAGTAAGCCGGTAGTATCTTGGGACTGATGCAAAGCAGAACAAAAAGGAAGCTAAATGTGGGATCTGTGTCCTGTTGAGGGAGTCTCCTTGAAAACCTCCCTGCACTGTTGTTGTGATTGTTAACTGTAAAAAACTGTCGTCCCATTGACTTCATACAAAGAGCCTGCCTTCATTGTTATCATCACCACTCCATTGCCTACTCAACCAGTGAGGGAGTATTACCACAGCTTCTTGACAGGTCAGATGCATTGGATCTGCATTTTTATCATACCAGACGGCCCATGCCTGCTCTCAGCAACATATTTTCCTTGCCAGAACTGCTTGGCTCCAAAGAAGGCAGACAGACACCATTGGCAACAGCCTTGAAACCATGGAGGAGACATGGCGTGCGAGCCAGTGTTTGATCTGCACTCAAGTATGTTTGTTTGAAGGGTGGAAGAGTTTCTACCAAAGGTGTGTGGACGAGCAGAAAAACTGAGTTGTTGAGGTACAAAGAGCAGAGCTGTGTAAGTAAAGATTATTGTTTTTTACGTCACCTTTGAAGATCAGAAGTTGAAAGGGAATTGGAATTTTAAGTGACTTTATGGTTCACCAAGGTGTTGACAATGAGAGTCTCAGGAAGAGTTGTTGTCAGTTTAAGGTTTTCTTTTGCAGCATCTTAAAACATTTACTGGAATTTTGTGTATTCATGCACATAATATTTGTGAATAAAATTCAAAGCTTAGAAACACGAAATGGAAACTTACCCATTGGGCATTTTCCTCAATCCAAATAAATTGTCTATGGTCGGGTTGCTCTTACCATGACTTATGGAGATTTTATGATCTGTCTTGGCTTTAGAAAGCATACAAACAACACAATTCCACTGCACCTGCACAGTTTAAGAGATTTTATTCAGACTTTTAGTCCAGTTTATTCTTTTTATTGAGCATTTGTACCAATTCACAAATGAGATCTTCTTTCTGGGCTGAAAACTTCACTGTCTGCAAGAAACTTTAAGCCAACAAAGATGCAGTTTTGTATTTATTGGCAACAGTCATAGTATTGTGATGCATCATTGTATCATTGTCCACATATTGTTTTACAGTTATGTAACAGTGTTTAGTTCCTCTCCCTTTCTTTGCAACGTTTGTTGTGTTTGTTTGCAATGGGAATGTATGACAGTGGTAAGACACAGCTGATCAGGATGATCCATCCTTCCATTTTCATCTGCATGTCCAACCATCTGTCTGCCTCCCTTTTGTCGAGAGGTGAACAACAGACCTGCTGTTGTTCACTTCAGCTGTGGGCCTCGCATGGATTGTTCTGGAAACAGTTGGTTAGAGCACCGGCTGGGTTGGGAGGTCAGGTGAGATAGAGTCAGAGTGAGAGAGAGAGAGAGAGAGAGATTCAAACAATCCTTTTCTGCACTAACACTCAGAGCAGGGCTGAGCAGAGAGCCACACAGGCTGACAGGCTCATTAAAATTCCTCAGGTTCAGAGATTATAAGGTGAATCAACACCTCCTTACTCAACACTGGAGGAAAATACTCTGATTCATGTCTAATTACGCAGCTAATGATTGATCCAAGGATTATGTTGTGTAAAGACCATTCTTGGGTACTTATACCTCAGTTTCAGACTGACAGAGTCATGTGGTAGACTTAATCTTGTCTTTCAGGATGAGTTAGCACATTTTCTGACATTGTGTAATTGCTTTCTTTAAAAGGAAGAGGGAAGAATGAATGTTATTTTACAGGAAACAAAGAAGGTCGAAATTATTTGTGAACTGGAACACAGACAGATGGGTTGGCTGGGAGGAACACTTCCTACAAAAATGTAGCAGTATCAGTGTTGTCTCTTTGTTTATAGCAACAGAAGAGCTGCTGGACTGATAAGAAGCCAGTCTGGAGATAAGAGCTCATTGTCTACTCCATTCTCTTAATATCTGACCAGGAACTGTGGGAACATGTATTCATCTAAAAACTGTATTCCCTCTTTGAAGACTATTTTTAAACAGAGCTACCACTTATCTGTTGTTTTTCTAGTCATATGCAGCAATGTTGTTGCAGCAGCTGTATGTCATAGTGATGCTTTCAGAATAACACAGTGCCAAGGAGTGGGGATTTTCTGTGTAATAGATTCAGATTTCTCTGGGTTGTGATTGATGGTCTCACAGCAGGTGAGTGGAGGACACAGTGCTGCAAGCGCTGATGAAGCAGAAACACATTATGTAATAGTCATGGCTCAGAGGCCTGCAGGTGCATTTATATGCAGGTGAGCTGCTGACTGCAGGCCTACCAGAGCTAAGCAGACAAAGTCCAAATTTTGCAGTTCTTTCTGTTTCTCTACTCTTCTGATTCTGTGCTGTCTCAGTCACTCAGGACACACAGACATATTCACACACAGAGGCAGTTATGTCACATCTTGTTCTCTCTGAAGAGAAGGAGTGAAACTAGGGATGCATGGATATGGAATTTTTGGACGATATTTCTGTCATGGTCCATAAGCAATATTTACTGATATCGATATATGTTAAAAAAAAAAATGTTTCTGAGATGATTAAATTTTGTACAGACTGAAAATCATGCAAACTGAAATTTTCAGTGTCTCCTTTATTTTCCAAAGGTGTTTCACTTTCAAATAAGAACGTTACAGAGCTACCATAAAAACATTTAACCAACAGTGTTACATTTTAGCAACCCTCACAACTTGTAGTGTGTAAGTGTGTAAATAAACTCTTAACTCATAAAACTCCTGTGAGAAAGTCTGGATCATAAATTACAAAAAAGGGTCATAAATCAAAAATAATATCCTGTTAATGTTGACCCAGTTTTACTCATTGAACCGATGCGGATATGTTAGAAAATGACAAATATCAGGCAATACTGATATTAATCCCCATATATCGTGCATCCCTAAGTGAAACAGCAGGCCAGGACTTCTGGTGTAAGTATGAGGAGAGAAGGTGACAGGGAGTGGTACAGTAAAACTCTCAGAGAACATATGAGGAAATGAGACTCACTAAGGACTTGGTTATGCCGTGGATTTGGCAGCACCAGCAGATCATTTTCAGGGCCTGGAGCTACATCTCATTCATACTAACTCGGTAACTCCGCAGCTTTATGAGGTGCCATTTATCCTCCCTGCACACACAGACACTTGGCAGGAACTGTGAAACAAACTATGGAAATAGTTGTAAATGAGACGGAGGAGGAGAGTCTTACTTTACATCACCACAGTGTGAGGACTGTCCAACAAAGCACAACAAAGAGAAAGAGAAACACACAAACATTCACATTTCTCATGAGTAGCTGTCAAAGCAGAAGTCTGATGCTGGATCACAGATTATCAGTAAGAGGTTTGAAACAGACTTGTTTTTCTCTTCTATCAGGCAGAAGAGATGGAGGATGGCATCAAAATGCAATGAAGCTTAAAGGAGTTTATCAAAAAAATCTTTTCTGCTGGACGTTCTCCTTACACCGTCAGCTTGTCATATCCTTACATCAGATCTGCTTCATGTAATATTGATGCTGTGAGCATTTATTTTCCCTGGTTTCTTTTGATGTAATGATAACAACTGTGTGTCTGTTCTCTCTGCAGACAGTCCCCAGACAGAGAGAAAGCTCCTGATGTTTGCTGAGGCTTACAATCAAGAGATGTCGCCCTGATTTTTTATTGTTGGGCGCAGCTTTCCAATAAGCAAGGTAACTCCCTGATGGTGCTTTTTTAATCAACATAATGGTTTTAGTTTTAAGTTTTCACATAGGAACCAGTTGTTTTTATTTCATCACAGTGGTGTGTTCTTTCAGATGTCCACTACAACAGAAAATGGGATGGGAGGACCTTGGAACACAAACAGAGAGAAAACATACAAAAAGGTATTAAAAGATAGCATATTCATGCAGCTCCAATGTGCTTTTACCTGAGCCGATATGAACCTGCTGCTGTAACTTTTTTTGAGATTTGCTGGTTAAGAGCTAACAAGTCCTAAAGGTCTCTCTTTTAAATGTCACATGATTGCTCATAAAAGTCCTCCTCCAGCACATAATGTCCTGACCCTCGCCAGGGCCCGCTGCCAGAGATCAGTCAAGTGCTGGTCACACTTGTTTTCTTTCCCCTTTCTTACTTCAGACGTCACTGCTTATTGCAGCATTTCATAAAATGTCACCACTGCAGATCTTGCAAAGCTGACGCTGTTCAGACTGAACCTTGAGAAATGATGAGAAATGTTTTATACTGAATAATATTCATTTTCAGGAGTTATTTTTTTATTACCTGGCATTAAAAGTTATCATCAAGCTGTGTTAAACACTTGATTCTGATTGGATAAAACCTGTGACGACTCTTTGATATTAACTTTTACTCACATGAACAACATGAGAGAAAACAAGATTTCAGATGTCAAATCAAATTTGCAGAAAGAAATAGGTGCATTAAGATGTCTTTATACTTTTACATTTACTCCCACTGGTGTATGTAACAGAGACAGCAGTGACAGTATGCTGTAACAGCCTGACTAATGCCATGGCATCTCTTCTGTTTTCCCCTCCAGACTACGTCATCAGCCTTGAAGGGTGCCATTCAGCTTGGTATTGGTTATACAGTAGGCAACCTTACCTCCAAGCCCGACAGAGATGTGCTTATGCAAGACTTTTATGTGGTGGAGAGTGTCTTTCTGCCAAGGTTAGTGCCATTCACACATTCATACTCCACACAGCTTCCATACTCAGCAGATTTCTTCTTGCACATTGTGATCAAAATAATAGCCAGACTCTTGCGTAAGCTCAAGGTTGTTTGTCTACAAGAGTCAGTGAATCAGAAGTTCTTCATAAAAACAGATTATGTGTAGGTGGTAACAGGCTGGCAGTGGCAGTTTCCTGCCTCTGCTGAGTGAATGAATGGAAAACGACCCAACACAAGGCTTTGCCTGTCTGCCTGCCTGAGCATCATCAGTCTGCAAAACATTTCAAACCGTTACTAATCATGGAAACTGCACCTACTGGACACAAAGTCCAAAGAAACTATACTGTTACCACAAAGTGCCACCATCACCATTTATCAACAAAGTGAATTTTGCTGGTCATGGTCTAAGTCATGATGCAGGGAAAAACTATTTCAAAGCATAATCCTGGCCACACTTTGAAATCAGTGTACACCACAGAACAAATACATCAGTGTGGGGCAGCACTGTCATCTCAGGCCATCCTCAGCCTAAAGAAACATTTCATAGAATCCAAAACAGAGCCAGGAATTCTTCCAAAGGTCAGATTTGCTGTACTTATTTCCAATGTTTCATCAGCATTATGATTTAACTTATAAACCCTGTAAGAAGTAGAGTCAGTCTTAAAGGTTTTATATCCTTCATTTTAGGACCAGTTGAGGAGAATTGTCTAGTTTTTTGTTTTTTTTAAATATGTGCTTTTTTCTTAAATGACAGGTAAAAAAGATATAAAAAAGGGAAGTCTTCTTATATGTGACACAAAAACACTGATAATGTAAAAGTGTCTCTAATTCCAAAACTTGAATAAAACATCTTGTCGTCTTGAAGGAAATGCTTGTTGGTTTACTTTTCCAAACCGGCACCAGGATATGCAAACTCCTTATGGTTTATGCAAACTTGATCCTAGCACGCACATTTACTGTCCTGTTTCTTAGCAACAGCTCAACAACACCCTTCTACTGGGTGTTGGCCTTGCTGTGAAGAGTGTTGAAAATCCTGCTAATAGTTTTTTTTTTTTTTAAACTTCATTCACAGTCTGCACCCACTGTAAAGCCTTTTCACATAACAGTGAATTGAATTGGAAGTTTTATTCAGCTTTTCTAAGTAAAAGGCAGATCTAAGAAATAAGGAAAACAAGGCAGCAAGGGGAAAAAGAAAATTATACTATTACGTTTGTCATGTAACATAACTTACCCTTCTTTTTCGCTTAACTTCCTGTAAGTGTTTCTTTTCTGTTCTGTAACTGCGCACAAACACAAACCCTTTCTGTCCCTTCACACTGACCGCCTCTTTCTCAGGATGCTCTGAGTGATGCAGTCCACTCTCAGTCGCTTTATTGGCTCCTTCTCTCTCAACACACCTCTCCGTCTTTCACTCTCATTATGTTTCTCCTCTCTGGAGGGTCTTCCACTGTTGTTTGTCCTGTCAAACTAGTTTTAGACATCTGAAGATGTCATGGATCCTTTTGACACAGATTTTTGTATCGTGTTGCTGATGTCTTGTCTGATTAAAGGGACAAATCTGTCGCAAGTCAAACAAAAGAAATTGCTTTCTAATAAGTCTGAAAAAAAATTCCAGGTGTCTTGTTTTGCTAAATAGTTTCCATGGAGTGTCAGTCATCAAGGATTGATAGATATTGTTGCTCTTGCACACTAAACAGAGCAGTCAGATTTCATTGTACTGTAATTACAGGTGTAGGGTTTCCCATTGTATCCTATTACCAGGGGGTAAAATGATATGTTAGCCTCTTTAACCCAGAAAAACATCTGAGATCTCAGCATCATATCCAGATTTAGAGGCTCCTTGGACAACTGAAACATTTAACAAGCCTAATTTTTTTAAATGAGAAAATTTTGAAAACTGGATGGCTGATTTATTCAAATATTTAAGTTGTTTTCTTCAGACAAAGGTTATAAAAGAGTGTTTATTTTGTTGAAGTTGGGTAACTTTGTCCACTTATTCAACAAAAATATGAAGGTAATATGTGTGAGTGTGTGGGGAGAGAGTGGGGGGTATTCATTTTCACATTTTGTTCCTTTTCTCTCTTCCTCCACGACAGAGTAAAGGATCATGTGTTATGTTGTATTGTTCAGATCTAGTAATCAGAACCGCCCTCACTCTCCAGGTGAAAACTCAATACTGCCCAGTTTGTGACCACAATGCTGATGAATCTGAGTTCCCATAGATGACTTTACTAAAGCCTCTTCATTCATAGATGGAACACATTACAAGGGCACAGTGATACTCTAACTGGTGGCCAGAAGGCTAGACAACCAGACAACCAGGCACAAAGATTGGGTGTGCAGCTACACTTTGGCGGTGGTGGACAAAGTGCTCATCTCTAGTACTTGAGTTAAAGTATTGATACTCATGGTCAAATCTTACAAGTAAAAGTTGTCAGTCAAAATTTTACTCAAGTTTAAGTATTAAAGTACTTACTTTTAGAAATCAGAATTAAGTTTTCGAAAGTAGGAGTGCAAATGACCTAGTGGCTAAGGTTGAGCTCCATATGGTGAAAGCCCTTGAGCGGGGAGCCTGGGTTCAAGTCTGACCTGTGGCAACTTTCCTCGCATGTCACTCCCCACTCTCACCCTGTTTCCTACTCTATCCACTGTCCCATCCTCTCTCATTAAAGGAATAAAAAGCCTGAAAAAATAACTTAAAAAAGTGTTCAAAAGTAGGCTATGAAGAACATTTTCTGAAGTCAGTACATTGCTGCATTGTTTTCTTAGTGCTTTTAAAGAACCTTGTAACTGCCTGAAACCACCTCATGATTTACTGACGTACACGTAGAACCACTCTGCTACAAAAAGTCTGGAGAAACAAATGCATAAAAATGCAATCAAAAACAACAGGGACAACTATTGTGATTCATTTTTTTGTTTGAACATCCCTACCCCAAAAAAACAGGAGGGCCTTTTTTTCTTCCCACATTCACTGTGGGGGAGTAGCAAGTTTAATGTTCAGTCCATAAACAAACTACATCTCTGCTTTCAAAAACTCATTGACCCTCTGAGCCACTTGGCTACATGGCAGCATAACACCTGCCTTAATAAAATCTGTTATCCACACACAATACACACCCCGTATTTTCCAGGTCCGTGGAAAGTCATGGAAATCCCTAAAAGATGATGCACATTTAGCCTTGTAGATGTATTTCCAAATCCATCCCAGGTGTGAGCGATGACTGTGATTGGTTCCCTACTGTGAGGAGAAGAGCCTGTGATCAGCTGCATTTAAGTAAAGAAAAACACCAACAGCTGACTCCAAAGCCAGCGTTCCCCTTGGAAATCAAATTAATTTTATTTTCTTTACAGCGCCAGATCACAGCAGAAGTTATTTAAGGTTACTTCTCTCATAGATCAGGTCTGTAGCATGTTATTTAATTATACCCTCTATGTTGCACGTTCACAATTTTCCTCTGCCCTCTGTATTGCGCACGGAAATGTTCCGCCCCAATGCATACACGGATAAACAAACATGGGTGCACACACACGCACAGACAAAAACACACCGTGTAGCACACAGAGAGTCAGAAAAAGTAAGTTGAAACAGAGAAAAAAAATCTCTTCCTTTTTTCCATGCTCCCAGGGACATCTTTGTGAGGATGGCAACACCCCCTGCACCCCCACAAGGCTGTAAACTTAGGGAAAACACCCAAAGCTATGCTGAGCCTAAATGGAATGAGTAACAACAAGCTTCCTAGAAATGAAGTGGAGTTGAAAGTCAAGTTTACAAAACAAAACAAAACAAAATAAAACAAACAAAAAGACAAAAAAAGCTCAAGTAAATTACAGATACTCAAAATGTACTGTACTGTACTATCTGTACAGTAGTAAAGTAAATATATCCCATTACTGTCCACCACTTTGGTGCCACTCTTGTACCACCAGCATAGGGTTCTTTAGAATCTCTAGAAGGACGAAGTCTCATTTTTTTCATTGAAGTTCCTTTTGTTTGTTGAAGTGGAATTATTGTATTTAATGCTGAATATATGTTCTTTTTTTCCTGGCATGCTTCGTTTTTCATCGCACAAACAAGTGAGGGAAGTAACTTGACCCCAGCTCATCACTATCCTGACTTTCGCTTTAAGACCTACGCTCCACTGGCCTTCAGATACTTCAGGGATCTGTTCGGTATCAAACCAGATGACTACTTGGTAAGACTACAGCCTGGCTGGTGATGACTTGTCTTCCACAACCAGATAATTATGCACACATATAAGCCAAATACATCTGGTCTCTCTTGGTAAATGTCTAGCAGGTGATGAGTGTATGGGATGTATGAAGAGTAGGAATTGATCAGGAATAAATCGTTAAACACCCAAAAAAAGGCATTATTACATTTCAAATTCTATCATAACTTTTTTATTATTATAATTTGATTTACTGCTCACCAAAGAGTACCTTGTTGCCATATTCATCCGTACTTTACACATATGCCTCTTGCTCGGGTGTAAATTAAGTTTTGTGTTATCTTGTCGTATGGGTTTTACTATGTTGTGATGCAGTTTCCGATTTTCTCTCTGCCTCTTAGCCTTCTTAAAACCGTAAGCTGCATTCTTGTTTTTGAACAAATCTATTTTTCACATTAGGAAAAGACAAAAGACTCAGGAGGGAGCACGGATGAAATGAAACTGTGAGGCCGTTAACAAAGGATAGCATTAGAAACTTCGGCTTGGAGGGTGTGATGCTGATTGATGTCTTTGAGGTGATGATAAATTCAGTCAGGCAGAAGCTAAGTAGCAGACTCTAATTAAAACAGCACACACACACACAGACACACACTCACACACACACACACACACACACACGCAATAACAGGGGGATTGTTTGTGCTGGTAACTTAATGTGACTGCAGATGGTCATCAATAGCGAGGGAGTGTGGAGGCTTCCACTGTTTCTCGTCCCCTCTGAGTACTGTGCTCCTAACGCGCTGATTCATATCCAAGCCTTATCTTTAGTCAGCTGCTCTCACAGTCTCTCCCTCACACTTTGATTGCCATGCTGTGATGACGTCTCTCTAAGTGTTTACTGAGCTACAGCACAAATCACTCTTAGCTCCTCATTAATGGAGCTGTGGAACTCATGTTTCTATCCATGTGAGTGGGTTTGCTTTCTGTTAGTCAGAGGCTTAATGTCAGAAAATTCTATTAAAGTTTGTGTCTTGTGATCCTTATCCAGTGTTTCTGTCCTGAATTGATTTATGGTTGTTGTTGTTTTTTTTAAAATTTTTTTTATTGTTTTATTTGATTAGGACAGTGCACATGGATCAACATGTTTGCAAACACGTCAATGTAAATATGCCTGAATTAGCACCATAGCTAAATTTCCTCTGTTGTCCTAAGGCAGGGATTAACAAGAAGAAGAAACAGAATAAATGACAGCACAATTCACAAAACACACACAGTTTTAACAAATTTGTACACAACATAAAACTGAAAAATAAACCTGTCTAAAAGTAGAATACAACGAAACTCTCAGCAGCAAGCAACAGAAGAAGAGACTGCATTATGCATGATTACATTACTGGTTTGTTTTGAACCAGTGTGTTTAATGAGAATAACACAGAAACCTGCTTTAATGTACTTTAAATGTATCCTTTTTTGGGTTGATCTTTGGTGAGCCAACCATATTGCCTAACAACAGTATCTTCACTCATTGTTGCTTTTAGGGGACTTTTAATGATTTTTATATAGATGATGGTGTACAGAGTTGGAACCTTTAACGTTTAGAGCTTAATGTTTATTTTAGCTCTTCTGTAGTTGCAGCTACAATAAACTGTCAAATATTGTTTTAAGCGTGGAATATAAGCAGATTTCCTCCAGATCACCTCTGTTTTTTCATGTCTTTTCATTCGTCATCTCTTAGCAGTTAAATGTGAGTGTCGTGAGGCACCGGTATAACCTAGCAGCTAGGTTGCCTACCCCATGAGGTCCCATGAGACTTACTGAAATGAAGAAATCATTGCATAGGAAGTAACCTCAATCTAACTGTTTTATGACAGGTTAAAGGGGTGGGCTTTCAACACCAAGGTCTGGGGCTGTCCAATCAGAGGGGAGGGGGTATGTGGAGTGGGGAGTTTTAAAGAGACAGCAGCTAAAACAAAGAGTTTCAGACAGAGGCTGAAATAAGGGTTTTGTAAAACACCAGTGTGAATCATATAAAGCTGTTACGAGGGTACAGAAGTGCAGTCAAAGCCCTTAAAAAGAAAAATACCCCCTCTTGAAACTTGGTGCATTTGCAGTGCAGGATTTACTATAAATATCCTCTGGCCAGGGAAGCATTACAGATTTGTATTTCAGCCACTGAATAAATAAAAGTGTGGTGAAGTTTCTTTATTTGTGAAGCTTTAAATAACACTACAAATCTAAAAAGTTGTTGTTTTTTGTAAAGTATTATATATAAAAAGAGATGTTGATGTTTTCCCTTCCTCAGTACTCGTTGGTAAATGAGCCTCTCATTGAGCTGACCAACCCAGGGGCCAGTGGCTCTCTCTTCTACCTAACCAGCGATGACGAGTTCATCATTAAAACCGTCCAGCACAAAGAGGCCAAGTTTCTCCAGAGATTGCTTCCTGGATACTACATGGTAAGACACTGGCAGTCCATCAGCTGTAGAGGTGGAGAAATCTCCTGTGGTACATTGTCATCTAAAAGCTGTTTAAACTGATCACTGAACAGATGCTTCAGTGTCATAAATGAGATGCAGGGAGAATTTTCATTAGAGCTGGCTCAAGGGCGACATCGGACTAAACATGTCACAGCCAGGAAGGTTAAGGACGCTTGTGTACAGGAGTTTAACATTTCCTTTTCTGTGGAAATGCATTACAAAAAATAAAATTTGAAATGTGGCATTTACCTGATTTTCTGCTGAAGTTAAATACCTGAGATTGTATTATTTCTGGTAAAATGCAGCATAATATAACCAAACATTTACCTTCAGTCCCACTTAGACCGTACGCGTTAGATTAAATGTACAGTCCGAGCCAACAGTTGATCTAAAGATTTGGATCACGGTCACTTCATCGTTGCTAAACCTGTTTTTGAATTCACAGAACCTAAACCAGAATCCACGCACGCTGCTGCCCAAGTTCTACGGCCTCTACTGCATCCAGTCTGGTGGTATTAACATCCGGCTGGTGGTGATGAACAATGTGCTGCCACGCTCCATCAAAATGCACTACAAATATGACCTTAAAGGATCCACCTACAAGAGAAGAGCGTCCAGGAAAGAGAGAGAGAAGGCCTCTCCAACTTACAAGGATTTAGACTTCCAGGACATGCATGAAGAAGGGCTTTACTTTGATGCAGAGACATACAACAACCTGATGAAGACCCTGCAGAGAGACTGTCGGGTAAGTGTGAGTCATTCTCCTCTCTGCTGTTTCATTTTGCTGACTTTGAAGCTACAAAGTCATACCACAACAAGAAAGTCACTTTTTATTCCATTAAAGGAAGCTGTACAAACAAACAAGTAAGACTAGAGTCAGATGACTTACATCATCACAATATTTTCCTCCAAACGGCATTTATCTTTATATTCTCATGCTTTCATTCCTGACCTGTGTGCAGCGCAGCAAATGGACATTATGTCATATGCCATATCAAAGCTCAAAGCAGATTACTTTGAACCTGGGACTCTTCAGAGTGAGGGCACAGTAATGTTGAAGGGTTGTCACTGGCCTCTCATTCTTGTGACCTGTTATGCAATCTTAGACCCATGATTAGCATAAGTTTACCACAATGTCCATTACATTAGGACAGCATGTGTGCAGCGTAGATGGAAGAAAGTCTTTTGAGAGTCTTCTGTGTGTTTTCTCAGCGAATTTAGAGTAAGCTCTGTTTGCCCCGGGCCTTGTTTTCCTGCCTCTGCGCTGCTGCATTTCACTTCATGACAGCTCTCCAAACACCCAGTGTGATTAAGACGGGATCCTGGTAGCGTGAGAGACTCTGAGCTCGGCCCAAAGATAGTTCTCCAATCTAAAGGCTTGCATTCTTCCCTGTTTTAGCATGGAGGACAGGAAAACATCTGCTGCACGAGGAAAATTGAGTTCAACAGGAGACAAATCCTGTTCCCCTGTGATTTGTTTTGCTTTTGCGAAGCATAAAGAAGCAACAACTACAAGTTAAGTTACCCAAAATGGTACAGACTTCAGGATTTAAACCTTTTATGTAGCTACATTACAGAGAACGCAGCCCAGTGGTGAACACTTAAGGACCTTTTTGTGCTGTAAATTTTCACATTTTGCTGACATGTTTGCAGATCACATTTGAGGGAAAAAATCAGGCCTCAAGGCTTTGAAAAGAACAGAAGAGAGGAGCTTTTATTATTTCTTCCTCTGCAACTTAATAACAACAACAACAGAGATAGTGTGGTACATAGACCACAAAGCTGTGAACTAGAAATGTTAAAGAAAGCCACAGATGAATGGATTAAAGGTTGTATACTGGACAGTAAACTGTACAAGAAGTTTTTTGTGTTCATTACTCAACAAACTTAATACATTTCTGAAGTGTTGTTCTTCATGTGGATGAGTTGGACAGGCTTTATATGTGATGACATCATGGCTTCCAGACACTGATTTAATGTGTTTTACCCTCACAGTGGCTGGTTAATGATGGGGTTTAAGGCCTAAAGCCTCCTGTGCTGTAATCCCATTTGTTCTGCATGATAAACAGTAATTGCACGCACACATTCACATTACACACAGCTCTCCCACAGAGTCTGCTCTGATATTAAAACGGGAATCTGACCAGGATGTTACTGTAAGTAGCGGTCAGTTTATCAGAAAAGGTCCACAGACCTGGAAGAGAGATTTCCTGTCAGACTTCCTGCTGGTTCTGTCCTGCAACCTGTCAGACCTGGCAACCCTTCATCGTATCACTGCAATATGACTTAATAACTTCCATTACCATTAATAATTCCATTATCCTGAATTTCCCTTTGGGGAACAATAAAGTATGTTTTATTCTATTCTGTTCTTTTCTATTACACCAGCCTTAAAGCTTCAATTATGCAATTTTTGGTGTGTGGAAATGAAAAAACCTTGGTGGCTTTATGACCAAGCAAGGACTGATGAGGCATAGAACTAAGCTAGCAGTAACAAAGAGTCTAATGGTGTGAGCATATTTAGTTTAGCCTGTTAAGTAACAGAACACTGCTCTTTTCTCTGATACTTTTTTGTGTCTTTGTAAAAAGTGGAACAGAGCCTGAATACAATATATTCAACATTTATTCAATGAGGTCGACATTTAAGTTACTTCTACTTAACCTGAGTATTTGCATGTCATACCACTGATTCATTCTGGGTTCCCAATATTATAGCTGGACCTTTTAAGAATGACATAATTCAACCTGACATCTATAATAGAAGTATTGAAATCCTGACATGCAAAGTGAGTAATCACAGTCAAATTAGAAAAACCACTCACGGAGGCTTTTATCTGCAATGACCAAAGCCTGCTTCTTACTTCTATGTGGAATCGAGATTGGATCCTGTGTGGTCTATCTGCTCTTTTCCAAGCCTACACTGCAAAAAACTGACATCTAAGCAAATGTGTTTTTGTCTTATTCAAAGTAAGAATTGCCTTATTATACTTGATATGAGCCACATTCAACAGACAAGTCCAGGAACATGTCTTAGTTCAGGATATTAAAAGACAAAAATAAGGCCTATATTACCTGCAACAAGTAAAAAAAAATCTGCCAATGGGGTAAGAAAAATTTACTTGTCAAGTTTAGAATAATGTTTAAGTACCAGAAACTTTCACTTACTCTGCTGGCAGATTTTTTTTTACTAGTAACAAACAATTCAGAGCTGATTTTTGTCTTTAAATATCTTTAAATGAGACATGTTTCTGGACTGGTCTGGTGAATGAGGCTCATATTAAGTCTAAAAAGACATTTTCACTAAAAATAAGACAAAAGCACTTCCTAAGATTTCAGTTTTTTGCAGTGTGTGCTTGTGAGCCTGCGTTACCTCCTCCACAATGTAATTGAGTGTTGGTTAAAAAGCAGAAAATCACAAGCCCTGTTATTAGACTGCTGTGTGGCACTGTACATTTCCGGAATCTTCATATGATAGCCGTACCTTCTCATTTCATTCAACGTCTCTCCTCTATTCTTCCTTGCAATAATTGCTACATGATCAATAACATGTATAAACTCCAGTTTAACAAAACACAGAATCGATGTGAAAGAGCAAATGGATAACGTAGTAAAAAGAATATGATAATCTCTAGATAATTAAAATAGCAATAAACATGGGGGCACAGATGACCTAGGGGTCTACGTCGCGCCCCATAAGGTTTGCCTGGGTTTGAATCCAGCCTTATGGTGCGGGATCAGGTGAATGATCCGTATGTTTCCTTCAGTGCTGATGAAATGACACAAGTTTTCTAATGTTTGTTGTTTTCCCACGCTAGTTTGTGGTTTAGTGTTGCTCTTGTAGGATGGTGGGGATTCGTTCATGCAGTAGTGTGTAAACAGGTGTGAACATCTCTGGATTTCCCACATCTTGTTCCTAGCTTTTAGACAAACCTGGTTCTTTCGATGTTTGTTTGAAATAAGAAAATCGTAGGAACTTCATGCGATCTCATGTGTGATCAGTTTGTGGCCCCTGTTATCACCATTTTCTAATATGCTGACTTTGTGGACGTGGTGTCTGTTTTGGGAGGTTGACTGCAGCCTGAAAGACACCGTCCTCTCTCCCTGTGTTAGTTTTGTCTTAACCTGTCAGCACAATCAAATTAACAACCTGGGACAGCGCTGTCTGCTCGCTGTGTATGTGTGCATGCACAGGCCTCTGTGTGCTGCATGTGTAATGTACATCGTGTGTGTGTGTGTGTGTGTGTTTATGTGAATGAAAGTGTTGACCAGCAGCTATTACAGACTCTGTGGTGTACAGTCTGTTATTGTCATGGCTTCCTGCCCTCGCCTCCTGAGCGGGAAGCAAAGTGCCCTCTAAGCAGAATCAGGGTCTGTTTCCATGAGTAAGCAGCTAACCCCGTCACCCCAGGAGAGGCTGTGGATCAAAACACAGAGGAGGGTCTCAAACGCCAAGCAACAAGGGGTGAGGGGTGTGGAGGGAATGAGGAAATGTGAGGGATTTTGTATCTGTGGTAGGAACTGTGAAAAGTACATTTTTGTTTTGTATTCCTGTGCTAACAATACCATGATATCTTTAACTGAGGGACGTGTGTGAGGGTAACGTTGAAATAGAGGGCTTAGAAATGAGACAAAGAGCAGCATGAGCAGTGTTTTTAAGGAGTGAATTATCACTGTTATGTGGGACGCTGAGAACTCTGGTTTGCATGCGTCCTCGTTGCTCTGCTCTGCAGATCCCCTGACACTCTTGTAATGCCAAAACAACACAAAGCATTAATAATTCATGTGAAACGCTTCTGTACAGAGCAGAGGGAGTGTGTGTGTATTAGTGGTGTTCTGATGCTAGGTGTGTGTCTAATTTGAATCACAGGAGAGCATCATGTTCCTGTTGCATCACAGCAGCTGTGAGAAAGAGGTGATGATGATGATGGCGATGCAGTTGAAGATGTCAAACTGTTTTTCTTGTATACGACAACCCGAACCAGTTGATATCATGTACTTTACTCTCCTGGAGGATCACTGAAACAGGAGCCCTTCAACTTCACAATGAGCTCAGAGACAAGGATTCAGTGTAGGCACACATTCTTGGTAGTGAGATAACTGTCTGGCCATTCATATACAACCATTTACAGTATAGCCCCCTCTCCTCTGCCATGTGATGCTGGGACAACAATGGTTTCTCTCACACTCAGCTGCAGAGAAACTGAGGCTCTGACCCTGCAGACAGAAATCTGTGAAGCTTCAACAAGATCCTGAACCAAAGTTGCTATACATGGCTGACAAGCAGAGCTGTGACACATCAATCCCACCTGGTCAACTGATGAACTGATTTTTCTCCATGAGTCACCGCTTTGCTTGATCCTCTAATGTCGACCAATAAGTAAAAATAAAAATAACTTCTGGGAGCTCAAACTAGGAAACCATAAGGCTATAATCTGAACATTAAAGCCTCTGGAGAGAGATGGCTTTTCCAAACTTTTGGTAAATCAAAAAAGTGGAAACAACCATCTGATGCAAGAATCATAGTTTATATAGCAGATGCTTATTTGCAACACCCGTCTCTTTGAGGGGATTTGTGAGAATCAAAGATTAAAAAGTTTAAAATATTAAAAAAGGCAAAAAAATAGATCTGAGTACAAGTTTGTTGCTGAATCCACCAGGATTTAGTAAGCTCTCTCCAATAAAATTTGAGAGATCAGGGAGAAAGTTTTGGGATTTTGCTCCAGTCATGGAAAAGTTGTCCCAGTGAAAGATATTTCTCAGAATGAAGCTTTACAGTTTGTAGCAACTAGAGAGATTAGAATGTAAGTAATGTAGAAAAATGATGATGGATAGGGTGGAGTCAGTATCTTAGAAATCTGTTAATTTACATGTAAAAATCCAATCCAATTGATTCTGGTTTAAACAAGAACTGAGAGCAAAAGAAGACAATTTCATAGTGTAGAAACCTTTCTTCTATGCTGTAGGTGCAGAAATCGATGATCTTAATCACTAAGGCTTTAAATGTCTAAACAAAGAGCCACATGTCCTTAATTAAAGATGTTGAATCATGGGTGGAAGCGGGTTGTATTCATGAATTATTGATGCATACTAAAGCAGAGTCAATCCTGTGACTGTAACTGAACTCGGGGTGAATGTCACAGCTGATATCTACTGAAGGAGTGTACATTGTCTAAGTGTCAGAGCAGGGTAGGGGGATATCTGCAGCTCTACAGACAAACAGAGGAGTTCTTCGGGTTTGAATAGACTGAGGAGAATCATGAATTTGTTAAAGAACAACAGAGGATGCTGTGATAAAGCTCACAGCCTAAAGGAGGAGACCATAACACTGAGGATCAGACCACAAGCTCCTGGTTTTAAGAATCTAAAGAAAGTCTTCTAAAAATGATAGAAAATGCTGCTGTTTGCCTTCTGCTGCAGGGATTTGATTGTTTGCTGGATAAAGCTGGGGCCAGGACACACAGTAACGTCCTTCTGTAGGCAGCCTGGTGTGTGTGTGTGTGTGTGTGACTCTATTCAAAATGGCTGCAGTTTGAATAGGCTGGGGGAGTACGAGTGACAGGATGCAAATCGTTGATATGGAAAAAGCCCAAACAAAAGCCTCAGTGTTTGTTTGAGCCTGTCACTGTGTCTATTCTGTATTTGTGTGTTTGAGTATGGATGTGCATGTCTTTGTTACAGATGCAAATTGCATTGACTATTAACACTCAGTCAATCTCTGCTTTGAGCATGGAGGGAAAATGATTTATTTAGAGGAAGAGAAGAGAAAGTTGTAGGTCAGTTTAAAATGCTATTGGTCTCGCTTTCTTTACAAAAATAGGTCAGTTTTCTCTCTGCTCTGGGCCATGGATGTCTCTGATTGTATCAGAATTATTTGTTATCCTTCCTATCTTGTCAGGCTTGGGAATGAGTTGTTTATGGACCATAAGTGTGATGACCCAGGGGAGATGTCTGACAGGGAAAAGTTGGAAGATTTTTGACTCTTACTCTTCATCTAATTACAATTTAAATGGAAAAATATTTTTTATCAGAGTATCCAGATTATCCTCACTGTCAGTTAATCTCTCCTCAAATTGTCTTTAAGTCCTTGTAAATGCTAATTTTATTTATAAAGCCAAGACCTACATACCACAACAGTTACATTAGTGTCCAGTCCGGGTCATAAGATAAGCCCAGCTACCTGGCAGTGACCCTGATCCAGTTCCCAGATCAGGCTCCCGCCTCACTGTCTCGTTTTGTCCTGCCATGAAGGTTTTGCTTGAGCAGGGAGAGACACAAAGTCGCAGAGTTTCTGGGAAAGTAGGCAAAAGGCTCCTCAGACAGGTCAATGTGTAACACTTGGCTCAGTGTGAAGAAACACCTTGTTTATTTAGCTCAACCCGGTTCAGACAGACTTTTTTTTTTTTTGCAAGCTCACAGCCTTTTAGCTGTGAAAGCACGTTGGATTATTTAAGTACTTAGGCATGATATGAATTAGTGATTCCAGAAACGTTATAATGATGTTATATTTACCACCAGTGAGCTGGGGATGAAGCATTAAGTCCTGGAAAATGAAAGCCTCTGTGTTCAAACAGGTCAAAGCAAATAAGAAAATGTTTTTGTTCAACTCTGCCTCTTATCAAAAGACTTATTCTTTAATTCTTGGTTAAACCATCAGTCTTGTTACTTCTTGCAGGTTCTGGAGAGTTTTAAGATCATGGACTACAGTCTGCTGCTGGGTGTTCACGTCCTGGACCACAACCAGAGAGAGGGGGGCGAGTCGGGGCAGGCAGGAGGGGACGGGAGGAGACCTGTGGGTCAGAGGGTGCTTTACTCCACTGCCATGGAGTCCATCCAAGGAGACGGCAAAGCAGCTGAAGCCCTCACTACAGATGACACGTGAGTGGACTCAGCTGGGAGAAAACACACATTATGCACACATATTTGGGCACACACACTCTGCCTGTGTGTGTCTCTTAATCTCCACCTTTTCGCCAACAGCTGAGACACAGTTATACAACCAGGCTCATAACATTCACACAGTGTACACACAGCCCAGCACTGATACAACCCTCTCTGGGCAGCGACACACATGAATATAAACACTGTAGGTGCCTCTTTTATGAATTCTTTACTCTGTTTCAGGATGGGGGGCATCCCTGCCAAAACACACAAAGAAGAAAAACTGCTCATCTTCCTGGGTATCATAGATATTCTACAGTCATACAGGTATTGTTACTTCGGGGAAATACAAAAAAACTGCATGTTCTTCTTTTAAATGTTTCATAAATAGCCACCAAAAGTGTGCATAAATATGTAAGAAGAGCTTTGACTGATGATTTCTCTTTGAAAAAAATGACCTTTTAACATTGATTTTACATCATTACACTCCTAAGAGGACTCAGGACTTTTTTTAGTCAGCCACCATTATTAAAATGGACCCAGCCGCTGAGCCTTCTTCTTTATTTACACATTGATTTTTTTTTGTCCCGAGACCTTAAAAAAAGTCTCTCGAGGCATCAGAAGCACTGTGAACAGATGAGGTGAGCTCAGGTCAGAGAGGAAGGTTTGTCCCTTATTACTTGTAGCATGTCTCCCTCAGACAGTGTTACATAACTTCAAACTTTGATGTGTTTTCCGCTAAACAGCAGAAATGACCTCAGCTTGTTGTGCCAACGAGGAAGAGGGGAAGTATAAAGGAGAAGTAGTTTGGCAAGCGAATACTTTCTGACCAGCATTTGTCTTTGTTTTGTTTTGTCCCAGGTTCATTAAAAAGTTGGAGCACTCATGGAAAGCCCTGGTGTATGATGGCGTAAGTGGATACTCTGCTCAGACCTCACTCTGCTGCTTTTTATTTGATCACAAACTTTTACATCCACTAATAAAATCCCAACATTTTCTCTACCTATCCACAGGACTCAGTGTCGGTGCACAGGCCTGGGTTTTATGCGAGTCGTTTCCTTAAGTTTATGAGCACACGCGTCTTCAGAAAGACTCAACGTAAGTTTGCAGGTTGATTATTGTCAAGTGGGGAAGAGATCAGCGCTCGTGCAAAACAATCAAAAAGAAGGGCAAGCGATTGGAAGTAGGAAGGGCTGGCATGATAAAGACTCAATGTGTAGCCTCTTTTTTTTCCTTTATTGAATTATTGATGATATACTTGTGGCATGTTGAATGTTTTTTCCCTGCTTTGTTTTTTGCTACACACAAGACAAGTTTTTATGTCTGTATTTTCTTCTCCCAAGCATTTGAGGCACATGATCCGTTAAATACAGAGTTTATTAAATCAAAAACTTTTTTCAAATCAAAGATTCCACATTGCTTATGTCTGAGTGTTCAGACAGATTAAATTTGGTTCTTTGTGCTTCATTATGAAAGAGCACAGTCTTAACTCACTTAGTTGGGTCATAATAATTTGTTAAACAAATCAGCTGAGGGTGATCTTGAAAGCACCCTGCAGGACAGAGCCAAGCAGAACTGATGCACCACAGCATGACTCAGCCTCTGTTAATGTGTTGACCAACAGTCTGTAAAAGGTTGTTTGTGTATCTTCTGTGTGGTCCTAGAACTTTACATTAACATCACTTCTAGTGTTGGTGTTATGCAACCATATGAGGGGGGGGAACATGGCTGAGGCAAGGATTTGAGGATTTTGCCGTGCTATTAACTATCGCCAAGTCCTCTCAGAGGGAGATGAGGAGGAGAGCTTTAATTTCATAGGTTTGAGGCAGAGAAAGGATGGCTTAGGGGACACTTGTGTAATTGTTGTTGTGCATTATAACTGTGAAATGACTTTGCTAATTTTGGAGGCAGAACTGTGGAGTTTTATTGTGTTTGAACATCACTTCAATCAGGACAATCATCTCTTCCCACTCTCTCCTCCAATTATCTCCTGCGTTTACTCCGTCTGCTTCACTGAATCTTTCCCCCTCTCTCTCTTATGCTCCTTTTATGTTTTGCTCTGCAGCACTTCGATTCTCCCCTTCAAAGAGGACTCGTACTTCCATCCCAGCTCTGAAGTCGTCCTCACAGGAGATCCTTTCATTGCAGACAGATGAGAGGAATGAGGAGGACAGTAGGGTCAGGCTGGGAGGGGCCTGTAGTTTGGCAAGTTTGGATGGACAAGGTACAAAAGCTTTTCTTTCTTTCTTTCTTTCTTTCTTTCTTTCTTTCTTTCTTTCTTTCTTTCTTTCTTTCTTTCCTTCTGACTGTCTGTCTTTCTTTATGCTCACTCTCATGTCTTGCTGTCAAACATCTTCCTCTGTATCATTTTTTATGACTGATCATTTTGAATGTTAAGCCATTAATTATCACCCAAGTATCATACAGGCCACTTGGACTTTTTTGGCCTCAAAAGAGTCAGACATCATGCCCAGAAAGCTAATCTGTCTTCTTTCAGGAACTGTCTGTATTTTTTTGCTAACAGTTACAGTAATTTAAAAAGCACTCTTAAATTGAGATCACCAGCGCTCCAATTGGTTTTTACAGTGCTTGACGGAGGAATACCAAACCTGAACTATTTTGTACACGATATTAGGATTTTTCTCAACAAGTCTTTCTCCGGACTGACCTCCAATTTATCCTTGAGTTACCTTCTAGTTTTTGTGGCTTATTAGAGCCATTTAAAAGCACTCGTCTGTCCCTCTCGTCCTCCCTGCGCTGCCCAGGAGCGGAGCTGCCACTGGATGATTGAGTAGTCGCCTGTAATGGAAAGTAAACAGAGTAACTTGTTATTAGCAGCCATTTAAACACAATCTGCATGTGTGTGTATGTAAGGTATGCAAAAAATGAGGTAGTGGTCCTAGCAGTAGTAAAAGTGTCACTGGGTGGTCGTGATAGCACAGTCTGAACTTTGCATTTGATAAAAAAGAAGATTTACACGGGAGGATACAAAGGTGTGTGCGTGGGTGTCGAGAGGAAAGAGAAATCTTGGCGTCACGGTCCTTGCTGTGACACAACATAGTATGAAGCTATTTTCATTCTGAAGCTTTTATACTCCCTTCATACTGTAACTAATTCAATCTCAAAGAGAAGGGAGAAAATCAAGTTAAATGGGGAAAAAAAGTTGCTCAACTGGAACCATTTAATTTAATAGGTTATATTAGATTCACATGCCTTTGGCTGAGTTAATAGGATTACATAAATTGCAATTACAAGAAGAACTCTTTTTAATGCGTGGATGATCCAGTGTCAACAGTACGCTTTGATCAATACAGCCTTACTTTGCTGTATGGATCATATTGATGGACTGATAGAAGATTTATGATCTTATAGGAGGTGGTGTGGAGTGGGTTAAGTTAACACAGATAAAGTTCAGCTTATTCTTCGTGGATTCTTTTGAGGCTTTCAGAAAGTATCTGAAATGTGTTTTTACAAGATGAAAGAAGCTCATTTCAGCTTGGGCCAAAAGTCTATAAATGAATGAATATAATTGTAATTTTGATTGACTGGCGACCAGTCCAGGGTGTAGCTGGGATAGACTCCAGCCACCTGTAACCCTGAACAGGATAACTGGTATTGAAAACGAATGAATGAATGAATGAATGAATAATTGTAATATAACTGTACCTTTGCTCTTGTGAAATATGGAAATTAAAGCATACATTTTCCTTTCTTTAATGTTAATGTTTTTCTCCTCAGCTGTGTTTGGTTCATACCTGCGTCCAGATCTGGTCCCAGCCAACCCGTCCTTCTACGAGGGCTCCTCCATGGGAACCATCTCCACCTCCTCCATCTTTGTCAACGTGGACAACCAAACAGAAGAGAGGTGTGGTGTCTGCTTGTTTTCCTTTTTCGCTCTTCCTTGTCCCCTTCCATCAGGACAAGCTGTGTTGATTTAGGAGTAGCAGCAGCAGCAGGTTGGGTGGTGTACCTGAGGTTACCGTGCAAAGTGTTGCATCCAAAATAGGCCGCGCCCAACACACACACACACACACTCACACTCTCTCATGTCATTGTCACCTGTGCTCTAACATGACATGTTCTTATTGGTGACGTGCGTCATGGAGCATGTGACAGCCTGCTCATTAACATGGATTCAACACATGCAAAATACACGCGACACCCACAAAGCTTATATGAAGCGTCTCTTCAGACTGAACTTATTCTGCAAGGAGGAGCATACCACATTTTAACACTTTAAATTAATATTCCTCACAGCGACGCCAACCACATGCAAATAAGGAAAAGATTAAAACTTGATGAAGAAAGGCGTTTCATTCCAGTTAGACAGACTTGGAATGGGAATAATTTTTTCTAACTGTCTAAATGATTTAAATGTAAGATTTTGTGCACATTAATTAAAGCAGAGTAACGCAACAATGAAGAGTGGAAAAAAGGTCTCCCCTCAGCGCTCCTCTGCATTATGTAACCATAATAAATGTATTATACTGGTAGGTTTGAGCCCACTTCTTCCCCACATCACCTCATACTCTGGCTGTTAGTAAAGGGCAATTTCACACACCATCCTCTTTCCCCTCTGTGTTTCCATCACCTCTCTGTACATGCAGCGGTGTCAGGTTCAGCTCCTTTCTGAGGCTTTATTGTGTGACTTGCCCGGTCTTGTCTCCTCATCAGTCACCTGCTGCTGCCCTGACATTGTTCTGTCAACTGTCTTTATAAATATTTAAACAGTAGCTTTGACACGGCCTTATTTAGTGCCATTATGCTGCAGAAAGACTGTGACAAAAGAAGACAAGTAGTGCAGTGGGGAATGTACACAGCCTAACAATAATCCCTGTGTGATTGACACAGTGCCTGTTACAGTAGCAGCACCTCATCTTAGGGTGCTTCAGTATCCATAAGTTCATTTCCCTTCTTCTCTCTCTCTCTACCTGGTTTTATTCTGACTTTGAGCTCAAAAGTGGTCAGTCACATGTCATAAGGGGTAAAAACACATTCCTGAATATAGCAGGGAGTCACCTGATGGTCATATAAGGAAAATAGAGCTCATGATGCCCCCTGGTGGTTATACAAGAACCTTGGCCACATGTTCGTGTCAATGCAGTCTTACAGTCACCATGTCACTGTTGTATTTCATTTGTACATTGCTAGTGTTGGCACACAGAGGGTAACTGTACCCACCACATAACAAACTGGCCAGACATTTAATCCTTAATTGCCCAAGTGGCTGTGTCGGCGATGTGTGAATGAGAGTGGCTAATACTGGTGGTTACTTTGCTTGGTGGACTGAGCCATCAGTGTTTCAATGTGAGGCGAAAGGGTTAATGACATGTAAGGTAAAAAAAAAAAAAAACTCACGAGTGTTCAGAAAGATAGATAAAGCACTATACAAACAGTCCTGTGATTTTACCCCTGATCTCCTTCAATGAATGGAAAGTCAGGTTTTACACCTAGTTATGAACTGGACATATGCATGCTGGGATACTGAGGCCTGTAGTTTTTTTATGTTCTCTTTGAAAATATAGAAATACAAGTTTTACATATAGGTTGATTCTTTTTTGTTTTGAATTTGTTTCTTTTCCAATGCACACAATATATTTTGCATGCTTTCTTTATGTAATAACCCTTCCTGGCGAGGATTCAGACGCAGAATTCTTGTCTCACCCAAGCTGAAACCACAGTAAAGTAAATAAAAAGCAAACAGTGATAGGTTATATAATTGCTCCTCTTATTTGTAAGGCTGCATGTGAGCATCTGTAGTTTATAATCTCTGAGTATGCGTCTCATTTTGACAGTCATTGTGGTCAGATATTTCCAGTCTTCAGGAGATTTTGTTCATTTCCTGTTAGACATATCTGAGACTATGAGGCTTGGCTTACATGACATCAGACATGTTTCCTGTTCGGCCAGCCATCACTTTGTCTCCCAGATGTCAGAGTCCCTGTGTTGTGTTGTGCCCATGCTTTGTTTATGAGGACTGCTGTCTCTCCAGCTCTGAACTACTTTGACTCTCCTCTCTGTCCTCTTCATGCAGGAGGTTAATGTGACTTTTCTTTTCTGTAGAGAGGACGTTGCATCCAGCTCCACGTTTACTTTGGAGGACAGTGCTATCTGCCTCACTTCAGAGCAGAGCACAATGGATGTGGACATAGACCATGACGATGGGTCTGTTCTGGATGTGTACTTGGTAAGTTTTTTGCAGGTGTTTATTTAAACATGAAAAGTCTTTAATCTTATCAAAACTTTGATTTTTTTAAATCTGTCTTTGGCATGTTTATTCTCTGAAATAAGGCCCAAACTTTGTGTAAAGTCTCCCCCTTCTCTCATCTCTCCAACAGTGAAAAGTGCAGTTTTACAGCCTTCATTTCCTCCTGCCATCATAAGACAATCCCCCCTCACCGTTCAAAAAGACCAGGCCGGTCTTTGACTACACTTCCAGTGCTGCTGGATCCATGTTGCCACATATTTGCCAACGCACGTAAAGATCGAGACTCTCCTCCAGCTGATGGACTTAAAGACGATACACACACCGTCACTGTTATGGTCATCAACAGCGTCGGCATCATGACATAACATGCAATGTGATGACCATCAAACTGAACTGAGTGCCGCTTTTCTGAACATGAGTCAACGCAGTGCCATTAAGTTTTATATATGTATACTGTTTTCAATGCCTACACAAAGACTTAAAGATATACGATACTGTATATATGAATAGAGGGTAGATACATTTCAGTATCTTCTTTTTCTGCTGACCAGAAATAAATGAAGGACCCTTTTAAAGTTTGCACCTGCTTGGTCTCTGATCAGAACAGATGACCTTTTACCCCTGGTGAACAGGACTCTGATGATAACGTCAACAATCCAGTTTGAATCCACAGAAGATACAATGAGGAAGGACTCATTTGAGCAGAGCTGATGGATCTCAAGTTCAAACACAGACTGTGATGTGGTTCAAGTGGCCACCTCCTCCTGCTGCCCTGTGGCCTCGACAATGAGCTGCTGTGAAACAAAACGAGGAAAGACGGTTACTGGATCTTCAATGAAGCAGCCCGGAGAGGCTGCACTCACTCTTGATAAAAAGGCACTTTGATATTGGTTGTGATGACTGTAGATTTAATTTTCCTCTGAAGGAGTTTCTTAGTTGGGTGAGAAACCTAGCATAAGCACAGATTTGGATATGTGAATATGCACTTTCTGTTTTCTCTTTTTACAGTACAGGTGCACACCTCTGTAAGTCATTGATACTACATGTGCAGAGACAGTGAAGGATTATTGAGAGATCATTTTTGATGCGGAGCCTCTTGTTTTGTGAGGTTTGCGTCATAACTGAAATGCTTTTACTCAGGATATCCTTTCATACTGAAGAAGTTATGAGACATGCATCCTTCACTAAGAAGCTGTTCGATACCTCTTCATCAAAACCATTTCCAACCTTAAATGTTTAAATCCATGATCACATGGTGGCTCAGACCATAATTTATCCTCAATATTTTACCATCTGCTGAAAAATACCTTCATGGCTGAATGTAAAGACAATGCATATTTATATATAGAAGAGTCCTATGAATAAACTAAAGCTAAATTTCAACGTGTCCTCATGTATTTGCACATCATTGCCAGTGAAACACTAAACAGCTTGTTTCTGTGTAACAATTTTAATTTACAGAACATTGTCAAATTGCATTACATTTAGTGCAAATAATAACACTTCTGATGTACAACTTAGAAATATACAAAGTGTGTAGATTACTGTCAAAATATCAAAATTAAAAATACTAAATGCAATTTTTAGCCGACAGTGATCGTCAGCAAAACAAATATGCAGATCCGTCCTAACCTCAGACCCTTCGACCAAAAACGTGACAGTGTAATCTCAACCAATCAGATCTACTGATTGCAGAACTCCCAACTTTAGATGGCATCAGACACGATGTGGAGTAAATTTAAATCTTGAGGTATGATGATGTGAAATGCTGACCCTTCCCCCTGCCCTTCATTGAGTGTTGTTAAATGCACGTCTGGTACAGTACAGATAAAGATAGCCAGGATTCTTTGGGGTTCATCCTGATGTCTAAGGCATACTGGGGGTAGTTCATCAGTCAAAGGGCAGGTGGCCCCTGCACTGTAGTGTGACAAGTGAAATGCAAATTGTTAGAGTGTGACAAAGGTCTTGGGGTCTGGATTATATCTTATGTGTTTCTATTACCCTGCTTGATAAGCAGCAGGACTAATTTACAATCCTTTTGTTGATTGAGACATTTCCTGTGCCTCATTGGGGGCTAAAGGGGTGAAGAACAATGCAAGGTGTACAAAATGTATACACTCACCTCTCGATGAAAGAGAGGAGTCTTCATATCAGACACTATAGCAGGCCGTTCGCAAATAGCTGTCAGAAACCATGTGACATGGAGGTTCAGGACAGATACCTTTCCAATGAGGCCAACACATAGCATCCATGGACCACAGTCAACAGACACCCAATCACTGATCATCAGTTTAACTGTGTCGAAAAATATTTTCCAACTTGAGTCCTTTACACAAATAAAAAGCTCTTTATCTCCCACTTCAGTTTTCCTTGGCCCATCACTGTCATCAAATTCAAGCTCATCAAGTTTAACAGTCAATTCACATTTCTCACATATTGGTAAACTCACTGAAAACCTGTCCCGTTTTCTCTGTACAATTCATTGTGTCCGTGGTGCTCTTCGTAAGCTACTTTAGAACAATCTAGAAATATAAAGATTTCCAAGCTTTGGGCTCTGACCCCCCATCAAACTGCAGAGCGAGTCATCACTAGAGGGACAAGAGAAGGCAAACAAGAGGAGACACTGTGCCACACTCTGTCGATGCTTTTCCAGTCATGACCTGCTGTCCTCTCTCATGGTAGATACTTTAGCAGCAGCAACACAAGTAGCTGTAATACTAGTGATTAAAGCAAACCCAAACAAGTCAAGAAGTATGTAATCATAAGAAATGTACAAAACAATTTACAAAAAGCAAATAACTGGTAACAACAATTCAAAAACCACTTAGGAAACTCTTCAATTTACATACAAGTTTACTCATGACCAAGTGATGGTGTTAGGCCACTTTAATGAGGCTGGATGACAACTACTGATGGATTAAAGCCATAAATCTAGTCCCTCCTACAAACAGGGGTCCTGTGCGGCATCCTGAATGATATGGCGTCCAGCATGTAGGATGATTGAAAGCACATTCTAATCGACTGGTGAATGGGTCATGTGGTCATCGATAGCCATGAACGATGCAGTCCACCAAAAGGCAACCTTGGCCTCCCAGAGCCTGAAACAAGGAGAATTCAAGGGTAAACCTCAGAAATGAACAAACCTCAGTAAATATATTCTGGTCACTAGGCACCCATTCAAGGTTCAGTTATTAGTCAAAGGTTTTCTTAAGTTTAACAACAAGATGTGTTTCAGTTCCATGTTACCAGTTTGTGCTTAGAAGAGGATGGGCTTTCCAGCAGTTTTCTCCTGGACGTAGGAGGTGAAGCGTTTAAGGAACTTGGGATACTCTCTCTTGGCCACGGCTCTGAGGACTGAGGCTGGAGCCCAACCTCCTGGGTTTACTGCAGCCACACAGGAAAATCAGCATCAGACGGCTGCATGTACATGCATAACTAATGATAGAGGACTGAGTCATGAGGAACCCAGTGAGTTCATTTAGCACGCTTACAGCATACAGGGTGCACCTGATTTGTTTTCCTTAAGTTTTAAAACACTTTGGTGAACACTCCTGTTTAAATACTGTTCTGTTTTGACTTAATATTTACAACACGGAATGACATTCTGACCCAAAGTGATATTTGCTCAGCTGACACTTCCTTCAGGTATTCACTGAAGTTCAGAGATCTCCTCAGCACTTACCATTGGCAACGTAGGTGATCTTACAAAGTATGTTGTCTCTGCTGATCTCTTTGTCGCCCTCTGGTGGGCTGACCAGAGTTTGGCAGATCATGGCAACATTGATTTTGGCACGAACGCAGCGGTTTGTCGGCTGAAAGTTAAACAAAAACATAAATACAAGCCATATTCAAGCTGCCAAAAAATACACTCAGGTCAATAAAAAGCACACAGACAAGGCCTGAAGCTGTTCTTTTCGCTTAAGTGAACAGAGCCATTCAAAGAAACCTCAAAATAGTAACGTATTAACTTATTACATTTTCAATCTGATAAAAAAATGAATGCCAGAGACATCTAGGAAATGTCACCTAATGAATAAAACTATGTATTCCAGGCGTTCTTTTATGTCTTGCAAAATTGCATGCAACAAATAAGTAACACATTAAACTTACTGCAGCATTGTCATGGTCCACAGAAAAATTGCAGACCAGCCATGTGTCGGGATCGTTTTCATTTGTTGCCAAGATCTTCCTGATGGCAGACAGGTAGAGGACGTCTCTCTGCGATGCTGGCCACACTCTCTATAAAACATCCAGAGGCTTTCAGCTGGCATCAAACGGGCTCCAAAATATAAATCATAAACCTGATTCAGGCACCGTGAAGTCAACCCACCTTGTGTGTCTGATAAACAATGACTGCATTATCCGAGAGGGTTTCCACAACGTTGAAATTTTCAATGGTGGCTGTGGGAGGAAGAGTTCAGCTGTGTCATAATGTTAAAAAAGAAAACACAGACTGTGTTATTTAAAAAGAGGAACTCTGTGAGTGTGAATGCGTGAACTCACTCTCCCAGTCCAATCGGACAGCTGTGTCCCAGAAGTAGTGACAGACCTCGTGTCCTGTTACCCCCTTTACTGCATGTGTAGCTTTGAGAGGATCCAAGACAATACCGTTCTCCTCCACCTCCCTCCTGTACACCTGTTGGACAGAATAAAATGGGGCAATGAGAACAAGACCCATCCTGAAGAACCCCTCAGTTATAACACAGAGTATGGTAGCGAATGTATTTTTGAACTAAGAAATGAAAGGATCGTACTCGAGCACTTCATTGTAGTAACACTTTCAAAGTTCATATATGTTCACTTTTCCTGTTAGTTTTAAATGTTCTTGCCTTTGCTCTTTCATTCTTCTGTAATAACTTCACCTCTTTTTAAAGTGAATGAGAATTAAATACTCTCAGCCAATGATTCAGAAGCTTCTTCCCTCTCTCTCCTCTGCGCTTACCTTCATCTCTCCTTCTTCTATTACTAACTGCCAGTTGGCATCTCCACCCACGTCCTGAAGTGAGTAAGTCATATGATTCTGCACCATCTCCTCCACCTGAGACACAGACAGAAACTGATTAAATTCTCCCGTTAGAGCGTGTTTTAAACCTTTCTTTACCTGCTCATGGAGACATGCTTTAAGACAGGGCACAGTTTTGGGAAAAGAAGAAAGCATTGTATCCAGCTTAATGATTCATAGGCTTGGGCTATAGACAGAGCTGGCAGCTGTGCTTATATTTCATAACACGTTTTGATAAAGTAATAAAGGATAAGGGAAAAAAAGGCTCTATGAAATCCTAGGCATTTCTTCAGAAAACAAAATAGCTGCTGAACCGTATAAATATGAAACATTTGACCCTGCTTTGGGGTTGTTTAACTCAACATCCTAATAATGCGTTCAGAACACATGCAGAGGCAGTCTGGATTCATGCTTGCTCATGCGGTGAAGAAGAGATGTGAGGAAAGGAAATGAGGAGGTTTCTCTAGATTCCAGATATGCATTGTACTAACTTTTGACTATCTGTGTTACACAGACATCCTGATAAAGACAGGCTGTCAGGAATTTATATTTTGTCCAGTCAGGAGTTTTTTTCCTCATGCATTGAAGAATAGAAAAAAACTTGAGAATGACCTCCAAATACATGCTACTAAAATCCTTTTAAATCCTGGAGAGACTGGTTAGTAGACATTCTATCTGATCATGCTCTCTCCTGCTGCAGAGGGAAGCAGCATGTGATTGTATACCCCTGCAGAAACCCTGCAGGGATATACAAGGTGTTCACTTTTGACCAAATACAGTACCTGCGTGCTGAACCTGTGAATGTCATCCGAAGCACTGACTAGCTCAACGGAGGATAGTGAAGAAGAATGGCTATGGGGCTGTACGGCAGAAAGGAAGATCGAAAGAGAAAGGAATAAGCAACAAAACAGAAAGAGGCCCCACTGCAGAAGTCCACAAGGAAATATCAGCACCAAATGTAATCTGCAGGAAGTTGTTATGAAAGCTCTTGAATTACTGCAGTAATTAGCACAAACTGACTGAGTGTAAACGTGTTAAGATTTCACACAGACACATTTCATATCCAAGTATGAGCAGGAAAGTTGCACCTTCAAACTTTACAGGCTGATGGAGTGGTTGAAGCTGACTAGACTGCACACACAAACCATGAGACATCTCTAACTGCAGCATTCAATAACCTTATATAAGAACAAGAGGAGAGGGAACATCAATGTGCATTGAAGAGGAAGTAAGAACTTTGTTAGGCACCTTAGTGGCATATCGGTGTGTACCGATTGTTGAGTAGGCGTCTCCAGGAGGCACTGGAGTCAGTCGGGGTATCCTCACTTTCTCCGACTGGCACTGAGGGACAGAGAGTAGGAGTTTCAGAGAGAGGACACATCTGCGTGATGTAACTTTAGTTTAGTTCGGTTCAGTTTGCATAGTTTTTGTGTAGTTTAAAGGAAACCAGAAGTGCTGAAAGACAGGGTGGATGAGGAGAATGGTTTTGTTGATTTGTATTTATCTTTCAGATCTTCATCACACCTGCTCCTCTATCTTGTCCTGTCTGTCCAGTGCAGCTTCCACTGCGTCGAAGAACTCATCCTCATTGATCAGGCTGTTCGGTCCCTCCTGTGAAAAGTAAATGTTATTGATATAAGCCTCCCTTGGTGGCAGAACTGGGAAAATGTGATGGGGTTCTTTAAAAAAATCTTTCAGTGGGTGATTTTTTTCAGTCTTGCCTCATAGTCGGGGCCTCCATAGTGTGACTTTTTCTTCAGTTCATTCATTGCAGACTTGTAGGCATCTTCTACCCTCCTCCTCTTCTCCAGCTCCTGAAGAGAAGGAAATGTGTGTGGTAGTTAGTGCAACTATACTAAACAATAAATAAAAAGAGCATTTAAGTGGGAACACCCACTGAAATATGTGTTACATTCAAAAGAGATCTCTATATTTATACAACACACAAAGGGACTGTCGTTATTAATTCAGAGAACATCTTTTTCCAAGTGACAGTACTGCTTCATCAAATGACAGCTCGCAGAAGATGAGGAAGAAGAAAAAAAAGAGGTCAAATAACTGGGCAAACCCACCACTTCATTTAGCTGAGACAGCCTCAGCACTCAAACAGGTTTTACATAATCTTTCATTCCCTGCCAGAGGCAAATACTCAACAGACTGCTCCTCCTGCTTTAACCATCCATGTCTACAAACAGAGAAACTAAGAAGGCCAACCAAAGTCTGAGGGTGACAGAACATTAATCACAAAGAACTCCTTGTGTACAATGAAACCACTCAACAGCTAAAGATCAGATTTTCTCACCCACGCACACAAACAAACAAAAATACTGAAAATCTTTACTCAAATATGCCAGAATACTTGCTCAAAAGCACTTAAACTGAAGGAATCCAAACAGACAGAGGCTATGAAACCAAACAGTCTACAGTAAGGTGTGGACAGGTACCATTAGGAACAAAATCAACAGGAGATGATCCCTGTTGTCGGCTGTTCGAGTCTTTCACTGACAGACAGAAACCTACTGTGAAGAAGAGACTGCAGGTCTGCAGAGGTATCCATTTCTGTGTCTGGTATTTGAGCAGCTCTGTCCCTTTATGCAGCGAAGGCCTCAACAAACTGCACCACGAAGTCCGAGAAGTCATTTTGTCAAATTCACTCTCCGTACGCGTTCGGTCGCAGCAGGCAGGTAGTTTTCCTCTGAGCTGGTGTTCTGCGGCTATTTCTGTTTCTGCACTCCACGTCGGCAGCTAAATTTCACACACATAGCCAGACCGAGATAAGACTGAGGTAGTTTCACTTCAGTGGTCTTACGAACTGAAAACTCTTCCCGGCTGGTAGTTAGCTTTTAGGGTTGGGCAGCACGCCTTCACACAGGAGGAAGAAAAGAAACAGGTTTGACAACATCAGCTGGGCTGATCAGCACGAGGAGCTGTGAAGAACATATCTTTAGAAACACACACACACACATACACACACACGGCTCTGTGGATAAAGCTCAGTCAGAGATGTGACGGAAACTAAACCAATCAAAACAACCAAAAACAAAAGGGATAAGGTCCATTATTATGCAACCGCTGCATTAACAACCCAAATCAGCAGGTTGTAATATTTATCAAGCTGTGCAGCATTAGAAGGTTAAAGATCTTCAAGTTTCATCTGTTACAAATACATAACAATAAAATGATTCTTTTCTTATTATCTTTATGGACTTTTAAGATTTTTCCCAACAGGTTACGTTTTGATTAAAGACATTTTCTGTTTTCTTACTTTATAATTAATTCTGTTAAATGTTTAGAGACTTGAAACGTAAAACGTCTTGTAAAAATAGTTTAAACTGAGGCACCTAAACATTTCTAAAGAAACATAAATCTTATTGTGCAGAAATGATGAACGACCCGTGTCATGTCTTCAACGACTAAAAGAAAGGCTTAAAATAAGGAATCAGGGCTGGTCTAACCTGTTCATTCATAGATTCTTTGTTTCTTTTACAGCTACTGTTTTTTGTACAAACCGTTTCAGTGCTACCTCCAGTAAATAACTATATGCCCTTTCAAAAACAAGCGATGCATATTTTGTGATACATTTACCATCCTTTCAGCATCAACATGAATAGCTGTCTGTTTCGACATACCACAGTGTTGGTTCAACATTTTGACAACCCAGTGTTGCAACATACGTCATGATCTGCAGGCAACAATTAGCTCCACAACCGGCTGCACCTCCATGTGCCAGCAGCTGATGACACGCCCGTTAATAAGACCCAGGGCTGGAGATTGTGACCAAAATGGTCACACATGCGACCTTTTTTCAGCGTGTGTGAATCAGAATTTCATCTGATCATTTTAAAAAAACAAATGAGGGGAGAGAGGAGGAGGCTGGTGGTGAGGGAGAGCCAGCAGAAGGTGTCAAATCAGATGGTGCTGATGTTGAAAAGGACAGAGAGACACCGGCTGAGCAGCGTTATGATCTTGTTTTTCTCATGAAATTTGAGCCTCAACTTCTTTCTGGCTCTACTGCGGCTCGCTTGAGAGTGGAGGCAAAGAAAAAAAAAAGTGTAGAGCTCTGAGACTGGTTATTACTGACATGACACCATGCACTTAGAAGTGACGGATATTCTAATCAGTAAGGCTGTACCTTGTCCAGTCGCTTTTGCCAACTGTCCTCTCGTTTCACCATCAGTTCGATGCAGTGGGAAAGGGTGGAGAGGATTCCTGCTGTGGTCGCCTTAAAGGTGATCGCCTCGCCCTTGAAGTCGATCCCGTTCATGCCTTTTGGACTCGTCGGGGGACACACTGAATCAGGCAGAAACAGAGTAATGATCAAGTTTGACAGCTGCCCAGTGTACAACTTGAATCAGACACAATGAAAACAGACTCACATTTCTCTTTGCTGCCGTTGTTGTTGTGATTGTACTCCCCATCAGGTCTTGTAGTGGTGGGGAAGTCATCTTCGTCCTCTTCTACTTCTAGTGCGAATACAACGTATTAAGTAGATTTATTGGTTTTCTGGAAACATCTTTACATGGAAATTCAAAGATTTTTAATTGAACAACTTTCAGACCCGTCAACTGAAAAAGCAAATTCCCAATTCCAGCCACTACAGCCAGTTACTGCACAGTTTTTACTGATGCCATCACTGTTACAAGCATCATTAATTAAAGTACATGTTTACAAAAGAGAGTCGGTTCAATATAAAACTGATTTTCAAGACTACAAAGGATCCTTGCTCAGAGTTTCAACATCTCATAAAAAGCTCTGTGAGAGGATATTGATTTGTGCTTCCTTTCTGAATGATCTTACCAACCACTCGTCTTCACCACTCACACTGCACTAGCCAAAGAGAGAAAAGCTCCACATTTATAAATGGTTTCCTTTCCAGAAAACACTCAGATCAACTCACCGATACTTCTCCTTATATGAGAATCTTTCTCCAAATGAATCTTAAACTGGGACGTAATACGATCTCCTTCAAAGAATATTTATGCCATTAATTACCTCTGTCTCTCTGAAATTCATCTTTGGAGACAGCATCAGCGCAGGAGTCGAAGTATTTCTGCAGGGTGTCCACTTGTCTGCACAGAATGTCCCGGAAGGTTTCCATCTCCGCTAGCTTCTCACGCAACCTGTGCCCCTTCTGAGCAAAGGGAGAAATGAAAGTAAAGACGTACAATTTAAAGGATGTCTGTTTCTTGTTTCAGTCGTGTGCGAGGGTCATGATTTTAAAAAAGTACACCTGACACAAACAGCAAGTGATTACAGCTGATATGACCTTAAGGGGTTTGTTTCAGAGGAAGGTGTGTATCTGCTCAAAGTGTTACATCTTCTTTACTTCAGATATGGCAGTAAGAGACAGATTAACATGAGCTGGTTTAAACTCGTCATCAAACTCTGTGGTGAAAGGTTTTTCTCTTATTTACCTTGAAAGAGGATGTAGAAGTAGCCGACAAGGCACTGGCGGCGGAGGTGAGAGACAGCATGGAACCATGACGCCTGAGACTGGTTTCTGAACCATAGCCAGACTCGGCCTGTGTAATAATACAGATGAAGAGAGAGGGGAAAATAGAGGAAAATATAAAGAAAGAATGAGAAAAAAAGTAGAAGAAAAGAAGATCAGTAAGTGCACAAAAGAATTACACAATCTGAGACATGAAACAAGCAGTCAGCAGCTCTGAGTAAGGCTGAGCTCCACCACAACAGGCTTTACACCTACATAGACAAACAGTCTTTTGTAAGGGACGAGGGATGACAAACAGCAACCTGCACCTTCCAACAGATCTGATGCTCCTTGGTTGTGTAACAGTAGAAATAAATAACGGATGATCCCAAAGTGAGCAGATCTGGGTGTGGGTTTAACTTTCTGGACGAAAGATGGAAACATGAAGTGTACCACCTCGCAGGGCATTGTATAACAGATCTAACGTATAGACGAGCTTTAGGGAGAGGCAGTGAACAGCATCCGTTCCATTTGTTCATTACTGAGCGAAGCCAACTTAGCACATCAACAGAACTTTACAAAAAGATTTACAGTCAGACCAGTAAGCACAGCCAGCACCTAAGTTAAAAACTTGTTTGTAACACGCAGAGTGTGACAAACCGCATTATTCAGCAGCACGTTTGAGAGCAACAGAAACCTTGACTCAACCAGCAGGAGCAGTAATGAGGTGATACAGTCGGCTCAGGAGTCTCTACTGATGTGTTAAAGTTTTAACTCAAGAGTGTGTATCTTCCTACTTCTTTTCAAACTCTTCAACGGTTCATAGATTTATGTTTTCAGCTGGAACAAAGGCGTTTCTTCAGAAAAGTAAAGTGAAGAGGCAGTCAGGTAGCAGAGCCCACATATATCCCTCTTCCTCTGCTTGGGGCTGTTACATCAGCTGGAACAGGACGACAGGAGGAGAAAACTGACGGCTGCTGGTGAACAGACAGAGGACTGATTCATTCTCTGATCATCACAGGCGGGCAGAAGAGAGGGTCTTATTGTTTGCTTTTGACGGGTGCTGAAATTCACACACCCCCATGGTTTCTTTGATACAAAAATAAAAGTGATAGTAAAGTTATAAAATGAGAGAAACACTTAATTATGATGTTATTAAGTTGTTGTTGAATACATATGGAGGGATACAGCATTTATTGAAATCCAATCCAATCCAACTTTATTTGTTAAGCACTTTAAAACAACTTACATTGATCAAAGTGCTGTACAGGATAATAAAACGTATAACAGGTCACATGTCATAAAAGAGATAAAAGAACATTAAGAGATTAGAGAACGCTAAGATATAAAAGAACACATTTCAAACACTCTCCGTATTCGGGCTCTATTTTATCGATTTTATATAGCTTTTCTTTTTTAAATAATCATAATCAGCAGCGGTTCTGCCAAAATCAGCTGATTTTCAGCCAATTATAGCCTTTTTAATGCTTTTCTGCATGTTTTTATACTTGAAAATTCCTCTCTGTTATACAGTTTAACAAATACTAAAGGACAAAGTATTGTACAAAAAAAAATTCTTCCTGTAATTCATATCTTTGTTATTTTCAGCATTAAGGGACAGAAAGAGAAGTTATTTTATTCATTATATGTTTGTAAAATGAATTGGTCAATAAAACCTATTTGAGTGGCCTCAAATAATCCATATCGGTGGGGCCCTACTTCATATTCAATGCAAAACACAAACACGGACAAAAGACCAAAGCTACCAGTTCAGCAATTATTCTAACACAATTACTGAAACCAGGAAAGAGACCTAACACTATGTTCACAAGCCATCGTTCCAAAGTAACATCACAGTGGTGTTTGCTAAGAATCTAAACGGTCAGATTGCAAAATGTCATAGTGTCCTGTGAGGCTGGACCATCGCTGGCTGGTCAAACTGCTGCACTGCTGAGTTTTTTTAAAAATAGAAAACATTTCCCACACACACAAACAGTAAAGCAACTTTAGGTGGAAGGAGGTGGAGTTTTAAAAGAAAGTTGATGCTTTTTGAGGCTTTGGCTTGAGGCTTGCAGAGAGCTTCAGCTGCAGTGTATCACAGATGATACCTTTATGTGCCTTTAAACTAATAAAGATGAGATTTTATCCTATAACTGCTTTGTTATTTAAATAACACAGCAGTGTAATTGAACCAAATCTTCCAGTGTTACCATCATCTTTAATTTCTTTTCAATGCTATAACACATCAAGTCTTTGAACAAACACACAACGTGTTCACGTTTACTTCACGCTGACCTTTAGGTGACGCCTACACACCAAACAACTGAGTGCAACAGTTTGGCAGAAACACGAGTAAAAAAACATTTGACTGAGTGCTCCTGTTGAAAGGCTGTTTCTCCCACATGACCACAAAATGATCTTATTTGCTTTGATTTATTTCTTCCAACAGGTTGCAGAAGTCATAGAGATGCTGCATCTTGTTCAGGCAAAGAGAGCAGGGATAAAACAACAAGACCGGTCTGTGGCACCAGCAGAGACTGCCATCTTAACGCCACCGCTCAGATCCATGACACATACGTGTAAACCTCACATCCACTCATACGCAAACATGAAAAGGCATTTTGTGATGAGTTTAAGGCAACTGATCACAGCATATGTTGAGTCATTTTACACATCCAAGCAACATTTCTGCTCTAGAAAGCATTTGATAAATTATTTATAAGAAGACTCTCTCGCACCAGCACAAAGCCATGTGCAACTTGGTTTCTGTATGATTATTTTTATTGCATATTTATGTTTGATAATCTTTTCTCAAATAGACTCAAGCATGAGAGTGTAAAGCTCATCCTGCCTTTCACTGCATGCATGCAAACAGAACATATTTACACCCAAACGCAGGTTCTCCATGAATCAATCATGCAACTTGAGGACTGGAATGAAGAAAGCAAAAGCAAGACAGCAGCATGCCAGCATGCTATAAGCCCACCATTCTGCCATTCCAACACCCAAAGCAGATCAGGACACTGCTGCAGTCCCGGTGGTTAGCTGGCCCCAACATGGAACTGACGCTTCCCCCAACACTCTCACTGCTCTGACAACTGAGAGTCTTAAATCCAGTACAACTGTTCCCCCGGACACACCTCACTGAGGAACAAAAGGGAAGAGGAAGAGGTGCGGAAGAAAAGCCATACGAGCTCTGTTTAGCACATCGAGTGGAAGAAAGCAGCGATGAGTGAGGGAAAAGGAGGAAGGAGAAAAAGTCATTTGCTCTCTAGCAACCAGAGGAGAGGCAGACACTGGCTGTTCCATGAAGCATGATAAACACGCTGAGCAAAAAGGATGAGTCTCGTGTTTCCTCTGCAGAGTGAAGGAAGGGCTGCTCTCACAAGGAAACACATGGATGCAAGACACAAGCATGTATGTCGCTACACTCTGCTGCTGCCGACAAATATCAACGGACCACACACCCTGATATGAGAAACCTTTTCATCCTGTCCATCTCTCTGTCCAGCATCCATCACTGAGAAAGCCCTCGATACAGAGTGTGTTTGCATGTCAGGTTAGAAATGGGTGCATGTGTGTCTGCATTACAGAGCGAAGGTCCAGGACTGTCTGGAGCTGTTTGTGCAATTTAACATTTAAGTACAAGATGGGTGGGCGAGAGAGGCAGCCCACTGTATGTTATGACAGAGACAGACAGAGAGAGAGAGAGAGAGAGAGAGAGAGAGAGAGAGAGAGAGAGAGAGAGAGAGAGAGAGAGAGAGAGAGAGAGAGAGAGAGAGAGAGAGAGAGAGAGAGAGAGAGCGACAGGAAATCAGAGAGTAGGAGGCAGGGAACAATATTTCTCAGGATCTTATGCTTCACTTCTACCTTATTCTCCTTTTCTCCCGTGACATTTAAACCTGCTGAAGCCAGATCTGGGTCAACAGTGTTCAGACTGTGGCACTGACAATCCCACAGATGTGGCCGACAAACTCTGAATACATCAAAGGGAGAGTTCCTCTTTCTTTCCTGTTTAACCCCTCTTAATCTAACACAATGGAACGACCCTCTCGGTATGAGCCACAGTTTCATGTGTCCCTCTTGATTTTGTTGCTGCGAGAACATGCGACCAAAAAAATTCATTATTCATCAAGAGCTGCACTTAGCGTCCCCACGGCGAGCACGACTTTTTCCACCACCAACACAAACACACCTACACATAAGAACACAAATGGCCTTGCACAGAATCTGCTCTTATTGCCTGCAAAATAACAGACACTGTGGTACTATGAACATGTTCATGGTGGTTGATTGACTTTGCAAAGTGGCTGATCAGTGTCAGCATTTTAAAGCAGTCATGACGTGAGTACAGTCAGAAGTGAATAAAACTGGAACAAATATCTTAACTCTACTTTAAAACACCTTAAAAGTGGGAGAGGTAAATCTTTATGGCTTGATGATCAAAACATCACATATCAGGAGGAAACGAGTCAGTATGCTTGGTGTTGCAGAAATCAGAGTTTAGCTGGTGCAATTCTTCTGAAGGTGTGTGAAAAAAAGTTACAGCTTTCAGTTTTGAACAGCTGTTTGTGGTGATTTACTTGCGACTTTAACTGTTATCAGAGGATAGTGAATGTTTTAGTAGTAGTTTCAGTACAACTGTAAACACACACTTTTGCATACAACTTCACATCTCACACTGTACTTCATTAAAGGCCCTGTGAAGACTTCCTTTGGGATCTTGAAAGTCTCACTTCTCTATTTGCTGTTTCTCAGTTTCCCTGTTGGATCGTTCAGGACCGACACCGCGCTGGCCAACAAAGGTTAGCAGTGAGAAGCAAGATCTGTGTAAAAATGAAAATGATTTCTTAGATTAAGTTTGTAGTAATATTGGACACTGGAGCTGAACTGGTATAAAGAAAAATGACAGAAGAGCGGAAGAAGGGAGAGTGACATAACACGGGCTAAAGGCTAAAACACGCCTTGATAAGAGTTATGTCCTTACAACAGTGGGTGCTAGTGCTCATGGGAAAAGCTAGTCTTCAACCTGGAAAACACTGGCTTTTCCAGAACAGTCCTCATAGTATATTTTAAAGTGTGTGTGTGTGTGTGTGTATGTGTGTGTGTTAATCTGTGAGGATTAAACTCCTGATTCTTTTTGAATGGCTCTCTTATAATTCACACAAATCTGGTCTTGTGAAATATAGTCTCCTCTCTCTATGAGTCATTAGTTGCTTTGCCTGTATCAAAGTGAGAGCAGTCACAGCCATTATAAATAACTTACTAAAATGATTAATTATGTGGGCATTAAGTACTTAAGTAGCAGATTTAGACTCTTAAATAAGCATTTAAAGACTGCAGATGGCAGGTTTTAAAGATGAATTTGATGACACCAAGAGATTCTCCCAGACAGTTTATGGGATGAAAATGTTTCCAACAATGGCAACGGAATTTAAAAAAAAAGTCTTCTTTCAAGAAAATAAGTGTTCATTATTTCAAAACCAGCTGCAAAGTGAAGCTAAACCAAAGCAGTCTTCACTGATCAGTCTATTCTTCACACAGATGAAACCAGGCTGCAAGAGGTTAACACTGCATGATGCAGGTCCTTCTTCGTCCACCTGGAGGCAGTGCAGATACACACGCACACACACTCACACACACACACACACACACCTCATAATGCTGTAGCCTGCCATACACTAGGCTTTCTGAGGTTACTATGGGTCACTATTCAGACATTGACCTGAAAAGTATCATGCTATTGTTAATGAGCAGAATAAGACCTGCAGTCACTCTCACTCAATTAACACACGGGCACTGAGAAACAGGAAGAAAAAGCATCTTTTAGGGGAGAAGTGGTTCCAGAAAGACGTGACTGAACTGTGATTTTGTCAAAGGTTGGTACGACGGGAGTGGTCTTTTAACTTCACAGTTTTATGGCCTAATATGCAAACAAGAACGCACCAAGAGTGACATTAATGAAAACATTCATTTAGATCACTTGAGCACTGGTTATTAACTTAATTTAACTTTGTGTGCAAGTAAAGGGATGAATAAAATTAAACAGATGGGTTGACATGTTATTGTATAGGGATAAATGTAAAATCAGTTCAAGATTCAGTCAAATATTGAATATGGAAATGTAAGTTTTTACTTCTTTTGTAAATCATAATGCCCGAACTTGAATATTTCAAACATTTCATTGAGAAGAAATGTACCTTTTACTAGATTTTGTAACAGCTGCCTGTTATCTGGTGACAGGGGATACCCCCACTTCAACACCTCACTCCTCAGATTCCTCACATTCCCAGGGGGGAAGGTCTGTGTGTGTGTGTGTGTGTGTGTGTGTGTGTGTGCCTTGAGTGCCTTGAGTGCCTGAATCCCTGCCACACCCAGCTCCCTGAACTAAACAGATAACTCCCTGTCTGCTCTGAAAAACACCCTGAACTAAAACTGAACCCACATACCTTAAATCTGGGAATATTAATTTAAAGTGAAAGACTTCACAAGTTTAAAATGCTTATTATGGCCTGAGGAACTCGTGTAGCACAACATGAGAACATTTGTTTAGACTCTTGACAAACATCTTGCAAATCCCAAAAATACCAAAAGCTCAACAGGGACTGGATCTAGGCACATTAAGTATTAAATTATTATCAGGGTACTACAAATAACATGCTTACAGATGGGCAGAATTCCAAGGAGTGACTTAATCCCAAGAAAATCTGACAGGTGTAAACAGAAGCAAGACAAGAAAAGTCTATTCTGAAGAAGAAAAACAGATTTTACTCACCTTGTGCAGTTCTATTGACTCAATCCACTGTAATCTGTGCTCAGGATCTTCAGCTCTCAGGTACCAAACGCTGTCATTCACACTGATGTCAAAACGACACTCGTCAAACTCATGAGGCTGCGGAGAAAGAGGAGAGGGGGGTGAGGTGTCCGAGTCATGTGAGGACATACTGTCACAAGCTTTATTTGAATACTAAGACATACAAAAAAACCCTTTCAAATATGTTTCTTCCTTCTAAAAAAAAAAAATCTGTGCTAATTTCTTGCCTCTTTAGCTGTCTCTCTGTTTATGACTCTGGATGACTAGATATGACATATTCTGGTCACACATGGATTTCATCAGTCACAGAAAAGCTTTAGCTGCACAATGAACAGGCATTTTAATTAGAAACTGATGTCTTGTGTCTGCAGGCACAACCCTAAACAACTGTAGCAGACAGAAATGTAAAAAAAAAACCCACAGATTTCTTTAGCATGCCTTTGTCTGAACCTGGGTCATCATAACTTTCCTTGTTATAAGGCCAAACTCTTCAACTATTTCACTCCCTCATTCTACAATGCACCCCACCCAACTCCAATCACTGACCGCCTAGGGCTCCCAAACACGTGCACCAAAGAATTCCCCCGTTTCCTCTGAGATTGGAATTTGACCACTGCACTCAGCTGAAGAGAGATCTACTCTGTAAAGGTTGCTGTAAAGATGTAAGACGTAGCTAATCTGAATCCCCTTCTTGTTTTTCTTTTCCTCGGTGGTACTGCACGAAGTCTGAAGCTTCTGTCAGCTGACATAACCTCATGTCCCTCAAGTTTAATGACATTTGCTGAATGGCGCTCATGTGCTGCTTTATTGGCAGCATAAGACAACAGAAACATACACTTCAACTCTAAACATAAAGCACCGCTCTGCATAAATATCTGAAACAAAGCATTTATGCTGCATCACTCTGCTGAAATCTCACAATTTGCATATCTGGAAGAGTTTTTTTCTCTTACCCTTCACAGCTTCCCTTTATAGTAACCAACAATTTAACCTCAGACAGGTACAACTTCAAAGTGCCCTCCAGTTTCAATCTCTAAAAAAGACAGTGTGCAGCAATGGCAACCTTAAGTGCATCCAGGCATGTTGCCATTTCTAGTTGGAGAAATCCAGTTTATCTTACTGTGCTGTATCAGACACGGCCCATAAAACTCTGCTTTACAATCCAATTTATACCTCGTTCACTGGCCAGGGACAATCTCCTTCTCCTTGTGCAAGCACTACCAAGCACTCATGCTATGGGTGTATATGATAGTGGCAGCTTAACCGTTTGACAGAGCACATTATCAACCACTAACAGTCATCGTTCCTGAAAATGAATTTGATAGCTACTTATTTCATAATTATGATCGATGAGAAAGTGAAATTTCCTGCGCACGTTTTCCATAAGCCAAGAGTCCGGTGCTTGTTTTCAGCCTTGCGATGTATAACAGACACAGAGTATACAGGCGGATGTTAGGCAAAAAGAGAGCAGCGGCTTGTTCCTGCATTCCTAAGTCCTCATACCACCGGCTTTACATTTTCTGGAAGAGCAGAAAGGCAGTATGAAGAGGCTCATGGGTCATACTACTCCAATTATTGTGGAGCATGAGGTAGAACTGTGTACACTCTTAAATTAGTGTGCTCTAACACAATTAGAAAACACTCTGAATGTCTGGAAGGATTCCAATCTAGTCAGCACAAACAGGAACTGGTGTAATGCTCCCTCAAATGAACACTCTCATAAGAGGAAACTAGCTGTAATCTCAAATGTTGTGGTTTTAATCCTGTTTTGAGTCATGTAAGCCTATTGCACAAATCACAGCAAAACCGTTTGTTTGGCCTCTGTACTTGGTAGCGGTATGCTCAGAATGAAGAGTGAATATTTAACCAGGGTGTGGGATTTCAACTTAGCTCTCCAACAGGAGGCCTGTGTGAGGAAAATTCAGGTCTGATATTAACAGTATTTGTTAAATTTGTATCCTAAGATGTAGGGAAGGTCAGTTATTCATATCTTATACACTGACTGCGATAGCAAAAGGTAAGAAATGGCTCTCAAATATCTACTGGAGCAAGAGCACCTTGGGCCGCTAAATTACAGGTTGCTGGCAGATCTTAATAACAGCCTCATTACGGTTAATGTTTACCTTTCTATTCTTGAGGAACATAACCTGAACAACTTAAAGTTCAACTCTATGCAAATGACAGAGAAAGGCAGGATCAAAGCATAGAGAGCTGCTGGAGAGTGGTAACTTTACTCCAAGTGCACTGATGCAAAAACTAAGCCCTTTCATGGTCCCCATCTAATAAAATCCACCTCCTTACAATACTGACCAGGTGCTGAGCTCATAGTACTTTATATTTGTGAAACAGACAGCAGTGGAGTGACATTTAGACCTCATAACATGGTGAGTACTTACTGTGATGACAGCCTTGCTAAGGCACAGGGACCCCCTGCAGCCGTACTCCCGTTCATCCTCTGACTTGTAGTAGCTCAAAGTATTGTTTTTCAGCACGACCCATCTGTCCTGCCATCCGTGTATGTAATTTGTCCACTGTACACACACAAGGAGCAGACATTGAAGACGAACGATTAGCAGAAGTATGCAATCATCATTTCCTCTTAAAGTTGGATGCAGGATATTAACCTTTACAGTTCATCGTTCATGTGACAATGCCTGACTAGTGGTGTGTACTAGCCACGGAGGACAAAAGTTAATGCCACATATCTGCAGTAGGACAAACTGTAATATTTCAAATGGTTCACCTACTATTACCTTGCTCAAAACGCCTCCAAGCTCTACTGGCTGCCCGGATTCAGGGTCCACATCCTCATCCGAGCCAGACGATGAACTCTTTTCGGACATTTAAATCCAAGTTTTATGTAAAACTTAAGCCTAATTTTATCAGTAGACGCAAATTAAAGCTATCTCGCTGCACGGTTGGTAATAACGTTAAGTTCAAAAGCTTGAGTGACTCTGAAGCTTATTTAACTCAGCTTTATCGTCAACAAAACAGCCATTTACTGAGAGTGTAAATGGCGAAATTGATCTTCGATATATTAAAAGATTTAACCTCTCCAGGTTATCTTGCAGCACGCAGACAGCTGAGTCTGAACTTCTCGGTTTTGCGGGCTTTGTTTTGAAACTGACGTCGAATACTAATGAGACTAGCTAGTTAGCGTTAGCTGTCAAACGACGCAACCAGCTAACATTAACCTAAGCTAACAAGAAACTTGTGGCTGTTCTCGTAAGCTGTCTCAGTCATGGTCGATATGCTCCAAGCTGTCGATAAGATAGGCCTCCGTCTAAATGCGGCACCTCAACTTCAAGCTACAAATGCGAGCAAACGACTATTTCCCTCCAGTGGTTCCGCAGTTTAGTTAGCAGTAGCGGAGGACTGCCTAGCTCGTCTTCATTCAGGTCGGGGGGAGGAGTTGCAGCCACGCTTTACTGTGTACCTAGAGAGCTGTGTCAAGTTTCACGATATCAACACAATACCGGAAATTACTTATAAATTAAAAGCATACTGTTAAATGGACTATGAAATGACCGAGCGATTAGGTTGAACGTCAACTTAAACCTCCTTTGGACAGGGCTATACGATGATGACAAGCGTTAAAGCCATACTTCATCAATGATGGTTTTGGAGACAAATTAAAAATCTAATCCATCATTCTCATTAGAGAATCTGTCAGTGGATCCAGTTTGTTTTTTTAAGATTTCTGCAGAATTACATAGCCTTGCAGTTCCTTTAACTGATTGAAATTGACACTTTTAAAAGTATGTCAAAGGTCATTTTTGTGCGTAGTAGACATCTGTGAACCAGTTTCTATTTTCACTTTCCTAGTTTACACGAATGATTGAGCCAAAGTTTATGCTTAAAAAAGTATACATTATAAACAGAAAACAAAATAATTCTTCAAACAACAACCAAACAAAATAGGTCTAAATTTGTATTGTTAACGGATTATATGTAATCACTATGTAATTGAGAAAATATGAATAATGCTATCGAAGAGTTGCTTTAACTTTGTGCAGCTCTAAATGGGGCATTTTAATTAGCAGTTTTAGATGCACTTGTGTATTGTATTATTGGTACTTATGTATCTACATATTTATGAAATTCATAATGGTTTTAATGGATATCGAAAAGTTTCTAAATTTTTTCACAATGATAATATTGCTTTTGATAAATTTACCCTTTTAAACTTGTAAACAAAGCTTCAAATTCCTATTCCGGTGATGACGCATCAACGCGGAAGTGCCGCCAAAACTGTACTCGAAACATGCCCTAACATAAGTCCAGACAACTGAACAGCTGTGCGATTTAGTACCCGTTGGATCCCATTCAGAGGGAAGCAGTAAGTCGCCAGCTGATATTTTGAGCTATGTGGGGAAAAAAGCGATATCGTAAGCCTTTTACGCATGCAGCAAGAACTGAAATCCTGTTAAATTGGTGCTGACAAAAACAAACTATTGTTCCCCCAGTAAGGTTCTTGGAGATGGAGAATGGGCTGTCATCCACTAAAGCAGAGGGCTTCCTCTCCAGAATGGCCCTCAATGACAACAAAGCTGGTATGGAAGGTCTTGACAGGGACAAGATCAACAAAATCATCATTGAGTCATCTAAGGTAAATGCTTGCCCAGTTAGCTCATATATGACACCTTTCTTGGAGAGCTGCTTAATATTTATTAGCAAAATTTTTCTTTTCTCCTTTCTGAACAAACTCAATAAATAAAGTAATGTGCTAGAAAGGTTAAGGCTGTATAGTATGTCAGATAATTTGATCTGTGAGGTTCACTTTCACTGAGTTCAGCCTTGTGTGAAAGTCCTTTATCCTCACTGTTACAGTACTTAAATAAATGTGCTAATGTAGCTTTTTTTTCGTTATAGCTGTGGTGCATGACTCTCTGCTGTCCTTGTCTTTTCCTTCAGGGTTCAAAGTTTTATGAGAATGAGCGGAAGAGAGAGCAGCAGCTTAATCAGCGCATTGAGAAAATGATGCTACAAAAGGCACAGATAACAGAACATCAGTTAAAAAAAGCACAAGCTCAAGTAAGGCATTTGATTTTTGAATGTGTGGTTCTTCACAGAGGCCACTTAAACACATTTTCAAGAGGAAGAGCTACAGCCCTAAATGTGGTTAGCCCAAATCTGTCTTTATAGGTAGAGAGGATGGCAGCAGAGCTGGAGAGGAGTCGTGATCTGAGCCGTGTGATTGTACATGTAGACATGGATGCTTTCTACGCCGCTGTGGAGATGAGGGACTGCCCTGAGCTGAAGGACAAGCCAATGGCTGTGGGATCCATGAGCATGCTGGTAGGTTAAAATATGATTTGGAAAAAGGGCACAGTTATGACACTGACTTTATATAAATTAATGCTTAAATATGAAGCATGATGGATATTTAAACCTGTGTCTGTTACACTGTAGCATTACACTGTTGCATCTGTACTCTTTTGTCAAACTAACATAAAATGTTTTTTTTTAATGAAATCCCTCACTTTTTTTCAGTCCACATCAAACTACCATGCTAGAAAGTATGGTGTCCGAGCTGCCATGCCTGGCTTCATCGCAAAGAAACTCTGTCCCAGCTTAGTTATTGTTCCACTCAACTTTGATAAATACAGAGCTGTCAGCAGTGAGGTAAGATTCATGGCAAATTGCGTAAATGATATTTTAAAACATCTATTGCCTCTCATAAAATTGATTTCTATACAGACTTTTTGTGGCTTCATGCATGAAACGAACAGGTGCTCATGAATTTCTATCCGTCTGTTAGATCCGGGAGATTTTTGCAGACTATGACCCCCACTTTCAGCCAATGAGCCTGGATGAAGCCTATCTGGATTTCACAGAGCACCTGGAAAAGAGGCAGAGCTGGCCAGAATCTGCACGTACACATCGCTACCGAGCCAGCTGCACAACTACAGGCAGGACTTATTTATTCCAAAATGATCTGTTGTGTTGTTGCATCAGTTATAGACATAAAAACAGGACAGGAGGAATTTCTACTAAATGTTAAATTATTAAGTGGCAAACAGTCTGTTTGCCACTTAATAAAAGTCTGTTTCTGTGGGGTTTTTTTCTGTAAAGGTGAGGAGGGGGATTTTACTCAGCAGGAAGCGAGAGAGATGAAAGACTTCTCTCCAGTATTGTTTGAGGACAGCCCCAGCTCATCAACAGAATCTGAAGGAGTCAACACTGGTGGCAAGTTTGAGGTGTTTGGGAAGTCTGTTGAGGAAGCTGTGCGAGAAATGCGTTTCCGTATTGAGCAGAGGACCATGCTGACAGCCAGTGCAGGTGAGGAAACAACACTTTAATGTGATGATTAAAAGACATTTTCCTTTTTATTTGGGTCTCACAGGAGAATTCAACTATAATAAATATTTTCTTTTACTGTCCAGTGTCATTTACCGTGTAAAATTAATTTTCCTCATTACCCTCCAAACTACTGTCTGCTATTAAGTATTTTCAAATACTGTTGAGACTCCCCTTCAAACATGGGTCATCCTTTGCAATAAGAAAATGACTCATTTTGTTTGGAACAGTGATCATTATAGTTTATGTGTGATTAGCTGCTCATTTATAAACAATATATTTGATTACACTTTTCACTCTCTAGGAATTGCTCCAAACACAATGCTGGCCAAGGTGTGCAGTGACAAGAACAAACCCAATGGCCAATACAGACTCCCCCCAACTAGAGAGGATGTTATGGACTTCATCAAGAGTCTCCCAGTTCGCAAAGTACTGCACACTGTTCAAACTGATACAAACACAGCCTCATGGCGTACCTGGTGATAAAGCATTGAGTTGTTTTAGAATCTAATTGTTAATTTTTGTTTTTATTAAAGGCTTAGAGTGAGCAATGATGTCCTATAGACAAGGGAAAGATGGCTAAGAATAAATCAAAACTGGTGTCTACAGACAGACAAAATGTGTGTTTGTGTATGCCTCTTCAGGTTTCAGGCATAGGGAAGGTGAGTGAGAAGATGCTGAACGCTCTGAGCGTCACAACCTGCTCTGATCTCCACCAGCAGATGAGGCTGTTGTCCTTGTTGTTCTCAGAGACAGCTTGGCATCACTTCCTGCAGGTTTCCATGGGTCTGGGCTCCACATACATACCCAGGTTGGTCATCATGTGCTCGATTAATCCAAATGATTTGAACAATGGGTAAGGGAGAGGAGGTGATATTGACTGTCTTAATTCTCCATACAGGCATGAGGAAAGAAAAAGCATGAGCACAGAAAGGTATGACTTAAATAGACAATGACATGGTTGAATTGGCTTGTTTTTCTGTGAAGATCTTACCCCCCCCCCCTTTCCTTTTTGCTCCCCTAATTTCCAAACTGTTAACTTGACAGGACCTTTAAAGAACTGAGCAAAGTGGAGGAGCAGTTGTCTTTATGCAGGGAGCTCTGTGAGGACTTAGCAGCAGACATGAAGAAAGAAGACATTAAGGTATATACATTAACAACCTCTGTGTATCTTAAGCCTCATTAGCCATACATGACAAAGAAAAATAAGGGATATTTGAGCAGAAATAGACAGCACAAATTTTAAAAGGCTTTATCAGTTAGAAGAAACAGAAATACCCCCCTATTCTTGTCCTCTCAAGAATCAACCGACTTCAGACCAAATCTCGTACAATTACCCCGACCTGTTCATTCTGTTTCAAATCGATTGAGAAAGAACTGGATGGCTTGACACGACCATCACCCCCCTGCCTGGGTCCTGATGTGGCCTTGATAGCTGGAGGAAATGGAGGGCCATTAAGGCGACAGCAGGGGCTACTATCAGCCTTGGAAATGTCTCCCCAGGAGATGATCACATTACTATGAAAGCTCTTTGTGGTGTGCTTCTCACAAAATACATTCTGACGAATCAATCAGTGATGTGACAGATTATACAGACTTACACCTCTTGTCTATTTATGGCTCCTCCATGCAGTTATTATTGATTGTAAAAACTGTGCGGTTATTAGAAATAAGACACTTTGTTTTTCTAATGTTAATTCAACTTTATTTTTCCCCTCTCTGTCTTTAGGGTAAAACAGTTACACTGAAGCTGAAGAATGTGAACTTTGAGGTGAAATCCAGGGCGATGACGGTGCCATATGCTGTTGCCACAGAGGATGAGATCTTTGCTGTTGCTAAGGACCTGCTGAAAACGGAAATAGACAACGAAAGCCCCCAGCCACTCAGACTGAGGCTCATGGGTAATTAGATATAACAATACTACAGAAATGCTTGCTTTAATAAATCTGATGATCCATGACACTGCATGTGGAAACATCAACTCAGGTGATGCTTTTGTTAATTTACATTTTCTCTATATTACTGATTTTCTTTGTGCTTGAGGTGTGAGGATCTCTGCCTTTGTAAGTTCAGATGATAAAAAACCCCTGCAGAAGAGCATCCTTGGATTTCTTCAGCCTGGCAAGTTGGACTCCAGCAGCTCCACCAGAGAAACAAACCAGAAGTTTGAAGAAAATCCAATTCCCAATCACTCCTTCCAAACCCAATCCCTTCCTTGTCCTCCCTTGGTGAAAAAGTGCCAAAAACAGCAAGAAGATCCCGTTTGGACCAAGAAAAGAGTGTTAGAAGGAAGCTTAATTAGCGATGAACCCAAACAGTCTTTCTTTCAAAGGGCTCAAGCCAAAAGACTAAAAATCCTGACAGGAAATGCAAACAAACAAGAAGAAGAACATGGTCAGGATGCTCCTGAGATCACTTCCACAGACGCCTCTGCTCATAACCTTGAAGAGTCCCCAACAAAAGCACATGAGAAGATCTCTACAGCCTGTGACCTGTTAGAAAATGGTCCTGTTTCTCCATCAGAGGCCCATGCATCCACTTCAGGCTGTGGTAGTAAATTGTCAGAAAGTCTCACCTGTCCGGTGTGTTTCAGGAAAGTGGAGACGACTAATTTGAATATCTTTAACACACATATAGACCAGTGTCTACATGATTCCTCCTGTAGGCCAAACCAATATACAGTTTCAGATTCAGACTCAGATCTGGATGTGCAGACTGATCAAAAAGGATGTGAAGTGGTGGAGAAATGGAGCAGAGAGTGTGTGACTGAGGCAGGAAAACACAACAAGACCTCGGTGTCCAGCAGAGATGCTCTCTGGGATAACCAACACAGCCCAAAAGAAGAATCCGTTCAGAAGACTTTGTTGATCAATAGTGACATCAAAACTGTGACCTTGCAACAGCCTCAGTCATGCAACGATAAAAGCAGTATCCTCATCTGCCCAATATGTCAGCTGACCCAGGAAAGTGATGATCTCATTATCTTCAACCACCATGTTGACCTCTGCCTGAACCAGGAGGTTCTACATGAATTGAAGGGACCGACTTCATCTCCCGTAAACCCCCTCTCAGTTACAAATCCCAAAGCTGTAGGTGAGTGTTTCATGAGGTTTCTCAAAATTTATGAAAAAGAAATAAAAACCCTGCTTTTCCATAATTTCATCTTCAATAACTTATTTTTGTGGCCACTTGGGGTCAGCAGAAACAGCTTGTAAACACATTTACATATTGACTTGACAATTGAAATTACGCAATTCTTGTGGAAAAAATGCTTGATTATTGATTATGATTATGATTATTGATTGATTATTTTTCCAAACTGTTTTGCAGAGGTGAGTTCTCCTTTGAGATTTAAGCCGATAATGTGTGAGTGATCTAAAACATCAATGTTGGTAATAAGAAAATGAAATGAACGTAAATTAAGTACTATAAAGTGGAAGGGAGCAGCGATTTGCTGCTACCCTTTAATTTTGTCAGTGTATGAGTCCTTAATTCTTTTCTAAAATGTCTTTCTCTCTATAATAAATAAAGAGATTTGCACCTATTTTGTTTAAAAATGAAATATAATTTTGTTTACGTATTGTAGAGACTGGTATTTCAACACAGACCTGAATTTTGAGATAGATGATGGATCTGTTCCTGTGAGCTACTTCTATAGAAAGTAGTGGTGTTACATCTTTAGAGTTAACAGAAGGAATGTCTATTTGGGAGACATTGTTGACCTCCGACCTTGTTATTCACTGACTGTGACATTGTGTGAGGAGTTTCTATCGATTCCTACGGAGAAAAGACATCTCATTTCAACCCCCCTGGGCTTCCTATGCCTTGGTCTTGGAAATGGCTAAATCACTTTCTCACCTATTCATTTCCGACAATGAACTGCACTCTGGTTTCCCCTTAAACAAGCCTGCCTCAGAAATTGCACTCTTTATATCCTTTAAAAGGTGCTGCAATTGAGTGCTTTCTCGGCGGATTTCATTTTTTTTTTCTGTTGGAAAAAAAGAAAACAATGGAGTTTCTATCTTTTTTTTATGAGTGTCTGTTTTTGTTCACAGGGAGGGACCGTCTCCTGCCAACAGGAGCAAATAAAGGCAAAACCAAAAGGTAAGATTCCAGATTGTCACTGCACTAAATATTGACGTGTATACTCTGTGGATTTAAGGAAGAATAGAATTAACAAATATGTCAGCAAACAATTTTTATATGTATTAAAATGGTTTGTATTGATTTTGATACTTTAGACGTGATACGCCTTCCTCTCCGTCGTCTAAAAAGGCTAAAGGCCCTGGTCCAATCAACACAATTGACAAGTTCTTCAGGTGACAGTCAAACATGCTGGATGTTCATCCTGGAACAAAAGAAATGGAAAATATTTCTATCCTACTGCCTTTCCTTCTGTTACTTGTTTATTTTTGCTAAGCTGTTAGGTCTCATGACAATCATTGCCCTAAAAGCCATATTCCTTTTGAGCTGCGTGTACCTAGTTAAGACCATAATACGCCTTAACTGTGAATTTGCCAGACAACAAATTTGGCAAAACAAATTCTGTTTTAACTCTGACAAATTAATGTTGTATTCTTTGTTTTTTACTGCCAGTGTCATTATTTATTTTTCCAACCACTTGAGGATATGTCTGGTGATTTTAAGACAAGTGTATGCTGTATTATGAGGGTACAAAAGGCTACTATGTTTGATTTTGAAATTATTTAATATTATTTAATTGAGATAATGAGTCACTTTTATTTATTGTATATTAGAATTATTATTCTGCTGAAAGACAAAGATGAAAGAATTCTTCTATCATGTACATTAAATTGAAATAAACTATTTTGCTGCATCTTCACTCAATGTGTTAAAGTCCATTTCCCAATCACACCTCAGACCAAAAAAACTTGGCTTACTGGAGAAAACCACACATTTAAGCTGGCTAAAAACAGCTTTAAGACCATCCTTAATTAGATTAAAATAACATTTGTAAAAAAAAACAGCTCCAGTTTAAACTAGTGTGAAAAGAATTAACAGACTGTTTTGCCAAGTCAAACTTCCCAGCAAAAACAAGTTAAACTGCTCTCTGAGCCTTATGGTAATCGTGTGTAAACACAACTCTGCTCACAGATACCAAAACATTTGTTGGAATATCTTTATTTTACTCTGCGTGTGATAGCATTTAAACGATACATGTCACAAGCTAGTCATGCAATACAGGTCAAATGTGACCAGATAAACATTCTTTGTTACTATCAGGAGTCTCCCAAGGGTGTGAGCTTGCAAAGTAAACATGGATCAGCCCTAAGGCAGAGAGACATAGGAGCACACGTCCACTTCAAGACTTGCTGTTCATCATGTGAAGACAGGAGCTACATGAACCTGGGACGACAGTTTATTCTCCTTCTGCTTAGTGTGCATACACCAGTGTGTTTATATTTCAAAGAGATTCAAAATGGAGAGACAAGTTTCATCTTTGAAATCGATGATCCAGAAGCATCGTCCAAAGAAGGAGAATTTAGACCCTCGAAACTGGATGAGACAGGAGTTCCTGCTGAACAAGTCGGATGATGATGAAGACAAAAGCTTTGACACCAAAGAGATGTGTGAGTATACAAGAATAAAACACACTATAAGAAGGGGTGAAAAATAAACAACCTGACTTTAAAAATAAAAATGTACAGAACAGTGTTGACTAACCATTACAGTAAGTCACTCAGTTGTTTTTGCACTGGTAATGCTTGAGTTAATCATTGGCCTTTTAGTAGGCTGTACTGACTTAATACTATTTGCATGAGACATTTCTTACATTTGCACAAGGCTAAAACCTTCATCATTCACTCATCTCAGTTTCGTTTACAACATGTTCCTGTCAAAGTTTTAACTCTGTGAAATGTTATTGAAATCTGTTATTTGAGCAGTACTTGAGGCAGAGAAGCAGTTTATGGAAGCAGCCAAGAGAAATGATGTGGAGACCATGAAGACTCTGGGAAAAGGCCTGAATGCCAATGCAAAGAATGTGGTGGGTCCAAATAGAAAACCCACCAAGACACATTGTGTTGCATGATTAGAAGCAAAAGACACTTAAACATTTGATCCAAGCCTCTATTAAATAGCTACTGACTGACTTGTTTGCCTCAGCATGATAGGACTGCTCTTCACTTTGCCGTGGCGGGCAGAAACAAGGAAGCTGTGCAACTTCTTTTGCAGCGCAGGGTCAAGGTGGACCAAAAGGACAAGGTGAGAGGATTTGAAACATCTTCATCTGAACTCCTGAGTCACAAAATCTTATGTAATATTTTGAAGTATTTCTGTTTTATGTTTTACAGTACGGTGTGGCGCCCATTCATCTGGCTGCCTGGTTTGGCAGTTTGGAGATACTGAAATTATTAGTCCAGGCTGGAGCTGAGCAGAAGGTTGAAAATGAGGTATAAGACGAGGAAGGATTTGCTCTGTTGTGACACAAAAAGCTTGGACTGTTCTTGTGTTTTTATTAAGAGTAACAAAATTATCAATTGTCTACTCTCGATGCATCTCTTGTTTGTTCTTCATTATCTTTATCCTCCTTTTTTCTTCTGTAGGAAGGTCTGAACATCTTGCACTGTGCTGCTATCAACAATCACACAGAGATTGTAGAGTATATTGTCAATGACCTGCAGATGAAGGAGCTTGACAAAGAAGACCAGGTATATACTTATAGGATTTTTTTAATTAATCAGCTGTAGTATTCTGGATAAATCGTAGAGGACTACCAGAGCTTGCAGAGTAAACGTGGTTCATGATTCTTCTGTTTCAGTTAGGACACCGGGCCTTTGCATTGGCAGCAAAGAACGGTTGTGTGGAAATGTTAGAGTTGTTAATGGATCCATACAATATGGCCTCCATGAAACCCAACAAGGTGTGTATAGACTTGTTTGTTTTTAGTTTGTGTGCATCTGTTTACAGTATGAGGCTGTTTATTCTCATGTATCTGAGTGCACCTTTGTGTCACACCTGCAAGAAACTTCAAAGTCAAACACTCTTTGATGCAAGTTGTTTTCCGCCCTCCCTTCTGCCAGAGAGGGGACACGCCCCTGCACTTAGCTGCCAGGAACGGCCACTTGGATGCCATCCAACTACTGCTGCAGAGCTTTGATACTCGGGATGAAGTCAATATGGTACATAATCATTGTAAACATCCGCTCTATCATGGTCTGGTTTGGAACAGTGTGTGTTCAGTGGCTAATCCACTGCTGGATGGTGGCTCTAGTTTGAATTGATTAAGATGTATCCGACATGTGCTGGAAAATATTATCTGACAAACCAAACAGTGATCTGAAAAACTGTACTCAGGAAGATTTGCATTATTCTGGTGGTCAAAGAATCATCTCATAGGGATTAAAGCTTTTTGATAGACTTTGGAAGAACAATGGTCTAGGTCCCATTTCATGAAGTATGCCCTCACATGGGTGGCCTTTTTTCTGGCATCTCTCCGCACTCTTTCCCTATCTACTGCTCTATCCACTGACCTCTCCTATACTATCAAAGGCATAAAAAGCCCCCCAAAAAGACTTCCCAGGAAAACAGCATGAATCCAAATTTAAAAGGAAGTATCCATCAAAGGAGAAAAAATGAATAATTTGGGGGCGTTAAGTTACCGGGTGTGTAAATAATTTGACTGATCCAAAATCTAGTGAGTTATAGGTCTTAGTTTTGGTCCACCTGAGAAGAATCTTCTGCTTCTGTGACTGTTCCAGCATCACGAGTCCCTCTTTTGATAAATCTTTTTGTTTCAGGATGGTGAGACAGCTCTGTATCAGGCTGCTGATAACTGTCATGAAGGATGTGTCCATGTCTTGCTGGATGCTAGCTGTGATCCCAACACCCTTACAACGGTACACAAGATTGCTACGCAGCTTGCCACAGAGAAATCAGTGACTGGTTGCCCTGCTGTTTATGATGACAGAGTTCAGTGTGGGACAGTTGAGATGTTTTATTTCTGAGAGGAAAACCTTCCTGTTTCACAGACCAAATGCAGTGTCCTCCATTCAGTTGCAGAAAGAGGGGAAACCTCTCTCGTACAACTTCTGCTAGAATACAAAGCTCACCCTGACTTTAAAGATCAGGTAAGCTAACACAAGCTATGTGATAGCAAAACACTCTTTCTTGAAGTCTTTGCTCATATATCATTCACCCATGAGCTGTGGAATTATCGCTAATCTTGGACTTAAGATGTTTTTACTTTCAGCACCAAGATGCTCCTCTCCACCTGGCAGTTAGGCACAGTCACATCCCCATCATCCATTCCCTGCTGGAGGCAGGTTGCGACATAAATGTCACAGATAAGGTATGACCTCACTAAAACAACATATATAAAATCAAGAATCAAATATTAAAACATGTCTTTACATTGTGTTAACCAGTGCAATGTCACAAACTGTTAGAGGTCCCAGACAGCCATGCATATTGCTGCAGAGCAGGCCAGAATAGAAGTGGTGGAAATGCTTCTAAAAGCAGGACTTGATCTGACACTCAAGGACAGGGTAAGACGTCTCAAATACCCTGTTGTTACAGCTAACATCAAGCTGCCCCAGATAATTAAATTACACAATTTACTCACTTTAAAAAAAAAAAAAAAAAATCCGTTGTTTTGATAGTTGCATATCTGAAACCACTATATAAGCATGCGATGTTTAAAATGTGAGGGGAGACTGAATTTATAACCCTACTGTTTGAGTGAAAGTTTTTTTCTTTTGTTTGAAACTCATGTTGGACGTGGAGCAGCAGGGTAAAACAGCTCTGGGTGTAGCAGTCAGAGCAGATGAGGTGATCATTGTGGACATGATCATCAAAGCAGAAAGATACTATGCCTGGAAGAAGGTAAGGAGGTAAAATTATATTCATAACTTTTGCCATCTTCAAATGTGTAATTGGCTTTTCTTGAGGCCTCAAAATTGATAATTACATTCATTCATTTATTCCCAATGGCTAAGTCCAGCTGTCTTCAATCTTATACAATTTAATTATGGACAGTAAAAAATGACTCACATCCCTGAAACATTTGATAACTTATCTACCACTGGTTCAATATCCTTCTTTTTTTTAATCTAAAAAATGTTCAATATCTCTAATCATGCTTGAGTGTCTGTTTAATAATCTCTACCCATGTCCCATGGTCTCTAGGGCTTGTGGCCTTTATCAATCTGTTGACGTGATTTAATTGCCCTTTCAGGCCAACCCTGAGCTTAATCAAAGTGTTCACAGCGAGCATCCGCTAAATTTTAAACTGGACCACCGCTTAGAGACCAAGCAGCTCCGGATGATGGCATGGCGACTGGCGTATGAGCTTCTGAAACCAGGAGACTGGAAGCGACTGGCAGAGCACTGGGGCTTCACTAAGGAGCAAGTGTTGGCCATTGAGCAGCAGTGGACAGGTGCCATAACTTACACTAACTTGGCAGGCATCTCTCAGTACAATTAGCAGCTGTTTTAAATTGCTAACACGTCCCTGTAGTCAACATGTTAAAGATTCAGATTCCTTAAAGTGAAAACAAGTCAATTAAAGGGATACCGCACAATGCTATATTATTCTCTCTTTTTGGCATCATTTTCACAGATCTTTATGTAAACTTAAGTTTTTCTAACTATCCAGCTGTTTGTGTTTGTCCACAGGTCATCACAGCTATAAGGAACATGGGAACAGGATGCTGCTGATCTGGCTCCACGGGGATGAGCTGGTTCAGATGAGCCCTGCCAAAGAGCTCTACCAGGGCCTCATCTTCATAGGGAACAGGAAGGCAGCAGGTAAATTCAGTAAATACATACAAAATAACAGAGGGAATCTTGTTCAGGAGAGCATGTGAAAAGTTTTATAACAAAGTATTCGTTTGTCTTTCAGATAAGATTCGGATGGAGGGAGAGAGTACCAGTGGTAAAAGCTGCAGTATTTCATAAGACCAAAAAAAAAAAAATTTGTACTGATTTGTACCATGTTAACATGAGTTTCATCAACAACTGAAAAAAAAAAAAAAAAGTCAAGATAAAATATAAATATATATTTCAAAATTCAAGCTGAGCATTAGATCATTGCCAAATGGCTTTGGTTGGATAAGTTAAAAAAAAAAGTATCTGTGGCACTGGACAGTCAGTCTCAATTGGGAAAAAAAAACACATTTAAAATGTGATCTTTACACATTACAGTTACATCATCACACTTGTGCATAATTTCAAATAACTTTAATGACATACATTTCAATTTTAAAAACATTCACAAGTGCAGCTTCACATCTACACCGTGCTTTCCTGAGAAAAATTATGGAAGGATACTGAACAATATGAATTTGAGCCCAACATATCTGGAGACATTGAACTTAGAGTGTCACTATTTTAAGTATTTTACACACACCCACCCACGCACGCACAGCCTTCTAAACTCATCAGAAATCCTTGCTGTGATGTTTTCTTCTGGGGTTTTGTACACACTTGTAGCTGCGTATTGCACATTGTGTTACACATTGTTTTGTTGCATATGTCACCTGTCTTGAATTGTTCTGCAACACTAAATTAAAAGAAAGAAAAATTTAAAAATAATTTATTTAAAAGGCTGTATTAAATGTTATCTTTAAAAAAATTTTGTGAGAAATGAGTTGGATCAGTCGACTACTTTGATGGAGTGAACGTGGCACGCGCTGGTGTGTGTTTTTGAGGAGCTTCTGGTGGAGCTGTGGCCGTGTTTGGAGGGACGAGGAAACTTTGCTGCTGTAGCCTGGCCAACTGTTAGCTGTTGAATAAATAACAGAGAGGCTGTTATTTTCCAGTTCAGATAACTCCAGGTAAATACAGTATAACAATGAAATATGCAATAATATTTGAGAGTGACAGCAGCAATGCATACTTTTCCCATACCTGAGTAACTGGGAGATGGCGTTCAACTATCACAGAGCTCATGGGCGGAGCCACACCCATTACATGGAGGTTACTGCGTGCAGCTTTGGCAACGTCAGCTCGTGCAGTGATGCGAGCTGTTACAGTCTTTGAGGGTTTTTGTTGGCTGGCAGTCACAACACGACCACTGACCTGAAATATAAAATTATCATAAATAAGGTTGACACTGTAGTAAAGAAGGTACCTGCATATTACAAGTTTTTTGCTGACCTAAACTGACTAAATCTGAATCATTATTTCATAAGTTTTCATGCTTATTCTACGGTTTTAACATGTGCATCTTTAAATAGAGTCAATACAAAAACATGTGTAATACTAACCTGTTTATAGGAACTTGTAGTGCCACCAAGTGGCAATGAGCTGTGGACCACTGTTGTAGAAGGGAGGACATCTTCTCTGGACACAGAAGCACCAGAGCCAACCTGAGGAAAAGGGGAATCAGCAGTAGAAAAAAAAAAAAAGAAAGCAGAATTTATAGAGCTATAAAGCAAGCCATTCAAATAAAAGGACACACTTGAAATTGGGACGGCGTCTGGAAGACGGGAAATGTTTTCTTTGGAAGACTAATAGATCAATTTATCCTCCAAGAAACTATTTCACTTATGCTATGAAGAACTGTGATTTAAATTAAAGCATTTTTTTTTTTATAAGAGTCCTTCAGTATCTCACCATATCATCTGCTTCACTGTGAGATGGGTCCGGGCGGTCAAAGTGGACGGGGCTGAACCGTGTGGATGAGACAGGACGAGGCTGAAGTTGAGCTGCTGGAGAAGGCTCATCTTGAGGAGTTAAAGTATCTATTGCAAAAAAAAGTATTAGTAAGACAAAATTCCAAAGATTGATAATAATAATAATAATAATAGCTTTGATAAAAGTTTGCGCTAGTCATCTGTCCCTATCCGTTGAATTGATTGGGAACTCTTGATGGTAGACATGTTGTAAATGACCAATCAGAAATTCCTTTTGAGTAGAATGATTTGACATTCTAGACTTCTCTTCTGAAAATATAACGTGTCTCTAACTTGTATGGACAATAAATAAGAGTATAATATAAATGTAGCATAGTAGCCAGGGTGAATAGCACAATTTTGTTTTCTGCAAATTAAAAATTGAATGTAAAAAAAGGTAACATATTACTTCATATCAAATATTTTTTCCCAGTCTGGTTAACTATGCTGCATTGTTTATGAGGAAGAATGTAAAGACAATGTCAAGTATTTTTTAAATCAGCAGAAAAAATGAACTGAAATGACAACATAAACATGAAATAGATACACCAAGTGCAATACTTCCTAAATTTCAAAGCTCATGAATGAGCAAGAAATTTCTTGCAGTTCATTTCAAGCAGTCATAAGTTCAAAAATGTGTTGGTAAGAAAAAGTTGCAGACTCTGGGCTTTTCATGGTCTTAATCATGCTGAATACTTGTGTTGCCATTTTGCACTTTACTGCCAGTTCTTCAGTAATACACTTGAGTTAAAACCTTTGTGAAGGAGTCCTCAGTCAGCACATCCAGAGTCATCACTTCATTAGATGAGCCAGTGATGACTTCAAGAAAACAACAAAGACCCTGTCCATTCCATTGATTTATACATCCACACAGTTGTTCATGACACACTGTGACAGTATAGCGAAATGACTTCAGTCCTGATGGCTTGGTTAAATCAATGAAGTGCAGAGACGAGGATAATAATACCTTTGTGGTATGTTATATGGGGCAAGAATCTACTTTTGTAGCCTTGGGAGGAAGAAAACAGTGCAGCGATCCATTTGATTAAAAACATGGCTATTCACTAACAAATAGAGAGGCAGGCAGTCATTCTTTTCAATTCTTTAACAAACCATGGGAATCATGAAGCGGGGGCTGCTGTGGTCGTCCTTCTGAAGTGTGGAACATGCCGAGAGCCTCGATATTGAGAGCGCAGACACCCCTCATGAAGGCTTTCTTCATCGATTCTTCATAGCGCTCTCGTTCAAGTCGTAGTTTCTGAATCTCTGCCTGGGCTTTCTCTATAGCATCACAGTGCTGTGGAGAAAGGTGACATCATAAGTAACAGTTATCCAATTTAAGAAAAACATGTACCTATGTCTGATAAAAAATTGTAACCATTATTGGTTTGGTCCTGCTTCAAATGACTTAACTTTATAATTACACAGCACCCTGATTGAGCATCAAGTGTTGTGATAACTTTGCTAAAACACCTCAGAGATTGAGAGTCAAGATCCAAGATGAACCACCACACATCTGCTGCTTCAGCTACAGGTCAGTGGTTTGCTTTTTTACCTCTGCCAGCTTGGCCTCATACTCTGCAGACAGTTGGGTGCAGACCTCCTCAGCCCTTGCACGACAGGCCCGCTCCAGTTTGACCTTCCAGTGTTTCTGGACCAGAGAGTGCCAGCCTAACCACACCTTCTTTTTCAACTGCCTGTTGTAGTGCTGCCGTGCTGCTTGAGCTGCATGAGCCTGCAAGGGAGCCACAAGAGCATGAAAATATTCACAAGGAAATAACTACTCCCATCATTCATGACTGTGCTGGTGATGTATGTTTTCTCCTGTGAAGCATTTTCTGTGTCATGGTTTAGACAGAACTGTCATATACTAGTTTCTGCTTTATTCAAATGGCATTTACAACTTCTTTATGACAATTAAAATGGAATCATTTTTGTCTATTGATATTATTATTAGTTTAGTATATAGTAAGGAATGAAAATGAACAGATTGTTCTGAAAAGATGAGAGTTTTGTAAGAGGAAATTTTGGGGTAATTATGTGGCATGTGAATGTTCAGTGATCGGTGACATTCTGGCTTATAGTTCACTAACTTAACCAGATACTGATGATTTGCATTAACCACTACACTAGAGGGACAGTAATACAACAATGTTGAGTTCATTACATTTAAAAGACTATTTCCTCTATTGATTTAAGTTATACAACCTACACTATGTGGATTCTCTCGATTTTAAAAAATAGGACAAAAAGAGAGAGGAGTGTGTTATACAAGTTGGCTGAGTTGAAAGCTTTACATCATACCAACTCTCTCTCATCTATACAAAAGCCTGTGAAGACACCCACCCACTCCTTCTGTTAAACTAACCACAAATAGGTTTTAAACCTGTGGGAAACACCACATTGTTATCAGTTTACCTCTTCTTTAGCTTCAGCGTGCTGAAGTCTCCAGTGGGTGAAAGCCCTCATCTTTTCAAGCCTTTCTTTCTGTCTGTCCAACACCTGGCTCAGGTTGACGATCACCTGAGGGACACATTACACAGTAAACTTATAAGTTTACAAAGCAGAAAAAAAGTGCCCATTATTTTTCCTTTCAAGTGCTAGAAGAATATTAGCAGTCGAGAAGGCATTTGACAGTGAATAAAAATACAAATATGAGATTGTTCAAACGGATGAATCCCAGTCTGTCCTACAGTTTTACAACTAATTAATTCAATCTCAGGCTGGTATGTGTCTATAAACTCTCACATTCTGAAGAAAGCAAATAGAAATCTGTGAAGTCACCTCATCTTTTCTCTGGTTGGAGGTCTCATAGGTTTGTAGTAGCCCCTTCAGACTGTCTAATTCTGACTGAAGGACAGCTGTTTGGGCTGCATGCTTCTCTCTCTCTTTCCTCATCTCCAGCTTGTGTTGCTCTTTGAATGCCAGCTTCCACTTCCTGAGCTCAGTCAGTACATTCGCCTAATGAGGAAAAGAGGATGGGATGGTCACATTGTGATCAGCTTTAGAAAATACAGACAGGTGTGCTAACATCTCCAGCTATTTGGGGAAAAGTGTCAAAATATTAAGACTTTGCAGATATAATTTTAGGCTCGTTTCGATTGATGAACCCTGAATACATTCACTTTATAATACTATTGGAATATACAAAACCAGTAGCCACAAATGTGATGGGATGTTTGGCTTAATAAGATAGTAAAACAACATCCTTTATCCTGGTCTACAGGTCATTACTGCTTTTTAAAGGCGACTCTTTTGAAAGCAACACACTGCAGTTGATTGGTTGTCATCTGCCCTCCATGAGTGAGCGGAGAAACATTAGAAGAAAAGGGCAGGAGAAACATCCATGTCCAGGCACTCACTCCCGCCAAGATCAGACACATGATTAAAAGGTCACTTGGAACTGTGAAGAGTAGAGCTCTCATCCTATTCTAAGAGCCTTCTGAGACTCAAACCACTTACAGCATCTTGATAAAATCTAACTTCATCCTCACCATCACCTATTAACATTGTACAGAGAATTTATTTGTTTTATCTCTTTCTAAATGCCTCAATTTAATATAAACATAAACTGCAGAATACAGTAGCTTGTAACTCTTTATTTTGAAATAATATGGATACCATAAATAGCAAAATAAATAAATAAATAAATAAATAGACTAACTTATGAAATGCAGTTCAGTTTCTTTATCTTAATTCATCAGTAGTTAACTGTCAACTAGTTTGCTGGAAACTATGCAAAAAAAATACTTCTTTTAACATCACCACACTGCAAAAACTGAAATCTAAGCAAGTGTTTTTGTCTTAATAGTAAAAATTGTCTCATTATACTTGTTATGAACCACATTCATCTGACGAGTCCAGATACATGTTTCATTTCAAAGACATTAAAAGACAAAAATGAGGTCTGAATTGCCTGTAACAAGTACACGAGAAAAAAAAAATCTGGGATAAGGAAAATTTGTTTGACAAGTTTCTTGAAATTAAAATAATGTCTTAATACAAGAAACTTTTCTCTTACCCCATTGGCATTGTTTTTTTTTTAACTTTCTTTTGTCTTGAAATAACTTAAAATAAGACATTTTTCAGAACTGGTCAGGTGAAAAGGGCTCATATAAAGTCTTAAAAAAAAATTTTAAACTAAAAAAAAAAAAAAAGACAAAAACACTTGCTTAGATTTCAGTTTTTTGCAGTGCACATATATTTTTAAGTGGTGACTCAGCCTTCTGTGGAGCCATAAGAGTATCTTTGATCAGGTCCATACAAGTTTGAGCCATATATTTATAAACTGTGATAAGAAAGTAAGACTTAGCAGACTAACCTTTAGGTTGTGGCTCCACGTTTCCAGAATGTTCTCCATCTTGCATATATTCTCCTCTGAGATAAAAAGCTCTGTCACAGTGGCCTCAGGGGGGTCTGGGCTGTTTGACCTAGACCTATCAGATGGCGTCTGCAACCTGTCTGAGGGAGCGTTTGAGAGGGCTGATGCTCTGCTAGATGATCGACCCTCTATCTCCTCAGCTGAGAGCAAATAGAATTTTTTTTTTAGAGAATTAAGGAAAACATTTGATATACCAAACCATTTTGGTTCTTTGTATGTCTTAATTTAATTTACCATGTGAGGCTCTTGAGTGTGTGCGTGGCTCAACAATCAGCGGGGAAGCAGGTGATAATCTCACATCCTTGCTCAAAGGCCTTCCATCCTTCATTTCAGTGGCTGCATCTTAAAGAGGATAGAAGGGACAAGAGAACAACTCAGGGAAAGAAAAGATAAAGAGGGAATGTTGTTGTTTTAACCCTGATAGTTCAGTGAAATCAAAAGTTGAGTGAAGATAAAAGTCAGAAAACTAAAGACAGTTAGAAAGAAAAGAAGGTGCTGGCAAGAATGCTGAATAAGACGGGCACTGCTCCTTGTCCAGGAATGCATTTGTGTCAATATCTTAATTAAATCCTGCAGGGGGGAGAAAGCCTGCACTCTAAAGAGCAGTACGGGCAGAGAGCCAGAAGATCATTACCAGTCGTCTGTCTGCTCTCTACATCCCTGTGCACTACTCCATGACAGTTAAAGCACTAAACCTCCAATGAGAGCTGCAGCTGGAGCTCGGCTGAGAGGGAGGTTGATGGACTGTTTAAGATGTGGGTATCTTTGGGGAAAGTGATAGGGGAGACAATCTGACAGACTGATATCATATCCATCATGACTAGACTGGTTTCCTAGATAAAAATATGAGGCTGATAAGTCATAAAACACTATAATTTTTCCATGTTGTGATACCGGATCCTTTGTGACAGCTGAACATTTGATGAAGAGAGCGCCTGGAAGGGCTCAAGATATGTTTCTGTCAGAAAGGCTTAGAGAAATGTGTGTGTATTAAAGTGTCTTACATGCAAGAGAAACCTTAGATACCTGCTGTGCGCTGTGATTTTGGCTCATCTTTTCTCTGGGAAGTCCGACCCTCTGCAGACAGATGTGAGGCACCAAGTCGCTGCATGTGAGCAGCAGTAAGTGTCTCAAGCTTGGGGGTGACCACAGCATAGCGGAGAAGCTCCTCATACTCATCCTGTTGATTCATGAACAGCAACAAATTAGTTTTTAATTTTAAGTAATATTTTTCTTTTAAACTGTTCACAATTTTGGTTATGATTTCAGTTTAGTCTCAAGCTATGCTTTTGAGGCTCAGGGAAGTAAGGGCAAAATAATGTGAGTCTGCTTTATTGGCCAAGTATTTGCACACACTCAAGCACTTGAAATCTGCTGGCTCTCTAGCAGTGGTTAAAAAAAAGTAATAGTACTGAGATAAGTTTTGAAGTAAACAAATTAAAGAGAGTAACACAAGCAGCCAAACAGTTATGGTAACTGTATTGTCCATGAAACTGGGTGTATATTGAAATGTTAGACTTTGTTACACATTTTGCAGTGTCTTTCGAGGGGAAAGACTTGAAGAAGACACAAAGAAACATTAATTGAGTGTTTGTTTCATTACCTGAAGCTCAGAGGAGACTGAGCTGCCCCGATCAGAGTCCTTGGGTAGAACAGGACTTGTTGGTTCCTCTTCGTCTGAAGACATCTAGGTTACAGTATACATAACTGTAAATGAATTGGTTTCTGGATATGCTATCTGCAACACCGACTTGTAATGTAAAGCAACGTGTATCCCTCATTTACGTAGTTTCTACCAAGACTGTGAAACACTTTATTTTGATACACAGCTAAGCAAATTCAACTTGAAAAGCAGGGTAACGTTTTACACTTCCTCTATAGCAAATTCTAGCCATGAAACAATGTACCTACATAAACCAAAGACAATAACTAACGTTATCACTGTTCACTAGAATGTCTACATTTTTAAACGGGTATTCCTCCGTAAACTTACACACTTTATTCGCTCCACGGAGCTACTTCGACAGTTGGAAAACGCTTGCTTAGCCGTTTCAAACTAACCTACTCTTAAATAAAACCCGCTGTGATTGGCTTCTCTTTTCTCAGTATCGTTCTACATCGTCTCTGATTGGGTACAGTGTTTCCGTGGTAACGATAAGCGGAACAACGCGAGGTTCAGCCACAGACGATAAGCTTACCGCTGTTAAAATCACTACAAGACAAATACGAGATTAAGGCTGCATTTTCCCTGTAAGTTCAGCCAAACAATCTATTTATTTATTTATTTATTTGTTGAAATATACTCCCTCACTTTCTTTATCATTTAATACATGGAGTCAGCTGCTATCAGCCAAGAGTAATAAGTAATGTTGCTGCATACATTTCAGGCTCCTTCATTCATAGCAGAGGGAATTCCCAACTACTTACGGGGAAATGTACTAGGTCTTCATGATATGCCTACAGAGGTAATTTTACCCTACTTTTGCTATAGATTCACACATTAACACTTTTGAATTACAGGCCCCAAAAATCTAATCTTTACACATGGATAGCTGCAACCATTCAGAGAGACAGCAGTGTTTCATGAGTAGTCTGACGTGCTGCAAAGAGATAAGCTGATTAAAATTGTCACAATACAGAAAACCTTACCTGTCTTCTAAAGAAGGTGTAAGTCTTTGGGGAATACCACCACCCTGTGAACCTCCCCGTGGCCATGTCTCTTTTGTTCATTTAGGCAAAAACTCACTAAAGCACAATGATTGCTGAACCCCCTAGAGACCTGCAGTGCTTAACAGTATTAAGTCACATATGTGGGAGAGGCCTAAGGGCTTGGCAGCCCTCGAATGGGACAGACTCTAGAGAGAGGAGACATATGGTCCCTCTCAGTCGTGGCAGAGCTGCAGGCAGCACTGTTGGACTGGAGCCTCTTTACCACCTGGCTGAGTGCTGAGAGTACTTCACTGTCTGAAGGTGTCCCGTCAGCATTATTATAAAAGCAGCACAAAGCTGACTTTGAAACGAGGTTACACGGGGATGTGACAATGGTGACAGGGCAATTATCTGACAGAGAATTTAAATAAATAAATAAATAAATAAATAAATAAATAAATAAATAAATAAATAAATAAATAAGACATTTGACCAACCATGCCTGACATGGGATGTATGGAGTCAATCTGGTAGAATTCATATCAAATACATGTTTTCAATAAAACAATCACTTTTCATACAGGCCTTGTATTAACACACTTTGACACATATACACAAGTACCCCCCCCCCCCCCAACACACACACCCACACACACACCCACACACACACCCACCCACACACACACACACACACACACACACACACACACACACACACAGTTTTTACTATTACATGTCTTGACAGGCATATGAGTTTGAACCTGAACCGTGAGGCATGGAGGATAATCCTCGCTGCTCCGTGGGGAATGGATGTTTTCTGCTGAATGACAGGAAGCCATAGCTCCCACAGATTACTTACTTCATTTCAGAGCAGATGATTCACATGCTTTGAAAGGTTTGGGTGATATGTTCATCACAATTTCTCTGTTAAACTGATTTTTTGTCACCCCAGCTTGGCTTGTCAGTTTCTCTGATTTTTCCTAGAGCAACCGACATAAAACTGCATCTCTAGTTTCATTAAACCATCAAAACAAAAGCTGGATAGCAAAAGTATTTCTTTGTTTTGAAGAAGGCCTGTGCATTTTATACATATTCTATACCTACATATATTCACTCTATCCTTGTGTTAGGCGTTGGTGGATTTTAATCGATGTTATTATTTCAAATTGTGAACTATTCAATATTTCCCTATTAAATTAAGATAAAAGGAAGAGATACATTACCAGCCATTTGTCTGAAATATAACACCCACAAATTTATAAACAATAGCTAAGAAATTAGTTTAACATGCAGGAAATAGAGACAGACTCTATATCTCTGCCCACCCTGTTTTTATTTGGTTGCAGACAAAAGGGGATAATATATGATGTTTGTTGGATTAAAGCAAACATTACTGCCTTAAATCCCTCTTTAGACCCCTTTTGTAAATTTCACCTTCCTTTCAGCAAAAGAAATGCACCTGGGCCTATGTATCGAAATAGGATTCAGCTCACACTCTCCTCTCATAGCCTGTTCAATCTGTTCCAGGACAATAATCACAATCCATTTGACTTTCTTCCCTCTGGTATTTTAGCTCAGGTACGTTAGACTATTCAGGACCTTGCAATGGTAGAGAGAGCAGAAATTAGGAAATAATATTCTGCACTTATACAAGCTGACTTTGTTACAGAACTTTTTCTTAAGGTATATTTTTAAGTCTGTAATAGATTTCTTGTACTGTTCCCAGGTCCCATGCTACTGTTTTCTTGTAATTTCCTTTTCTTGCATTACAAATGTGAAACCAGATTACACACTCTGTGTGGAACTGTTTCTGCCCTTGATCGATTTTCAGTCAGACACATTTACAGACAACCATAACTCCTGTGGACAACAACTAATGTGCCGTCATCAATCGTAATGTTATCAACACATTTTTCTCCCATGCCAGACAATGATGACCTCTCTGTGAATGTAATGCTGCCAGAACTCATCCTCCAGTTATTCACAGCTGCCTGCTGTTTTCGAATTAGTTTTCATTACATTTTGATGGAGCTGGACTTCCCCCTTGGGACACTCTAATCCATCACATCTCTGTATCTGTGACACCAGCGTCCTTTTATTTTGCTTTAAGAATGCTCGGAGACCAAATTTGCCAGCACTTGTACATACATCATGAATGCATTTTTTTCAAGATTATATTTACTGACAGAAAATGATTTCTGTCATTACACAGTCATATAAAAAGATAACTGCTGACTGTAGTATATACAGTGTCAACAGTATGAGCTCAGATGAGCAGGAGATCCTGTGAGAGAAGATGGGGACTAAATCAGTTAGCCTGAGCTTTAGCAGTTTGGTAAAGAAGCAGTTTGGTGGGAGAAGCCTTTTGTTTTGAAGAATTCTGTTTTCTCCTGTTTTTAATTAAGCTAGTTTAGATAAGGAACCTGTCTTTTGATTAATTCTTTTGTTTGTTTGTTTGTTTGTAGGTACGTATAGGGATTTAGGGATGTATAATTTTGTGTTATTTTAGCCACTGATTTTGTCCAAAGTAAATAAACTGCTGGTTAAATCTGTGATACTGAGCTCACTGCCCTTTCTTGGGGAAGAGTGGGGAATGCGCCACACAATAATACGGTAGATTAGAGCCCAAAACTTTTTTATATCATACACCTGCTAAATTAGAAATACAAAAGTTTTACACAACACACATACCTAAAAAAAAACCTGGTGAGTGAAATCTTTTCAAATCTTTCTCAGAAGGATTGCTTTGGCAGCAGAACTGTATGGAATTATAACACTGCCACTTACCACCAATATCAGGCAACATTCACTAAGAGCGGCACAGAAATTAATCAGTTTGACAGCTATTCTTTACACATGTCAGTGTCTAACCTCGAAGCTCCAGGAAATAGGAATATGACATTGATTGTATCTTCCCTGTGATAAAAAGCCTTGCATTCATAACCAACTTCAGTGATTGTGTGAATGTGTGGAATAAAGTACAGCAAAAAGGAGAGTCGAAATACAGTGTGTGTGTGCGTGCGTGTGTCCCTGCGTGTGTGTTTGTGTGTGAGGGACATTCTACTGTCCCGTACATTAAGCTAAGTGCTCCTCTGCTCTACAGCAGTATAGTAAATGGAGTCTTATGACTTGAGGGGGGTTTGTCTCCCAACTCCAAATCAAAAGCAGAGAATGTCCCAAGCCTGAGGTCACTGCTTCTATAAATCATCAAATTCAGTGGCTTGAATAGAAGCCTTTTTTTTATGTATCCTATCTCTGTGTGTGTGTGAGTGTGTGTGTGTGTGTGTGTGTGTGTGTGTGTGTGTGTGTGTGTGTGTGTGAGAGAGAGAGTGTGTGTGTGTTATTGTGTGTTGAGTGTGTATTGTTAAACCTTTTCTGTATCCTTTGTAAAGAATATGATGCATAGTGTAAAATCACATCTTGTGTTTAAACTCAGTAAAATATCAGGAGGCTACATTATTTATTACAAATCTTGCTTCAACATTCTAACATGATTTTGTTGAAAAAAAGGAAAATAAGGACTCAAATGGATGGTATGTAATATATGAAAAAGCTTGCTGGAAGTCATTTTTTGCAGTGAAGCGAGTTTTTCACTTAGAGCTGGTAGAGTTTGGCTGTAATGATGTGGATACTAAAAGGCGGAATGTCCCTGTGCTTGCATCAGTCCGTTTCTCCCTCACTCTCTTTCTCTGGGAACCTCTCGCAGGTTTCAGAGGCGTTTGGATCTGACATCGCAGGCACACAGGCAGTCACTGTCTCACACTTCATCTAAAGAGCCTACTTATCACCGAGAGCCTGCTAGGTTATGCAATTATTGTAACAGCATTGTGTAATCTTTGTGTGGTGCTCATCAATAGCATTACTCCCTCTGCGGTCATTTTTGGTGTGCATAAAAAGAATGAAAGTGGTTCACCATGTGGAGACTGTAACTAAAAACCAAGGGATTCACTTCACCGGCTACTTTATGTTGTCAGATTAAACTGCATATGAAAACTGAACAACTTAAGACAAGCACTGAGAGTGCAGCCATGCATTTACATAGTCTGAGTAAAATATGAATACAATTCTACAATTTCATTTAGCAGACATTTTTTTCCAAAGTGATGTAAAACACAAGCAATAGACCTAAGATATATCATGCAATATGTTGAAAAACAATGCATGATACAGTAATCTAATATACTATAAGACAAGTTTTAAAATGATGATACACAACACAACACAGCACAACAAAACAAGAGTCAATACAATGCCATTCCCAAACACCACAGTATAATACAACAAAATGCTGTATGATTTGAGACAGGATGTCATACTGTAGGATTCAGAGTGATATGAAACAATATGACATGAAACAATATGATATAATGGGCCTATAATAAGATACAATATTTTTACAATGCAATAAGATTCTGAATGATACTTTATGCTATATGATATACCTTACAGTTCTCTATACATTACGATATGTTACGATATGATACCTTACAACGATACAACAACGGTTCTGAACGACACAATATAGGCTATATGATACATGATTAAGTTCTCTATGCAACGATGCATTGCATTACATTACGTTACATTACAATAAGTTACAATAAAATACAATATAATGAGATATCACACAATACTGTATAGGATATGATGTGATAAATTCTTGATTTATTATATGGTATGAACAATATACTGTAAGATATGATACATAGCATGCAATACAGTACGAAAGGAGAACGGGGTTAGCTGTCACACTGCTCATTATCAAAATATCTTTCAGTAATCATTCCTACATTAAATTAAAGCTGATGGTGTTGACTTGAAGTGTGTGTCTATCTTATTTCCATCTCATTTTAAGAAAAAAATCCCCCCCCTCGTACAGTGCGTGCCGTTAGTGAAATTAGCGATTCAGATGGGAGACATTCTTGTACCAGGCTGTAAATATGCTTATTTTGGCCATGAAAACAGCTCTTTTTTTGGCTTGGTGTGTACGTGACATTCAGTTCTTCTGGAGCCAGCCTGAAGCGGACACTCGAGGAACAGCAGACTTTAGCACTTCGGCATTGTCTCATATTTTCAAACTGGAGGTTGCTGCTTGTTTCCACACAAACATGACGTGCGGAAATTGGAGGCACGAGATCTGCACAAGAGAACATGTGGCTTTTATGCTTTTGCACTCTCCACGCGGCATCTGGTCCCAAACTGCAGGGGGAGGTATATTGCACACGTCGACCACAGTACTAAGAGAAGAGGTTGTTCACACAGTTTACAACATTCCTCATCTCTGCCAAGTGTGGCCGCAATTTCATGCCAGGATTTGTCAATCTCGCTGTTATCAAGGTGATCTATGTGTGGTGAATCATATAAATGCAAGTATTTATTGTATTTCAGACACAAGCAGCCCCTGCTCGTCCGTGCGTCTCTGAGCAGAATTTAGAAATTTTAAGAAGTGCGCCACAAGGACTGTGTGAGGAGGCGAGGCTTTTGAAAAGACGTCATTCGTCCGCACGAAGCTGCGCGGACCTTGCAGACACGTAAAGCATAAATCAGGCTTAACCACTGGCTAGCTAGCTAATATCTATCTAAAATATAGCTTTCCCTTCACACTTTTAAGCATAACAATTGTTTAGTTATAAACCCATTGTGAAAAAGGCTATAAGGAAAATAAAGCTGAGCTTAGTATTTACAATTTGACATGAAAAGAAAAAAAAAAGTCCTCTAACCGAAAGTACAGCTGTCGTCTGCAAAGAAGACTATGTAGTTGAGCACTGATCCTGCTTCCATAAATTTTCATACCACAGTTTTTGAGACAGCGTCCTCTAGTGGCAAGATAAAATGAATGTGACAACCAACCCCTGTCACAACCAACCCCATTCTCCCCAATACAATTCTGTGGGACAGGATACCATGGGAGACACTTTGCTATTGCAAACTTGAAAACACTTCTATTGCCCCCCTTGTTGTAGAATGTAAATGCACATTTATTTATTTATTCATTTTGTTTCTATTGTATAAATTTTGTTTTCTTTATTTCATTTATTATCCTGTATTTTTATTGTTTGATAGTACTTTTTCTTTTTATCCCTTTCTGTTGAATTTCCGGATGCAGTCTGGAGCTAATAAAATACGGTTTTGAAAGGGAGTTGTTTTCAGGAGATGTTGAGGAATGTGTGCATTTTGTCACACCTTTAGTTAGATTTCTTGTCATAGTCAAAAATATGCTTGAGACACTTGTGTGTTTTATACTCTGCACTCTTTGTATTTTTCTCTGATTACTTTCAATGCTTAGTTCGTTATTAACCACATGTATAGCAGAATTCTTTTATTTTTTATTTTTATTTCTATTTTTATTGGTAATTTGGTTATGTGTTGTGAGGAAAGTTGAGGAAAAATGAAGATATGGACTTTCACGTATGCAACCGTGACAACTTGTACAATTTTACAATTTAGCAAACGCGACGCACGAACGATACGTCGTCCCTGAATGCACCATCTTTCAAAGCTGGCACACTCACTCAGGAACTCGCAGATGTTCGTGAGCTCAGCAGGGACCATCGTTAAAATGCAGTGTGCTGCTTCAGAGTACTCTGCATCAAGGTGAGATCCCAGACAGTCACCACAACTTTTGTGTAAGCAGTTACGGCAATGAATGACGAAAATCACTGCGCAGCATACGAATGGAAACCAGATTCAGATCAACCCTGCAGCTCACACGTGAGGATGATAAAACTTTTTGAAGAAGCAGAGGTTTTGTCCAAGCAGTACATATGTATTATCCTCCTTCAGAGGCTCAGGTTATTTTGTCCAGTAGAAACCATGTATTGTCCTGCACTAAAACTTATGTTTATTGTCCACATTCACACACGTCCGTGCAACAGTAGCACGCTTAAATTTGACCCTTCCTTATCCGCTCAGCATCCATGCGTTGCGGTGATCCGCGTCATTCGGTCACCTAACTAGATGGTTCCATCAGACGGAATTACCTGCATCACTCAATGAAGTACAATTATTGATCACGCTGCCCCCATCTCCCTCTCTCCTCCACCAGCTCTCTTTCTCTCTCTCTCCCTCTCTCCCTCTCCCTTCCCTGAAGTGCTGCAGCGAGGGAGGACTGACTGCATCGAAAAAAAGCTCACTGTCGTGCGCTTACAATTACCTCTGATCTTATTCTACAGTAAAAAAGCTCACAAGATTTGTTTTTCCCGTAAAGCCAAAGCGCAGTCGGATGCTATGGGTAACTATCAGCTCAGCCCACTCTTCTCGCCATAAATGAAGGTAAGTGATGACTACTTTTTCCCCAAAATACATGCACTATGTAGTACTTCCTAGTTGAAGAAAGATCACGTATTTTCAACGAACAGTGTAATGATGAGCTTTACTGAGACTAAGAAATGCTGTGGTTCAGTTATGCAGCACTCTTTGAGTTATTTAACAATCTCAAACTTAGGCTAAATCAGATTGGGTTATCTCATTATTAATTCATACCATCATGTGTTAAAAGTTTGGAGCGTTTTATGGCATGTGTTTTCTTCATCCCTATAAGTCAATAAGACTCAAGCAAAATAACAAATTGTTATAATTAAATTAATAAAATCCACAAAATAAGCATTTAACATAAGTGGTGCACTAAGGTTTCAGTTACCAATTTGTACTTTTTAATTATGAAATTGAACTAGCAAAGTATTAAACAGTGGCACCAGTTCTTCTCTGATTACCTACAGATGTATAAATCTGATTTAAATTGCAAGCATAAATTCTATCAATGGATTTGCGTTCTAGAACTGATACTTGTAAAGATCACAGACTGGAGTCTTGTTTAGAGCAGAGTTTGGGGTTGTGGGTTGTGGGGACCGTACTCTCTGTAGTGCAATTCAGCCACCTGCCCCGGGGCAGTTAAAGCACTCTGCACTGCCGCCAAAAAGAGTAGAGGATGCTGGAGCAGGCAACTGACTCATCCGTGAACTGCACCTCGAGAGGCAGTGAGCGATTGACAGGCACACAGCCGGTGAACTGGAAATCTGTGGCAAAGTGCTTTGTTTGCAGTCTGAGGGCTGCTGTAGTGGTGCTGCAGGTTTACACTGAATGTGTCCAGCAATGAAAAACGTGTTGGATGAGGGAAAGTGAATGCAGGTTGCAGATTTAACTCATTTAACACTTTCCTTATTGATGTCAACTTGATGAAGTTTTTTTTTTTTTTTTAGAAAAAATAAAATGATGCAATGAATAGAAGGAATGTAAATCTAAATGTCCATCTCTATTCAAATCCATCTCCGTGACAAGCTTCCACAAACCTGTAATTTTGTTAGGTTCTTAATGCTGATACAAACTCACACAAGCTCTTTTGAGAAAACATATTCTATCCAAGCTTTTCTCTTTTAAAAGAATTCAAACTACACTTTAGTAAAGCTATGTTGGAAGCTTCACATTAAGGTCCAATCTACACATTTTTCACTATTGCTAACTTGCTGTGTTTGTGCAAAGCCCTGTGTTCCAACATTTGCCTTACATTTGCTCTGATTCAGCATGAAGTGTAAGCTCTGTATAAGACAGAGGTGGTGGGACATTATTTTATGCAAGGTGAAGAGACCATATACTTGCTCAGAAGCTCAAAGAGCTATTAGTCTGATGCAACAAAAGCAAAACCGACTTCACATAATGCAATGCCCTGAGTTGGGTTTAACTTTTTGCACTGTGTAATGACAAAGTATTTATTTGTCAGTTTATAGACCATAACACTTGTGCCTATAACTTATGAAGATCTCAGGACAAGCAGTTTAAGATTTCCATCAAGTAATTCAGATTGAAGATATTTAAATACACATGATAATTTCTTTTTTATAACTATGATGATCAGGGCAGTTTTAAAGTCAATTCTAATATTAATAGAGGGGAGGAAAGGCGGGCGCCAAATGACTGCAGCTGCTTCATGAATCTGTGTGATGTAATAAAGCATGGTTTGCAATCTGTTCTGCTTTTGAAGTTTTATCTTTGATGATGATGCTGGAGCTGTTGAATGAAGGTGACAGAGGAGGCCTAGTTGCTTTCAAATATGCTTTAACACTACCTCCATGTCTTATAGAGAACCATTTTGGGGAAAAAAAAAGTTGATTTTCTTCTCCTCTCTTGACGTTTATTTGTGTCTGTTTATTATTCTGAAATGCTAAAATACTTCTCATACATCCCCCACCCCCACTCTCTCTTGTCCTCTCCCTGCTTCTCCACTCAGACAGACAGTAATGGCATCAGTGTTTGATGAAATCTCCTAACGGAAGACGTCCCGGGCTACTTTTGCCTCTGCCTCTCAGATGAGGTCATGGGTTCTCCGTTTTGATGGGATTACATGCAGCTCTGCCCACTTAGAGATTGGACCTGCTCATTCTGATGCTAATAGAACAAACTGGCCATCAAGCTGTCGTGCATCTTTAAAAGGGCAGAATGCTGGATAGCCAAACCTGACTGAGATAGAAAGCATTTGTCAGGCCTGAAGAGCAAGGGACAGAAACAGTTACACTGGTTGAGTGCAACATTGAGGTTAAAAAAAGCAAAAACAAAAACCTGAAAACTAAACAATTAGAACATATTTTGATGACAATCTTGTAGTCTTTATAACATTTGATTAAACCTCAAGAAAAGGAAGCACACATGTGCCCTTACCCATTGTTTTGCAACATTTGTTTTTTTGCCCCTGAAAGGGCTGGTGTCTGGACAACCAAACTGCACTCAGCTAAAAAATGATCTATTGATTTTCCTTCATGTCCCCATGGAAAATAAAAATTATTGTCTCTTCCAACAGTTATTAGTCAAGCAAACAGATATTTGCTGACCAAAATTGACTTTTTCACTTTTTATTCTGATAGCCTCTTTGCCAATAATAATTTGTTTATTTGCACCCCATCGGCATCAGTTCCTCAGACATTTAACAATGCTTTATATTTAATGCTTCTTTTTTTCCTTTAAAAAGGCATATAGCAGCTTCATTTTATTTATTTTATTTTTTGCCCCAACTTATGGCTTAAACTCCTTTGTAACTCATTTTAAATTTAGCTGTGTTCAGGCACAAGGAAATTTAGGGCCAAATGATACTTGACTTGGTGTTTTTTTTAGTATTTTAAGGAGGTTAAACAAAAGCAGGACCACTATCAGTCATCTAGACAGGGTGTATTACCAGCGCAAGGCCTATTTTCAGCATCCCCACATGGTTCACAGAAACCTTAGATACATACTCCCTATTCTAATTTAAGAGGGCAGTTTTGCCCTAGGTCAGTGTGTGGGAACAGATTCCTTGTGTTCAGATCATTGACTCTGTTTTAACCAGGAAAAAAATGCCTCAATCTACCCCAATTGTTAAAAAAAGTGAAGGCAAAATACCACGTGGTGGTGATTTATTTGGGAGTTAAGGCATATGTAGAGGTGATCTGGCTGGCAGAGTCAGGGGACTGATGTCACACCCTGTTAACCAAGTGATTGGGGGGTTGGGTCAGGTGTAATGGGGAAAAAACTATTCTGCAGTCTTAGGATAGCATAGCATAGCATTGCAAATTGTGTAGAGGGACAGCCACATAGATGTAATGCACATTAAGCATCATAGTGACTTTTAGAAAGAAGAACTTATGAGTTATACCTCATCCTTAGCTTCACCCTTACCCACAGTTGGCTGCCCATAAATTAAAAATATGGAAGTTGGATGTTGCTGTGTAACTTTATTTCTTTGCTGTAGAGAAGACTTGTTGGTTTTTAGGGTTGATGTTGCACACTGAAATTCTAATTGTGCATTTATGTAAAAAAATGTTCCAAAGAATTGTAAAGATATATAGATTTTTAACATTAGACCTGTTGGGTAATGTGTTTTGGAGGTTGTCACCATTAGATATATGTTTATGTAAATGACAACTGTGTGTGTGTGTGTGGGGGGGGGGGGTGCACTTAACAAAGTGCACTTGTACATGACCTGTAAAAAATGGAAGCACCAATCGGTAAAGTCTAAAACAGAGGATTTTTTTATTTGAAAAGGACACTTTTGGCTATTGATAATAACTTTTAGGTTTATGTTTGTCACCTGGACTCCCCCTTTTTAGGATCAAGTAATACATTTTTTTTAAATTTAACAGTTTTACATTGACCAAATCTATTACAACAGAAACAAATGTAAAATGTGTATATCTGTTTTGACCCATGTTTCATCTGTTATCATAGAGAATGTGAGCTTTATGATCTATACTGCAGCCAGTAGGAGGAAAGACTTCGAACATTTTGGCTTCACTTTTGGGAGAATATTATGATGTCTCTGTTTTACACAATGTTTTGGCTGAACTGCATTACTTCATCTCTGTGCTTGTATGGTTGTCTTGAAGGAATGTAACAGCGGCATCAAATGGTCATAATAAATTGATAATGTTAAGAAGTATAGGCTTAAAGTAGAAACCTGGGAGAAAGGCAGAATTAAAAGCTGCCTGGAAATTGAATGGGCAGGAGATAGTCTGAAATCAATCAGAGATGGGTTTGTTTGGGAGTGCTGATGCCTTTCCAGTTTGATTGTGATTGCTCCTGTAGCGCAGGCTGTCTGTGTTGTCAGGGTCTCATCAGCAGCGGTCAGGTGAGGTGGGTCAACTGTGTGCATGGCTGTCCTCTGAGCTTCATCAACGCTGACAGGAGGCCTCACCATACACTTCAATGATTCTCTGATGGACAGGTTCCACCATGATACACCCCATTGGCTGGTTGTTTGGAGTAAAAATGATGTGTGATAGCCAACATGACCTGAAAAATAAATAGGACCACTTCAGTGACACAGCAGTGAGTTCTGACACGCTTTTGCTGGCTGTCAGTATATTGAGGCATCCAAATTGCTTTAATTTAGGATGCAGTAAATTGAAATAAATCCACACATGACAACAATCCAAGATGTCCAAATGATTGTAAAGAATCTGTTGGAGACAACTGACAGCAACAGTCTAGGATTTAGGAGACAACTCTTCTACAGTGAATGTTGCACTAGACAAAGAAAAAAGAGTTCTAGCTCTTCATGGTGGTTATAGAGCAGTGTCTGATGCATCACCGGTGTCAGTGGAGCCATTAAAAAATTACTGTCCTATGTATGAAGGAGTCTGCTCATAGGCATTGAAGTCATACAATGAGCCAAAAGGGATTAGTCGAGTCACCTTGAATCAGCAGTGTCATTTTGCCCAGTAAAATTGCATTATGGGAGCTGGAGCTGGCCCAGTGATTTGTGTCCTCCTGACAAGGCTTCAGTGTTCATTAGAGGCTGTGGTGAGCAGCTCCTAGGCACTCAGGAACTGCACAGTTCTGACCATACACACACATACATGCATGCAAACACACACACACACACACACACACACACACATACACACACACACACACACACACACACACACACACACACACACACACACACCCCATCTCTGACCATGTCCAGTATTCTTCTAAAGATTTTAAAAATGAGCATTTTAAAATTCTCTCTTTGACTTCCCGAGTTCCTTGTGCATTTTGAGTTTAACTGAGTAATATATATATATATATATATATATATATATATATATATATATATATATATATATATATATATATATATATATAAGAGAAATAATACAAGTCAGAATAAGTATGTGGAGGCAATGGGAAGTGAGGGTGGATCACAGTTCAAATGCTTGCATGAAATCATGTGACATCACTTGCAGTGGCAGGCTGGGGTCTCCCTCCTACTGGCACAAAGGGGAAAGGGCTTCCCCTTCCTTGCTGTGAGCGTACATGCTTATATGTACACATGACATGTTTTGGAGTATAAAGGAGTCCTTCTGTGCATCTTTTATTCATCTTGCAAATAGCTGCAATCTATTTTATAAATAAATACAGCTGACTGCAAAAAATCAGAGACATTTTAGAATGATTGAGTGTTTTTTTCACTATAGAACAGTTTCTCAGCATGCATGTACTTATAACCGTTTCCCCCTTTCTCCTTTCTTCGCACGAATCAAATGTGACACTGCCGTTCCGGTTGGATCGTCACTTCCATTACAATAAACCAGCTCTTTATTGGGGGCAAATTGATTTTCAGGCAGGGCTTGTTTTTCAGCTTCTGTTACTCAGAGATGATCTTGAGTCAGCAGATTTAGCATCTCTGTTTAAAATCTCTCCAAACTGAGTTCAAGTCAAAAGAAAAGGGAGAAGAAAAGAGATCCCTGGATATCCAATGTTCATTCTGGATAAAAACTGAGAGCTACATAGAGAATGGGTATGAATGATTAAAGCAGGTTTGTGTTGTCAGGATGATGTTAGTTGTTAGTCAAAGGTGTTCATGATAAAGCAGAAAAGATGTGATTTACAGGAATAATCTAAAGACTTTCTCTCTTTTTGTATCCCTCCCTCTTTTCTTTCTTATCCCAATCCTTTTTCATTCTGTTTGTACTTTACCTCTGTTATTTTTTTTCTGGTGCTTCCCCCCTTCCCCCTATCTCTCTCAGCCAGGCTGATGATTGCTGCAGCCGTCCTGAGTTATCTCCTGTGGTGAATGCGGACTCAAGAGTTTTCCTCTCAGCTGTATCCCTTGACCTACTGATCTCACCACCTGCAATTCCCCCTTCAGCGTACACTCACCCCTCCTGTCCATCTTGTCTTTTCGTCTACCTCTAAATCTCCTCTGAACTCCTGTGAAGACCTACTGTTGGAGCCAAAATGGAGGACACTTACAATAACAGGACTTCCCTGGCCAAGGGGGCCAAGGATATGGTGAAAGAGGCCAAGCGGCATGCTACCAAGAAAGTCAACAAAGTGGTGGACCGTGCCACAGATGAGTACTCATCCCATCGAAACTACAGTCGATTCCAGGATGAGGAAGATGAAGACGAGGATTTCTACAGGAACCCGCCAAGGCAGGATGGGGAGCGCTACCATGACAATGAGGAGGGCTCCAGCGATGCCACGGAGGGCCATGATGATGAGGATGAAATCTATGAGGGGGAGTACCAAGGAATCCCCTCTGCAGGAGACAGGAAGCATAAGGAGGGCCAGGTAGCGTTGGGGCAGCCTGTGTCGGATGCCACAAGGGACCGTAAAGTGCTAGAGGAGGAGAGACAGGCCGATGAGGAGGAACTGGCCCAACAGTATGAGCTGATCATCCAGGAGTGCGGACACGGGAGGTTCCAGTGGCAGCTCTTCCTGGTGCTCGGGTTGGCCCTCATGTCAGATGGGGTGGAGGTGTTTGTAGTGGGCTTTGTTCTGCCCAGTGCAGAGACGGACATGTGTGTGCCTAACTCTAGCTCAGGATGGCTAGGTAAGTCACCGTGTATGTGTTTTGATGTTAGTGAATGTGCATTAGTGGTTGTATTACAATGCAGTATTGGTAGCTGAAGGTATGTATGATGTGCATCAATAGAACTTGAACAGTAAAGGGGTGCATTACTGTCACACTGATCTCATCAGGGTTGTAGTGAAATGGAAAAATTGTCATACTCTGAAGGTGTGGAGTTTGAAGGGCTTTGGCAACAACGGTTCTTCTTGACCCTTCCTTTTCATCATAGAATTAATCACGTCCTGGCAAAGACAGACTGAAGCAGTGCATGACTATCGTTGAGAGTAAATGTTTTTATTGATATCAAAAGGCCACAAACTGTTTTACATTCTCTGCAGTGGATGCTGTATGACTGAGCAGACACGGTAACACACTTTAACAAACATAAACATATAGGCTTATGTATTTGAAGCCTGCAGAGCTCCTGGACTCCTGTAAGGAGACATTATTTTTTCTTGTATGCACAAGATACCAGTTTATTCCTGTTATGTACAAAAGATTATCTTGAGTTCACAAGATTAATTGAGCATAACTTTAGTTCAGGCAGGCCACAAAGTGAAGCTGGACCAACTTTACATCAGCTGTTCTTTACGCTAGCCACTATCAGCTGACAACTTAAGTGATTACATCTGTGCATCTGACTTGCAAATAGAAAAATCTGTTTTAATTTAAGTGCTTTAGACTGCCGGCTCTTGCCGCTTTCCCTGTGAACACTCCAGCTCCTCCTTATATGCTATGTCTGATATTACCACATATATGTATATTGCTACTTATGTCTGCTCTAGTTTTGCATGTCTTCTTACTTAAAATGCTGGACCGTATCCTTGTGCTGTTTCATATAGATGAGGTGTTTCGGTCCACTGGTCTCTGTGTCTGGATTAGGAGGGAAACTACTGTTCCCTGAGTGCACTTCGTGTTTAGAAGAAGTCCCAGAAGTCCCAGTTGCTGCAGGTGTATAATCCATCACCTCAGAGTTGTGCGCAAGGGCTGACTCCCTGTGTCAGTAACAGAAAGGCAAGGACATTAATTTTAGCTCACAGATTTTAGATACTAAATGTGACAGGAAGACATGAAAATGCATCACCTGCACTGCAACATCTGACGCAGAAGTGTTACAGGAAGGCGTCTTTGAGAGTGGAAGTTCCGACACCTTGTTTTGTGTAATCAGACTGTTACTCATTGGACTTCGGGCATATGTTAGCTCATCCTTTCAGATAAAGATTGAAAAAAAAAAAAAAAACCTTTTTGCATCTAAGAGATACTTCAAATGTGGATTTTTCAATGTGGGACAAAAAAAACAAAAATACTATTTTAATTTGGTGTACTTGTAATAAAATAGGTTTGAAATGATATCTATATCGAGGGATCACTGTCAGATTCTTATGAGATGTTGTGTATGGTGCACCTTCACTGCTGTCTCTTTCTAAGTATCCATGTAAACTCTTTTCTTCCTCTATAGTCAAACAAAGTCCTGCAGGCATTCATGCTCCACGCTCTGCTTCTTCTTGGTCGTGACTCCATCCCTCACCCCCTGTCCCTCCCTCTCACCCTCCATTCTCTATGTTCCTGTCTTTTCTTCTCCCATCCTCCCCCATTCTCCTCTCCTTTCTCCTGCTGATTGCCCGGAGGCTCCTCCCTGTTGACGGGAACATTATGTGTGTGTGTGTGTGTGTGTGTGTGTGTGTGTGTGTGTGTGTGTGTGTGTGTGTGTGTGTGTGTGTGTGTGTGTCTGAGCATAGCCGGCATGATTACTATGACCTTGTTGGTATCCATTTGGAGTTTTCCAGAGTAATTACACTTAATTACAGCAAAAAAACCCACCTAAATAAATAAATAAAAAAAAAAAAAAAAAAAAAAAAACTGAAGTCAATTGATGTTTTACAGGTGGGGTGGTAATCCTTTATTGCTTCCAAGGAAGCCCATAAAGTTAAATTTTACCTGTTTAAAATAATCTTTATTTAACCAAGTGGGACAGCAGTGTTCTTGGGGGGATGTGGGAGAAAATTTTAGAGAGGGACTATGAGGTAGCTGGATTGTTTTTTGCAGATGCTTATAATTTTAAAAAAAATATTCCTACAGATATTTGAATAAAATAACACCCGCAATTTGTTTGTGCATTTCTTAATATCAAAAGGATGCAATTAAATGTGTTTATTTAAAAGAATAAACTATTGTAACAACACTACAAAACTTCCTCCCTCAATGCTAACTTATAGTTTTTGCTGTTCAATCTCACAGTCCACTTCTTCAGCCCATTTGACTTACACATTAATCTCAATGCTATGACAGTTCTAACCACATAAGCATCCCAATCACTGCTTTTAACCACCTGAGTGTTTGTGACATCATACACTCTTCCTTGTTTCTCATGAATTAACAAAGGATAAGAACAAACTCATACTTTGCTGCATCTACTCAACACTTGCAGTAAATATATGCCTAGTTAAGGAACTAAAGGAGTAACTACTTACTTATTTCGTCCCATTAAACCGGACTAGTATGGCACAATTAATCAAATTGCAAGAATAAGCAGCAGAAGTGCAACCATCATTTTTGGCCAATTCTGTTGTCTTAGTTGATGTCTCTATATCATAAACCATTTTTCTATTATTTTTTTACCATTGTTGTTTTGTAGTTGCCAAACATTTAAATGTCTAGTGGTCGTGGTAGCTTTACAAACTTGATTGTATAACTAATACGACAAAATTGGCAGTGCCTCTGAGAGATCACGTCCTTGTTTCGAGGGCACTCATACTGACTGGTTATGGCTTCATTTAAGAAGGATATTTTGACTGTTCTCAAAATTTAGTCTCAATATTCTAAATATTTGTTCATTGCAAATTTCAATTCACTGTATAAAACTAACAGCATGACATTAAGGTGTAATGAGATAATGCAGTATGAAAAACACAAAGGCCCAAATAGATGACTGAATGTCGGGGTAGTGGGGGCTGAAATACTGTAAATCCTCCAAATAAGAGTGGATGGTGTGGGAAGAAAGAAGTGGTGGAAAACAAATGCTTTGAGATGATAAACAGGGGATGTGAGAGGAGGAGGGACAGCTTTGAAGTTAGAGAGGAGTAATGGGGAAGGAGGTGTGGGTGGATGGGAGAAGAGAGGAGGCGGGTTGGTGTTCAGTATAGCAACAATGTGAAGGAGAGGCTCAGCTATCATCTCAGACACAACAGACAATGGAGACACATCACCCTATTATTACTTATTTGTTAACTTAGGCTGTGGTTATCCTCCTGAAAATCCCTCCCATCTCTCTCTAACTCTTGATTTAACATCCATCCCATCCTCTTCGGCATCAACACTTCTCTGTTCCTCTCTTGTTTCCTCTCAATTCTCCTCTCTTTCTTACTTTATTTTTTTATTTCCTCACTCTTTGCTCTCTTCAAGCTTCATCTCCCTTCTTCCTCTTTCCTGTTGTTCTCCCTCTTTCTCTCTTTTTTTCTTCGCCAGCTGGCAGCCTGTGTGAGGCTGTGTGGTCTAGGGGCAGCTGAGCATGGCTAAACTGCAGTAGGATCGCAGCATCACTGCAGAGATTCACTACTTGAGTAGTGCAGCTTCACATTGTGTGGGAGAATGTATGTGTGTGTTGGAGAGAGAGAGAGAGAGAGAGAGAGAGAGAGAGAGAGAGAGAGAGAGAGAGAGAGAGAGAGAGAGAGAATGGGGGAAGTGTGCGCGCGTTTGTCATATGGACCAAACCTGCTGCCGGCAGCAATATATGACATAAGTAAACCATGTCTAACTGCACACTCTTATCAGGAGTTCACGGCATCACTGTATTTCATGCAAATTATGTAGTCTTTAATGTAATGAAGGTTGTATCATTACTGATGCTGAGTGACTCACTTTAATGCTTGCACTCTAAGCCTTACAATAGGTTACTTTCATATAGATTGCATTGAAAGCCTGCCCCCACTGATATGACTTAAAGATGACAAAAAGCTTCAATCCTTTTTTTCTGCGGAGGTGGCAGAAGACGGAGGCACGAATCCGATCAAACTGACACGATGTAGTACAAATGTGATTACACGCTGCTCAGTGTAAAGAAGCTGATGACAGCGGAGCAAAGAGGAAACTAAGGCAAATAAATGAGAGGGAGAAGCAAGAAAGGGAAGAAAAATGGGGAGGGGGGGTTATAAAAAGCAAACCAAGACACAGGAAAGCTGTAGGAGAAAATACAGTACACCTGAGAGGGAGAAGGCTGGGAAGAGAGGTACCAACAACAAAGAAGCTGAAATATCAGAAGAGATTGAGAGAAACAGAAAGAAGGAGCAGAGAAGTATCAAACTAACTAGGAAAGCAAAGCACCAGGGATGCTCTCGAACAATAGTATGGTCATTATGGATAAAAGAGGATGGGTGTTTTGTGCGATGCTGAAACAGTTTGCAATGCTAAGAGCGAAGAGCATCAAGGCATGAAATCCGAGAAGAGGTCGTGATGCAGCTCAGCGCTCCCACGGCTCTCAGGGGGCTCCTCCTGGATGTGACAGGACAGCAGGGTCTTCCCCTTCTTCCCTGGTCTACCTCTTTCTCCCACCTCACCTGACATTTTCCGATGGCTCTTCCATGTTTATCTTTTCTTCCCCCATTCATAGCGTTTACTCTTTCTTCTGTCGCTTTCATGTCTTATTTGCTTGTTCCTATACAAATATTGTCCCTAATGTAGTCCACTGGAAAGTGATAAAGAGTAATTTTGTTTTCATCTGCTCATTGTGTATGCCTATGTGTATGCCGTTGTATCATTGCTTACCTTGACATTAACACGTTTGAATTTGTTTTGGATCTGAGCTGATGCCAGTGATTTGGCTGAATATTTGTCATTCCTGGAGATGTGTTTTGACACCTCAACAGCGTGTCATTGGGCGAAACCCTTTGTCCCTGCCTGACAAGACACCTGACACATTGTCATTTTCTGATGGCTCTCTGAGACTTCATGGGTCATCAAGTTGAAGTGTAGCACTTTCAAATCAAATCTTCTCTTCTCTTGCTGGAACCATTTACGGGAGTTTTGTTACAGAAAATATTTTACATGTCAAGAACCAAGACTACCCAGCCCATGAAAATCTATATTTTGTGCTTAAATTCAGGTTAAACTGGGCAGAAGTTTAATGATTAAATACTTCTTTCTAGTCTGCAGAACTGAGGTTCAGGACCTTCATTCACAGCCCTGCTAAATCAGTGACAGGCCAGTATCAGCTCAGAGCTCTCAGGAAAGAGGTTTCATTCATCAGGATGCTGTAAATTTAATTGGTTGGTTTTTATATCTCAAAAAGCAAAGTCTTGTGGCAGTTTGGTTCGTAAAGGATCATGTATGAGCAGGTGAATCCTGACAGGGTCACTTTTACACCACACTGAATGTTTGTGGTGGTAATTCCATAGACATGAGAACTCACAAAAGCTTGTATGACCAAACATGACTTCAGAAGTTTAACAAATATGGAGGGTGAGCAGCGTTGTCAGTCATGAAGCAAAAAAAAAAAAAAAAATCCAGTCCACTTGTCTCCAGGTACAGTTTGGTTTACATTTGCTATGTCAGGAAGCTGTAACATCCGGTTGACATTTCCCAGTCTGCTCCTGCCACTGGTGAGGGAGACAGTCTGACTCCAATCATGTCATACCCCGTTTGCTGGGGATAAAATGGTATGGCCAGTGTTAAACCCAAGAAACAAAAGGTGCAAAACATAAAACAAAAAAACAAAACTTACCCTCTGCTGTCCATAAACAAAAGTATAACTGAAAAACACAAAAGGAAAAATACACAATAACACTGGAACACAGAGGAAAAGACATTGAAGTAAGCACCAGAAAGACTCAATGAGCTAACACAGAGACAACAAAATAAAACAAGAAAAACATTGCACACAAAGAACACCAGCACAAGGGTAAAAAAATGCAATATAACACAAGAAATGACAAAAAAATGTGTGGTTACTCTGTGTGTTCGGTCAACGTCTCTTTCACTTGGCTCATTTTGTACTTTAATATCCCGTTATAGTTTCTGCAAGAGTTCATTCTCTTGTCTTCTTTTCTCTGCTGGCTAAACAGCTGGACAGTTTACTACAGTTTGTGTCAGAGTGCAAAAGATTTGAGATTAAACACCATGTGCTCTCGCCTGATCACTCTGTCAATGAGTCAGTGTGACTGACTGTTCTTGTGGAGAGCTTTTCAACCTTCAATTCTGCTGCAGTGTAGTAACTGCTTGGTTGGTGTCCAAACAGAGAATGAGACTATATCGCTCCAACATCACACTGAAACTGTAGAACTCATGACTGTATTAGAAATTCAAGATTCAATAGAAATATTTACAACCATTTTCTTGTGCAAAAGGTTAATGCTTCATAGACTGTCTTGTCTTTTGGTTATGAGATAGACTTTGTAATGTCTCCTTTTATATTACACTTCTGAATTATTGCACCACAATATACTCCTATTTGCTGCCTCTGCTGACGTCATGCTCAGAGATACTGTGCAGCAAGTCATTAAATTCATTACGTAATGGACGGTCATTAGTCAACATTTTATCGCTCTTTATCGAGGGACACTGAAGAAGCAGGACTCCCAGGTTTTGTTTTTCTCTTGTAGTTTATTCTGTCTTGTAGAAAGTTGAGAACAGGAACTAAATGAAAGAGCCTCTGGATGTTTGGATGCATGACAATTAATTGGGAGGCCAGTGGGTGTTTGCCTGGGCACCACATACCCAACGTCTCCTTAATGAAGCAAATGTGTACTCTGCATAGACGGAAGGCTTCAGACAAATTTAGAATTGAATTTATGGCACCTCCAGGGCGAGTGTCTAGATGGCTGCCAAATGTGACAGATAGCTGAGTTTTGACCCCTGAAGGAAAAGAGTCAAACAGATATCAGCTCGCAGCAGAGGAGAGACCTGACTGCAGACATTACAGGAAGGAAATGCATCTTGCTATTAAGATTATCGTAATGGGATGAATAAAGTGTCCATACAGCTGAGTCATACCGCTCTATGACAACTTTCACTGTCTCCTCTTTTTGTGTGAACTTGGCATTCATAATGAACCATCATGTTTCTGTATGTACTTACCTCTGTCTAGATATGGATGAACAATGTGTAACAAAAAAACCTCAAAAGTATTTTTGTGGATAGAAAAGTCCACCTGGAGTTTGAACTTTCATAGGCTTTAGGTTTATGAAGGCTTTAAACCACACAGTGCCAAACAGTATAGACTAAAGCAGTAATAATGGGCTCCTCTCTCCCGAGTAGAATCATGATGATCAGAGAGAGAAATCGATGCTGTTTTGTTGGAACATTGATCCCATTTGTGACGAGAGAGATTAAAAGAGTGCTGCAGGGCCTTTTGTTAAGTCACCTCACGTTACTGTCCACATTTGTCTCTTCATTGATCAGAGCCTGTTTTCAGTCTATTACAATCTTTATTTACTCTTAAAATCAAGAGATTTTCAAACACAGAGTCACAGTCAGGATTCTTCACTTCTAAAATCATAATATACAAATAGAAAGCTCTGTTTACTGCAAGTAAGAATGATTTGTCAATTAAAGTTCAACTATTCATTATAATGAGCAATATCATGTCTTACATATAGCTGTAGTTAATTTTTCATGTAAATAGCATATTTATATACAAGTTAACATTAACATCAGTGATTCATTGTAACCTACAATTTACTGAGTACTACAGAGCAGTTATTTGAGGAGAAAGCTTAAACTGCTTCACTGAGATGACCAAAATAATTTTCATCTATCCCCTCCAAATCTAACTTTAGTTAATGCTTTAGTCCCAAATCCATGCCTGAGTCATCAGTGACTGTCAAAGGTCCTGGAAAGACGGGTCTTAATCAAGCATGAGTGTCATTTATTTATTGTCATTTATTTGTTGCTACTTTTTTAAAGACAGAAACGGCTCAAAGTGAAGAAACCCCCAGCAATCTTTGGCAATCCAGCCCAAGGAGTTTATTTGGCATAAAGCGAGTCTTGCCACCAACAGTACAAATGGTCATGCATTATTTAGGATTTTGGGTTGGTTCACCAACAATTTGAACATTAATTATCATATGTTGATACTAAAGCCAAACGTGACAAGTTGCTACTTGATCTGTAAATAGAGAACTTTTAGTTAAGTTTAGTTTTTCATATCAGATCTTTATTCTCACTGCCTCCTGGGGTCTACACAATCTATTATCACAGTGAAGATGAATCAGCAAATTAAATGGGAATCAAAATCACAGGAGGTGTATCTCACTATCAATATACTGATGAGAGAACTGGCACTCACTTTGTCTCTAGTAGTTGACCGGTGAAATAAACTCAATAACAAAAAATGTGACCCCTCTCTTCTCTCATCTTTCAGGCAGTGTTGTTTACTTGGGGATGATGGTCGGAGCGTTCTTCTGGGGCGGTATGTCTGACAAAGTGGGCCGCAGACAGTGCCTCCTCATTTGTATGTCCACCAACGGCTTCTTCGCCTTCCTGTCATCTTTCGTCCAAGGATACGGCCTTTTCCTCCTCTGCCGTCTCGTCGCAGGCTTCGGGTAAATCTGATAAAGTGGAGATCGCTCCAGGTCCGACGGAGCCTGACGAGCCATCAGTTTAAATAATTTGTAAAATATTGATTGAAATGATGGGTGACACCACGCCACCTTAGAATCTCCCTCTTTGGCAAAAGATGGTCACATTATCAGTGAGAGTGAAAAATACATCCATGTGAGGTTAAATCGATGATTTTTCTGTGAAGTCATGTATTCTGTTTTAACTAATCATAAATCATTTTGCTGATGTCTAAGAATTCATGCTGAAGTAATCAACTTGCATGTTTCTTTAAAATGAACAGCAGGTTTAACTTTACATGTATTCATGAACTGTCAATGCAGTGATGGGAACACTATTAACAGCCAGTGTCCAAGATGATGAAGCAACTGACATCCTCAGGCCACACAATTTCAATGAACGGTTCCACAATCACAGACTCTAAAAATACCCAGCGTATAACTGACACAGCCATTCTCTTTCTATACGGAAACATGGTGTTGCAGTAATTCATTACATCCTCTCCTTTGGCAGCGTAGCTGTCCCTTTAAGAGCTAATTCAGTAATTGCATCTGCAGCACACTCTCCCCAGAGACCTTCAGAGTAATTGAAAAGGCTGTCCAAACTGCCAATGCAACCTGTGCCCCTGAATCATGGGAAATGAAGAATTTTTATGTTGAAAGAAAAAATGCTTAGTTGTGCATAATTTTTGCTTACTAGTTCTCCTTTTAGCTCGAAACCTGCAGAATTCTATTTCTTATGAGAAAACAGTCAGAATTTACCTATCAGAGCTAAAAGGCTGAATAATATCTGTTACCACTGAAATAAATACCTGCCTCACATAAGCTAACGATCTTATTCTCTTTGGTTTTTGTAGGATAGGAGGTGCTGTGCCCATCGTTTTCTCCTTCTTTGCAGAGGTGTTGTCCAGGGAGAAAAGAGGAGAGCACCTCAGCTGGTTGTGTATGTTCTGGATGATAGGAGAGATCTATGCATCTGCTATGGCTTGGGCAATCATACCACACTATGGTAAGATTTTTTAACACCTCTGTTGGGTGTGATAAGTGATTAGAATGAGTCCAAAATTTCAAAAATCGCACACAAGAATCATATCAATGTGACTTTGTCGAAAACTCCAGGCTACAGGTTAAGGAACTGTAAGGCTTTCCTGTGGATTGCGTGTTGAGGTGTAGCTTTTTCCCGCCAGGAGAATCAATTACTTAAAAGCTCTGAGCTGCAGGCTGAGAGAGGCAGAGGTTAAGAGATTAACGTACGCACAGAGACCATAGAGAAGACACATGCTGAAAGGGTGAGGGAGGGCCTGTGGGAGAGAGTAAGCAGTGATTTATTGCAATACCGCATTAGATTTCACACACAGAAAGAAAGGAGAGGCTTTCTCCTTTTCCTCTGCTCCTGATCACATTCTTCTCTTTTAACCTGCTGTCCCTTTCTTTTTACTGCCTCCCCTCTGCTTCTGTTCTGCACTCTCCCCATCTCTGTGTGTAACTCTGTCCTTCCTTTTATTACCTCTCCTCTCTCTCCAGTCTCTGTCTCTGCAGAATGTTCTTCTTGATCAAGCATAATTAGGTTTTTCTCCTTGCTCTAATAGGACAAAGCTACAGCTAGAGGTGATTTATGGCCAGACCGCGCTTTACCCTACCTGTGACGTCAGCGAGAGGCAGACAGTGGGAGTGTGTGTGTGTGTGTTTGTGTGTGTTGCTGTAAATGGGAGGGTGGTGTTTTACTGGGCTGCAGCCACATACAGGTTTTCTTCAAGGGAAATTGAAGGCAACATCATCTGACATTGTAAGAGGTCATTTGGGTTGACACACATACACGCTCACTACACATGCACACGCTAATAGACACACACACACACACACACACACACACACACACACACACACACACACACACACACACACACACACACACACAGAAAGGCCCTCCTACATTTTTTTTTTAACACATAACTTGGTGTGATGTTCACACGCATGCACAAATACACACACCGCTGCTGATGAGCCCACATACATGTCGAGAAACACACTGATGACTCATAAAAGCCTCGGAAACAAGAACGAGTCTTCATGAGGAAACTCTGCTGTTGGATCTGCTGACATCGTATCGACAGGGTGACGTGGTAGTGGCCTTACTTTTCTTCTTATTCTCTCTGACATCCACTACAACTCTGCTTCTCTTTTTCTCAGAGGAAACTACGTGTCTTGCATACATACAAGTGTTCACCCGTGGTTTTTATGTTTTCTCTAAAACACTGCAGTGCTACAACCCACAGCGTATTGATGTCGGGTCCAAAGTGTCTTTCACAGTGATACCTTTAGGTCTTTGAATGCAGACCTGGAGATATTAGAAGACAGGAAATGATTAAAGTGCACAAATACTGTTTTTTAATACATCATTAGAGCTCTCATTTATCTTTTCCACTTGCTGACTCCTAATGTCTCCCAAAAGCCCCCCTGCCAAACTCACAGCTGGGGCGCTGAAGGAGGTCTGTGCAACACAGACCCTCATGGCACTGATGGAGAGTTTGAAGAGTGTACTCACTGCAGAGCAGGCCCACAAGAAGAGTAGTCTCATGAGACACTTTTAAGATCTACAGATTAAAGATGAAGTGTACCCCCCACCCCCCTGTGAATTCTACATTAAAGTCAATTACTTGAATCTCTTCTGCTTGTGCTTAAAAGGCATTAAAACATTAAAATGCTTTTGGTTAACTACCAAATTCTCTTGAAATAAGTGTCAATTTAAAATAAAAAAAAGTCTTTACAAATGTCTTCTTTTTTATACAAAATCTTGAGTGGACACATGAGGAGCTGCAGTTTTCCTTTTTTTTGTTTTTGTGCTTCTTGCCATTTGCTCCATTTTTAGCTAAATGCGACTTCACTCGTGTTCAGTGTTAGCATTGCCTTTGAGTGAAATATTTAATTCCCAGGCCATTTTTGGTGTATTTGGCAATAGTGCCAGTGGCTCTGTGGCATGCTGGTAGATCGAGGGCAAGTTATGTGGCTATCGGTACGCCATTTGAGCCAGGCTGTGTGTGATGGTGGCTAGCTTACAGGGTCTTTTCTCTCGATGGTAAACCAACACTATGCCTATACAGCTTTTTGTATGCAAGAGAAACATAGTGATATAACAGGTAGAATGTGATCCCACGTCATAGTAAATAATTGCAAACTTCTTAATGCCAGTGAGTTATCCATTTAACCAACGTATTTGTTGGTTGTTGAGGCTGGGCTGCTTGTATAGATGTCTCTTTACAATCAATCAATCAATGATCTATCTATCTATCCATCTATCTATCTATCTATCTATCTATCTATCTATCTATCTATCTATCTATCTATCTATCTATCTATCTATCTATCTATCTATCTATCTATCTATCTATCTATCTATCCATCTATCCATCTATCCATCTATCCATCTATCCATCGTGTCTGGGAACAATGTACACTGCTGAATCAGTCATCCATGAACTTAGTCAATTATGTTCATAATCCCTGTAATGAGATTTCCAATAGCCTGGGTGAAACAGTAACCCCGAGGGGCAGGAAGCCACACTACATTTCTGCAGAAAAGGCAATCTCTGTTGAACAACTCTTTCCTTTCACTCTGTTATTCTGTCTCTTTCTCTCTGTACTTCCCTCCCTCCCCTCTGAGTCTCTCCAGGCACAAACACACTTAAACTTACATGGTGAAACAAATAAAGGGACTACACACAGGCAGGAGTTGTTTACAGAAATCATTACTTTACTACTACAAAAAGAAGGCACCAAGAGCACCAAGAAGTTCAGCCAGGACTTATTTGTTAGTATTATCTCACAATGGGATTGTTACTTAACACATGGGACAAACTTACAGTTTTTCTCTGTTGCTTTGGTGCATTTCTTTAATCAGACTAAACATTCTTATAACTGTTAGTTCAAACTCCATAGCATTTATACATTTGTGCACGTCAAAGTAGCAGTTACTCATTCCTTCCAACAAATTGCAAGTGCTTTTGGACATGCATCAATTGCTTTCATACAATTCTCTGCTCTTTCTTAACTTTATCATTTGCTTTTTTCATGTCAGTCAAAATAAACTATACTTTAAATACTGAATAGTCATTTCCTATGAAACGAATAGTCCTCATTTCATTGCTTGAGTCATTACATACAAAAATGTTGAACTATTTCTCAAAATCTGTCAAGAAAATTTTTACTCATTTTTAAAATCTTTTTTCTGGAAATGTAAAAATATTTTCCCTTGAGTAAATCTCATCTTTTACTGATGAGGAGGGGTAGAGGATGTGGGGACAAAACATAGCAAGAAGAAGAAGAAGAATGGGGCCAAGTACAGTACATAGGCCGATTCCTGATGAAATCAGGGCTACAGTTAGTGGAACATGTTGTCAATCACAGCCTCACATTGCCTGAGGCTGGTTGAAGGGTGCAGCCAAATGTTGGGAGAACCACTGTAAATTCAACTATTCAAACATGTAGTCAGGAGAACAGGTGTGTATACTGGACAGCAATTCAGCACTTAACAGCCTGCACAGCATTGCTGTCATTGTGTTATACATGAAGTTTACAGAGGGACAAGAACTTGTCGTGTTTTACGTTTAGACGTACAGCTTTACTGCAGCACAGATTTACTGTGTTGTAGTGTACAGTAGTGTTGCAGTACAGATTTTCCATATTTACAGTATGGTACTGTTCTGTACATTACGGTAATTTAACTCTGCACCACACAAAATTGCAAGACAACCTCAATGCCAAACAATGCCATAAGGTTGAGGGAAATCCAAAAATTTTGAGCATTTTTACCAAGATCTGACTATTTTGCATATGAAAACACTTACAGAGTAAACTGTCATAATGAAAACATGACAAAGCCACTTGACTTTCTTGTTCATCAACAATGGTACTTTTCATTTTGATGACACTGACACTTTCATTATGAATACTTGCTTTTGAGGAATGAACAATTCATTTTGAGCAAGTGACACGCTTTTGCAGGTTATCAACTAGGTTTTGCAGTTTATACTGATTGTTTTGAGAAATGCACTAACTGTTGTGCAAACGCTAATAATGACGTGAGAAATGCACCAAAGCAACTGAGGAAACTGTAAAACCAGCTGATGAAAAGATTTAATTATTTGTGTATATAGCACATTGTGTTCTTTGAAATGTAGCAGTTTTTTAAAATTTCCCCCAGTTGTTTATAGCAGTTGATAGGCATTGCTTTCAAAGCTGGAATTTAATATGCTTTGAGATTAATTCCAAGCAGCTTTTTTTGGCATAACCATTAGTGTTAACCCCCTCCCCACCCTCTGACTTCCCTCCTACGCCTGTTGATAGATAATGGTGCTGTTCCCTTTGGAGCAGTATCTCCATGAGGCACGATCTGTTGAGAAACGTGGGAGGTCACGACTGAAACAGCAACCCTTTCTGTGCTTCCACCCAAAACTCTAAAAAATGAAGTACATGATGGTGTAATTTCAAGTCTATATATGCAGTTATTTGTACTTTTGTTATGGTATCCTTGCTTGAACTGACATTTCTTTGTATGAACTTACAGTAAGTTTCTCTCTGTGGAAATCGCAAGTACTTCTCTGTACATACTCATTGCACAAGCTATACTAATGAGAGAGCCATGCAAAAAAACTCTGTATTTTCAGGGGAAAGTATTCTCTCACAGTTTCAAAGATATTTAAATGCAGTAGATCATGTTTTGTCATCATCCTACTATAAGATTTTAAAGTAAAAGTACAGCTGCAAAAAAATAATATTTATAATGCTAAACTGCATCTATGCTGTTTATTTACTTGTGTATGAGAAGGAGAACCATATTATAGAATAACATTAGCTGTGACAGTGATATCTGCATATGGTAATTTGTGTTATTAATTTCTCTACATCCTCCCTGCTAATGCATTTTTTGCATGAGTGTGTATTTGTGCATCTGTGTTTTTGCCAGTCTTTAAGTCTCTACATGGGCGTATGTGTGTGTGTGCATGTGTGTGTGCATTTGTGCATTTTACAATGATTAATGAGTCTGGGAGAGTGCCTGTGGGCTGGGATCAGGTGCAACAAGGTTTAACTTAGCAGAAAACACTCAATTCCTTTCCTACACATTCAATTAACCCGTCCCCGTGCACTCCTCTCGGCTCTCTCCGCAGAACCATTCATCTCTGAGCATGCACGCCACTCCTCTCGGCTGCAGAGTGCTTTCATCTAAATGCTGCCCTTTATGTGCAGCTCCTCTGTTTACAGCATTAGTATGTACACATAATAATGCTTATCAGTCTCTAAGATCAAGTGGTCCAGTTCCTCTTATGATGAGAGACTACAGTTACATTCACACTGAATTAATTGTTTTGTCTCAGATACCTCTTAGAGTCATTTTGAGACTTACTTCAGCAAGTATTCATTTACTCTCACTGAATCTTTGTGAGCTGCAGATTGACTAAACAGCCACCTGCAAGCTTCTCATGGTGCACTGAGCTTTGGTGTCTAATTCATCAATTATGTGTTGTTAACTGAGGTTCGGCTTGAGAGCCAATGACCAAAGTGATTAACTTCTCTGGTTTTGTATGCGGAAAAACCCTTAGTGCCATGAATACACTTATGTTTGAAATACATTTTGAAGGGTAGAACATCTGATATTGCTGTATAAGCAAAACGGAAAAATTGAATTCCTCGTGCACCCAAGTAATACATTTTGTGCACCACATACAGCTGACAATATTAAATTGAAATGCTTCTTTGAATCCGTGTTCATCCGATATGTGTTGGTGACTACTTGCCTCTCTGTATTTAGTTTTTTTTTTCTTTATAGTTTTTGAAAACTGGTTGGTCTGAATCAAACAACCAGTCAGGGTTAGCTTGCAACTAAAAGTAGATAAAGCCCATTGTATTATCCATATGATGTTCATGGCATCGGTCTGTATCAGAAGTGACTCTTGTGATCACTGTTCACAGGTTGGAGTTTCAGCATGGGTTCAGCGTACCAGTTTCACAGCTGGAGGGTGTTTGTGGTTGTCTGTGCCCTGCCTTGTGTGTGTGCTGTGGTGGCACTTACCTTCATGCCTGAGAGTCCCAGGTTCTACCTTGAGGTAATGGTATTTTTCCTGCAAGAAATATTCATCCTACATTTTGGATATCTGTTTTGATGATAAAAACTCAAAGAAAGCCACCTCATGGTGCTGTGTCATTGTCCTTGACTGTCTGTGCTTCATTATGATCAAAGTGGCAAATTGAGAGTACCTGAGTACTAGCCAAAACATATTTATCAGACCTTAACTGTGTGAGTCATCCAAAAATCCTGGAATGGCCTTAAATTTCTGTAAATGGAAACCTGCAGTTTCCTGACAGTAGGTGTGCTAGTTCAGGATAATTACCCCTTTAAAGTAAAATGAGTCACCATTGTCATGACTTCCATAAAATTTGGCTCATCCTGGAGATGTGTATACAGTATATCTTACTGTGGATGACAGGATGATGCTGTCTCTGAGTAAGCGACACTGGGGCTGATCCCAATAATTTTACTTGTCTTGTCTTTTTCTCTCACAATCCTTCCTGTCAGGTGGGGAAGCATGATGAAGCCTGGATGATCCTCAAACAGATCCATGACACCAACATGAGAGCGCGTGGGCAACCGGAGAAAGTCTTCACTGTGAGTGTTTTTTTTTTCTGCAGAGCATCATCTTAGCTGGGTTTCCTGATGCTTAAGGAAGTAAAGAAGCTTATATTCTGCCACTGCTGAGACAGGTTTAATGCTTTCACCAGGCAGGATCATATCTAAATTATGGCGGTTCTGAAAGCTATTTCATGTCATTCGGGCTTATCTGCTCAGTGAGCTGCACTCTGGGGATGCTTCTTAGTCAACATGTGTTTCTTAAATTGATCATCAGTGTTTATGTTCAACTTTTTCAAGTCTGATTTCTATTATTGTAAGCTTTCATCTTGTGAGAAGTTTTACTAGATCTACAGTCTAGTCTACACAAAAAAAAAGAAAAAAGAAAATGACTGCCACTGATTATGTTTCTGAATGACACCCCTGTCCCATGGTTAATTTCCCAGGTGAACAGAATCAAAATCCCAAAACAGCTGGATGAGCTGGTGGAAATGGAGTTAGAGTCTGGCAACCCAGTTTCAAAAGCTTTCTTTAGGATTAAGGCAGAAGTGCATGGCGTAAGTATTTGTTTATAAATGCAGCAAAATATTCTTTTTGACCAGCGCTTTGTTTTTTTTTTCTGCTCACCAACCAAACCCCTCTCCTCTCTCTTCAGATCTATCTGAATCTTATGAAGTGCTTCAACTACCCTATGCGAGAAAACATGATGCGACTTGCCATAGTGTGGTTTACTCTCTCATTTGGGTGAGCTTCTTTTGGATGCTATTTGTCCATCCTTCCTTTTATCCATGTATACATTCATTCATCCATCTAGCCATCCATCCAAGTTAGCTCAGACATCCCTGTATCTGGCAACACTGTCCAGCTTTTCTTTTAAGGTGGGGACAGAGACTTAAAGGTATATAATCCCCCCATCCGGCTCTCAGTCTCCTTTATAGTCTCTGCACAATAGAGTGTACCTCCCAAGGTAGGGGCGTAAGAGCCATCTTGAAAATGCCCTAATCACCTCAATTGACCCCTTTTCATGCAAAGGAGAGGCAGCTCTACTTTGTGCTCCCTTCAGCTGTCTGAGCTCTTTGGCCTCCCTCCCTGACTGAGTCCGGTCACCATATGGAGCAAACTCATTTTGTCTGTTTGAAAAACAAAGGTTTCAGCTCCTTTCCTCTCCATTTTCCACTTTATGGCATGTATTACTACTAATGCTGGCACATCTGTCAGTCTAGTAACCCGTATTTAACATTTCATTCATGAACAAGACCTGCACTACTTGAACTTCCCTTGAACTAGTATGTATTCGAATTTGTACCGGGAATGCAGACACATCTCTCTCTCGCTCTCTGTGGTCAATTAACAGCCCATAGGAGGGGCCCCGCAGTTCCTCTCAGGGAGTTTGTGGGCTTATCCAAGTCCACAAACACATGTAGGCAAGATTAACAAACTTCCTGCTACTGAAGACCTTCTTAACTAGCTCAGCAACCTCTGCCAAAGATTTAGGCAAGACTTCCCCCAAATCTTCCTTAACATCAGAGGATTGTTTAGGATTCCCTCATAGTGTTTCTTCTATACCCAGATAACCTAAGAAAAATCAGACAAGTCTAATTCCTCTGGTCACATAATAGTATTGGGCAGTCAGGCTTGCGGCCAAATTGAATTTCTGTCGTTCTGATCTTCAAGATTCATGGTCTTAAATCAATCACCGTCTGTCGATCAATACTTGCCCATTTGCATCTCTTGGAACAGAGACCGAAGTGATAGCAGCAAGACAACAGATGCTTTATAGTTTTTTTAAATCTTGATACACATTTAAGGGTGTTTTTTTCTATTTGACTTATCATTTATTTTGAAAGGATTGTTTTTCACACTGAGATTCATAAGTCTTTTCTTCCGAGGGAGTCTTGATATCAAGCTGTTTTTGACATTAATTGGTTGATTTTAACACATTATTTCCCTCTGATTGCAGGTATTATGGCCTTTCAGTCTGGTTCCCTGATGTCATTAAACACCTTCAAGCAGACGAGTATGCCTCCAAGGTGAAGATCCACAGCAATGAGCGTATTGAGGACTTCACCTTTAATTTCACACTGGAGAACCAGATACACAAAAATGGTCTCTTCCTCAATGATAGGTACGACAACTTAGCGGCAGCAGATTTCATACTAAATCACACTGATCATTAAGTTCAAGGTGTTCATCCTACAAGTATGTATGAAGATCTTTCTAAAAAAAAACAGAGAATGGCAAAATATTACCACGATGAGATAAACCAAATAATTCACCTCTGCTCCTTCAGGTTCATCAATATGAAGCTAAAGTCAGTCACCTTCATTGACTCTACCTTTCGCAACTGCTACTTTGATGATGTGACATCTGTGGGCTCTTTTTTCCGTAACTGTACTTTCATTGACGCTTTTTTCTTTAACACAGGTGAGATTTACAGATTAAAGTTTCAATTTCTACCTGTTAATTTATAACTGTCTCTGAGTTAATCCTGCTCCATCATTTTTCCCTTATTTGTATTCTTTGTGCAGATATTGATGACTCTAAGTTGATAGATGGCACAGAGGTGGTCAACAGCACATTCACACACAATAAGACAGGATGCCAGATGACCTTTGATGATGACTACAGTGCTTACTGGGTTTACTTCATCAACTTCTTGGGGACCCTGGCAGTTCTGCCTGGAAACATCGTGTCTGCCCTTCTCATGGACAAAATTGGGCGTCTGTCCATGCTGGGTGAGAGTGGAGAGACTTCTGTTTGTGTCTGCACTTTAGTAATTGGTTTTCACATTAACTGAAGGTTGTGATTCATGATATGGATGTTTCATTTTTCATTTACTGATGAGAGAGTCCATTTTGATCAGGCCCTTGAAGTCATTTGAAATTTTTTCAGATGACTGCAACATGTACTTACTCTTGCCCCACCCCCTTCTCCGGGTGTGTTTGTGTGTCCAATAGGTGGCTCAATGGTCCTTTCAGGCATTAGCTGTTTCTTCTTGTGGTTTGGCACAAGTGAGTCCATGATGATTTTCATGCTGTGCCTGTACAACGGTCTGAGTATCTCTGCCTGGAACTCCCTGGATGTGGTGACAACTGAGTCATTTCCTACTGTCAGGAGGTGAGAGGTCAAACATTAGACAAGTACATACTGACTCACATTTGTTATAATTTATAAGCTTCAGCATAATTCTCTTCTCTCTGTTTTACTTTCTCTCCTCTTTAATATTCTTTTCTCCAGAGGGACAGGTTTTGGGTTCTGCAATGCTCTGTGTAAGCTGGCTGCAGTCTTGGGAAACCTGATCTTTGGGTCTCTTGTTGGAATCACAAAGGCCATCCCCATCCTCATGGCCTCATCTGTGCTGGTTGGAGGAGGCCTGGTTGGACTCCGGTTGCCTGACACCAGGGCGAATGTTCTCATGTAACATGAGCCTCATGTACATCAGCTGGAATAATGCTTCGGTTAAACCTGGGTATATTTGAAGGGATGCCCAGGAAGTGCTGAGCAAGGAGTGCAAATGGCTTGGTTCATACATTGTTTAACACACTACATTTACCTAATGTTCTGTCACCTACTTAAGAGCTGTTGTGTGATTATTACCAATACACTGCTTCAGAGGGGGCAAACTGCACTTGTCGATTGGCAAAAATGAGTATAATCATCCATCTATTTATCAAAAAGTCTCCAGTGTTAGATGGTGAGTTATTAAACCATTGATTTGACTGTGAGAAAATAAACACTAGGTTATCATTGTGAAAGAGTCCTAATATGATACGGTTCAGGTCTGTCTGAGGTTTCAGCTGTGGAGGGAAACTAAAGAAGATGTGAAAGAAAATCATAATCCATACATATCACATAACTTCCTTTCATTATCTTGAACACTTATCCTGTTTAGGGTCAAAGGGTCTGGAGCCTATCTCAGCTGTCATTGGATAAAAGTCAGGGTTCACCCTTGTTTATTTATTTTAGTTAAATGTACTTAATTTTGACTCTGGGTCTCGGAGTAAAAATCTCTTCTCTTTGTTAGACCCATCTATCCTACCCTAATGTCTATTGATGGAGACTTTTTTTTTTGCTTAATCTACTACTGTTGATTTCTCATAATGTTCTGCATCTTTCCTAAAAGCAATGGCCACAAGCATTGATGCCTCAACGTAAATACAAATGGTTTAACATTAATAATTGGTAAAAGCTGACTTAACTGACAAGCAGGCACAGTCAAGCCCAACTACCTCATACATGTACTCCTAATGAAAATAGATAACATTGTCTGTGGCATCACCCAAAACACTGGCCTACTGATGGCCACTACTATGTTTTATCTGTCGACCAAAGAAAGAGAAATGTGTCACTCCTGGCACGACATAGGGTGTCATGTGGCTTCTGCCAAGGCTGCCCTAGTCACTGAATCTGCTTGTGTTCTACTGCAGCTAAATCTGTGCCTCTGCTGAAGTCTTTCTAGCTACTTTATTAGTGTTCCCTTTAGAGACCTCTAATGTCAGCGTTTGCACAGGTTGTTTGGGATGTGGGACTTAAGTTAAGTGACTGGTTGAACCTTCCAGCTACAACTGTAACCACGTGGAGACTCAGTGCTCGGTTAAAGCTTGAGGTTTTAAATATTGATACAATCTTATTAAGACATGCCAGATGGGCGAAAACAGGAAAAACAAGCTGTAATGAGCGCTGCCGACCTGCTGTATGAAAGTTGGGAACAGATGATCAGACAGAGTGGTCACACCACACAGCTGGATGACAGCTGGCTGGTCCACAGGATATGCTGTAGACCAAGTGCAGAAAGTCAGCATACACAAATATTTAGACGCATCGGTACATGTGCAAATACATGTTTTACAATATACTTAGGGTGACATATTCTTGTACTAGCACACAACATACTGTATTTTTTCAATTTGGCATAAATTCCGATATCTGAAATTTTTCAAAACATATAATTCATTTAGTAAACCAAGCCATTTGCAACTCCTACTCAACCAGGAATCAAAAAGGCCATATTGAAAACTGTATTTTCTTGAACAAACAATTCTATGGTATATTGTACATACAGCTGCTACCATTATTTTCCTCTGTGTTATAGTTGGAGTCAAAATTATGAAATATTCTTTCAATCCAATTGTTGTGCCTCCAGGATCTTCCTCACCTGTTTCATTGTCGTTCAAAGGCTCTTTGTGAGCTCTCCTTCTGATTTAGCTTGTGTTTGGTGTTGCTCGTGGCAGTGACGTGGATTATGACATGTCATGCTGCTTCCTTTTAAGAAATACTGAATGGCCTTTTTAAAATGTGCCTCTCCATAACTGGAGCAGTCTGCTCAGAGTCATGTGATGTCTAAACGTGAAGAACAGATAGAAACTGAATTGGAGGAAAATAGATACAATAATCACGGCTCTAATGTTGATTTGTGAATTATCCGGCCAATACAATATTTTAATTGGGTGTGGATTCCTTTAACACTGAATCTTCTGTTATATACTCCTTTTTTGTAAGACTTTGTTGTTGTGGGATAAACCTACTGTATTAAATTATACAAATATGACTATGAATCAAAATGCTGTTTAAAAGTGTAAGTCAGTATGCATGGCCACAAAATAATGATTAAAAACCCATCTCTTTTGGAAGGTTAATTGAGGGCAATTTATCATAAGAAAAAGTCTCCCAAGAAAAAGGGGCAATTTGACCCTTTAACTTAAATTGGCAGGAAAAAAATTCCTCTAAATGTTATTTATTTGTGTTGTTATTGTTGTTATTATTTGTTAATTTCATTTAAAATTGCCAAACATACTTATCTTCATAATCAATCATTTGTCGACTTTTGTCTAAATATTAATTTTGCTTACTTTGTAGATATGAATGATACTTGTTTTCTGTTTCAAAATTGACAACTCAATGCAAACTGCTTAATAGTTATATAAAACAGTTCCAATGGGGATCTGGCACTGTTTCAGTGCTTAGGCCCTAAGAAATAAGATGAAGATAACAAAGATAAGATCATGTTTCTACTTAAAAAATGTTGACATACATCCAAGGATCTGAATAGATATAGATGTTTTCAGATTTGTCCATCAACTGATCCTTGTCTTGTTGTACCTTCAGTGGCTGAAAGCCTGTCTTCCTGCTTTTCTCTGTATTTGTGATATCTGCGATTGCAGTGTAGAGATAGTTTGTCCTTGCTCTGCAGTTGGCTTCATCAAGGCTACTTAACATATAAAATCCATGCAGGCTTCTAATGTGCATCCTTTTCCACAGTTTGTCCTCATAATTTGTAAGATTTATTGAAAATACATAAAGTGTTTCACTGAGACCAGATAATTCTTACCTTTTTTTAGTTTGAAAACAAACACATCCTCGATTAATGCACTAAGATAAAAAAGAAGAGCCTTTTTCCAGGCACACTTGAATGCTACTTACTGCAGCCAGTAGAAATAATAACTGGAGAACTGATCTGTCTGGATATCACAGATCCTCTCATTGTGTTACATAGGAGAGACAGTATATAACCTTTGAGGTGTGTGGACTTTTGCTTATATTCTTTGTGTTTAAGTTTGTGTGTGTGTGTGTGTGTGTGTGTGTGTGTGTGTGTGTGTGTGTGTGTGTGTGTGTGTGTGTGTGTGTGTGTGTGTGTGTAAATAATGTACATATCAAATCTGATATTGGTGATGTCTGAGTTTCATGTGTAAAAGTTCTTCGACTGACACGTGTGTCTCATGCTTTGTTCAAGCAAGAAGTCCATAAACTGTATCTCTGCTGTACACCCCTGTGTGCCCTTATTCACCGCCCAAACTGTGTGTACGCTTGTGTGTGTGTATGTTCACAAGCTTGCATGTATGTAAGAAAATTTACGTTCTTGTGTGCTACATTTTGTGTTCTTATTGTAAATTCTTCTTCTGGCAGTAAATTATGGCAATATTCTGATTTTGTTGGAGAAAAATGTGAATGTATCACTCTTGTAAGTTCTGTTCATCCATTTTATGAAGATAATCAAATGTATGTGGAGAGTACAGTCTTGTTAATTGCTGAGAAAGCTCAGCCATCATAGCTGAATCTTCAGAGATCCCATGAGTGTGAAAATATATGGAGAAATATTTGCCAAATGTTGCCCTGTGAATAATTGATTAATTAAAAACAGGAGAAACTGGGACTGCAGATCGTGCTGCTTTTGAACATATAGACATTAAAATATATGTTCTCTTGCAAAAAATAGTCTGTGTTTATTTCCTGACCATTTTCCTAAAACTGTTCGCACTCTTTCTTGTTACTCTCAGACATGTAAGTTCTTATTTAGCATTTCCTAATGCAATACTGCAGAAAATCAAGCAAAAACTTGCAGTGTTTTAAGATATACTATAACATATAGAAATAATAAACTTAATGAACAGACCTACGATTCCTCCATTCAGAATCAAACCTGAGGACCAAAGGTGACTGGGCCTTTTCTGACAGAGCTCTGACCCTCTGGAACAACCTACTTGTTCTTGCTTGAGGAGATTAAAATGGCATACTCTTTGTCCACTTTAAAATCTTTTTTAATTCTCTTTAAAAAGCACATTTTATTAATGTGATTCTGCACGAGGTTTTTAACTGAATGTTTTTTAACCTTCCAAATGCTGCTTTTATTTTATTTTACTTTTTCCTCCGTCAAGTGTTCTTTAATGTTATTTCTTTTTTGTTTTCATTTTTAATTTGTTTTTATTTTTAATCTTTTGTTTTTATGTTTCTGATGTTTTACTTCCTTTTATTTAGTGGTGGTTTTCAGCCTTTTATATATTGTTTTATTCTCTTCTGTTAATTTTGTGGTGTTTATTCTTGTTGTCATATTTATTTTTTACTTTTCATTTTTATTTTGTAGAGCAATTTGCAAACCAGTTTTGAAAAGTGCCATAAAAATTATTATTATTATTATTATTATTATTATTATTATTATTATTATTATTATTATTATTATTCAGTAAGGCTAATAGAGGATTGATATGGATGAAAAATAAAATTTCAAGAAAAAAACGTGAGCACTTGCAGTTGCAGGTACAGTACAAGGTATTGGATCTTCTAGCTGATAGACCCATAAACTTTATAAAATGCTTCCACCTAGTGGACTAATTTAGGTATTAAAATACAAGCTGAAAGAATTGCATTTCATTGATAAACTATTATTCCAGTGCGTACTTCACTTGAAGATTAGTTTTTCCTTCTTCTTAATTGTTGTCCAAACATGAGAAAAAAATAATTTCTGTAAATCTTTAATGTTTCATCAAATGATATTTAGGTTATTTAGATATATTAAAATTTCAGAAAGAACACATTGGGCTTGTCCCATATTTTTTTTATTACATAAAAAGTAGCAATTATCTACATACTAAATACTTGCCTTATCTGTTGATATGGTATCAGGACGGGACGTGAGATGAGGCAACATTCGGCAAGAGGTGTTTATATTGTATTTAAGAACAAGATAATTTAAAATACTGAATGAGACATATTATAAAATAAATAAAACAATCGAGAAAAAAATAGAAAAGACCTAAAACATAAAACAATAAGTTACCTAAGATTCACCAACATATCACAGGAGATTAAAAAGGCACTGTGGTGTTGTGACGTGGTAGTGATATTCCAATTTTATCTGGTGGCAGTAAATGCAACAGAGGGCACGAAGCACCTTTTGGCCAGCAGGTGGTGCAAGTTGATAATTGTCCATCTCCTGTCCCGCCAATCATTTCACCTCAGAGCAGTGCGGCGATAACAGCAACAATTTGCCCATAAGTAAATCTAGAAAAGTGCATGACATGAGGACTGTCTGCTCAAAGTGACAGTTGTCGTTTTAATGAAACATTTTACAACAGTTTGGAGCAGTTTCCGACACTGTACCCCTGAAGTTACCCAGCCGGGTTATTTTATCTTTCTATTTAACCCAAGAGGCGTGGCACGTCATTGGCTGGCTGCTGAACGTTAGCTTGTAAACTTAAGTTATTTCCAGTTCAGGCGGGTTCAAGAGTGGAGGAAACGACGCAAGATGAATCATGAAGAAACCACAACTTTACATAAGCCACGCTATGGAAGTAAGTATTACTATTTTTCTGACACTTATAAACCATTGTAACGTTCACCGTTAACTGTGTTTGACTAAGAGGGTCAGATGATGCGTTCAAGCTAACGGAAGGTGCCAGCACAGTGATGTTTGATGAGCAACAGGTGGTTTCATAGCACCCGTGTCCACTCAGTTGCAGGATACCTTCATCTGATGTGGAAGTCCCAGTCACTTTTGGAAAATTACATTAAAGGTGATCAGAGGATGATATTTCAGGTAACATAATGGTGTAAAGATTTGAAATTATAATCCAAATTTGAGATTGCGCAAGCTCGAGTTATAGTCGAACAGGTTTGAAAAGTACTGTTCCTTCAGTGAACCAAAACTGTACCACAGTGAGTATTATCTGTTTGATTTAATGGTGAATGGTGGCAGACAGCATATCAGGCTGTCCACACATAAGGCATTTTCTCATAGGTTAACCATTAACTGTGGATTTAGCTGCTGTTGAGAAATGTATAACAGAGTACACGAGTGTCTTAAGTTTGTGAGGGAGCTATAGCTGATATAAAACAGCTCCAAAGTCTCCAAAACACTGAGTCAGAGTTGATTGTATGGATCCTGTTATTGACCCACATCTGTGGTCAAAGTACAACTTGTGGAGATAAGACCAATCAATTGTGTCATCATTGCAAACTTTTTGTGTCTGACTTGGCTTAGTGAATTTCAGAGATCAACTTTGTTCTGTTCTACGAACAGTCACTTCTTGCTTGTGCAGGGTTTTATGAATGTGGATTTGAAGGAGGTGTGTCTCTGGAAAAACAGTTCAAATAGTGAACAGTTTGTTGCAGAGAAAGTGACATAGAGGAGAACCAAAGGGCTGCCTATGTTGGCCATGTTAGTGTGAAACAGGGGAGTCACTTTGCCCTAGATTTGCAAGGGCTGTTGTGGTAGAGTTACTCCTGAAATAATTTCACGAAATGACAGAGTAACCCTGTATTTTTTTATTCCGTTGCTGTAAAATAACCCAACCTCTAAAACAAAAAGTAGTGTTGATTAGTAGTTTCCCCTCTGGACCTCCCAAAAGGTTTGGTAGAAATAATCCTTCTGACAAACAAAAGCCTGAGTAATGAACACAGGAGCCTTTAACTCAGGTCCAGTGATTCTGTAGCAAAAAAAAAAAAAAAAAAAAAAGGATAAACCCAGAGGGTTAAAAATATAACTCTAAGTTTAAGAGTGCAGACAGGCTCTTCCAGGAAGTGTGAGTGAGTCATCAGAGGAGGTAGCATGTAATGGCTGCTTGGGGGTAGATCTGGCCCTGAGATGAATGTTCATACACATTTGCATTCATGTAAACTGCACAGCTGGGCCAATGATCTGTAGTTGGGTGCTTGAACACTGCGCTGAGTGTTCAGCACAGACTGTATCACCCAGGAGTCTGTCATCAGATGACCCATTTTGTATGAGTTTAAATATGCAAGTGTGTTGCCCGTCTCCTCTTACATGTGGGAATTATGTCGACCCTCTTTGGAGACCTGCTCAACGGATGTTTGTGCAGGTGGTTGGTGAAGAGACAGAATTTAGAAGAACAGTGACGACACTGAACAGAAAGTAAAACAGCGGGGAATTATTTTCCTCGACCCAACGCTGAGATCAACGAACACAAAAAATGTCACCAGAGAATTCAGGCACGGTTTGCAGGATTTTTTGGTTTGATTGAATGCTCAGTTGATGAACAATAACTGCAGCAGTGTTACAGACCCTTGGCTTTACTTTGCTGGAATATTTTGAAAAGCAGAATGGACTGTTCATATTTTACACCTTCACATTACGGTTAAGGTCAATTTTGACCAGGACCAAGAAATCCCTTAAAGAGGGCAAATTATTATACCATAACAAATCATAATTATTAATATTAATTCAACTTTTAACACTTATAACACAAATATTATATAATAAAATGCAATTAAACTGGTCTCTGCATTCAAATCATTGGCAGGAAACTTAACTGAAATCTGTTTTTCACCCACATGGTAGATTTAAGATCCACCTCAAAAAAAGTGGGCCAAAATAGCCTCAGTGTACAAAAGGTTGTAGCACCTGCACAGAAGTATACAATGTTAAAATTTTTTCAATTTCAGGCTAAAAGAGTGAATTTAAGAGTATATTTATTGCTTTCAAATGTTAAAATAGGTCAAATTTGACCCAGACAGTATGTAAGGGTTAATAGAGGGTCATTTCAACAGACCATAGTTGGATTTGCTGAACTGTTTGATGTATAATTCTGCCTCCTTTATGGCATTTTACAGAGATTGTTCAGGTAAATGAATCTGCAGGTCTAACCAGTTTAACTAGGCATCACTAGAAGAGATAATCTTCATGTAACCCATGGACATATGAAAGACTGCCAGTGTTTGTTTGCGTTCACATGTTTATACAGTTTGTGTTTGACTTACTTGATGTCCCACGCCCAAGAAGAGCTTAAGCAAGAAAACTGTTATTGTTGCCAAACTCAAACCCAGGGTATGATCTGTGATCTAAAGGGAGAAATCCTCAACTCAAAGTTAGCCACTGAACCCAAGATTGTACCTCCAGTCAGCCAGAAATAAAGAGATCTGATTGGATTAGATGGGAGTAAGAGGCGTTTGAGGGGAGGAGATCTCATTAAGCTGCAGGTGAAGGTTAACTCACAGTTGAAGTCACTTGACCGTTCAGCCCCCTACTAAGTCCACTTTGTCATGGATATTTGAAAAACAATCTTTAGCATCACCATTTCAGTGATCCCTGCATGTACCACTGAAACTGAATCATTTAAAGTTCTAGTAAAATAAACCCTTAATGTCAGGCTCCTTAGATTCCTTATTTTTTAAAAGTCATTTTAACAGAAAAAAGTCATTAGTGTAAATCCTGTTCAGTGTTATCTTTTGTTGCATGTTACTTTGAACAGCATTTTAACTCGGTGAAGTGCTCTTATACAGTGTTTTTTCGCACAAAATAAAACAGCTGATTAATTCAAAACTTCTCTTTTGCAGCCATTCAGGATGATGAGCGTTTATCAGCAGAGGAGATGGATGAGAGGAGACGACAGAACATCGCCTACGAGTACCTGTGTCACCTGGAGGAGGCTAAACAGTAAGATGTGCAAGGTTCCAACAAAATGAGGAGAGTAGGGGAAAATACTTCCCAGAATAGAGCAGGCAAAGAGCACAAGATGAATTTGGGCAGCCACTTCCACTTTGACAGATGCTTTGTTATATTTCAGAGCACACACGTGTGTCTGTTAAATTTTTTTCATTTTTTAAAGCAGAAGTGAATGGCTCTCCATCATAAAATGTGGGGAAAAAAAGGAGAGATGCTACAAAGTTCAAGTTTCATTTTGGAAAAATGAAATTCAGTCCCCTGTTTTTGTTCCTAAACAGCAGCAGGGTGTGGATAAGAAGTCTGAGACTGAAGTAACCTATCCAAAAATGTGGACTGATAAGATTATGTCTCAGCATTTCTCTAAGGTGCTGCTGTCTTATTAGCACACTATTATTGTTTGATCATTCTCCATGAGTGACTCAATTCAGCAACACAGACAGCAGCTGGTAAAGAATAAAGAGTGTACAAACACCAGACAATGGAGAAGTGAACAGAGTGCTTTTATTTTTGCCAACCTTTATGCTTTTATTTTATGCCACCCTATAAATGTTTTCTAGACAACCCTCCCTGCCTCAATGTTTATAGCACATTTACTAACATCTATGAAATGCCTTTTTGGGAGAGACTTTGCATATTTTAGCAAGACAACACCATATTACATTCTACACGTATTACAACAATATGGTTCGGAATAGAAGAATCTGGCGGTTAGTTGTTGAAAACATTCGACACTTCATAAAACAAAAAATGTGATGGAGCCCTGAACTGAGCAGCCAGACCAGAAACTTTTTTTTGCATCATTCTTTTTTGGTACTTGGTGTTTACATCAAGTTTTTAATTTGTTTATATTTTTTTTCATGACATTATACTAGTCACTTTCAGTATATGTTGTCTGTGCACTATTTGTAATCACATACAGGATTTAAATTAATCGCAAACAATCAAATTCTGCTCAATATTGTAGAGTAGTGTAGTATTCGAATTTTTAAAACACTTATGCAGAAATAAGAACAGCAGGGTGTGATGAAAACAGACTCGTTCTTATACGGTGCAGGAATAAGAGCTAAAATGAAACCACTTCCTGTCTTCCTCTACAACATCAGAACAAACAGAAACAGGAAGTGGAACCCTGCAGTTCTCATTGCAGAGATTTTGTAACACCCCACCCTGTCACAGAGAGATTATTTATCATGATTGATTATTTATCCATTGACAAGATGTACACTGTTGAACAAACATGTATCTTTGGCATGCTATTTGTAAGTGTGTGTGCACATCAAGCAGCCGCCTTTACACCAGAATTTCCTCACAGATTATATTTTAACAACTAAACTTGCACTTTGACTTAGTAGTAACCTGAAGAGTGTACAATATCTACTTATGTCACGGGTTTATAAGGGTCTCCAGGGGCAGTTAAGTTGAGCCACAGGTTCAGAACTCCATAGAGTTCTGTTTGAGCTGCACTGCAACTTAAGAAAACACTGCAAAAAGACAAAACACAAGCAAATTAAGAAAAACATCTTCATCAATTTGACAACACACGCCTAGCATTAAGAAATGCACTGCAAAGACCACAACACAACGCAACACATCAGAAAAATGGGCTGCAAAAAGACAGCATCACAATGGAAGTTTCCAGAGGACACTTAAAATTGATGCACACATCCAGCCAAGGTTGTTGTTGATGCAGATTTTGAGTTAAAGCCCTATAAAGCCCCTCTTTCTGTCAGTGGTGGGAGATAAAAAAAATAAGTGTTTTTAATTTATTTTAACATTGTGATCGCATGATTCAGATATTAGCATATTGGCTAATACTGGACAGGTGCGTTACTTTTAAGTGTCCTCTGGAAACTCCTCCGATGTGTTGCAGGCTATTTGCAGTGTGTTTTTCTAAATGCTGTACAGGTGTTGTCAAATTGATGAAGATGTTTCTTAATTTGCGTTTTTACATGTGCTCTGTTAAGCTGCAGGACTGTGAGCTCTCAGGGCCACCGTAGAAACATGCTTTCATAAGTCTCTGTAGTCAACTGTAGTCCACTCAATAGTCTGACCCATCCACAATCCTGTCTGTTGTGGAATGGAACCACTATTCTGGGAATGTTTCAAATTAGATTAGGATTAGGACACACACCTAATGAAGCTGTCAACTACAGAAAGCATGGGATTAGGTTCTGCTCCCTCTCTGAGGTCAGAAGTCTGCAGTCACTGGATTACGCTAACCATGAGGACTCTATTCATCTATTTACACCAGGGTTAAGATAGAAATGGTTTGAATAGCAAACCATGTTAACATGTAAACATTGCAGATACACTCATGCATAATAAAGAACAGTGGATGTTTTGGTGGATGCTACATAGGACAGGATGAATGCAGCAGAATGGTGTCATTCTTTGATTTTTGTGAAGTTTATGATCCCCTGCTGCAGTAAACTATTGATATGTCTGTTTTATCCCTCACTCCATTCACTGACTCCTCCATTTCTGGGTCAGAAAGTTTCTTTTCCTTGTCTGAACTTTTGGTTTTTGCTGCGATCCAGCTTTAGAAACCTTGAACCTGCCCTCTCGTTTGTATGTATTTTTCATTCACGAGGTGCTGTGCATTGGTTGATTATGGGAATTCCAGGGGCGGAATTTTGTGGCTTCTCTACTTGCACACTTCTCAAAGTAGATCCTGATTTATAAAAGGAGCATTGCGTGCAGTTGTGTTTACGAACAGTTCTATAAATAATTAAATATTAAATAATAAATAATTTTGTGCACACACCATATCCGGGTTCTTGGCGCACGTACAGTTTTAGTAAGGATTCTACTAGGGATGCTCTAGATACTAGATACCAGTGTCTGCATGCCCTACTATGGGATAAGACTGGTAAGGTTTTGGGTGAAAGGCAAAAATAAGTACATATGGAGTTACTGAAGTTGATATTTATTAAAACTATAAAGTGCTGAAATGTTTACTAGGAGTTTGGTAAAAAAAATGCTTCAGAATTTACAGAAATTAACATTCAGTCATAAACTTTTACACCCTGTAGACTGCAGCAAAAAACAGAGAAAGAGCATCAGAGGTAACAGTCAAGTACAAAACTGTCACACAACTGTTGTAACATACTGTTAACAAAGTGACAAAATAGTGCAAACAAATTTGTTTGATTTAATCATAATTTAACCTTAGTGTCAAGTTCTCTGAGTGATGACAAAAATTCTAGTAAATAATATGAGAGCACCTATTAAAAAAGGCACAGAGCTGGTTGCCTGGATTGGCATCACGGAGGCATTTGTGTTTGTGATGGTTTTATAAGTCTTTTTTTTCATGGTTGTCAAGATGAATGTATTTCTCAAGTTTAATATCAAGTAAATACATTTTAAATTTAAGATTTAACAAGTATAGCTGCTAAAGTATTTGCAAGGTTAAATTGTAATAAATTAAATTGATATTTATAACAGTGCTCAGCTGTTGTTTTATTTGGATTTTTGTGACCTTTAGCTGTCTCTCTCCCTTTTTTTTTACTGGGGTCCTGACCTGCATTCACTCATCGTACTTTTCTCTGTTGTTTCAGGTGTTAATACGCATTAGTTGTGTTGCTATGTAATGCAGTGACTTTAAATTTGAAAGTTTTGCTGCACACTTCTCTCACTTCAACATCGTACCTGTACCCAAAATATTCCTAGACAACAGATGTTGAGTTTTTTATTTTTAATGTAAGTTCAGCATCGGCTTGCTTGTCGGTCTCCTGCTTGTCGGCATCAGTGTTGGTCATAGCGCTTTTCAAACATGCTGCGGGCACACACACAAATGCTCTGTCAGAGCAGCTGATAGGTGTAACTAAACAGACTTCAAGCAGATGAATAAGTCCACATTAATTCTAATTGCAGCCTTTTGTAAACTCATTTGCAATTCCAGTTAGATTAATCATGTAGCACCCTTCCCGAAACACACAACCATCAAATACAAACAAGTACACAGACAGTATTTTATGAAGTGAGACTTTGTACTCATAGAGGAGAGTCAACAGTGGCTCCATATTGATTGCTTTCTTTGTAGACCTGTTGAGTTTTGATGAACATCCACCCCATGATACCCAGAGCAAGCGTTATCATCAAAGGATACCATTATAATTTCAGGACACACCATCCATACTGCGCTACATTTCTCCCCTTACACACAGACAACCCACAAAGACACAACCTCATGACCAGCATAACTAAACTACATGACGCAAGTATAAAGGACACTGTGTTTAGACAGAAATGTTTCAGCTGCAAGCAGAGGAGTTAGGTTCAGTTTATCAATCATCTGTTGTGTTGAAGTTGAACTGTTTAAAGTCCCAGAGTCCAGAAAGCAGCGTTTTGTTAGTCCTGGTGAGATGCAGATTGGACAATGACAGGAAGGCCTGCTCAGGGGGGGTTGTAAACAGGAGTGCGAGCCTGTCCCTCTTCAAGAGACAAGTTCCCCCAACATTGTTTTAAGTGCAGGAAGTAGAGTTTCACAGGAGAACCCAGTCACCATCCAGGATGTCCCTTCGACTATGTTCTCAACAAACATCTTTTTTTTTTTCTCTGTAATCTTGACTGTCTGCTGCTTTTTACCCTGTCTGTGGAGTAGATACTCTGGTTTCAATTTAAGAAAAAGACATGTTTTGTATAATCCTATACTGATAGCAAAAAATAAAAAAAGGAAGACCTGAACACAAACTGGCCTTTTTCAAGATGCACATAGTTTCAGGATTGAGTTAAAAAAAACTTGACACCAGACCAGAGGCCTGCGAGAAGTGACAATGTGACAACTGCATTTACATTTCTGCTCAAGCAAAAGCCTGGCCTGAGGAATTTTGTTTTCTCAGGAGCAACAGAGGCTTTTACTTCAAAGCAGATTATGTTTGCAAATAGTTTAACCTGTGTAAAAAGACTGCCTACTTACTAGTCAGCTAATACCAGAGCTCTGAAGTCTGAAACTTTGAGTTACATGATGTTGAATTACACAGACCCAAACCCTAAAACACCACGGTTTTCTTGAATCATTTTTATACAAGAGGGCATTTGTTTTGGCATTTACAGTTTTATTTTCCCCGTCTTCAATCTTTGCTCAAATACTGAACTTATATTTGGTGGGTCAATATCAGTGTGATGTTACATCAATCGTACAGTGTTTTTTTATTATGAGCTCAAACTGTGATCTGTAAATAAACAATCTCCTGTCAGTCTACCCCTGCCTGTTCGTTCTATGTGAGGCAGAAACAGACCTGTTGATGAAGCTGCAAGCCAAGTTGACTTTAGACTTAGACTTTTATTACATGATCAGTTTATCTGCTCACACAGTTTTAAAAAACAAGCTGAGGGTGATGTCAGTTACTTTGTCCAAACTATGAATGTCATGAAAAGGGCCTGACGGATGTGGATTTTTTGAGGCCAATGCCAATATTGATAATTGGCAGAAAAAAGTCTGATAACCGATTAATCGGCAAAAACAAAGATATGAATTACAGGCAGAACATTTTACTGTTTTACAATACTTTGTCTTTTAGTATTTGTTCAACTTTACAACAAAAAATTTCAAGTATAAAAACATGTACAAAAGCATCAAAAAGGGCTAAAATCAGCTGGTTAAATCAGTCGGCCGATATATCTGTCAGGCCCTAGTCATGAACCCTGATCCTTGACACTGATTACTGACTACAACCTGTAAAACATTGTTTTGTGTGTTGAGTTTAATATTTTTAATGGTTTAAATTAGACAGAACTTTAATTTAAATACAAAACTGATTTCATGCACTTTACATTTTATAAACACTTCTTAAATGATCTTAAATGTCTGGTGGAATCAGCTCATATAATTGGTTTCTAGGTTGCTCTGTTCCTCCAGTTACCAAACTTACACACTTCACTGAGCTTGTGTTGACAGTGCACAGTGTGTTGTGGTTGTCCTCAATGTGCTGACACATGTTTTGCCAGACAAGATCCTTTGATCACCCTCACAACCTTAATTAACCTAAACAAGGTGCCTGTGTGCTTGTATGCGGGAGGTGAGGCTTTTTATTTGCAGACTGAAAGGTGGGAGTCGGTGCAATAAATGGAACTCAAAAACAAAACTACAGGAATTTAAAAAGTGAGCACTGGACAACGTCTTTGGCAACGGATAAATCCAGTTTTGCAAATGGTTAAACGAAAAACAAAAAGAGAGTGGTATTTCAGGTAAGAATCAAGTGGACGGAGCAGAAGTTTTGCAGTGACTGTAAATATGGAGTCACTCGCAGTCAGTGGGATAATGTGTAACTGAGTCTCAGACCATGATGATTTACTGTGTTCACAAATCATTCACCAGCTCTTTGGAATGGATTTTTCCAAATAATTCTGGGAATAGTCTTACACGGATCGCTCTAAAAACTGCTGTTGAACTTTTTGACAGGAAAATTAAACGAGTTTAAAGCTCAGAATTATTTTTATTCAAACTACTCTTTTTCTTTTCAGTTTTAAATATTCTATCTATTCAGAGGTACCGTGAAAGAGAGAAACTGAGCAATAAAACTTGGCTTTGCAGATGTCAAACTTACGTACCTTTAAAAGTGATCAGTATAGAGTAATTAAACAACTTGCGCTATTTCACTTTCCATTCTCACACTAGTGATCCTCATGGTGCCCTTCATATGGTCCCAGAGTTCATGATGAAGTCTCTCCTCAGCCCCCTTCCTAAAGCATGCTGGGCTCAGTGTGGGTGCGTCTGTAACCATGCCCAGCTCTCACCGGCCCACAGACCACTCTGTTGCTCAGAACTTGAGTTGATATGCTGTAATTTTTTTCAAAGTGGTCCATTCACTGTAAAATGAAATCACATTATATACATTAACATTATGCTGTTGATCAACAAAACAAAAACTCCCGTTAAGACCAAGAATTACACATAATTTTGTTTTGCTTTGGATGCATCTGTTCCTGGTCGACTGTTTGTTGTTTTTTGTTCAGATCAGGAGGGTCATGAGGTGTTAATAGAGGAAAGCCAATATTTACCTTCTGGCTGTATGCAGGCGTCCAGTCACTTCATAAATTGCACTGCACCCTGTAAATCTCCTATGGCAGGCTAAACAGAAGACTAATGCCTGTGTCAGTGTGAATGTAACCACAGTGTGTCATGTTAATGTTTGATTGGCACAGCTATAGTTAAGTTGCCGATGTAATCATTCACTTTGAAACTTTCACTGCTAGATGTTTACTTTAATTAAAATTTTTGTATTTTCAGAAATGAGATTCTTCAAATCATCCAAATCTGATGCTTAAGTTTGGCAGTAAAGTTGTGTATTAAAAGTTTTCCTCCTGTCCTAAGTTTCCCACTTGTTCACCCTCAGGTGGATGGAGGCCTGCTTAGATGAGGATTTACCCCCAACAACTGAACTAGAGGAGGGGCTGAGGAATGGTGTCTACCTTGGCAAACTCTCCAACTTTTTTGCACCGAAAATGGTGTCAGTGAAAAGGATCTACGACCGTGACCAGTCACGCTATAAGGTACATCTCTGTTTTGCTGTTGACTGCTAAAATCGTCCTTTTGTAGGTGAGGTCATGATTGCTATGCTATTATGCTATTAGCATGTTTTTCACGCGACTAAATGAGAGCAGAGGGGAACTTTGTTTCCTTCACACACTTCCTGGTTGTTGAAAGTTTCACACAGGAAAGGGAGAAACATAGTGGGCCTCAATCTGTTGTGCTTGAATAGTGAACTGCAAGAATTATGAAATGCTATGATGAGTCAGGGATTAAATTGTGTTACTCAGGAACGGTTCTTTTAGTTAAATGTTTCCATTTGGCGAAATTAAATTACCTTAATTTTTTTGCCTGTTTCTGCTTTTGTCATGTGCAGAGCAGAGGCCTGCACTTCAGACACACAGACAACACAGTGCAGTGGCTCAGAGCCATGGAGTCAGTGGGTCTCCCCAAGGTAAGGGGCTTTCACCTCTTTCAGCCATTCAAATAAATGCTTCCTTTTTACAAACTCTTTAAATTTAAATCTGTCTGCTATTATGTCTCGTTTTGAGTTGATGCAAAGTTGTTCTGAGTCACTCGGGAGCATACGATGTCAGCATACCAAACACCACCAAGTGTTCAAGTATGAAGAAAACAATTAAACACTTTGAAAGCTTTTTTTCATGTGTTCAGTGGTGTTTATGTTTGACTGTATATTTGCATGTGCCATAGAGAGTCTTAATTAATCTTATTTTGATGATTCTTTTGCCCTGAAGTTAGAATTAAACAGAGAACAAACATTACAGTTATCAGTTACCAACATCACAACATAATCAAACAAGCAGATGGCTGTGTCAGAGTTGGTTTAGTGTTTTAGAAACTGACCTCCTTGAAGCCAGTAAATTTAGGATGTGACACAGAAATTGATAGCAAAGCTTTTCTGTGGATTACATCTCCCTAAAATAAGTGTTTATCCACAAACCAGGACCACCAAAAGCTCCCCATGAGCTGTAGTGAAAGGCCGATCCACAGCATCAGTAAGGAAATATAATGCAGTCAAGCGGGATAGCTCTGGAGTTAATACTACCTCTATGAAACTCTGTTTTGCTTTCTGCTCTGTGGTATTGGAAATAATGTGTTATTGTTATCAGTGTTATTAATGTTTATTGCCGAGCCGGGACCTCAGATGTTGTTATATTTTACAAGGGTTCCTTTTTAATATCTCAACTTCCTTCAGTGTCTCATGCTTCTTCAGTTTGAAGCCAGTAGAATCATTTCTTGAGAACATTGTTCAGATGTTCACAAGGTAAACTAAAGGATGGAAATCAATAACTGAAGATCAATAAATATCTGTTGTGTTTCTTCTTCCAGATATTTTATCCTGAAACAACAGATGTGTACGATCGTAAAAACATGCCAAAGGTCGTGTACTGCATACACGCACTGAGGTAAGAAAGGAGTGTGACAAGATGGTGTGTTTTTCACTTTGGTTTCTTCATGCATTATTCACACAGATCAAACTCTTGAGGCTGACTGGTGGGGAGTTATTTTGCTATCAGCATGGCAGCGTATTCAAGTTACAGCGATTATGGACAGCATACAAGTAGGACAACAAATGAATGAGATCTGCTTACACCCACATCTTTATGTGGGGTTTAGATGCTGCTTCATTTGTGCTCTTTAAAATTGAACCTTTAATTTATGTTAGGAGAAGAAACTGATATCTGAGTGACATAAAACAGGAACTGAAAAATTCTATTTCTACTTGCGTAAGGAGGAGAGCTCTTCTTTTCCAACATTTTATGATTTGTCTCAAACAGGTTAAGGTTAAATTGTGCAGCACAATGTATGGAATTGTAAACAGCAATGCAGCAAGTTTAAATTGAGTTACAGAAGTTCAGGTTTTCTTTCTTTTTCTTTTATTTTTTGCTCTGATGCTAAAATTACTTTTGATGAGAATGGCCTCTCTGTAACACTACATTTGTAAACATCTGTACAACATGTATGCTGGGACTTTCTAACAAATTGTATGTGGTGTTTCAATGCTAAGCTGTTTACTTACAGTGTGACCACAAAGAGCATGTTTTTTTTTGTGGTCTGTGATGATGTCTAATCACACTTTGAAAAAAGTGTGTGGGCTCACTCTAAAGTGGGTGGGTCCTTGCTTTTCACAGATGAGATTGCTCTGAATTAACTGTAGGGCCAACTTTATCTCTCTGACCCGTCCAGTCGACCAAACACAGAGTTAGGGAGTGGTTGTGTGAGCTGCTGGGATTGTTTTCTCTGTTGTAGTGTTTTGGTCAGGTCCTGAGAGATTTGGTTTCCTTTCCTGCTTATACACACACGTGCTCTTCCTTCCTGCTTGTCCAGCTCAAGTCCCACATGGACCCAGACAATACTCTGCTTCCCTGGGTACAAACACTGAGGCAGCTGATTCTTCTGCACATTCAGTGTGGTGAAGAACAATTGACAAACTTAAAGCAAAGATAATATTACAGAGAAAGAACACAGCTCCTTGGTAAATTTAATATGGCTTGAGACAACATGGTAGAAAAGCAAAGCTTACTGTTTTGTCTTAAAGGAAGTAGGAAAACATGGATATAAACAAGCGGGGTTCAGTAGTCTGGAAAGAGCTAGTTTCCCCCTCCTTACAAGGCTGCTGATGATTTGTCACCACCTTTATTTTTTCCAGTCAGCTGTTTTTGTGCTTGTATTTGAACTAATCAGCTGCCTGCATGTTTAAACATTTGCTCAGTTTGGATCGTAGTCTGGAGCCTCCACTTCCCCAAGGACAGAGTGCATTTAGAGTAACTTGCTGCTACAACTGCTCCATCCAGAGCTGTGTTCATGTCAGACCTGCCTTAAATATCTATAATTCATCACCACTTATCAAGTACCGCAGGAGGATGAAAGTTTTATGAAGTTTCCAGCCACCTGCCTGTTGAATTCAGTACTCACAGGTAGACTGAGCCTGTTTGTAGGCACGCGGTGCTTTTAATGTCAGCCAACACTCCCCCCCTGTGGTGTAAGAGTGACAGAGGTAAAGAAAATGATCAACTGTGAGGAGCAATCATGAAGAAAGCCGCGTATAAACAGAGAATATTTCTTCAAACCTGAGTTTACGTTCAATGATTCCCTGCTATTAAATAACAAAAGTTTCAGAGTTCTCAGTGTGATCACAAAATGATTTACCTTGAGTGATCTATTTCAGCCTGTACCTGTACAAACTGGGCATTGCACCACAGATCCAGGATCTGCTTGGGAAAGTGGCCTTCACAGGTAAGATGCAGTTCCACTCATCCTGAAGATTTATCATCACATCAGTCATCCAATATGCTGAGTACATACACCTTTCCAAACAGACAAACATCGACCTTCTCATTAATTGATTTTGATTGAAGGATAAATGCTTCAGGGCATTTTGAAATACTTGTTTACACCACCCACCGTGTTATATTTTAATGAGAATTTTCTTTGTTCTACTGTTCTGGTTTCATTTCAAATTGAAAACCATGAAAGAATGTTATCAGATGCTTTCAGGCATACACAGATTTATTATTAAGATTATTTTAACATCTTTGTTTTAAATGTTTGAATTATCAAACACTTGGGTTTAATGGGTTATACCTGGAAGCAGTTTGAAGAGTATTGACAAGGAAAGTCAAACGTTTCTAAGTTTTGACTTTGGAGTATCCTCAGCAAGGCTAACACATCTGGACAGTTTTGTTCTCCCAAACTTAAATCAACTTTTATTTATTTTTATTATATATTTTTTTAGTATTTTATGTGCACATCGTACAATGGGCATGTTTTTAAACATATACCTATGCAAAACATCAAAACTGGATGAACGTTTAAAGTGCACAATGCACACAGTGCAGCTTTGCTTTATTAATAGTTATTTTACTTGAACATTTGACTTATGAAAGAACTTGGTGAAGTGTTAATGTCTTGCATAAATCATGTTTTTTTATTCAGTTGTTTTGAAGAAGCTGAAGAAGATTGTAAAAGCACGGCTTTTTTGTAACACCACAAATTTTATCTGTCCTCCAGAGGAAGAGATCAGTAACATGAGGAGTGAGCTGGAGAAATATGGCATTCAAATGCCAGCTTTTAGCAAGATTGGAGGAATCTTGGCCAATGAGCTGTCAGTGGATGAAGCTGCCTGTAAGTCGCCTGGCCTTACAAATATTCTATAAACCCTTAAAGATGTGGTATTGATGCCTAATACTTGTTGTTTCTTGTTATCTTTTGGGCAACACTCGAATGTTGGAACACATTTTGACGTCCCTCAGTGCATGCTGCTGTGATTGCCATCAATGAGGCGATTGACAGAGGTCAGGCGTCTGTGACTATGGGAGCCCTCAATAATCCAAATGCAATGCTGAGGAACACAGAGGAAGGGCTGGCCCAAGACTACCAGGACACACTCAGCCAAGCCAAGGATCGTAAACAAAATCAGTCATCTGGCAGGGTGAGCAGCCTCACAGACACTTGAGTCATGTTTTATGTACGGTTTATTCCTGGACAGCATACTTGATTAGAATTTGTCTAATAAAGTTTGAGTGCTCTCTTGCTCTCTTGTTGGCCCACCCATAATTCTCTATCACTCTATATCCCAGTAATTTTTGTTCTGGTAAAGCATTCAGATTAGGATGTTTTTTAGTGCAGTGTCTAATACTGACAACAATAATTACTGCAGAGATGTCATCACTAAGGTCTGCAAGGGGTTGGTCTGCACGGTCCCACTTTGGTGCAGACAGCACATTCCAGTGGCTGCAGTGTCAGCTTTACTCTGCCAAACGCAAAGCTTCCACATCCTATTGGCTTTACAAATACAGTATATACACAGACTATCTGCAGATCATCTGTATGAGTGGAAGAATCTAATGTGACAAGGTACAAAGGGATATACTCAAGAAAAAAATATTCTGAGAGTTATATATTTAATCATCTTTGTCTCCCTTTGTCTATTAGCGCTCCTCTGTTGCTACTGAAGAAAGAGATGTTTATGAGGAGCTGCTGACTCAGCAAGAGATCCAGGGCTGTGTTGACTCTGTAAACAGTAAGGACTCCCTCTCACTCTTGACCCTTAATGTATCCGTTTACTCTTTGAAACTGTCGGAATATAAAGTATTAGTAATGCAGACGGTTTAATCAAACTGGTATTGCAAACTGGTTGCTCTAAATACTTAACTGAAAGACTTTGACTATTTATATTAATTGTATCTGCAACTGTTTTTCTCTTTTTTCTGTTTGAAGTCAAGGCAGCAGTCAGGCAGGTGAATGAAGCGGTCTCGTCTCAGGATGAGGCCGCTCTGTTGGCTGCTCTCAGACTTGAAGCTTTGACCCTGCTGGGTGTTCAGGAGTCAAACAGCCGTTGGTACCTGGAACATTTTACTGCCTACTGTCAACAAACATCCAAGGTATGACATGCAAAATCTTATGAACAGAGTAAGGGAGTTTTTTTTTTCCAGGAAATGATTCATTTTGTTGAGCATATAGAATGAATAGTCTACACTGGAAAACCAAAGTGATATAAATAAAAATAATACTTGATTTATGGTAGAAGGGACCAGGTTGAACACACGAGCTGCAGTAGATAAGTAGATAAATTGATAGGAAAGTGTTTCAAATACTTTTTTCTGTAAAAAAAAATGGCAGTATGGTCCTTGACTCCTTTCATATAATAGAAAAGATCAACCACCCTTTTTAGTAGTGAGCAAACACCAGGTCACCTGCTGAACAAAGTGGAGAGACAGATAAAAGGACTTCAGAGCTTTCGTGCACCTGCTATTCGGAAAGGCTGCAATAGAGAAAAAAATGGCTCTGTGAGAAAAATGATTATCACAACAGCAACCCCATGGTTGAAATGCTCAGTAACCCTGCACTCTGGTCATATTTCAGTATTGTGCTCTGATGTTTTGTAGGATGGAGGCAGGGCTGTGATGGTGGACAAAGAAGAGATTCAGAGAGTTGTCACCTCTTGTAATGACTTTGCTGAGGCAGAGAAACGAAGTAAGCACCTGTTACCCACCTTAGATTTATTTTACAATGTTTAACGATTAATTTTCGGTCAGTTAAGAGTCCCATTTGTTCCTGTAGCTTACAATACAGCTAATGATACTTTTCCTACATTTTTCAGCTGGACATGACTATCTGTGATTATTTCCTTGTCCAGAACTTGATGCTGTTGCAGCGATCAATACGGCCATTCGTCTTGGGGATGCTGCACAGACAGTTGAAGAACTAATGAACCCTGAGGCACAACTTCCAATCGTCTATCAGACTGCTGCCAACCTCTATCAGGCTGAGCTCTTCAGTTTGCAGCTACAAGGAGGGCGGGTGAGACATTATCTCTGAAAGCAAGACTTCCTTACTGACATCTGTTGCACCTTTGCCAGCGATATGTTTTGTTAAGAGCCACTTCATGCTTTTGATCCAGACCTTTATGTTTGTCAGTCTGGCTTGAGCCATGAGGAGCTGAGTGTAGCTGTGGAGATGCTGTCAGCTGTGGCAGTGCTGAATGAGGTGCTGGACACCAAAGATCCACAGGCTGTGATTGAGCAACTGACCGACTCTCCTCTGGGCTTCACCAACATGGACCAGGACAACCTCAACAGGTAATGTGACTGGTGAAGAATTAAAGGTGATACTACCGGTAAATAAATTAAATGTGCAATTAATTTGTGCAAATAAATGAAAGCACTGGGCAGAAACTTGGTTAGAGTAGATTTTTCATTTTCTTTTAAAACAAGATGACTTTGATTTACTTCTTATAATTCACAACTCATTTACAGGTCTCACTCTTCGGACGATTTACAGTTGTTAGGATCAGCTGATGAGTAGTGGTTCATTGCATTTCAAGAAACTTCTTAAATTGTTCTTTTCATCAGATATGCTGACACTCTCGTCAAAGAGAGAGAGGATGCTCTTGTCAAGGGCCAAGAGTTTCTCACCTGGAATGATGTTCAAAAATGCATTGACACAGTCAATGTCCAGGTTCACGAGGAGCACGAACGTAAGAACGTTTTGAATGTTTTGGGTTTTCTTTTGCGTAGGGTCATTTTTTTTTTTTTATTAAGGACTGGAAGAATTTTGGGAAGATTTTATTTTATTTGAATTCAAGAATAATGATTCGTAAACGCACACAATAAATGGTACACAGTGGCTGAACTTGTATCAAATGGTTCCTATCCTCTTCCTTCAGGTATCATAGCTATAGCTGAGATCAACGAGGCACTTAGCTCTGGTGATCATCAGCAGACTCTCGCAGCCCTGCTCCTTCCTACAGCCAAGTTAACAGGGGTAAACCCAGCCACAGCCAAGCACTACCATGATGTTCTTCAACATACTAAGCAACTCCTCTGCCAGGTATTGTGCCTCTAATTTGAGTTGATTTATCAACAGCCTGTGTGGGACATCTTCAAATGGCAAAACATGACAATATAACAACCTTTATTATACAATTCAACAGTGATGGAGCCACACGTCAGGGCTGACTATTGGGATAACTATTATTTCTGTCTGACCCAGACGGCAGGTTTACAAGCCTGAAATAGCAACAGTGCTGCATCATGACAAAGCTGATTGCCAAATGTTGATCATTTTTATGAACATAACTGAAAAGGGAAAATGCATACAAAAAGACACATTTATTGCATTTAAATCTGACTTGTTATACAAACCATGGAAAGGTTTATAGCTGTCCAAAGATTCAGATTTTGTTTCATCAAGCTAATCTAAGAGTTTGCTGAGTTGAAAAACAAACCTGAGAGAAGTTTTGTCCTTTAAATGTTCCTTTCCTGATCCTGATTTTTCCTTCAAATGTGAGAACTGTAACTTCATTTTGTTTTAGACCTTCCTGATATTCCTGCTGTACCCTCTTAAATTCACAGTTTCAAGCTCCATCTTGTTTTGTTTTGGGTGTGTGATTCCTTGCTGGTTCCTAACAATTGTCCTCAAGTCGGTGCTTTGTCTGTGTACACCCAACTACGGACGTCTTTGAGGTGTCCCGGGGAGTGACATGAATTGTAGATCTGAGGCTGCTGTTTTGGAAATGAGCATGCACAGGAAGGGGTCCAGACAACTGTGGAAGCTGCAGAGACACACTGCTACTCTGTAGTATCCATACAGTCTGTCGTCCCCGTTTAACAACAGACGGATGTAGTGTGCGACATGCAGGATGCCACTTGGCAAGAAACACATCGTGAAGATGATGAAAACCAGAGTGCTGACCCTGATAAATGGTTTCCAGTCACAACGAGATTGTCCAAGGTGGTATACTACTGCTGCATGAGCAAATACACAAATCAGGAAGGGCACGATGAAGCCTGTAAAAACCAGAGCTAGCCTGTATGGCACCAGTAGAGAGTGAGAGTTTTTGTCTAGTGGAAGTACATCATGGCAAGTGATGATCCCCATCTGGGTAATGTGGTAGCTCTGTCTGACCATGAGTTCAGGCACGATGGCTGCCACAAACAAGAACCACACAATGAAGCATGTCCACACTGCAAGAGGAGTCTTAGCCAGCCTTCTGTACAGAAACGGTCTGACCACAGCCAGGTAGCGCCTCAGACTGATGCAGGCTATGGTTTGAGCAGAACAGTAAACATTACCATAAAACAAAGCTGTGATTAGCCGGCAGGAGATTTCCCCAAATATCCAGTTATTTCCATTGAAGTGGTAGTGAACCCGCAGTGCCTGGGAGAGCAGGAGCAGCAGGTCAGATAAGGCCAGGTTCAGGTACAGAACTATCGTGGTGAAGGACTTTGCTCTCAGTCTGAGGAATGCCAGAATATAAGCATTCGAGGGGATACCCACCAGCATGGCTAGGATGTACGATAAAGGGATGACCCAGGTGCTGAAGATACCTTTGGTAAAAGTTGCCACGGGGTCCTCAAGGTTCACTTCTAGCTCATGGTCTGTGCTGAGATTGAGCAACTGGTATGTGTGGTTGACTTTGTCTGTTCGTCCTTTAAAGGTTTTTGGTTCAGCAACAGTTGAATTCTTGGTTTTAGTCCTGGTTCTGTTTCCTGCAAAGGGGTAGTAAAACAGTCTTTATTATTTTAAAGCAACTTTTGCTGTAGTGGTACATCTGAAAACATTTACAATCATAAATGTAATTACTACCCTCTGCACCTTTTTAAATATCTTATTTAAAGTTATAATTTTGTGATTTTTTTACAGCTTACTTGAAAAAATGAGACTCTTGTTCTGGATATAAGACGTGAACCACTCCCATGGTGTGTTAACTTGAAATAAACACTCATCATTTAACTGTTAACTCTGTTAGTATTTAAATACACTTACCATCATGCTGGAGGGCCTGCACTGCCGTCAGACAAATGAGTAAACATGGTACAAGGTTAACCATGTGAACCATGTCCCAGACTTTGTAAAGTGTGCTCGTCCTCACCCCTCTCTGCGTCGCTTCTTCTCAGCAAATGAAGGAGTTTTCCATCTGTGAAATTCGCTGTTTTGCATCTTTACAGAGCAGCAGTATCGAACTGATAACGATGTGAACTGAAGCTCGACTTCCCTCTTCTGTACGTGGGACGCTTGTGTGTTTGTGTGGAGCACTGAGCACATTTCCTGTCCAGGCTTAAAGGCTGAATTCCCTTCTGCCTGCGTCAGTAACTGCCCACTGACTCACCGGGGAGGGAGGATACTGCTACAACAATTATCAGCAGCTGCAAATTATTAAAAATTAGATAAACTTTTGCTAGGCTAAAATTTTTAATTTTGAAATCATTCTTCATGTAACATACATATTAGTATAGCTTTAAAGGTGAAAGTAGTGAAGTGTTGTCAACCTGACGGGAGTCAAGGACTCACTTTTGAGAAAGATGCAAATAGATCATGAAGATGCAGTGTGGGAGCTGGATAATGTTTGTTTACTTCACTGAAAGGATATTATTCAGTATAAATGTTTTGCCTGCTGCTCAAAATTCAGTGGTTTTATGCTTATGTTCTTCGAATAAATTATTCATACTAATTATCCTGCTGATATAGACAGTAAACTTTACATATTAAGATATCACAGGCTAAAAAAAGAGATTATTTGATGAATAAAAAAATTTAGATTTTTTTATTTATTTCATTATAGCAATAGAACTGCTGTTCTCCTTGTACATAGAGAGTCCTCTGAAAAATCTTTGAAGCAGATGTAAACATGAACTTGCTTTGAGTCATTTTAGAGTGTTTTAACGGCAGCTTCCTTCCTGTTGGCTCTGTGGTCAGGAATACGACCGCATCCTCACCAGAGCCGTCTAAAATTAGCCTGAGAACAAATGCAAAACTCAACCTGAATAAACATTCTCTGTGATTGTCGTAATGTTTATTGTTGCGCTTATTTGTTTATTTGTTGTTCAGGAAGAGGTTAATTGAGTTGGGGTTAGGACATTTTTGTAGTGTATTGCTAACAAATTCTTTGGCATTTTATGCTTTTCTTGTGATCTTACCTCCAGACAGAGGGGGAAATGGTACTGTTTGTTATTTTCTGTTTTTTTAACCATACAAATTAATCTCTCTCAGTGCTTGGTACTTACTACAAAGTTATCCTGGTGTAGAAGAAAAAACACCAGAATGTTTCAGAATAATGTGTAATTTTACATCAAGTTAGAATTGATAACAATGACCTTTTTTCCTTGAGGAGTGCTTTAGTATCTTGATGATGAAAAAGAGGAGTGACCTTGGGCTTTAACCTGCTTGTAGAATTCCGGAGATGAATCCGCTGTCCTGTGGCTGGACCAAATCCAAGAGGCCATTCACACAGCCAACCAGAATGAAGAGGAGGCTCTCACATGTATGTAGTAATAAGATGGGCTCTGCCGCCTGGCAGTTTGGCCTACTTCAATTAGTAATTCTTTAAGATTCTGCACATTGATACTTATTGTTTCATGGTCTTTGTTGTTGTACAGAAAGCTTTTAATGTTATGGGTTTGAAATGCAGCTAACTGACTGCTTTCTTTTAAATCTGACTAAGCAGTTATTTATCTATGACATCTTGCTTACTTTGCCAGTGGCTGGAGCTGTTGCTGAAATTAACAGGACAGTGTCAGTGGGAGACCCTCAGAATACACTGCAGGCTCTGCAGGATCCTGGTGCTGGACTGAGAGGAGTGCTCTCTGAATGTTCTGACACATACCAAGCTGAACTGGCGCAAAGACAAGCAACCAGCGCAACTGCAGGTAAATGAAACTGTATGCACAAGTATCTTAGAAATTAGATGTCCAGTGTTAGAAGAAACTATAACCAAGTGTTTTGCTCATTATAACTTCTACTTTGTCTGATGGATCTGTTTCTGCTTTCATTTAGGCAGCACTGAAAGTGTGTGGGTAAAGCATACCATCAAGGACAGATTTGACTACTACTATAACCTGGAGACTGGACAGGGCACCTGGGAGAAGCCTGAGGGATTTGAACACAATGGTGGTCATCTCAGCAAAGAGGAAATCCAGGTATACCCTGCTCTACTACATGTTTTCATTTCAGTAGCTGAAAAGCATAATTTCCTTCATACTTCAAAGAAGAAAAAAAATTCTTTGACCTGGGCATTTGTGAGGTTTACAAAATAAGAATTTAAATGTGCATAGTATATTATTTAGGCAGTTATGCTATTAGGCTAACAATATTTAAAGGATTGCCAACATTTTTGGCAGAAATCTGACTTTTAGTGACACAATGCATTTGATCCAAAAATGAACCCTCTCTGCAGGCACTTTTAGACTTAAATAATTTTCTGTGTCTCTTTTTTCCGTAGAGTGTTGTCAGCTGTGTGACGGTAGAATATAACAGGGAACAGTTGTGGTTGGCCAATGAACCCTTGGTGACCCAGCTGCAGGCAAGAATCAGAGGTTACCTGGTTAGGAAGAAGCATCGTGACAGAATGGAGTATCTGCACCAACAAGAACCACATGTTGTCAAATTACAGGTAGAGTATTTCTTTAAATAGTGTTGCTGCCAAATTCCCATCTAGTCCAATGTCCTGTGGTCCCATCAGGTTTTTGCAGCTTTAATTAAGTAGGGTTGATGGACTACAGAAGTTAATTAGATTTAGACTGTATATTTGTACGAAAATCCCAAAATTTAAAGATAAATACCCATGCTGTCATTGATGTAAAACATGTGTCACTAAGCTATGATTATTTATTTTTTGTTTATTTTTTTGCAGGCCTGCTGGAAAGGTCACAAACAGAGGAAAATGTACAAGGACAGGATGAATTTGCTTCAGGACAACATTAAATCTGTTGTTAAGGTGATAAATTGGTTGCTCTTGAAGAATAGAAAGAAATGGGTGTTTTAAAGGCTGTAAATACACACTTTCAAACAAAATCTGTCTCTCAGCTTGAAAAATCCAGTCCTACAGAACTGAATTTTAAACTTTAGTAATTAATTTGCATTTCCTTAAAACTGAAAATAAAGGTACTATATCAAAACGTGAAATACTACATCTTTGTTCTAGATCCAGTCTTTGGTGAAAATGTGGAAAACCAAACGTCAATACAATCAGAGGTTGCAGTTTTTCAAAGAACATGTGAGTAACTCCGAAGCCAAACAAAATCACTGAGCACTTTATCCATGTTTCTGTCGTTTGTTCCATGTTATGTTGGACTCACTTTTTTCTGTTTTTAGGAAAAAGATATTGTGAAAATTCAAGCTTTTCTAAAGGCCAACAAAGCCAGAGATGACTACAGAACACTGAGTAAGGAAAAAGGGAATATGCGTTTAATTAGTTAGTCTCCTGGTGTGACTTGGGGGGGGGGGGGGGGGGGTGCACTTTTTTCTTCATTGTGAAATGAGCTGCACTATGATATGGCACTAAGCCGTTATAAACGGCAGCCTACCTTGTTTTGTATTGTTTTTAATCAATGTTTTATTAGAATTTTCAAATAAAATGTTCTTCATGATTAACAAGATTTTGTCATCAAACAGTGTTTGCCCCAAAAATCTGTCTTGGAAAAAGCATCTTATATTGTGATCAACAGTAGTTTACAAAAACCAAGGAGTGAAATGATAGATATCATCATTCTTTGCAAAATTCTCCTCAGTGTAAATATATGACTCATTCGTAAGCACTCATTACATTTCTTAAATAATTGTCACATGATATTCAGACCTATGCACAGGGATTTAAGTCCAAAAGATAGTTTGTTTATCACATAGAAGAACTATTTCTGACTCCTTGTTTATTGAATTTCAGCTGGAGCAAAGGATCCTCCTCTGTCAGTGGTGCGAAAGTTTGTCCACCTGCTGGAGCAGAGCCCCTTGGACCTTCAGGAGGAACAGGAAGTGACACGGCTGAGGGAAGAAGTGGTCACTAATATTCGCTCCAATCAGCAGATGGAGAAAGATTTGAACCTGATGGACATAAAGATTGGACTACTGGTGAAGAACAGGATCACACTTCAGGTTTGCATTATTGTGTTTTTGTGACAAAGGAAATTGAAAGCACCATGTGTGATGACGGTTAACATAATTTATAGTTTGGTAATGGCACAGGGTTCATTCAGTCGTCGCTAACCACTGTGATTACATTCTTGTGATTATATACTGTCCTGCCCGGTGTGGAAATGGTGTTAATTTGTTGTTTTCTTCTTTGAAAGGATGTAGTGACTCATAATAAGAAAATGAAGACCAAGAAAAAAGCAAGTAAGGATGACTTGACTGCAGGGGACAGGCTTGGTATCAAGGGTTTAAATAAAGGGAAAAGAAGGAAACTGGAGGCCTACCAACACCTGTTTTACCTGCTGCAGGTAATTCAAAAACTTTTCCCCAACTTGACCTGCAACTTCAGTCAATGCAACTCAATCTAAATTCCTCTTCTCTGTTCCCCGTCCAGACCAATCCACCCTACCTGGCCAAGCTGATTTTCCAAATGCCTCAGAACAAGTCCACTAAGTTTATGGACACTGTGATCTTCACTTTGTACAACTACGCTTCCAACCAAAGAGAGGAGTACCTGCTGCTCAAACTCTTTAAGACAGCTCTGGAGGAGGAAATCAAGTGAGACATGCAGACTTACACAGATTGATGGACAAGTGTAATCTTTGTTGTCCTCTCATGTTTATTATGTGTTCTGATTAATGCATAGCTGTAAGAAACGTGCATAACTTTTAATTCCCAAAACAAATGCCATATTTTGCATTTAATGTTTTGTTTTGCCAACAACACTGATGTTTCACAGCTCTAAGGTGGATCAGATCCAGGACATTGTTACAGGAAACCCGACTGTTGTTAAGATGGTGGTGAGCTTCAACAGAGGCGCTCGGGGCCACAACACACTAAGGCAGCTTCTGGCCCCTGTGGTCAAAGACATCATCGAGGACAAGAGTCTGGGCATCAACACTAACCCAGTGGACGTGTACAAAGCCTGGGTGAACCAGCTTGAGACAGCAACAGGAGAGGCCAGGTAAGGGGCGTGGTCAGAAATGATGCAGACAGTGGTGGTGATAAATTTAGTGGTCTAAAGGTTTCATCTGTCATTTCATGTGTTTGATTTGCATTTTTGTTAGACATTTTTTCAAGGTTTTATTTATAATTAGTAAGTAAAATATCATAATATATGAATAATTTTCTGCTGGGGGGCCAGTAAGACACTTTGTGGGTTTACTTTTTACCCACAGTAACACTTAGATTTTGAAAAAAATCAGTATCACTTTTTTATAATGTCATCACAGGTTAAAGTAGTTAAACACAGGTTTAAGTGGTTAAAAACAGTAGAGCTCATTTCATCTGATCATTATCATTTGTTGTGTTTAGAGCAACATCTGCATGTTTCATGATCATGCTTTGGAAGCAACAAAACATCAACATTCAACTCAATGGGTAACTGTTTTCCACTATTGCTGTCTGTTTCTTAGCAAGCTGCCCTATGAAGTAACCCCTGAGCAGGCCATGTCACATGAGGAAGTGCGCAACAGGCTGGAGGCATCCAGTGTGTCGCTGCGGGCAGCCACAGATAAGGTCCTGAACTCCATTGTGTCCTCGCTGGATAATATCCCGTAAGTTTCAGGAGCTGTTGAGTGTCCATTTCCGCTTTGTGTTCTCTGTGACAGTCTCACTGTTCAGATCATGATGGTCCGCTTGTTTGGTGGAGTCTAATATTCTATTCTGCCTTTAAAAAAAAAAAAACAAGTTAATTTAGAAGAAGAAAGAAGGAGCTTTTGATGGTCTGTAAAGCACTTTGCGTTACATCTCTTTGTATGAAAGTGCTTTATAAATAAAGTTTGATTTGATTTGATGTGCTGTTGGCTTTTGACTAATCAAACACCCAATTTCAAACATAACTTCAGACTTTGCACACCACTGGGTGGTGCTCATGTTTTTGTAGAAAAACCTACTCTTCTAGGCACAATATTTTCCCTGTCCTGGGGTTTCCATTTCATTCATTGTTTATTGTGTGAATGCATGTTGTTTTGTGTGGATGTCCCGTCAATCTTTTTCGTTCTGCATGTAGCTATGGCATGAGATACATAGCAAAAGTTCTGAAGAACACCCTCCATGAAAAGTTCCCAGATGCCTCAGAGGATGAGCTGTTGAAGGTAGCTGTCCTTACATGTTTATTTTTTTTTTGTTTTCTTTAGTAGAGTGAAAACATGGTCATACACACATCCATCATCTCATGTTAATATTGTAAGCACAATCAATTTGAGTTTTATAGGATATATATTAACAGGCTTTCACCTTTCTTATTACAGATTGTAGGGAACCTGCTCTATTACCGCTTCATGAACCCAGCCATCGTGGCCCCTGATGGCTTTGACATCATTGACATGTCAGCTGGAGGGCAGCTGCACTTAGACCAGCGCCGTAACCTGGGATCTGTGGCAAAGATGCTGCAGCATGCTGCTGCTAATAAGCTGTTTGAGGGCGAGAATGCACACATGAAACCAATGAATGACTACATATCACAGACGTATGAGAAGTTTAGGTAAGACAGTAAAAATAAATGTCAACAAATCCAGCGTGTTCTGCAGTGTGTACAGTGACCAAAATAAATTTGTCCGTCAACATGTTTTTATGTCAGGGTAATTCTAAGTGTTGCATGATCCTAGTTACATAAAGTATGTTTTTGCTCATGTTAAAAACAAGGGAGAGAAACATGAGGTAGGCACTTTCTCTACTTAGGTGTTGAAGAATAAACACCAAGAGTCAGGAAGAGGTTAAGCTGACATGGTGGAATCAGGGCTGAGTCAAGCAGAGGAGAAAGCTCTAAGGGCCTTAAAAACAAGTAGAGTTGGGCCAGTATGTGCAGCAGTCAGCCTCACTTTGCCAAAGTGTTTGACTCATGGTTTCTGGAAATCAAATCCTAAGTTCATTTTCTGGAACATGTCTGGCTGAGAAACACATCAGGGTACATTACTCACACAGAGACAGTCCAGTGTTTCAGTTGTCTTTAATTTTACTAACTCTGATCATTACCTCAGACAGCTGCAGGGCTCTGAGACTAATGGCTCTAACCTCTGATACTTTTCTTCTTGTAGGGTTTTTTTCCAGTCAGCGTGTGATGTTCCTGAACCTGAGGAGAAGTTTAATATTGATGAATACTCAGACATGGTGACTCTAAGCAAGCCAATCATCTACATCTCAATAGAAGAGATCATCAACACCCACTCGGTAAACTTAAGAAAAACAACTTTTAACCTTCTTCAGACCAGATTTCAGCTCTGGAAGTGTAGGGTTGATCACATCAGCTGGTTAAACCAAAGTCAGTTTTGTTTTTGTGTTTTTGTTTCACATGATTTAGGCCTTCACTTTGCTTCTGTGCACTAACATGAGTCAGAAAACCAATGTTTTCTATCAGTTTATTGTCAGTTGCTAATGAAGTTTTTAATATTTAGTGAGGGGAAAAAGTGTTTAACTTTAAAGAGTAACTGTTGCTCCTGTAGTCCTTAAATCTCTTATTTTCCTCTCAGTGGACAGTCTTCAAATATTATTTGCTTTGTCATATTCTTCACTGATAGTTACTCAGTGACTATTTTTTCATACACTGAAAGTCAAATCTGTGTTTGTTCAGCTGCTTCTGGAACATCTGGAGGCCATCTCTCCCGACCACAACGACTTACTGCATGAGCTGCTGCAGGACCTCGGCGACGTCCCTGATGTAGAGACACTGCTCGGTATTTCAATCCAAACTTTATCTAAGTTTATCAAAAAGTAATCGCATCTTGGTCATAGAATATCAAGAATTTCACGAGATATTTTCATGTATTTCAGGTGAAGGAGCAGTAGACCCAAATGACCCAAACAGAGAAAGTGCTCTGAGCCAGCTGGCCAAGACGGAGATCTCCCTCACACTCACCAGCAAGTTTGAGCTGCTGGAAGGAGACGATAAAGACTTGAAGACTTTAATGACAAAGTAAGTGTGGAGTTAGAAGATATAAACAAACCTGTTTTTCAAGGTTAACATTACAGAAATTTGAATTTGCATTCATCTAGATTCTTATGGTTTGGCATTTTATGTTTTGCCAGTTTATACTTTAAGAAACTTTATGTAATGCTAACAGTGCATGCTTTCTGAGGCACTCAACCCAGCTCTTTGTGACATCGTGTGTGTTTCTTTGAGGCCATCACTCACTAACATGTCTTTGCTGCCTTCCTGCTCTTTTATCGTTTCCTGCACAAAGAGGAAGGGAGTTGTTGTTCAGGACTATCTTGCCAAAAACATGCATCCGTCTGAAGATTTTTTTTCCTTAAAAGAGACTACTGGAGACTAAAGAAGACACTTCCTTATTTTTAGGCATGTAGAACTTATTTGATTGGAAAATCAAATGTGAAAACCGGACTTCTGAACGTATTATCCTTTTTTAAAATACAATCAGCAAGACTTTTTGTTTCTTCATCTAAAGACACTTTGGTGCAGCGCCTCAAATAAAACAAAAGAAAAAGTCCTGCTTTCAAAGACAACATTTTTCCTCTGTGTTTGTTTTCAGGACAAAAAAGCTCATAGTCGATGTGATTCGAATTCAGTCTGGAGAGACCTTACCCGAAATTCTTGAGACCCCAGCTACTGCCCCACAGGTGATACTGTCCTCTGACTTTTTCCTCTTATTAAAAAAAACCTTTAATTTCTCTTTTTGCACAGACTTCATTGTTTTTGTCCAAAGTTGACTGTAGATTGCACTTCTTTCATGCCTTCCTCTCAAGGAGTTGGAACATACCAAGAACGTGGAGCGCCGAGCAGTCCAGGATGCTCAGACACCAGAGGGTCTGAAGAGCAGCCCAGCAGTGCTGGAGGACAGTCAGCTTCCTCTCGAGCAGAAGAAGAGGAAGATCCAAAGAAACCTGCGTCACCTGGATCAGGCCGGCCTCATCACTGCCAGTAACAAATACCAGGACCTCATCAACGACATATCGAAGGTTCATAAGCAGCTTTACATCCACTTAGAAACATGCATACTGCAACGTTAGGGTTAACTTGGTAGTGAAAAGTCTTTCCAGCTGATGAATTTCTGAAGTTAACTTTTAATTGACAGGACATCCGCTACCAAAGACGCTACAGGCAGAGAAGGAAGGCTGAGCTTGTGAAGCTGCAGCAGACGCTGACAGCCCTTAACTCAAAAACAGCTTTCTACCAGGACCAGATGAACTATTATGACACCTACATCAAGACCTGCCTGGATAACCTCAACAGAAAGTGAGTTTAACTTTTACGTCTACCTAGTGTAGTCTGTCCTGCAGCTGGCATGTCAAGACAAACAACCCTCCATGCACACACTCACACCTACAGGCAACTAGAGTGACCAAATAAACCAATGAGAGAGTGTTTGGACTGAGGGAGGAGGGCGGAGTACCCAGAGAGAGCATGCAAACTCCAAACAGAAAGGCTCCTTCCCAGTCTTTTCTCACTGTGTGGTTGTTACTATGTTGTTATTTGTTTGATTACTGGGGCACGATAATAAAAAATCATGACCGTGTTTTTGTGTGTCCAGGAATTCCCGCAGATCAATAAAACTAGACAACAAAGGGGACAGTAAGGCCAGTAAGAAGCTGAAGCCTCAGTCTCTGAAGTACACAGCTGCAAGGTTGCACGAGAAAGGAGTCATCCTGGAGATAGAAGGACTTCAGACAAACCAGTGAGTTCAGCTACTCACCACTTACACAAGTATCTAAAAGGTCCATATCGAAAGATATTAAATCACCCTCTCACATCTGATATTTTTATTATTAATGCAGTCCAGCAGTTTTATTATCAGCATGAAATTTATTGGTTTGTTCAAACTAGTACCATTTATTGCCATCCTATCTACTTTTCCAAATGGAAGGATGTGTTTTGTCAGCTTTCCTCGGGTGGAAAGAGAAATATTATTATGGGTATTGTAAGGATGACAGTTGTCCTCCGTTGACACTTTTTTTTAGTCCTCATTTTTTTAGTCCCATGACCATCCTTTTTGTTTGTCTGAGTTGAAAACAAAACACTCTGTTCCTGGGAAAAAAAAAACATTAGAAATTTTACTGTAAATGATTTCTGCCTCATTTCCCATAACATTGAACACATGCTTTTGTCCCTCGCCTCTGCAGGTTCAAAAACGTCATGTTTGACATTTCACCCACTGAGGAAGTTGGGGATTTTGAGGTGAAAGCCAAGTTTATGGGAGTTGAAATGGAAAAGGTTCAGCTACATTTCCAGGTAAGCTTTTCCCCAAGTGGGTCAGGATTCTACTCAAAAAAGCAGCTCCTCTGTCTTTTTTTGTCAACACACAATGTCAGTGGCACATGTTTAAATATCTTGTTCCTCTCATCAGACTTTTGGCAGAAATGTATGGAAACACAGGGAATACACTTAATAAACAAAGGATTAATAGATTATCAGTTTACAACAAAGAAAGATAAATTGTTTGACAAGCTTTTTGTTTGTTCCCATCCAAACATCTTTCTTTGTTTTACCCAGGACCTCCTACAGTTGCAGTACGAAGGGGTTGCTGTCATGAAGATGTTTGATAAAGCCAAAATCAACGTCAATTTACTCATCTTCCTCCTAAACAAGAAGTTCTATGGAAAATGAGAAAGTGGAGAAGGACTGGGAGGAAGCAGCAGAAGCGTCAGGGAAACGCACTGTGCCTTGTGACAGTACTGAGTTTGTTGAACAAAGTTAATTTAAGGAGGAGACTCAAGATGGTTCAGAACAGTGTTTTGTTCCGCTGGTTTTGAAATTATTCATCATACCAAAATGAAATGCTGTTAGTCTAATTTAATGCGTCTGTTCTGTATTTTTCAACGTGGTGATTGTAAATGTCATATTTTAAGAATGAGATTGTGATAGTTTTCGTGTTTTGTAAGTAAAAGATGTGAGGAAACATGCTGTATGGTTCCCTTTAAGTTGAAGCTACTTGAAGAGTTTTTGATGGAGATTTCAGACAAACAGTACTTTCTGAGCTCAGAGATGTTCCCACCTGTCCATATGACCAGTGCCTTTTAATTCAGCTGTTTAAAGAGACACGTTTTAATTAATAAAACATTCAGAGGGTCTAAAGCTACACCTGATGTATTTTTTAATGTATTATCAGTATATAAGTGATTTTCTTATGTTTGAACAATGTTCACAATAAATAACACATCTATGATTACTTTTCTCATCTGTCAATATCAGTATAATAAACATCACGACATTGGAGCGCTAACAGGAGAACATATAGATCTGGACAGAACTGTCATGTTTTTCAACCAAAGGGGAGGAGATGCAGTGCACTGAGGGAGGAGGGGCATCCACTTTGTAATGTAATAACATGTTTGATTCCAGCAGAACAACACTTGAGTCACTCCTCTGGCTGACAGATCATTTCTGCTCACTCTCAGGTGTTAAAATAGTCAGAGGACAAACAGTAAAGTCATGTTTCACCCTTCAGTTGTGTTGCTGCTTTTGTTTTCTTTTCACAGCTCAGCGTTTACACCTCTAAACGGTAAGTTAATTATAAATTGTTGCAATGGTAAAAAAAAAAAAAAAGTGCCATTCAGTTATCAGCTTTTTTCTGCTAGCATTTATACATGGATGGAGTATTATCTTTGTATGTTTCCTGTTTAACATCTTGTATGCTGACTACTGTGATATTCAGTATGAAATGATGCAGGAAGAATACTGCACTCAAGCTTTCCCAGCATACAAAAGTAAAAATATCAAAAGAAACTTTGAGCCCTTTACAGTAATGATAAAAGGCCATGATTTATGTAAAGGACCAGTCTTATCACTTGTAACTCAGCACTGGTTATTTTCTTTCTAGTAGCTGCAGATTTGTTTCCATTTTTGTCTTCTTGAACTTGGGACCTGCTATTTTAATTATCGTTAACTTTGCTGTAACAGACCTTTGCCTTCAGACATGCTGGAAATGCATAAATGTAGCTTTAATATATAATTGAATATCTGAATTTCAAATTTAAATTCAACTAATTAAGGAAATACTATTGCATTTTTTTTTAAGTTTCATCTCCTGACTCAAGTGTTGCTTATTAAAACTTTAAAAATAGTTTCACAGTGTCAACCCTGTCCTGTTGAAAGGCAGGCTTGTTGCATAAATTTCCCAGGAGTCAGGTGTAATGATAAAAGGTTTAGTTACCAAAATAACAAAAACAAAACACAAACCAAATTTTTAGAATTTTAAAATGTTTCAAAAGCTTTCTGTGTTTCTCTTCAGGCTCAGGACTCCACCCCAAGACTTTTGCGGGTCACTATGCCATGCCCTCTGATGATTTAGTGGATTATGTGGACCTGTCTGTGTCTGAGGGGGAGTATAAGGAGTCCGGTTCAGGGATGGATCAGGCGCCGGTAAATAAACACAGCCACCATGTTCCACACCACAACAACCAGAAGATCTTTCACGTCTCAAAGGAAGCTAAACATTTTCTTAAGGGTCACCTGGCCACCAGATTTGTCCCGACTGTTTACACCTTTGTCTTCATCATCAGCGTGCCCCTCAACCTTGTTGCTATGGTGATGTTTGTGCGCCACATCCGTCCAAGGAAACCTGCGACTATCTACATGCTGAACCTGGCCTGTGCTGACCTCCTGTTCGGCCTGCTCCTCCCCTTCAAGATCGCCTACCATTATTATGGCAACAACTGGCTGTACGGCCCCTTCATGTGCAGAGTGGTGACAGCAGCTTTCTACTGCAACATGTACTGCTCCGTCCTGCTCATGACGTGTATCAGCGTGGATCGTTTCCTGGCTGTGGTTTACCCCATGAACTCGCTAACATGGCGCAGCCCTCAGACTGCCTCGGTTGTGTGTGCTGCCATGTGGATCTTGGCCCTTGGAGGAGTTTCCCCCCTTTTGATCTCAGGCCAAACTATGCAGCTGTCAGACCTGGGCATCACCACCTGCCATGATGTTCAGGATGTCAAACAGCTACAAGCTTACTACCTCTACTTCTTCCCCATCTACTCCTCTGTCTTCTTCTTCATCCCTCTGTTCTTTACTGTCGTCTGTTACGCACGAATCATCCAGGCTCTGCTCGCTGCCAACGTGGAGAACCACTCCAAGAAGACCAGAGCTGTGGTGATGGCTGTGGTTGTGCTGGTGGTGTTTGTAGTCTGTTTCACTCCCACCAACATCATCCTCATGGTTCACTACATCCAGCTGTCCCACAAATCCAGTGACAGTTCCTATCAGGCCTACCTGCTCTCTATGTGTGTGGGGAGTCTCAGCTGCTGTCTGGATCCTGTCCTCTATTACTTTGGCTCATCTCAGTGCCAGAAGCAGGTGGCGGCGTTGCTCAGGTGCAGGCGACGGACAGGAACAGAGAGCAGCTCAGAGACACGGAGTATGAGAAGCAGCGGATGGACAAACAGCACCAGGTCATGTAAGATGGAGAGTCTCCAAAAAGAGCTGGGGAGCCAGTACAGCAGGCTGGTGGCGTGAAGGGTGAGACACTTTACAAACCTGTGATAAACCCGAGTTAAACCATCTCCAGTCCACCTTAACTAATAAGGTGTCAGTTTAATAATCTCATAAAAATGAATCAGTGATTACATCAAATGATTTTATTATTTTGGAATCATTAGGTATAAATAAAGCAGTGTGACACTTTGTGATAGTTTGTTTATTTCACTGAAAAATTCAGTTCATTCTTTGCAGATTTTTCTTTTTAATATTCTCATTCAGAGTCAGCGAAATTAAAACAGTTAACAGTTAATTCATATTAACAAATAGTACACATCAACCATTACTGGGTGGTTTTGATACGTCATCACCTGTTACAGGTTTTAATAAATGCAACATTGAAATGATTAATCTAAAGAGGACATATTTTGGCTAAAGAATAGACACATTGCTGAAAAACTAGACTAAATTTTACACATCTGTGCTAAATACCAATGTTGCCGTGTCCCATTTGTTTGTTTTCACTGTTGGTCACTTTCTCTGTCGTCAGGGCACAGCTCTGAAACAGTAATAAAAAGATAAGAACAGTATGAATAGTGGAGAATAAATTCACCCTCAGCATTACAGAAAAATATTGGTGTCATATCCACATCCTGGTGATCAGTAAAGTTAAAAATGTCTTTTATCAGATCTAAATGTTGCAGCCCCACCTTGTGGCAGTTTGCGTCACTGACCTGTTTTACCATCAAAGCTGTGGAAGTTCACTGGGAAGTTAAGACACCCGACTTGTTTCTTGAAGATTTCAACATCTTTAGGGTCTATTTTCCCTGTCCGGGCTAAAACACAAAGTTGAGTCTTTAAAAGCATTGTAAACATTTGTGTTTAAACTAAAGTAGGCGGACAAAACTTACTGAACTGCAGGATGTATCTGCCAGTGGCGTCCCCGTTTCGAAAGGTGTCCGTCCACAGCAGGCAGTCAGAGCAAGTCTGCAGGATGTGACCTTTGTGGTCTGACAGATTCTCTTTAGAAGCACAAAGAGTGTTGGGTTATTGTACAATGTTCATTATATGGAGATGTGTGTGGATATAATGTAATAAAATGAACTAAACTGTATGGCATTCACTTACTTCTAAATGTGGTGGCCAGTCCTGAGACTGTTGCATTGACCTCCCCGAGGATACACCGATTACTGGGAAACAAAAAAGAAGTTGAAAAAAAAGCTGAAGGTTAGATACACTGCCATAAATTATCTGATGGTGATTTACTGCAGTATATCTGACAAACTGAACCACTACACTTACAAGCAGTGATCTCCCCAACGTAAAGTCAAAATCTGACTCTGAGAAGTGGGCGACAGCTCGATCCAGGAGCTTTTCAGAGACTCTAGTGCCTTGTGGTACGGCTTAGGATCCCCGGCTCCCATCACATACACCCATTTACCAAAAACCTTCACAGGGAAAGTCAAAATAACTTTAAAATGGAAGAAATATCTGTAATATCCATGATGTGCTGAGTAGTAAGCTGGAAAAAGGATCCCGAGCAGAACTTACCAGTTTGGGATCCTCCGGCATATAAGGTTGGATGAGGTCCTTACAGTCAGGTGCAACCGCAGCACTGAAGGGAGTTAGAGCCAACAAAAATACAAGCACTGACAGAGCCATAGTCAGACGGAGGATGAGACAGCAGTACTGCAGAGGATATGTCTGCGTCTATCACTTATTCATTATCCCTCTGGGGTCTCAGACAAGGAAAAAAAACATGTTGTGCAAGCACTTGTTTGGGGGGAGCAGAGGGGGTCCTGCCTGCTCACATGCACCAGTGAAGGTTTTCAAAGACTGTGCACAACCGTTTCACTCTACAATAAAAGGCTGGCTCAACAGCCCTCTGTTGGCAGTACTGCTGACCCTGAATGAACCCAGGCAAGGTGCCATCACGCGTCCAGGACTATTGAGACGTTTTAAAAGGAGCTGAAGCAGCTTTTGTTCAGTAGAACTCTGGCTGTTTCCGTTTGGGCCTGTGTGGAGCGCCTACTGGAGACGGTTTGATATCTTTTTTCCCCCCTCTCTCTAACAGTGACAGCAGCAGCTTTTGTTGAAGTCTCTGGGAACAGCAGAACAACTGTGAGGAGCGCTGACAGATTTTGAGAAGAGTATGATCTTTACACATGGGTCAGCAGGGTGAACTGTGTGAATCAAGGAGAAACAAATGAGTGGGAGACCACAGAGAGGGACTGAAGCTGTTTTTATTCATTTTCACACAAGCGGTTAAATCAGTCAGCTATTCACAGATTGTTAAAGTGATTACAGTAGATGTTTCAGCTGTTACTGTACCCAAACACACCATGAAATTCTCTGATTTCTCATGTCCTAAACCAGCTATGACAGTTCAACCAGCTTAACAAGCAGAAACATACAATAAAGTAGGTCCTCTGCACACGACACACAACCTATCTAACATGACTCGACACCGTCAGGCCTCAAACTCATCACTGCTCCTGAAACCAACCTGATAAAGGAAAAGTTATTCCAGAGCACAATGTTAAACCAGGGATTCAGGTCACATTAAAAAACTACTTCACACAGGTTTACATTAATGTAACTATTCAGAAGGCTAAGCTTTAGTGTGCAGGAGGCTGGACTTAAGCTTCTGTGTTCTCTGCAGAGGATGAAGCAGCTTCTCTGGCATCAGGACACAGATCTGAAACAAAAACAACGATTTAACCGGAAGAAAATGATCTTAAAGTAAGTTTCAGGAATTAGAGCTGGAATTGTCGCTGACCTGAGCCTCCAAAGAAGTACCATTCAGGGAATTTGAGACACTCGGCCTGCTTCTTGAAGGTCTCCAGCTCAGATGGCTCCAGATTGCCAGTTTTTGCTTCAAAAAGGCAGAGTTAAAAACCACTGTGTAAAAAACACGTTTGCCTCTTTAAATATGGGATGGAGAGGGGTTAAAAAAAAAAACACTTACTAAAGAGGAAAAGGTAACGTCCCTTTGATTTCCCGTCAGGGAGGAGGACGGTGTCCTCAGACAGGAGGCAGTCGCTGCAGGTCTCATAGTACTTCCCCTCATGGTATGAAGTGTGACCGTTGATATTAACTGTGAAAAGTCAGGAGAGAAACATACATCTGTATTTTTATCATACAATATTAAATGATAATTGATAAATACTTTGAATAAAGTTGGGATGCGTACATGTGATGTGACTTGTCATTCCTGTGACAGTGGCATTGGTTAACCCTTGAAGACATTTTCCTCTCCTGTGATGAGAAAAGTCAACAAAAAGATGCAAAAATCAGCATTTTGACTGAAATTTAAAGCTCCTGTGAGGAATTTTCCGTTTGTGTTGGTTTTGGTGCCCACTTTGGATGCAGTGATACCTCTTTTTTTATTACAGCCTTCAACCTTTAAACAGTCAGGTGTATCACTCACTGTGAATATCAGATCTGACACCTCCTCACAGGAGCTTTAAATTGCACACTGTGAAATTTAACTCATATTTGCATATCAGAACTAAAAAAAAAGTACGTCATGGTCATGTGACAGATCATTTCCAGTTGCAGTGTCCTTACACACGGTCAGCCCAGTAGAAGGAGATGAATTCGCTGTCTGATGAAGCTGATAAGTCCACCCATGAGCTGTTCACAACAACCAGGTCACTCTTCAGATCAGGTTCATCCCAAGACGCCACATGGAGCACCCACTTCCCATAGATCTGACACAAACACACAGACGTGCTGTTGCTTATCTCAAAAGAGAAGGTGTTATATTGACAAGTGTAATACAAGTTAAACATGACAATTAGAGAAATATAAGTTCTCAGAATAGACATCTAGATCACTTCTGCAGAGGAAGTCAATGTGCAAAAATAATAAAGAGCTTCAGAGAATTTATATATGGTACAAAAATATTGTTTAAAATATGAATTCTTTCAGAAATATGGTAAAATAATGTGCTTCAGCTCACCTTCTGTTCTAAAAGTGACTGCATTATTTCACCAGTTATTACTCACACTGCACTTAAAATAGCACACACATGCGTCACTTTTTTTTAAAGATGTCAGCACCAATAAAAAGTCAACGCGTTCAGTAATATGACCACTGCAGCCGTCTGCTGAACCTCCTCACACCTACAACCTGCTGCGAACAAATGATAGCTCATACTCACAGGGCTGTGGTTGTCCAGAACCAGAGGCTTCACCAGCTCTTTACAGTTAGGTTCAGGTGCAGCAGCACACAGGGAGGTGAGAGCCAGCAGAGCGACAACCAGCTGTGCAGCCATGACTCCAGACAGCATGCAGCCACAGAGCAACACTACAGTCAGAATCCTGCCAGCTAGAAACTCTGCAGAGGAACCTGTGGGGAGGGGGTGTTGTGTAAGAGTGGGCCGGGCCACACACACACACACACACATACACACACTCTTCTTCTCCTGGAGGGAAGGATTTTGCTTCACTTCTCACATCCACTACACAAGGGATTGTGTCCTGTTTATCTTGTTACATAACAGCCAGCTGGCAGAGACTGAATACAAGACCCCCACATCTTTCAATATGTGAACAACCCCCTGCACACACACACACACACACACACACACACACACACACACACACACACACACACACACACACACACACACACACACACACACACACAGATAAACAGAATAACACACAATGGTAAAGAGAGATGGACACACACTGACACAAACACTCAAGAACTTCTTCTCTAATGTTTCAAACTTTATTTCTAACAGAAATCACTTGGAATTTTTTTTTTTTTTTTCATATTTCCATTAATTTTTCTTCTGATTTAACACACATGATAGAAATTGGCTCATTTAACTTTTTCCCCCCTGTCTGTTTGGGGTACAAAATTACATAACATGTACTGACCCCCTTTTCCTGGGAAGCTGTTTTTCTTTTTGCCAATAGGACAAACTAAGGGAATAAAAAGAGAATTTGGCACTTGCTGAAAAATTGTGCTTTTTAAATTGAGGCCAACACCAGGAATAGTGTGCCTGCATAGCTCCAGATGTTGATAGGGTTTGTCCAATCAACTTATCTTAAAAAAAAAAGCTTCAGGATGTCGATTGATTGTTGAATCAATGTACATCAATATACCGTATCTTGTTCTATAGAACAGTTGTATAAATTATAGAATTTGTTTCCTGTTTTCCTCTGCGTGGCTCTCTTTCAACTTAACTTTTGTTTTTACTTGTTCAGCTGTTCTATGGATACTTTTTCTAAACTGAGCAGAACCTCATTACACTTTTGTCAAAAAACAGTCAGAGGAAACATTTTAACCCAAAGCAGTAAAACTGGGAGAGGAAAAGTTGCATTTATCTATTGTTAAGTTAAAAAAAGAAAGAAAACAAATCATCAGAAGTGAAGTCAGTCAACTCTCAGTTGGAGAGATTCAACACTGTAAAAACTGACATCCAAACAAGTGTTTATGTCTTAAATAAAATAATCAAATTAGAGTTGATATGAGCCACATTCACCTGACAAGTCCAGAAAATGTTTATTTCATGACATTTAAAGACAAAAAAAAAAAAAAAAAAAAAGGGTAAAAAAATGTGTTGATGCGGTCATACTTTTCAAATATGAATAATATCTTATTATCAGAAACTAAATAGGTACACATTTCTTACATTAATGGGAAATTATTTCAACTCTTTACATGCAATTCAGGCTTTGGTTTTGCCTTTCAATACCTTTAAATAAGACAATTATTCTGGACTTTTGAGATCAATGTGACTCATATTGAGTCTATTTTTTAATGAAAATAAGACTTAACACTTGCTTGGATTTCAGTTTTTGTAGTGCAGTTCACACTGTCCACATGCTGACTGTCCTTCGGCAGGACACTTAACCATAGAACTGCCCTGGGTTTAACAATGGGATTAGGGATGCTTTACCCTCTGCCGTCAATGTGTCAATGTGTTGTGAATGTGACATGGAATGTAAAAGTGCTGTGAGTGGTCAGAAGAACACAGTCCTCTCTGTTAGGGCTGCATTCCTGCTTCAATGGGCCCCAAAGACAAACACACAACATGAAAAGATGTGTGTCCATGTTACAGAAGAATGTTTGCATGCTTGTCCTGAGATCTGTTTTGTGTGTCCATCTTGAACTTAACAGAGTTAGTCACAGCCGAAGAGGAGAGGTGATAAATCACAGGAGGTTCACTGAACGTCAGGGCTTTTAGAGGGCATAAACCAGATACACTCACAGGGAATAAAAGAGTTGCACCCATGAACATATCAAGTTAAATACTCACAAAAGAAAAACTCCATTCGGGTGGAAAACATGGATAGAAACCCTAAAAAAGTCTCTCTTTTCTCTCTTTTCTTGCATTAAACCCTCAGCAGGATAAAAAATGTACCAACTTTACAGCTAACAAGACATTGGTGATACACACTCCAATGAGTGAGGAAGGATGGAAGGAAGGATGGAAGGAAGGATGGAAGGAAGGAAGGATGGAAGGAAGGATGGAGTTTTGGGTTAGACAAGCTGATGAGGAAGAGTTTTGACTTCTTTGAGTTCCTCCTCTCTGCCCCACATCACAGATCTGTTCTAAAACAGGATGCAGTCTGGGCAGGTCACTCTGAACCTCCAAACACTCCCAAATTCAGACTTAAAGTTAACTTTTTTTCTAACCTTGAAATCAGCAACCAAGCCTTAGAAAGAAAAGACATAAATAGGTAAAAAACTGAGAGGAGTCACCTAACACTGATTCCTCGTTGGACACATGGATACATTAACCAACGCTTAGATCAACACTTGAGGGTTTTTTTGTGATGGGAACAAACACATCATCACTATCAGGTCAACCAGAGGCTCTCCATCACTTTCAGGTCCTCCGTGGCTTCTCTGTTGTTTGTGGTGCCGGCAAAGAAAATCCATTTGCCAGAAATCTAAACACAGAAATGCAAAAATCAAACATAAATGCACTCAAATTATAACAAGATTTCAATAAACCAATTTAAACACTCTCATAGTCTTCAGAGGAGCTTTTAAGATTTTATTAAAGTATTGGAGGGAAAGTTATTCTCAAACCATTAAGTTGGAAACCAGTCAGGCCACATGATTATCCCGGTTTACTGATTCGTGTTCAGGACATAAAGGTAAACCAAGACAGATCCATCTCATAAAGAAAAAGTTGAAAACACACAACAGAAGTCAGTTCAAGTTGTGTCAGGGATGTAAAGTTGAAGATATTCCTCTTTTTACTTTACTGCAGGAAACAGGTGAGACCTTTTGGTTCAACGTATCAGATAAAAGAGGTGAGACACAAAGACATGCAGCCAAAGTTACACAAACAAATAAAAGAGGTGAAGAAGGTAGAATTTTTTTATTAAAATGCAATTAAGTAAGAGAATTCTGCAGGCTACACTCTGGCTTACTTAAATTGTTTGTTTGCAACATGAATCAGTTCAGTAGGAAACTGAATATTGCTTGTTTTCAAGTTCTTCTGGGAAATTACCCAAATTAAATTAGCAAAGTTAGCTCAAAGCTAAAAGCTAAGCTCTTTATGAGCTACAAAACAACCCAATTGTTCATTGTTATTCTCATTGCTTCCTCTTTAACATTATTTCTCTCAGCTGTCTTTTTTTAACTTCACAGTGCAACACTCTTAACCCTCACGTTGGTGTGTGAACACATCACACATCATGTCTTCAACAATCTGATCCTGCCTTTCCCTGAAGGATGATGCTGGGCGAAACATACCAAGCATTGACGCTGCAGAGGTTTAATAAGCTTCTCACAGTCTGGATGAAGTGTAGCCGCACTAATCAGAGAGGAGAGGGTCAGCAACGCTAAAGACAACTAAACAGAGTGACATTGCTATAAGTCGAATGCCAAGTGGACACTCTGGTACACAGGAATGTGACTCAGTGATGAGACTTTCACATGAGAAAGATGGTTTGAACATATTATATAAAGTGGAAGAAATCCTCTCCTAATGAGCAGGATCATTTTTTCCTTCTGTAGGGAATAAAAGTCTTCCTGCATGTATTCAGAAACTTTTCAAAGTGAGAGAGAAAAAATATAATTTAAGGGGGTTTGGGGTCTTTGAAATAGGTAAGGTGAGAACTAATGATAAATACAGATGCATTTCATTTTTGGGAGTTAAATTACGGAATGGACTTAGTGATGACTTGAAATTGTGTAGATCACTGTTGACCCTCAAAAAACACTGAAAGGTAAAATAAAGGATTACAATGTAAGATGAATCAGATTTGAAAGGGCTAAGAAGCATAATTTAGTGTCAATCTTGTGTTCTTTTCTTTTTTCTTCTTCTTCTTTGTATTACTGATATTCCAGGTTATTTAATGGATTGTACAGGATAGGCAAAAATAAGCCTCGGCTTCAGCCTATTCCTTTTCTGGTTACAGAATTTGTCAGATTTCTTCTTTTTTTTCTCGTGTGAGAAAACTGTCAGAAGGGGCATGTATGTGCATATAAAGATATATTATATATTCATATAATATTCATAGGTGATTGTCTTCTCATACTTTCTTTGTGTGTTTTTGTTGACAGAAAACACAACGTGAGGAAATGGACTGAGGGAGAGATGCAACTATTAAATATTATGCAGAGATCAACTGATCTGGACTGCTGTTCAGTCACAAAGAGGAGAGCAGCCAGTTAACCTGGAAAAACACTCAGTTGGACCGTGAAGTAATTACAACATCACCCAGTCTCCAAACATGAATGAAACAAAACAAAAAGAAGCAAACACTGTGAGTAAGGGAAGAGAAGCTTTATACTAGCATATTTAAAACCCATGAAATACTTCTCTGTGTATTTACAAAAACATAATACAAGAATAAAAAAGAGAAAATGAACACATCACAAATGGAGTCCAGTATACTGCCACAAAACAGAAAACATGATCCAATTTACAAATGCGTCTTCTTGTACTCCCACTTATGGCTTCAATCTAACACAAAAATAATAATAATAATAAAAAAGAATGTCTCTGTTAAGTCCATCCCTCCCTTTTGCAATAATTCTCTGCAGGTTTTTCTTTAAATAATAATATTATCAAATACACATACAAGACAGAGGCGCTACATTTGTGAGCTGTACACTTTGCAGTAAGAGGTGGGGGAAGGAGAATGTTCACAGGGATATTGACCTTTCAGATGTGATAATAATACATCTTGGGCAGTGAAAAAAGTTTAAAACACTGATTAAAAACAAGCGTAGCTTTCTGTACCCACAGACCCATAACATCCCACTGAGATCACAGTTTATCCGGATGACAACAAAGAATGAGTGACCGGAGTGACTCTATAAGCTCGTGTCTTGCGGTTTACCTCCAAAAACTGACTCATCATGTGGACTGAAGTTTAAAGAAATAAAAGATGAGAGCACGGCCTCAGGCAGCAAACAAACCCAGTAAACAAAACTTCAGTGACATTACGTATTCAGCAACAATAAAACATTTTGTCCACCTCATCTTTAAGTGTATCCCATGTTTGTGCAGTCAACAGAGTGTGTCCACGTTGGGCTGTAGTCTAGCAGATTGAATCACAGCAAAGGTTTTATCACAGAACACAGAAACTGAGGTCTTTTTCCTCAAGGTTTTCCTTACCGCTCTTTCCTTTTCAAATGTCAGTGAGCACAGAGATTGATCTGTTTCAAACATGATACCTTGGCTTCTCACAGAATGGTTAAATTCATAAGCACTGAACTTATAAATTCAATACATGTAGGAGCTTCTGTGGTCCGACTTGGTCTGTTATGACCGGCAGCTTTTGGATGCTAACTTAAAGAAAATCTTAGAAACCTTTGCGAGATATTATCTAATCGAGCTGCTCACAAAGCTGAATGAATAGTCTCTGCATGTGGCTGTTTAAGTGTAATAAAGCACTTTAAATTATCCTGCATTTGTGACATGCAGCAACAGAAGCGACTGTCCAGACAAGGTTGCATAGTCTTACTTTCTATATTCGATTTAAAATGCAGGTAAGTCATCATGGTTCAAATATGAACAGAGTTTTGATGTGCCCTTCACTCACCTCATCAGACTCCGAAAACCGATGCCATAGGTAAAGAAAATATTAATGCTAGATTTAAACAACCATAAAAAAAAAATTAAAGAGGCTCCAAATTATATGACACCGAATATCTGCACAAGTCCTAAATAAAGCTCCAGCTAACATGATTGTGACTTCGCTCTCAACCTTCCTATAATGGACAAAGTTTTTGGTCGGTTAAAAATAAAAAGATGTTCCACTCAGTAGCCAGTTTGATGACATTATTCATAGATTAAAAAAAGAGTATCTATATCTCTACAGGTCCGTGGGAAATTTAACTTTAGGATAAATAGGATTCTGGCCTTTTGTTTTGGGCATGAACTCCATGATATGACGCAGAAGGCAGAGACTTCAGTCTGTGACTGGAGTGTGTGTCTCATACACACTGTATGGGAATATACAAAGAGTTCTCCTCTGGGTAGTTTGGTTCCTTTGTACAGTCGTATAGTTGCAGAGGAAGATCTGATGAATGTCGTAGAGTCACCATGAAGAAGGGGAGAAAAAACAGCGAGGAGGAGACGCAGACTGAAACAACAGAAGGGTCAGGTGGGAGTTGTAGAAGGGTTATTTGTCCTGACTCGCCAGGCGGTGGAGGAAGTGTCACTGGTCTTGATGACATCACATCCAGACTCTCTGCTTAGCAGGGGTCCTCAAAATCTTACTGGGCAACAGACCAAATCTGCCTCCCAAGCCTTCACACACTCATTGTCATATTTGGAGAATACTGCAAAAATAAGATGACAAAAAATCCTTTGATTAGCTTTTACAAGAGGAAAAAAAAACACTTTTTTCCCACTGTCATACAAATATGACCTGAATTTAAAATGTTGTAATTATTACTTTTTTTCTGATGTGTGACAAGAAGAGAGACTGGTACCACTCATTCATTTGTGTGGTAAAAACACCTCTTCAGACAACATCTAACATTATCTAACATGACTTGGTTTGGATGTATTAAAATCCATTACCTGTGCCTCTAGAGCTAACTTATTATAAGCAAGAACATCTCATTTCACTTTGTCCTGAATGGTCTACACAGGCAATGAAGGCTGGGCCAAAAGATGCCACCCCTGAATTAGGACACTGCTTTATCTTGATTATTTAATCCTTTGATAATTTCTGGGTCAGCCTGTTGTTGTTACAGGGAAGTTTTCAGGCAACTAGGAAGCCACTGCTTCTAGCTTGTTTCCCCTCTGAAGCCACTAAGGTCATAATTTTAAACTGACAAAGGAAATAATTTTTTTATTTATTCTCTCACTCTACGAGAATAGGAAACACTCTAGAAGTTGGAGGTTGGATCCATCTTTTGCTTTTCACACACTAGATGTACTTTTTCTTACACTTTCATTCTGAAAAGGGTTCAGGAAGCTTCCTCCCATCTCTCCGTCCTCTCTGGGGGTTCCAGGCTGGTTACTCATACTCAGGTTACCAGGTGAGTTCTGCAGAGAATATATGTGAAAGCAAAACTTATTGGTCTTTGTGTCTACCAAAAGCTGCAAAAATCCTGTTTGATCACAGATCAGAGTTTTTCTTTTCTCACCTTGGGCAGACTGTCCATATCCCCTGACCCTGAAGAAGGGAACATGAGTATACAAAAACAAAGATCAGTATCATGAAATGAAGTATTTAGATAGTGAACATCCAAATACACTTCCTATAATAAGTTTTCACTCTTACCCTTTACTTACCCTTTATTGCTTTCATAAATAGACCATGGTCAATAAATTTGGCCTTTTTCACATGAAAATTTATTGGAAAAAAGCTCTTTAATGTCAAAGTGAAAACAGATTTCTACAAAGTAATGTCAGTGAAACAAAAATATTTATAAAGAAAAAAAATGTTTGCATAATTATTCACCCCCTTTTAAATTTAATGGTCTAATTCAACAGAGGTCCATCCAACTGGTGCCAATGTTCTCACAGTTAGTGAAATAAGGATCATCTGAGCGATGTGGGTGTGTCTCATGTGAATGAGGTATAAAAGTGTTTGTGTCTGTAGGGTCCAGAGACAGGCTGATGAGTATTCCTGGCTTCCATTATCACCATGAAGGCAGAAGAACACTCCAAGCAACTCAGGGAAAGTGTTATTGAAAAGTATAAGTCAGGAGATAGATACAAAAATATCCAAGACATTAAACATCTCCTGGAGTTCACTGAAATCAGTCATCAAGAAATGGAAGAAATACGGCACATGTGTGAATACATCAGGCCGTCTTTGTAAATTGAGTGAACGTGCAAGTAGGAGACTAATGAGAGAAGTCACCAAGACCCCTACGACTACTCTGAAGGAGTTATAAGCTTCAACTGCTGAGATGGGAGAGACTGTACATATAGCAACTCAAAGCTTTATGAGAGAGTGGCAATGAGAAACCCACTGTTGAAGAAAATTCATATTAGATCTCAACCAGAGTTTGACAAAAGGCATGTGGAAGACTCCGTGGTCAAGCTGAAGAAGTTTCTTTGGTCTGATGAGACAAAAACTGAGTTTTGCGGTCATCAGACAAGATGTTATTTTTGGCGGAAACCAAACACCATCCCCACTGTGAAGCATGGTGGTGGCATCATGCTGTGTGGCCCTGGAAGGCTTGTAAAGATAGAGGGAAGAATGAATGCTGCAAAATACACTCAAATCCTTGGGGACAATCTTTTTCAGTCTGCAAGAGAACTACGACTTGGGAGAAAATTGAAGCATACTGCAAAAACAACACAGGAATGGTTTAAAACAATAACATTTTTCTGAAGTGGTCAAGTCGAAGCTCAGGCCTCAATCTCTCTGAGAATTTGTTGCTGATACCTGCACAGCCTCACGAATCTCGAGCAGTTTTGCAAAGAAAAATGGAGCAAAATTACAGTGTGCAGATGTGCAAGACTGACTGAGACTCATCCACACAGACTCAGTGCTGGGATTGCAGCCAAAGGTGCATCTTCTAAACATTGATTTGAAGGGGATGAATTATTATACAAACAATTATTTTCTCTTGTATATTTTTGTTTCATTGACATTACTTTGTAGAAATCTGTTTTCACTGTGATATTTAAGAGTTTTTACAATATTTTTTTGTGTGCCAAATCTTATTGACCGTGATTGATTTATGAAAGCAATAACAGGGTATAAAAATCCAAGGGGGTGAATACTTATGACAGGCACTGTATGTAGTGTCATAGAGCCAGACAGTTTTGTACCTAATGATCCATTCATGTGATGAGGCTCCATCCCTGCCATCCCACTTAATGGACCATCACCACCTGCACCCATAGGGAACTGAGGAGGACATACACAGTAGACAATAACCAACCTGTTACAACATATATCACTGATAAAACCATTACCTGCTGGCATCACAGAATAATTACATCTACACAGACTTTGTAATAATTTGACTCACTCAGTCAGGTTGTATAGAGAACACAATCACTCACATTTGGTCGGCTTCCAGTTGGAGGAACTGTGTTTATCATGGTGTACATGTTGTCCCCAGAATTGGTTGAATCTGGCAGACAACAACAATAAGAGGATAAAACATGTTTAAAATGTGGACACACATACAGCAGAAACATTTAAAAGCAGGCCATGAGCTCACCTGCAGGACTTGGCATTATTGGTGTCCCTGGTGGCCCCCCTCCTCCTGGAGGTCCCTGAAATTACACTTCTGGTTTTCATTTGACTTCTTATGAAATAATGAATGAATGCCAATAGTACAAGATACAAGTTAAGAGAACCGTTTAAATTCAAACATACATACCACATAACTTCCTGGAGATGCAGAAGAGTAAGGTGTCTGCAAAAGCACAAAAGGAGATCATTAAAGAAATTTAAACAATAATAAAGTTTCTTTTAAAGGTCTTTCTTTGGAGCACTTACTGAATTGGAGTTTGGAGGATTTGGCCAGGGTCTACCCCCACCAGGTCCCCTGAAACACACACAAACACACACTTCAGTTTTCTGCTTCTGGCAGGCTGCTTCCCCCCCCAGTTCATTTGGACAGAGTTGGCAACAACAAGCTCTTCTGTTGCCCGAGAGAGGGGATGGGAACATCCATCAGGAAAGAAAAGAGACAAAATAAAAGAGAGCTGCCTCTTTGCTCCACTTTCAGACCTCTTAGAGCCATAAACAAACGGTAAAGTTGTAATTAAAACCTACACTCAGGAGGGCTTATGACATCTACTTCAGTGAGTGATGAAGGATGCCTGTGTGTAGAAAAACACTCACATGTTCATGCCAGGCATCCCAGGTCCGACAAGTGCATTCAGAGGCGGTCTCATTCCTCCTCCATAGCTCTAAGGTGAAGATGTGACGAGAGTAACTATCAGAACCAATAGCATGTGAACAAACATCTTCATTCATCTGTATCTATACCTGAGGGCCGAGTGGTACCATGCCTCTGGGTGGAGTCATGCGCTGCATCGGTCCTCCCATATTTGGATGTCCTGGAATGGAAAAACAATGAAACCACTTACAGCCACCTTTCAGTGTAAACAGTGTCCAGTATGTGTCAGACTGGAGTAAGTTTTCTGTTTGTCATTTACTCTTCTTCTTAAAACTGGACTTTTACTGCCTCTTTCTTCAAGTAATACTAATGTTAAAATTCTCAAATATTTTAAAGGACATCAATATCTTTGTTGACGGGAACTTTGTGTTCCACATATTTATTTACCTTTGAGTGTTTATTATGTGAACTGCATCTGAACATCCTCAGTATTTTAACTTGTACATGATTAATGTGGTGTCTGAATGACAACTAACAATGGATTTATCTGGTTAACCTTTTTTCTTTATTTTTAATCTTTTTACGGTTTATCTGGAGACTCCCACCTGGGTTCCTTTCTAAAAAAATAAGGCACGAATTCTTAAATCTTTGTGTTTGTGAAATGAAGTGTGTCGACACCTTGCTGTCTTGTGGGATCCATCCCACTGGGTAACATGGGTTGGCTACCTGGGACTCCTCCAAGTCCCTATAAAACACATCAAAGATCCATCAGCAGCTTTACCATCACTGTCATGCATTTAGGGTATTGTTAGTCTAATAGCATAATTGCCCAAGTCTTTAAAACTTAAGACTTTGAAATAAGACTTAGGTAGTTATGCTATTAGGCTAACAATATTATTCTCTACAATCCACAGTTCTGAGTACAGCCTGCAGGTGTCAGTGTGGCACTTACCTGATTGGGTAATCTCAGGGGAGGTCTGGGTCCTCCGGGGTACCGAGGTGACATAAATGGCTGGAAAAACATTACAAAGAAAGATAACTTAGTTTTATGTATAGGATAAAAACTTAAGGCCACAAACCTTTCACAGAAACAAAAGTCACATAAAAATTATATGGATCTCTGTGGTTAGTTGATCTAACACAAGGAACCAACCAGAACTACTGTTTTGAGCTCATTTTCCATCATTACGACAGAGGCAGGGAGCAGACCACATTTTTATTCCTCAGGACTGACAGAGTGAGGTTTGTCAATAATGATGTCAGTGTCGTTGCTAACTGGATGCAGTGTAGCAGCATGCATGAGAATCTCTTTTGCAGCTGTGAGTGGTTTTCCACTTGTCCTCACCACAGACAGTGGCAACAGTGCTGCTATGTCTGCTGAAATGATGCCACTGTGGTCAGCTCTGCAGCTTTGGAGAAGCATCACAAGGAGTCACCACTAGAGAGCAACATTATGCTTGTTTTGATCTGGGGCTTCACTTTAATTACTCCCTTTTTCTCCCAGCTGCCTGAAGATTCATCAAAGAAAAACATCTGCAGTACTTATAATCTATTCAAGTACAATAATGACTCAAAACATTGATCTCACTCATGCATGAACAGAAAAGAGTGCAAACAATTTAACATGGTGAGTTCCTTAAAGAATAGATTAAATGCACGAATGAATCACTTGTTTTTAAAGCTGGATGGGGGCGTCTTTATTGTTATAACATTGTGCACATGGTGTTTTACTCTCTCATCAAGTACATATGCATATAATTTCACTGAACCTGAATGAAGACTGTGCATCTGGTAGTTGTTTCATTTCTTTAGTAGAGAGGTCTTGACAAGAGCTTCAAAGAAAAAAAAATGTCTTCTAAGGGGGATGGAAAAGGCTGTTCAGACCTGGAGTTTTCTGAGAGCTGAGCTGAGAAATGTCTACGAAGACTATTGATCTGTGTGTCTGATGCAGGCATAGGAGTTTGACTTATAATGATGGGTAATCAATAAACAACCAGCAGGGTCATTTTGATGGAGAACGGGGATGATCTGAGAGGAGGATGCATGTGTGACTTTTTGCTCACTTAGGATTTATTTATCATTCATCTCCATACCGAGCTGCATCAAACCCAGAGTAATATACAAATGCGTATCTGTTGATATGTACACTTGTAAATTGGTGCCACAACTTCTCAGATTTCCCCTTTTTTAATTGTGTGTAGGTGGCTATAGCACTAGCTGATTTTTTTTCAGTTGTATTTTTGTGTATTAGTGTTTTCTTGTGTGTATTTATGTGCGTGTACACCGTGTACCTGAAAGAATCCTGGAGGAACTGGTCCCACTGGCATGCCTTCTCCTGGGGGAAGGTTCCCGAGGACAGGACTGGGAGCTGCTGCAGCACTCTAAAAGATGTAAACACACACATAAACTAACATGGACGTACTTATGGTGTATTAGAAAGTGTGAGTCAAATTCACAACATAAGGTGCTTTACAGCTGCAGGAACTTTCCCCAGAAACCAGGAACCTTTTGAGGAATTAGTTAGCCCCCTTCTTATTAAGTCCCTGATCAGGGGTTAGTATTTTATAAAGGTCTAGGAACTTTGAGGGGTGGGACCTGCTATGCTGATCGTTTCTGATTGGTCGAGTACCTCCAGTATTCGGAACATCACGGTATAATTTATCTATTTTTTGTGACTGTGTAAAACCAGTAGTTTGGTAATTTTATAACACCAAATGAGCCCTATTAGCATGGGATTAGTATTATGTGGGGAACTCTTGTAATTTTAGAATTACACCCCTGATCAGTTTTTGGTGTGGCGCATTTAAAATCACTTGATGTTTCTCATATTTCTGACTGAAAACGCTGCATAGAACCACCACGCTTTCATGGCAGCACCTCACTCTGCAGCACATAGCCAGCTGTACATTCTGATAAAAGAAGAAGACTTCCACATCAAATTTCAGTCTAAGAATTTGCATTAAAAATTTACGGACATTCAGAATAAATTTAATTATCTTAAAACTTAAAAGATACGACACAAAAGATCAGTTCTTACTGAGCCCTACCCCCCCGATGTTCAACAATCAGAAATGTTGATTTTGATGTGCCTGCGTTTAGCAAAGCATCAATAACTAAAGTACAGCAATCTCACTTTAATAATAATGTATTCAAAAAGGAAACTTAGTTCACCTTGTATTTTGCTGATAAAATTACCATAATGTGCACACTTTGTTAGCTCTACAGCAAACTTTTTCATCCTCTCTCCACATATTGATCTCCAGATTTCTGGCCATACAGAGCAGCTATTGGACAAAAAATCTGACTCTCCATACAGGTCCAATTATCTACATTTAGAAATAACAAATAAAACAGAAACCACCTCTGTTTTCCAGCAATTATCTATCATTAATATGATCATGTGTTCTGAAACAATGCATCAGTGTGGACCTGTTAGTGCAGAGAGAGAGACTTCAAGAGCAGAGCGGAGTGCGTTGAGAGCAATGGGAGCTAAATAGCCTGCATGAGAGTGCATGAAAGTAGGCTGACAGGTAACCGTCCAGCACAACTTCACACACAAACTTCTGGTGGTGCACTTTTTGCTTCTCCATATGTCATTGACTGGGTTCGCACAATATTTATTTCACACAACAGTAGAAACACATACAACAACTGACCAGGATTGATCTATTTAGATCCTAGTTCCTGGAAAGGTTCTTCATACTTCTGGTTAAAAAGCACCCATAAGTTGCTGGTAATCCTAAAACATCTTAGTTTATTCATTAGACATTGGCTAACTGCAGCACGTATAGTTCAGAGGTAACATTTTTCCCTCCAACATAATTTCCATTTTATGGAAACATATATTTGTCTTTTCAGACTAAACTGGGAAACTGTACAACTTTTCTGTGCTACATTTACTCAACAGCTTGACAGTTAGCTGAGAGATTACAAAACATATGATTGACAATATGGATTTTTATTTCTAAATTGCAATGTTGGTATTTTTGACTAAGTCAGTGCCTGTGCTACAGCAGCTCTCCTGAATATACCACATCTGCAGCACTACAGACATCATACAAACAAAGAAAAACACATAGTACCCACTGTATCTTCCCTCCTGTCTCACTTGCTGACTCTTTCACTGCAGGGTATTTCCTGTTTCTGCAGATGCCCTGCCATGCTGGCCCAGGTTTATTTTTATACCTTATGTTTTTGTTGTGCTTTCCCCAGACGGGCGGAGCTGGCACATTTCAGCACAGCCTTTGTCTGCTTCCTGTGGCATTGTACTCTTAACTAACCCGGGGCTACCACCCAACCCCGGCCTCTTCCTTATCCTCATTAGAGCAGACAACTCGCAGTGTGGGAGTGTGTACATCCATATATATGATAATGTTTGAGCAGTGAGCACATAAAGCTAGCATGCCTCTGTCTGTGTAGATTGTTGGGTTTTTTTGTCGGAGTCAGCCCACTCTGTTCTATTTCTCTGATCTCCCCTCTCGCTTTCTCTCCCTCTCTGAAGGCATCGGCTGGGTGTAAAGAGCTCCAGTGAAATTCACCCACACTCTCTGAAGTTTCCGCCAGCTGACTTTTTAGGTCAGACAGGAACAAGGTTTAATCAGAGCTGAGATAAAAGCAGACTGACGACACTCCTGCATCCTCCTTTTCTCCACTAGCTCCCTCACTATTCCCTCAGCCTCCCTCCCTCACATTCATATTTCCCAACCATCAATGTTCTGCTGTAGGGAAAAGGACAACGGGTAGCTATTTAAATCTGTACTCTGCAGCAAACGAAGCCTGTTTCTGTCTCTGCAGACAAACCTACAGATGGACACAGATGGATATTGTATGTCAATGGTTCAGTGGTGAGAGACCGGATTTAGTTTGTTTGTTTGTGTGTATTTGTCTTTGTGTACAACATCCTGCACAGCATCAAGTGTGTGTTGTAGATTTGTACGTTATTTTCCCTTTCTTTCCCTCTGCCTTCTTGCACCCTGGATTACCCAGAATGCCTTCACTCCCTGGCAGCCTGGAGGTCTGCTGAGTTTGCCTTCATGCTCAGAGAACAAGAGGGAGAGAGGGAAAGTGGAGAAAGGAGGACAAAGCAGAGATTATGAGAGTGCATGTGTGTGTATATGGACGTATATGAGTGTGCTTGATATTCCTGTGTAAAGGAACAGTACAAGTGGGGAGAGGAACCAAAAATTTACCTGACCTGCTGACAAAGCAGCATTGTTTGAACCCCCCCTCCCAAAAAAAAAAAAAACCCAAAACAAACAACCTGAAAAATCTGCACCACCATCCATGGATGGAAACAAACATTGGAAAGAACACAAACTTCTCTGGTACCGAGAGTCTCTCTTGATTATGAAAAATCAGGTTGACTGAAATGGCTTTAGTAAGTCAGGCTGAATCACTGACTAGAACTCATAAATCCTCTTGAGATGAGGACTTGAGAAACTTTTCCCACTTTGTTTGAAATTCCCACAGCAGGATATAAAGTTAGTCCAAAAGCTGAACTTCTGTGTCTGTGCTGTTAATACAAAGCTAATCCCATCAGTCTGTTATCTTGGCTTTGAAAAACATGAACAGCTAGCTCTGCTCTGTCAGCACAACAATCTATACTCAAGTCCCACCAAGCTAACAAAGCAACATGCTAGCTACATGAATATTTTCATCAAGCTTTCAGCAAGAACAGAAATGGAAAATCTCCGAAAGATGCTGCGGCACTATACAGCTGAGTGAGTACTGGTCCAAAACTATATGTAATTGTTAAAATCTTCTTGCTGATGATCCTAGAAATCTGACTTAGGATCTGCTGTTTAACATGAAGACAAGGGCAAAGAATTTAAAATGAGGTTTTTCATTTACTCTGTCCAGTTTAGCATTACAGTCTATCAAAATGTATTATTTCTGTAAATTGAATAGAAAAAAGAGAATGAATTTGGACTGAAACAAATTGCTACTGCTTTAAGGATGCCAAAAAGCTAATACAACAGTATCCTATGAGGTTAAAAACATGTGGGCTAACAGGAGCTAATTAGAGACGTATCAGCTGCTGCTGGTCAGTCATTTGTTGATTTAAAGTTGATATATTTTGATATTATATATTTTAGATTGTTTGGGCAGATGGCACTGACACTATACTTCTTCTTCTTGTTATTATTATAATTATTTAAAAAGTCATAATTTAAGACGACCCCCCCCCCCCCCAAAAAAAAAAAAAAAAAAAAACCAAGGCAACTTTTAAGAAAGGCATTTTGCTATGATGCTAGGTGAATGTAAAAACTACATGCAATTTTTTTTTTCTACAACTGTGAAACCGTTTCAGTGTAGGACTTGAAAAGCATGGTGACTGTGAGGGGATCATTTAACTCTTTATATGTTGAACTTCATGCCACAGACAGAGGCCTGAAAGCTGTATTTAAAGCGCCTAGCCTTCGCTTTGTGTCAGTTTTGGTGCCCACTATGGACAAAGCAGTTTGTTTTTATCTATTTGGTCATCTTGTCCATTTTATGCATATGAGGAAATGCTTTATCCTGTTGCCTTTTCAGTCTGTTTCATAACCTGCTTTACATTCCTCACACTGGATTTAACATTAACAGTACAGTAATAAGGAGTGAATTAATTTATTCAGTTCAATTAGACTGATTGGTTTGATAACAGGATGAGTGCTGAGTCAAAGCACAGCGGGTCACCAGTCGATAAAAGGATTTTTAATAAGAGCCTGTATCTGAACTGTGCAAAGTGATGGAGAACTACTTGAGCACTTAATGATTATTCCATTGGTAACAACCTGAAATTGCTTTGAGAAATGCTGATAATACTTAAATCAAATACACTGATGTGCTAACACCTTCAAAGTGCTCCCTATTCAGAAATCCATGCGGTTGCTCATGGTATGTTGATAATTGTATTGACAGTGAGATTGCACAGCTTCACCTCTTGTAATGTGACCACATCAACACAAAGCAATTAGCTCAACGGCGTAGTGACCGGCAAATTAACATTCGTCCCTCTTACACTTGTGTAAACGACTCTGAATTAGACTCAGTGATTCACTGCCAAGCTCGACATATTTCAGCACTTAACCTTTGTGAACATTAAATAAACAGCGATTGTTACACTCTGTTAATGAGGCCATCATTTACACTTCTCACACATCAGTGTTTACACTTTTACTGACAAGGTCGAGGGAGAGAAACGATGAGACACTGAGCTGACTGAATCAATGCACTGTATACTCAGTCGTGTGCATGCAACTGTAAACAGTCTGTATATGTTTTTAACCATGGAACACTTTTGGCTAACATCAGAACCATCACAACACTAAGTTATTAATGTTAAACATACTGGACCTCTAATATTTTGTCCTGTTTCATGTTATCTCCTCTACTTTACTTTAACTCATGGGTCTCAAACTCGCGGCCCGCGGACCAATTGCAGCCCTCAGAACAATATTTTGTGGCCCCCTGCCTGAAATCAAAGCTTTGTGTTAGTGCGGCCCGTGCTTTTTTTTTCCACATGCATTTGGGCATTTTATATTTTTTAACACTTGTGGGCTACCATAGCTCAGGCTCATGTCAACAGCATGAATTAGCAATTGGTCACTTGTAACATGTTTGGGTCACCGAGTGGAGGGAAAATATATCCTGTCACCTAGTGCTATACAGTGTTTGTGTTTGGATCATGTGCCTTTTTTGCAGCACCTATCTGTGTGAAAAGCTCTTCTCCACAATGAACTTTAATAAGTCAAAGTTCAGGTCCAAACTTAAAGATGAGCAACTTAAAGCCAGACTGAGGGTCTCAGTTGCTTCCTCTCTCAAGCCAAATGTTCTGAAGAGCTGTTCATGTTCTGACCTGGTAAGGCTGAGAAGATTGGATCAGTTGTATCTTTTTTTTTTTTTTGAATACTTGAAGCCCTTTTTTTGTGGAACACTTGATGCGGCCCAGCCTCACCCAGACAATACCTTCATCAGCCCCTTGGTAAGTTGAGTTTGAGACCCCTGCTTTAACTCTTCTATCTGTACAAAAAAAACAACATAGAAACATGATTTCTTTTGACTTCATAAGTCATCACACATTTAAATTGTTTGTTCTTTGTCTGATGTTGTGAATATAATGTTTCTGACATTTGCAGCTACTGGAGTTGTAACCAGAAATAGTTTGTGATGAAACCTGAGGCAGTGGAACAGCCCCTACATGTGCTCAGATGAACACCTGCATGTCCCGGCCAATTCATTTGTCGTATAAATTATTCAAACCTACAGCCTGCAGCAGAGCGATACAGTACACCAGACATACACAACTTGACGTGTCGTACAGTGCAGAGCGACATCGCTGAACGATAAGGAGCAAAAGACTAAATGACAGCAAAAACAAGGCAGAACAAGTCCGGGCAAGAGTCCCTGTTTTTGATAGAGGATGTGATCACATGATGTTATTCTTCCTGTTGAAAAGAACAAGGAACATTAAAATGTGTCTCAATTAAACAACTATTTATTTAGTTATTTATTTATTAAGGATACAACCTAATCAGACTCTCCTTACTACATTCACAGTACACTAATCCCATCAGACTTAAAGGCTTAATGAGATAACTTCCAAACTCTTTCACCCCTTTATGTTTACTCATTGTGTTCTTCATTAGTACGTGCACTTAATGCATGCATGTTTTGTGTGTGTGTGCGTGTGTGTGTGTGTGTGTCTTTGTGAAGGTGGGGAGAGTCATTTTCATTCAATACTTTAGAGACTGAGAGACACTCAGAGAGTCGTGAGTGGAATCTCAAAAGGCTCTGTCTCTCTCTCTCTCTCTCTCTCTCTGTCTACCTGCATCGTTGTCTGCTTTCTCTACTTCTCTGTGACTCACAGGCACACTCCTCTTTTCACACGTATCTGCTCCTTTTTTTCGGATTCATATACCAGCCTGCGACAATATGATTCGACCACCCATCAAGATGCAGGTTCAAAGTCTCGCTTAGTGATGCTACCTATTCTCCTAGCTGTCACCAAAGCGTCTCTATCATTGTCTAAACACGACACTCAGAGTGATACGACTGCACTGACAGACAAAGTCACTCATAACCAGCCCCGTATAACGGTTACACTGAAGTGGCAAGGATCTATAACCACTGACACAATAACAAAGTCCTAACATAAAGGAAGACTAAATAAATCATCGGTTTAGGCTGTTTGTTAATGTTTCAAGAAAAGTTGAAGCCTTTGGTGGCTGCAAAAGTTGTCACGCAAGGAAAGTTTGAAGACAAGTTATAAAGGGTGAGAACTCTTTGAGATGACTGAAAGGGTCAAAGATGTGAGAAAATAGAAGGAGGCAATAGAGAGGTTTTAAATCTCTGTTGAAATACAGTCATAACATGTGAATGGAAAGTACTCGACACTATGTTTGTAGAAAATATGTTGAATTTCTCCCTTGAGCTTGGCCCTACTCACTTCTGATTGGTTCTTACTGAAGCATGATCGAATAAAAAGGAAGGGTGTTTTTCGTGATACTGATCAAATGTGCTGCTTCATAGTTGTAGAGTAATTTGACCAGCATACACCAAAACAAAGTTGTTATTTTAACCTGAAGTCTGAACCCTATTACTGACATTTGGGTATTTTTTCAAATTTTTTTTACTTTAAATGAGCCTCACTGAAATATTAAAGTTGCAACTTATGATGATTTGAATTTTAAATGGCTGTCATAAATTTCTTTAGTTTGTTAATTATATTTCATTTGAAATAAATTACACTGCCTTTTGCAGTCTGTACAAATTAACCATAAATACGCAAAGATCTGATGAATATCAATAAAAAGCTGGAACCAAACTTAAAATGTTTGTGTATGTTTGTAAACTAAAAAAGAAAAGAATGGCTCGAATAAAAAAATGTGTGTGTCCGAAACTTTGGAGAGGCAGTAGTGGGTGTGGGGGGGTTTCCACTGACTCTCAAGGCCACACGCTATAAAACAGAATCCACAAAGTGACAAACCACACAGGAAGGAACACCGTCCCTCCTCCTCCTCCTCCTCCTCTATCCACTCCCTCTATCCTCTCAAATGCCATTAGCCAACTTCCTGAGCAAGGGAGGGGGAAAATGGAAAGAGGAGATGCTACCATTCTGCAGAGCACACAGACACACATACGGTCACAAACAAACACACTTTAACATATGCACACAGTGGCCCTCATTTATCAATCGTGCATGGGAATTGGCGCAGATTTGGTTGTAGAAATGAGCTTACAGCAACGTTCACGAGTGATTTATGAAGCTTACGTACCAGGGCCAATCATGGCATACGCCTGATCAGATATTGATAGATCTGGTGGGTGAAAACAATCATCATTTAAATAACACGCCACTAAATATTCAAGGTTCAGCTGACTGAACACATGGAACTTACGACATGAAGGGACGCATTATGCAAAGAAAAGAGACCTCTGTGCTGGAGATTGACAAAACCATAGCAACCGAGGTAGAGAGAAATGAAGCCAAACCAAACTACAGCAGTGTTTTAAACATTTAATTTACACATTCTTTGTTTATACTTCAATTAATAAATCTGTGATATCTAACTATCAGAAACCCAAATATAATTAATCATTTCCATTCAGGTCCAAACCGTGGAAAGATCGCTATTAAAGATGTTGGCAGCTCTGAAAGAAGCTGCATTCAGACTCCAGCCTGAACCTGTCACAGACTGAGGGGTGAATGAAGCTCTGCGTCAGTTTCAGGCACAAGTGACAGAGGGACAGACGAACCTGCACCGTGTCGGATGTAGATAATCTCTGCTGACAGTTTATTTTGGACATGGGAGTGTTTTTAATCCCTGAAAACAGCTTCTCTAATTTTCAGCATAAACCGATAAAAGAAACACATTTTTAATATAAAAAATCAGGTGGCAGCTAATGTTGCTCTTTCATAAGCAACATATTTTACAGAGACTGGCAGAAGAAGAGTGAAATGTTACGTTCTTGGTGTCATATATAATTGAACTGTCTAAATATTAATCTTCAAACATCGAACAGCAATTGTCTGTCTGAAAATGCTCTGCACTCCTACGATCTAATAATTCTCCACGACAGATGCATTTTCCTCGCTGCACTGCGCTCCCCTCTGACATCAAACTTGCATATGCGAACTCAGACCTGAGGGATCAGAGCATACCTTCTGCCCACGTTCAGATTGATAAATGCTGATCTGTGCATGGAAATAAACGTACACCCATTTTTTGGTTGTACGCACATTAAATAAATAAGGACAAGTGTGAGAGTGGAAATATACTAAGATTGATTTCTGCAAAAGGTGTAAACACACAACCAAAACTTTCAGCAAACTGTCCAAAATATACGAAATCTCTCCATATGCAGTTATTTGAACAGAAAACATGGTCAGGAAATGCTGGAGTAAAAGAGACAGGGATGGAGAGAGAAGTAGAAGTGTGTTTAGCAGTACAGAGATGTGAATGGACGTCCTCTGCTTTTTAACCATGTTTTATTCACAGCCTCCTGTGGCGACCAGAGACAGATCAACACGCTCCACTGTCCGATACGCAGCAAAAACTTGTTTTTCTGTTTCAAGGCAGACGGGCTTAAAATCAAACTCTAGCAGTCAAATCTCACTTTCATAACCAAAAGACACCGTATGTCATACCAGTACAGCACAGCAGCAGGTTTTATAAAAGTTCTCTCAGATCTCCATTGTGAAGCTTTCTGTTGAAACTGTGGGTTTTCTATGCGTCTATGCACAAAAAAACCCACTGGGAAAAGTGCTTAAAGAGAACATTTTTAACACTTCCTACCATGCTGTACTGGTGTGTATAAAGAAAATCTTGAGCTGTTTTTATGGAGGCCTGTAAGTATTATAAGTCATAGCAAGACGCTGCTGGTTTTGGTGCACTAATGTGGTGTTACTGGAAAAGATAAAATTCAGACCAAATGACCGAAAAATATAAGTGTTAATAATAATAATAATAATAATAATAATAATAATAATAATAATAATAATAATAATAATAATAATAATAATAATAATAATAATAATAATAATAATATTAATATCCTATTATAATAATAATAATGTCTTGGGTGGACAGAAACAAGAGCAAAAGAAGCCACATGTTTCGTTTTAAGCTCAGATTATCCTTCATGAGTAAAAGGTTCCCATGTGATCTGTCACGTAACACAGCATGAGATAAGTGGGTAAAATAGCATCACAGTGCTGCTCTACCTGGCCTCCCTCGGTGATATCACAGATGTTGACAGTTCAGGGGGCACTGGTCATGTTTCCTTTATCACTGATGTCATTATCGACCCCTTGTAAACATCTCTGAGGCTACACACAGCTGTATAATATGTGAGGAGGAGCAGCAGGTCGATCTGCAGTCAGATACACATACAGAGCTGAAAACGATAGTGGGGGGACACACTCCTCCACCACTATCTCACTGCTTTTAACGACACTGAGGGTGATAAGAAAGATGGAACGAAGACAGAAAGGAGGAGACAGTAGATAGATGCATGGAAGTGTGTGTGTGGAGGCAACAACTACAGGACTCTGTTCTATATTATTTTCAAATATCACAAACATGGGGAAAAAAGGAATATAGAGTAGTCTTCTTTTTATACCATTTATAGTCAATCAAAGTATTGTGGACCACACTGGTTTATCTGTGTGTTTGATGTGTTTTTCCTCTCATGATAACTGCACCAACAAGGCCCTCAAAATATCCTGACCCCTTATTCAAGAAAGCCATTTCAGGGAAGCACTATGTCAATGCCATTGCACACCTTAAAATGAAATCATATGAAAATTTTACTGGGTTTATTTTTCCCACACATTAATTACTCTATAATATGTTTGTTTAAGGAGTTTAGCAAATGTAAACATTCTTGAATACCAATATAAATCAATATAATTTCACCATTACAAAGTTGTTCTCGTCACATTGATTACTGACAAATTATTGATCATGGTGTAATGGCCGAGATGGAAAACTCTATTGGATTTTTTTTTAAATGGTTGAATCGCTGATTCAGGCTCCTCACTTGAAAGCCAGAGATGAGAAGAAGTCACTTGTTGTGTCTCATCCTGCAGTCGTTTGAATGCTACAGGGCCAGACACAGAAGCAGCGGATAAGGGTATGGGTGTCTACAACAGCAGAAAAACCACAGGGGTTAGTGGGGGTCAAAGAGATAACATGCTGGTCTGATCATGTCAGCATTCTCGTTTTGCCCTCATGATCTGCTTCTGTAGTCCTGCCACAGCTCCATCTCTGGATCATTCATGATAACCCCTATCAGATCTACAACTTGTGAGGTTTCTGCTGTGTAAACTCTGCACTAATCCAATGCACAAACCCGAGTCTCTTTTACAGACTGGAAAACATACTAACTCAGTCTCTTGTTAGAGTTAAACTGAATTATTGCTGAGGCTTGCTGAAAGCTCATAAATGACTCTTCAGACAAACTAAAATTCCTCTTTATTCTTGTTTTAATTTGTTCACCTGCCCTCAGTTAACCTCTTTCCCTCCTGTATGTGCCAGCCATGACCCTGTCTCTGTCCCATCTTGCTACATACGTCAACATCACATTAACACTCCACGTCCCCGTGTCCAAACACGCTTGTGACATGACTCAGCGTAACACACTAGTGGAAAAACATACTCCTTAGAGACCAGAGGTCTGCATGCAACAGGCAGGCGAAAGAGGAAGGAAGACGATAAGAGGAATTCAGAAGAGAGAGAACGCTGACAGAGAGGGGGATGAAGGAAATAATGCTGATGTGAAAGAAAGAGAGAGAAAAAGAGAATGAAGAGGTATGGACAGTGAGGAGGAACAGTTTATGGTTCGAGTGTTTTCCTGAAAAAGTGTTTAACACTGCTGCATATTGTGACAACTATCTCTGCTCAACCTTTGGAAATTCCCGTTCTTTCTCTTCCTCCACACTCCGCTCATTCTTCATCACCATGGCAATGATGTTACAGTGAGTCACCTCCACATCTCCCTCCTCCTCCTCAACACCGCCAGGAACGAACACAGAGAATTTAAGAGGAAGAGAGAGACAGAGAGACATGTATAGATGGAAGCAGAGAGAGAGAGAGAGAGAGACAGACAGAGAGAGCAGGGAAAGGGCTCCGTTTCCCTGGAAACAGATGGGGGGTCTCCCCAGCCCCCATTGGTTCTCAACTGAATCAGTTTGTTACCCACAATGCTTAGAGCTATCTGAGTCTCTGTTTCTAGGTTGACTCTGTCCTCTCTGTTTTCCTCTGTCTGTTCACATGCAGGTGCACAAACACAAACTGAATTTGTATCAGTGTGAACATCCTCTCTTGTTGTTTTACGTTATACTTCAGTATGAAGCATCGAAAACAGGATCTCACCTTGTTTAAGCTTTGAGCTTGGATTTGATCCAGTTCTAATTCCTGAATTTGTAGCTGCCTTTAAACATGTTCTATAAACATGTTTTTGACAGTAGGGGGACATTGTCCTTTTTCTTGAAAAAATATGCTAATATTGGAAGATAATACTCCTAAACAATCAACAGAAATAGACAAAAGGTAAAAAAAAACAAAAACAATTACTCTAAGTACTTCCAGAGCGAGGTAAAAACATCATCAAAGGTTTGAAACAGCTGGCAGTAATTGCCTCAATGTGCAACAAAACACAGAAAAACAAGATATAAATGTTTCTGGAAGTCAGAAAAGTTGTGTTAAAAAAATGAAGTGGTGGAGTTTGTTGAAAGGCAGATCTGCCTGAGAAGACAACTTCAGGGAAAGAAAGTCCCACAGTCAATAACATAGCATCAGGATGGCTGGATTGCTGAAGTAGAATATTGATTTTATTTGGTCTGGGCTGCAAGAGTGCCTCAGAGCTGGAGCATGGTGTGCAGAAAAAAAGCAGTGATTGAAAACAATGATTAGTTGTTAAGTATGATATTTATAACACAATCCGTGGTGCAGCCTGGACACATCAGCATGTTTTTGGTGCATTGGGTTTCCAATCCAATTAATGAGAAAGGTTCATCCTCAGGGAAGCAAGAACACTCTGTATGTTGTAGGGCAATCTAAATACAGGGTTTCTGTGTCTCTTGGGCTGAAGAACCAGACAAGCTGTTGATTAATGCTCAAAACAAAAGTTCACAGTCAGGAGTGTGAAAAGTGTGTGTCTGATGTAACGGCAAACATTCACACTGTCCAAAACAATGTTTCTCATTGGAGACAGGAGCTGTTTCGAGTGACACCTGAGGGCATCTTTCTGTCCTTCATCCTCACTCACAGGCAGCAGCAACACAGTAAACAGCTGCACTCCAAATCATTACTCCTATTGCAAATTAAGCTAATTTGCTAAATTTGCAAACTTTCAGCTGTTTGCAAATGACAAATGAAACAAGAACCAACAAGACAAGTTTTTTTTCCTCAAAGTCATTCAAAAATACACTTTACCCCACTACTGCAGTCCCAAAATGACTTATAGTAATAGAAATGCTTATAAGGAGACATATTTGCAAATCAGGTGTTGTCTGAAGCACACCTGAAGTCACAGAGGGTTTGGAAATTTGTTCAGCCAACAAAACTGTAACTTTTTGAGTCCATGGATCAGCGATATGTCCAGAAGAGAAGGTATAAAGCATTATTTGAAAAGGACACTGACAGTAAAGCACGATGGTGCTTCTGTGATGCTCTGGGGCTGCTTTGCTTCCTATGGGAACCTGCAACATGTGGAGTACAAGATGGATTCAATGAAATATCAGGAAATCCTTAGAGAAGGTGTCATGCCATCTGTAAGGCAGCTGAAGCTTGGCCGTTGTTTGACCTTCCAGCCGGTCTGTGATCAAAAGGATACATCAAAGTCCACTAAGGCTTGGTTCAGAGGAAGTTCTGGACTATCCTAGACGGGCCATTTCCTGGCATGAACCCCGTAAAAAGCTGTAATACGATTTTAAGAAGCAGCATACAAACCAAAAAACAATAGTGAACTGGAGGCCACTACCCCTGGGGAATGGGCTAAGATTCCTGAGAAATGCTGCCGGATGCTGGTGTTTGGCTACGCATAATGTTTTGAGATCATACCAGGTAAAAGATGCATTTTATATATTAAAGGTCTTTGTAAAAAAAAAGTGTTGCATAACTGCAACAGTTAACACTAAAATTAAAAGTAGCAGTTTAATGGAACTTAAGAAACACTTGTAAATAATAAATTTAGCTTATTAACGTCATTTACAAAAGGGGTTTAATAATTTTGAGTGCAACTGTATATACACTGAGTCTGGATCCGATCTTTGAGAAAGCCAGCTTTATTGGCAGTATTACAGCGTGAACACACATTACTGTAATCTTACCATTATTTTCTTCCCCTTTAACACACTGACAGAGAAATGGAAATGACAGCCAAGAACAAGGGCAACAATCAAACAGTCAGAGTGCTTCAGTATGTAAATGAATAAAGTGGTTCTGTGTGTCATTACATATTTACAAATGTGTGTATCTGTACAATCGAGACAGAGTGTGTGTGCTGCTGTTAAATTGAGCGCTGTGAATTCATTTACATGCATGAGTGAGAGAGGATGAATGTAAGATGTAGCAGCTTGAGACGGAGGGTTTTTATCAAAAGAGGGTTGGTCCTGGCACTGCCTCTTGATCTCTTCTTCCCCTCGAAGTGCTGTGTGCCTGCTATCTCCCACAGTGATGCCACACAATGATACCAGGCCGGCCTCACTTTTAAGACTTGCTTGTAACACTCCTGCCTTTCTGTTGCACATTTTGTGTCTGCTGCTCACCGTCAGCTTCATCCATCTGTTATTCAGCCTCGCACAGACAGTCAGCAGGGTGTGTAATACAAAACTTTTAGTGGAATTCACCAACTTACTACTTTCGGCCGAGTCTTAAAACCGTACTGACAGACATGCCTCCCAGGATTAATCCACGGGGGTCATTAAAAGGAAAAGACAGAAAAGTATATACAGCTTCAACACAACTTCTCTACTTTGTGACTCTTCTTCATTGCAGAAAGGAAAACTCGTAACTTATGACTACCTGATACCATCATAATACAGCCACTAAGTGACAGAATAAAAGGCGAGACAACAATTTAAAAAATCAACTCCACTGATATTACAATGCTTGAGTTATTTTTTTGCCGTTCATGGTGAACTTATTATTGTGTGTGATCGAAGGCTGGTTTAAAATAACCTTTGAATATACAAATTTACACACATCTCTTTCTCTTGTGACCAAGAGACCTTGACGCACACTTTGCTTAAATTTGTTCTGTCATATGAAGCTCCTGTGAGAAACTTTTGGTATTTGTGCTCCCTGTAGACAGCAGACTGCAGTACCTTATATCTTAATCTTCTTTTGTTCATGCATGGGTAGTGTTAGCTCAGCCTGCTTTCATTTTAATGTCAAAAGTAACAATGGCTTTGAGTTTGGCTGTGTACAGTTAATCGCTAAAGACGAAACAATGATAAATCAATCTTTTGCTGATGGCCTCATTTATGTTTTCAGCTTGTACAGAAGCATCAGAATTGAGTTCAGTCTGTTTCATAACCAAATGAATTCTTCCCAAAGGAGCTCTCAAGAACCAATGATTTATTTTAAAAAGTGAGGTTATTTGAACACAGTGTCCTCGAATTGAGTCATCATGGATTTAAGGTACAGGAGTACTCATCTCTTGGCTTTACAAAGAGCTACCAATGAGCACTTAGTTTTTGGTCCAATAGAAATAAAGCTTGATTAGTGTTGATTTTATTAGAAAATTTATAATTTAAGACTCAAAGTAAAGTGAAATAGATGGTCAAAGTGGATTTATTGGTGTTATCGGCATAAATAACTTTTCAGCAGTTGTTTCTGTGAGATGTCAGCTGCTCTGCCTATGCCTGCTTGTGTTCAGATTTTTTAAACCTAACGCCCATTTCTTCCCTGTGAAGCATCAAGCGTGACACATTCTGACTCTGCATCAGCGCTGTGGTTTCCTATTCTTCTACTTTTTATTTTTCTATTTTTTTGTTTTTTAAGGTTGTTGTCTTCTGGACTGAAACCTTCAAAGAAACAGAAGGTAGCTTAAAGCAAATGTGTTAAAAACAACAGAAAACTTCAGTTTTTAGCACATGCCCGTTCTAGTAAACCATTTTTATACCAAAACTATGATTCATCCAGAAGGACCAGTTCCTAAACCAGCGACTGGCTTCCGTTAAAAAACACATTCTTATCTGGAGGCAGCACAGCACAACCAGTATGACTGCTGGTCACTGATAATTTCAAGAAATCAGGAGTGAGATATCTCTAACAGAGTTTTTTTTCCTCATCTTTTCTCCCAAACTTTTAAATCAGTCTGCCATTTTACCATGAGCCCACATCTTTGCCCTCAATGCTGTCTCCTCAAATATTCCAGAAGAATCTTCATAGACAAAAACTTTAGCAGTTACGTAGGACAGGTATAATCACTCTGCAAAGTTACAAGCCGATTGCATTCTAATTAAATGAACAATTTTTCAGTCTAGCAATCATTTTTAAATGATCTAAATGCCATAATGTCACAGATGAATTGCAGCATCTAACCTCAATATTGTTTCCACAGGTCTTACAAGTAATTTCATGCAGCTGCGATTCTGTCTTGTTCTCTTTTAATTTGTTCATATTTTGTTAGATCATAGAAACTTCAATTGTACACAAAGCTCCAGTCCCCTCTCCTGTTCCTTGAAAAATCTGTTCAAAAAACAAAATTACAATTATTTTCTGCAGCGCATTAATTTTCACCAAACAACACAATTTAGCTGTGTTGTTCATAGCCTATGCTAATTATATGCTGTATTAAAATCAAGGTACAGTTTTCGAATTCCACAGCCATTAACAGATCAAGTAATGTCTACAATAGTCTTTGTGGATCGATGTGTTCTTCTCATAGAAGGAAAAGAAGCATCCAATTACTTTTGTTTCCGATGAAGTAGTTTCTGGGCCAAGTGTAAGAATTCAGAAATAACTTGTTTTTATGGCTCTGTGGTCTCTCACAAATGGAAACTGCTCATTTAGAGCAGAATATACAATTTACAAAGCACTTAACGGAACTGTAAACGGCCTTTCTAATGCTTGAAAAGTCTGTCTGAGAATAAAAATCAATAGCATTACTTTTCTTTTTGCTTGTCACTCTTTCATTTCTTACCACTTTACCAACACACTACCGGAATAAGGTTTTACTCAAAGCCGACTTTATCGATGGTAGTTGGCTCAAACTGGGATAATAGCGCAAATCAAGTCAAAAGCCTTGTCACAATCCCATCAATTATCAAAGGAAAAAGGACCTGAAGACGACGTGAATGAGCTCCTACATCTCCCTGGCATTAATTAGGGCTTCACTCAGTAATTAGCCATCTTAAAATAATTACCATCAAAATGTCTGATTAAAATCTCCATCACTCTCAAAGTCAGGAGACTGAAAGAGAGACATCGGCGTCAAATTAAGGCGTGATACTTTTTCCAAAGACAGCCTCTGCAGTCGTCCTCCCATTTTGTTTTAATTGAGCTGCAGATATGAAGGTAGTGTCTCTGATTGGATCTGAGGAGCGACGCAGCATTGGAATAGTTGATTGAAAGTGACCTTGGTCTAATTACAATTGGTCTAATTATAATTCTCTGATTACCACCCTGCAGGAAATGTTAGAATAAGTCGCTGGTGGCTCCTGCTAATGACATTAAGATACATGCATGATTAGATATGAAAAACAACACGCTGTAGAGGCTCTTTTTGCACAATACATGTGACTCAATTTTGTGTTTGATTTTTCTGTCAAAAAGTGTTGAGATTTGTTAATCAATAAAAAAACTTCCACACTCTGCTGTCGGCTTTTCTCCTCCTCTCTCCCGTCCCCCAAGGCTGAGGTTGTGTTGCCCTCCAGCTCCCTTCTTTAGAGCCAGGATGACATCATCACATAGCCGCTTCGTCCTTGGGTGTGCCTATTCATCACCCTGATCATCATCGCCAGCATCAGCAGCATCACCTGCGTACGCACACACGTTTACACAAGCACATACACCTATACTGCGAGGAGATAAAAGAGAAGAGTCACCACCAGTTCTGCAGGATTGCAGGCCTGAAGGAAAAGAAAGAGAGAACCGCAAAGACAGAGAGAATAAGAGTGAGAGAGCGAGTGGGGAGGGTGGGGGACAATCCTGCTGGGGTAGGCAGAAACCCCTGACCTGTGCTCTCCTCTTCCAACAATACATCTCAATAAACCACAGAGCAGACAAATCTGATGAGTCAGACTCGGGCTTCAGAAGAAAAACAACAACATAAAGAGGAGAGAAACCCATCCCTCCTCCTCCAACTCACAAGTTCCCATGAGGAGAGCTGCACCTCTTCCCTCTTAGTCACCAGCTAATCTAAAACTTCTCTCTGGCACTGCTCGCTGTATTCCTGTTACTGGATGGTGCATGACTGAATCAACTCATGCCTCAATGTGCGGGAATTACAGCGGTGAAGTGGAGCCACACAGAAAACACAGCAATAAACAATGTTTCCAGCACACAGCTGCTGTCTGCCTGCCCAGTCTGCTCGTCAGCACAATGTGCTTTACAAGGAAATGTGTGTGTGTGTGTGTGTGTGTGTGCAGCTTTTTGGAGCCGCTGGTAGAACTCAAATTGCAGGTTTTGCAAACACTGATCCATTAAATTGTTACTCTTCTTGTTCAGAACATCAATTAAACATCATTTAAGAGAAAACATTAATAAAAAAGTTTGTTTTTTTTCAATACAAAAGACAAGTTACAGCAATAAGACAACCAAACAGTATTCAGTTTAATACTCCATACTTCTAAGTCCAAGTAAAGTACTACTTGTCAGGACCCCTGACTCAGACTTGAGCACTGATGACTCAAACTTGAACTGGGACACAAGCTTTTATTTTAACCTGATTCCCTCAAAAGAAGGAGAGGATGGATTGTTTAATTTTCCTTTTTTTGGTGTTATTTTTTTTAAGGCCCCCATGATTTTATTTTGAACCATACGTCTTCAAATTTGTCCCAAACTTGTGGCCATTGCTTTCAAACAGCAAAAGCAGTGCAACATGTTGCAGTTGAAAAGACAAAGACGAGCTTAAACGATGGCCCAGAAAACAAGCGAGATGCTCGAGCCACTCAGACTGTTGATAAAGTTACTGTTTGCTAGCCAATGGTACTGTTAACCGCTTAAGCAACTCTACAACTTCAGAATCCAATGCTTCTGAATGAAATATGTTTGTTACCCATCCAAAGGTCCTTTACAGTTAGTTGAGTTCATACAGTGAATGGTTTGGATTGAAACAGTGACTTTTTATATAAATCTGAAGTTTATGGGGAATTTAGAGAGATACTCTTCGATGAATTTGGAGCTGAAAATTGAAAGCCTCAACGTTACTTAAATAACTGTAGGGTTCATAAAATTTCAGCAGCAGTGGCAGCGAATGACACAGAGATGATGCAATGACCCAAGTCACTCTTTTTATGAATGAGGAAGCCCAAACATTTCATTTAACGCCATTATTTCTGAACGTGTCATATTTGATAAATGAGTTAAAAGATCTCTATCTCATCAACATGATAAATATTTTCATTAAAAAGCTGTTTAAAATTTTTCAAAAAAAAAAAAAAATTCTACCCCTTTGAGGATTATCATTCCACTAGGGGCAACTGAAGTTGTATTTTGACCCTTTTCAAAATGGCTGCTCTCATGACATTATCCACACACTTTTTTCAGGAAAATCATTTTTAATTTTCAAGAAGTTTTGGTAAGAAGAACATCTAAATTGTTTCTCATTTTTAAAAATTAGTATTTTCTGCACTGGGTGAATAAATCTTCACAAAAAACTTTACCAAAAAAGTTGCCAAAACCACTCAGTGTGTCAAATATGACACAAAAAATATATCATAAACAAAATGATATTGCAATATTTTTGTGGATTTTGTTAAAAAGGTTAATAAACATTTCAGTTAAAAACAGAGATTTTTTTTCTATTTATTGATGGTTCAGGCTTTTAAGGGTTAAAAGTAATTGTTTATTTGAGATCATTTTTCATAACATATCTTCTGTTCCAACACCATGTTTGATTTTGATGTTTGATGTTTACTTGAAAACGTGAGTGTCCATGTATCGCTTAGCTTACAACCTACAACATTCAGAGCAGGCCTCAGAGAAGGAGCTCCATCATGGAATACTCACATAGTCATGGAAGGCCTTGGCCTCGCTGGAGTGTTCACATGTGTCTCTTCTCTCTGGAGCTGCACAGTACAGATCCCAGAAAACACTACAACACACAGAGAGACAATCAATGACAAGAAAGATGGCAGAGGAGAAACATTAGAGCCTGGTAGATAAATCATAATAATCCATTTTAGATGCATAACAATCCAGCTAGATGCAATAAGCTGAATTTTATTATCTTAATTTTAATGGATAACTCTACGTGAGAGCAGCGCAATATTCAAACAGGAACCTGAGGAAGACAATTACTGACATGAAATGAGAATAAATGAAAACCCAGGAGATGGAGGAAAAATTGTAATTTCAACTTGAGTCATAAGACACGCAAACACTCACCACCACCATGAGTGGAGGAACCCCGGAGGTTCTCCTAATGTGATGTTTTTCTCCCATCGGATCTGCAAACAAACACACAGACAAGAGAGATGATGCTGTAGAAACATATCAAGTATAAAAACATGCCCTGCATCTGAATTACAGGCATTACAAGGTTTGAGAGGGTGCATAGGAATTCTTATAGCACATGCCATTATGTAATTATATTATGATTTTCATGCCATGAGCCCATGAGTGGATAAGTGAGTGTGTGCCTGAAAGCTTGTCTTTTCACAAGTATGTGAGAGAGGGTGCCCAGAAAAGCCCGTGTGTATGTATGTGTATGTGTGTGTGTGTGTGTTCAGGGGAGGGGGGGTCTGGGACATGCACAGACGTGCAAATCTAAATCAAACTCATGTACAGCCAACACACACCTCAGTCTGATACTCGTTCACATCAGCTGTCCTGCTGAATGCTTTCTTTGCTCTTTTCTTTATATCCTGTATCCTGTATTTCATATTACTTAATTCCTCTTTTCTGCTCAATTGATTAAATAAGACATGAGAGTCCCTGAAATGAATGAGTCTATACAGCCTGCAGTTGGATCATGTCAGAGGGCAGAGTGCCTTATTTCAAACACTCTAAGATCAGGATTAATACATAGATCATAAAAGAGGATTTGATGCAATAATCATTCCAAGGTTCACATGAGTATGACACCATATCCACATAAAAATCCTTTAAGGACTTTGAACTGTTATACTTCCTTCTGTCTACACAAAAACTGACAAAATCGACTGTAAAAGCCAAAAAAGTGAACTCAAGAAGGTGAAATTTCTGTTTTTTTCAATCCTGTTTTTCTAACCCATTTACCTTCAAAAGGTTTTAAGAAATAAAACTTTTATTTTATTGTGTGACACATAAAAAGACCTGTTCATAACTAACACCACTCAGAAGGGTCTAACTTCTTCCTGAACGCTTTCAGACTACAGAGTCGGCATTACTAGAAGAATCCTGCTGTTTTGAAAACAAGCTAGTGAACATTCAAGAAACCCCAACCAACCTCTTCATCTAGGGTTGGCCACATACCTGACAACTTTAAGACAGATTTATGGCTTTATTTGCTGCTCCCAGTGATCGGATGGGGCATGTCCTGATCCCAGGCTTGTTGTAACTAGTATCAAAACCATCACAATGTATGTTGTTTCAATTTGACTACTTTACTATTCCTGACCATGTCAGACCCTTCCCAACATGGAATCATAAATATTAAACATATCTGATGTTTACAATTCCTGCTTCCAGAATATCCACAATAACCGATAAAAGGAGAAGACTGGGAGGTGTCATCAACCTGATCTTACAGCTCACAAGCATGGCAGCAAACGGAAACTAAACTTTACCAAAAGCCAAGTGTAAAAATGTATTTCACAAAAAAAATAAAATGTATTTATTGTTTTTGTTGTTGAGATCTCACGTCTATAGAGTTGTTGCCCTGGGTAGTAAATGTGTGGTTTAGCGGTCTTATATAATCCTTTAGTGTATTGAGCCAAAGATTGTCATGTTTAAAAGCAATCTGAGCTATTTTGTCTCCCATCATTTCTAAAATCGGTTAGGGTCTATAATCTTACCCATGCTGTATACACATACAGCATGAGTGCCGTTGTCCGTCAGCACTGCACACTATGTCATACTTAGCTGCCTCTCTAGTCAATCACTGCATTCACAAAGACCGCTCTGCGGTCATTCTCTTGCGTATGCCACCAACAGCAGCTCGCAGCTGTTATGCTGCGAGTCTATTTTCGCTGGAGTATGCTGCAGGGACACATCAATCTCCACAGCGCAGATCATACCAAACAGACAAAAAAAACAATCAGCATATCCAGTCATTTCAAAATAAAGCACCATTTTCTGGCAGCGGATCGTAAAATTATCCTTGGACATCAAAACTACGCCACTGGCACAGAGCCAGTCATTAGTAGGTTAGAGCCAGAGGAAAAGTTTAACTTATAGGCGAAAAACCTTATAATTATAGAAATGACGTGTTGTGTCATATATAAAGACACCGACAGAAACAAAAAGGAATGGACTGAAATTGATGAAGTTCTGGGAGGGCCAGGTAAGTTTATCATACTAATTAATTATCATGCAAGAAGTTGTCATGAGTGTGATTCCTCCGGGAGCATGTGGTTCTCCTGTGATCTTGTGTATCCAGCTGCTATGAAGTGTGCTGCGCTCCAGAGACAGATCCAGTGTGAACTGACATGAATAGGTCACCAAAATGCTGAACTACATGGGGTTTTAAATGTGGAGTTGGTTTGCCTGCATGATTATGTTTCTCAGAGTAACCAAAGCAAGTCAGTGCTTTTACAGAGGCTCACTGTCTGAAACTGAGTTCCTTCTAAAAGTGAGCATGAATTTTGGATGGTGAATGTCCTGTGTAATAACAGAAAGGTTTAAAGATGTCACAACAGTAAAAGAAGAAGTGCTGATGTTCACCAAACCCAGTGAACATTAGATGTCTGATGCACATTATGTCTTAGACAAAAGACCAATTCTGGACATGTGCACAATATGCAAATTAGGTCCAACCATGGCCCCCCTGGGATGTCAATGTGCAGTTCAACATTTGAACGTCTGCTTGGTAACTTGGATGTCAAGTGGACGTCTAAGCAGCAGTGAGTGAGTGAGCCCGCGGCACAAAGGTTCAAAGGACATCCTTTCAGTGTCATTTTTGCGCGTCTTATTTTGGTCACCTGAAGGTGCAGGGTTTTTTTTTTCTTTTTTTCTGACGTCTACTGAATGTCCGTAAACGACGTTCACAGTACCTTCTCTTTGAGGGAGTGAGTAAGTGAGTGAGTGAGTGAGTGAGTTTCAGTGTCATTCATCTCAGTGTTCACACTTTAATTTTATATTTGTGGTACAGACCATCCCTGCTTTTCCTGTGGTACCATGGCCAGCTCTCTAGAATTTAACAGAGTATTAAAGCAAAATTTTCTCTCTCTATCTGTCTATATCTATATCTATATCTATATCTATATCTATATCTATATATATATATGCAGAACCATACTGAACAAGCTCTAAAATAACAGCAACAACTGTGTCTGATCTTTCAGACCGTCCTGACCTCAGCTGCAGATCAGACTCAGTAACTTTTTTTAAAGAATGCCTTCCTTTGAAGTTTTTTAGAGGGGTTAGAAACTGCCTCTCTTTGTTTATCTACATGCTTTCAGTCTGAGTTTGCTGTAAGACTAAAGACGTCAGTGAACTTGATCATTATAGGATGCCCATATACACCATGATAAAAAAGGATTTTCTCCCTCATAACTGTGCACATGGCACAATAGAAGCAGAATAGGCCTGACATCTCCCATTTCTCCCATCTAATTGGCTGCAGCCCAGTCCAAACATGATTGCATGCAGTTCAGGTCAGGACACTTTTTATCCCTCCTTCATCTGGAAAGCGTAGAAAGAAAATAGCATTGGCTGTGCCCGCATATCCTGTCTTCTTGTGGTCTGCATTCCCGGGAGGTTCATTCATTTACCTTCAGCGTGCTACAGTGAGATCCTTTTAGCATGATTACTGGCAGATGTAGGCTGTGTGTTGCAGAAGTTCCTAAATTGAGAGCTGAGATTTGAGGAAAGTTACATTTAAGCCTTTGGAAAAGTGGTGTGAAGTAGTAAAACTGCATAAATAATATCAAAGTTGAGACTTTCTTTAATTAGGCATAAATCTGTGTGAAAATAAAGACCATTGACTCTAAAAAATTTAGCTGTTAAGACAATTTCTGAGACTGGGAATGTGTAACTGGTTGTATTGATTTGAAATCTTCCCAGCTTTGTACAAATTAATGGAGCATGGGACCATTAATGCAGTGAATATAAACATGGATTTAACCTCTGTGACGTCCGTCATTGGCTTCTTGAGGCTCTGTGAAGCCAAAGGATGGTGGCCTGTCATGTTGAAATACTGACTCCATGTAATTTGTGGCTAATCTTGAAAGTGGCAAAGAGGTGGCATTGAAGCCGTGGGCTGTCAGTCAGCTCAGCCATGCATATAATTATGCCAAAATATCAGTCTTAATATAATCAAAAAGGATGAATTCAGGAAAAAAATCAATTAGTTAATTGAATTTTGATCAGGATTTCAACTTTGGCTTCTCATATTTATAAAAACATCATCAAATTAGTGTGAACTAGTGATTAATGTGCAGGGTGCAAATTTTGCAAGTTTTACCGGAGTGCATTGAGATTGGGTAATTATATGTATTTGTTGTTTTTTTTATTGCTATTATTTAATCGATTATTATTATTTGAAATCAATGAATAATCGTGTTTAATATTTTGGTCTTAATAGTCCAGCCCTACAGTCAATGATGATGATCTCATGCTGCTCTCTGCCCCTTGTGTCTGATCACCTGCAGTGCCAGAGAAATAATCTGCAGGTGATCATGTAAAGAAAGTGATCCTTCAGTATGATCCTCTTGTTAATGCATTGGTTCATTTTGTAAATAAACTCTGAAGTTTTTAACAAATAAAAAGCTGTTGTGGATTTGTCAATGCATGTTTTCTTAAGACCAAGTGAAATGATTTTTTATTATTACTATCTCTGCCGCGCCTCATGTAGCCTGTTTTGGTTAAAATATATCTTTCTTTGATATCATTTTATATTGTTTAGTTAAGTTTGACTTTAAATTGTCTTCCCGGGCTCTTGTTTCCTGTAAAGTCTGAGGATACACAGCAAACAGATGTGGATGATAAAAAAGTAGATAGGAGCCTTTAAAGCCGTATTTCACTCCACCCCACAATTCCAAAAGATCAACAGTATTGTGTAATATTTACCCTGTGAGCGTGTGTACTTATTTCTTTGTATACAAGTGGTTGTGTTTATACTTGTTGCACTCTTGGCTAATGCGTTCCCACACTTGAATACGACACCGCCTATCCTTTTCATCTGCCACATCTGTGGAAGAGCAAGCGAGTGATACGGCAGAGAGGAAAGGGTGTCGGAGAAACAGAGGTTTGTGTGTGCGCACTATGTGCACCAACACACACTAAGTCAGAGTGATGAGAATTGGTGCCAGCTGATGATGTAACCTCTTCCATCCCCCTCTCTTTGTTCTCCTCTTCCTCTGGCCCATGCTCAACATGCCTCCAGCCACTGTCTTCCACATTGTAATTTACCGTCATTTACAGAGAAGCACCAGAACCAAGTGACCTCATTTTCACCCCATCACCTTTTTACCTTTGTGGAAATAGAGTGACGACAGGTTTGCTTCTGAGGAAGACGAGTGGAGGGATTGATCGAAAAAAGGAGCGAAAGGATCACAATGAAAAAGCAGGAGACTCAGAGAGGAAAAAATATGACCGAGAGATGGACTGAGATAAAGATGCTGAGTGGATCACAGAATGATGTCAGCAAAAGACGTCAGCTCCAAACTGAGCATCGTAACTCTGTCTGTGCTTCTTTTTCGTCCTAATAAATGCAACAATCGTGTTAGAAAGCATTTCTGCAACCACCATCCTTTTAACAGAGCTAATTTATTGAGAATCCACACTTACTGGACATGTATGAGGGTCAGAACAACCTTCAGTGTAGACATATGAAGCACATGGGCTGTAATCTCAGACAAACACACACCAACACAAACAGCATCTTGGTAACTTACCTCTGAGAGGAAGGTCTGTGCTGACTTCTGTGCTCCTACATGCAGCAGGTACTCATACACATAAAGAGCTAACCTGGAGGAAAAAAGAAAGAACACAGAGGGAGGAAAAAAAGGTCAGAAAGTTAAGATTCAAACTTCTAAAAAAGACATCAAAGCAGTTAGAAAAATGACTAATAAAGAGGTGGCTGAATTTGGAAACAGTCTTGGTTGTACACTGAGGACTTCAGGGGAAAGAGGAATTTGGATCAGGTGAAGGAAGAGAGTTGATGATGTTTTAGTTGAGCAGATATTGAAGACGGAGTTTACTCCAGAATGAACTCGATGAAGGAGTTTATGCAAGTATAAGTGTTGCCAAACAGCTCCAACATTCAATTTGCTGAGATGCGAAGGCAGCAAACACCAATCATCTTTCAGACCTTTGAGATTCACCATGTTTCGTGTCAAATTCAAAACCTACATGTTTGAAGAAATGTAGCACAGCCATGCTAAGGCTGCACTTGGTGGGACTGTACTGTAAGACACCTTCATCCCATGCCTCAGGCTCTCCTCAAACCACTGCCCATGGCTTTGATCACAGAGGAATTAATTACAGGATTAATCAATTCTTCTACGAGTGTGTCTCTACTGGTAAAGAGAAGGAGAAGGGTCGGTCTACTTGGTCGATAAAGACAAGATAAACATTGATACAGCAGAGATCAATGGCAGATCACACTCTGTCCTGACAGCATCCTGTAGATCTGGAGATGAGTCAGCGGTGTCACCGCTATAAATGTACAAAATGAATGTATAAATACTGCAGTGTTGGTTGTTTGTGCTAAATAGTTGCATTTAAATCAATAAACCAATATTAAATTAACATTGAAACATAATCATCCAATATGAACTCTGTTGGCTCAGCTGGTGGACCACCCCCATACAGAATCTACAGTCCTCATTGCTCTTGTTGTAGGATCACTTCTCAGCTCTGAGTGGAATTAGTGCATATCCTCCCCTACAATAACAGTTTATCTCTAGCTAGCTTGACAAAGTACTTGATGTGTAAAAAAATCAATAAAGCCATTGATGGAGTGTAAATATAACGTGGCACAAGCCTTGACCTGTTTGTAAACTGTGTATGGTAAATGGTAGATGGACCAGTACAAAGCACTTTTCTGGTCCTTCTGGCCACTCGAAGTGCTTTACACTTCTCATCTCTTTCACCCATTCGCAGCACATTCACACACTAATGGTGCAGAGTTCTATGGTAGAAACCATTCATTTTATCTAACACATTCAGACCCATCCACACACCACTGACCAACAGTGCGAGAAATTTGGGGTTCAGTGTTTTGCTCAAGGAGGCTTCGGCATCTGAATGCAGGAGCTGGGATCGTACCCTCAACCTTCTGATTGAAAGACGACAACTCTACAACTGATCCACAGCCGCCCCAATATATGTATGATAGTGCACTGTCAGGTGTAAAAAAAATGTTCACACCTGTGCAGCAGCTGTCCTCTAACCCTGTGGAGAGGTGCCACCAGCTTGCTGTAGCTGGTCCAGACAACTCCTATATGGAGGTAAAAATAAACTCACCAGACAGCCGAGTCTGCCCGTCTCTAGATGATGGACTGTACACCTTTCTGCTCTGCACACAGGCACTCTCTCTCTCTTTCCTCCATCACTTTCATCCTCACTCACCCCTTCTCCTCTCTTACTCTCTCTCTTCCTCATCTCGATGGCAATGCTTTCTTCTTGAACTCTTTTTGGGAGGAGGCCATATTTGTTTAATGGTGAAGGAACTGAGAGAGAGTCTTCTTCCTCTCTATCCTTTCCTCTTACTTTTCATCCGTCTCTTCCTCTCTCTGTTCCCCCCTGTGGCCTGGCAGCAATGTTTAACCAAAGAGACAGAAACTGAACGTTTCACAGGGACAAGGTTAACAGAACAGTGAGAGGCTTGACAAAACTCTTGACACCTCGACAACTGAACATGAATAAAAGATGTGCATGATTTTTTCAAGGCACTTTACAACCCTGAACATTTCTAGGAACAAACTATATGTGCCTCTCTTTTCTGCAATGTTTTCTTGTCAACCTGTGACACCTAACATCAGCCACAGCAGCATCAGTGCTATTAATCCTGAGCGATCTCGTCTGTCTGCCATCAATATTTTCACAGCACCCATGACAAACTTGATGGATTGCATGAATGAATGTATTGTGTAAATTAGGAAACCAAAGCTTGTCCTCAGCATGCACCGGCTTGAATCCAGGGGCAGTTTACACAAGAACAGTTTTAGGATGAAACGCAAAAGTAGTGCTGTGTTTCAGCCCCTCCAGAGTGGAATTTTTCATATAAGCTGCAGCCACCGTCACCGTGGTGGAAACGCTGACATCACGCTCCATTTTGCATGTGCGCAATTCCACTTTCGTTGTGGGAGCTTTTAATTGCCATGTGCAAACCGGATAGCAACAACGGTTCAATGGTGGACTACTGTGTTGTGCATGTGCTGCTGAATCTGTTGACTGGTTTTCAACAATATGTGCTTCTGTTGCTCCACTTCTGCACTCAGATAAGACACATTAAATATATACGTCAGATGTTCAGCCCACAACTTCTTTGGCGGCGGGCTACAAAAAGACTTTACAGTTATATCGACATCGACATATAAACACAGATTTTTCTTCTCTGTTTTCAAGTGGAACGCTGTGCAACATTGTGAAACGTTGACGTGTAAACAGGGCACCAGTCAGATATCTATTTATTACTGCACAAACACACAGCCTCACTCAATAACTGCTTCTGAAAGGTTTGAACTCAGACCGATTTCAAAGGAACTTAAAGACGTGACCTTTGCCCCCTGATATTTGGCTAGGTGAGAAATGAGGAAATGCCGAAAAAAGTGGAGGAATGAGGGCTGCTGTAGTGAGAAAGGTGATCTGATAAAAAAAGAAAAACATAAGAGGCTAAAGGAGGTAAGCAGGCTGAAGCAAAGTTTGAAGTAAAGATCAAAGGAAGCATGAAAACAAGGAGGTCCAACACTCTTCAAAAGCAGTGAAGCCTGAAAAAATACACACATAAATCAGACCCTAACCACTCCCCTTAAATCTCCTATTTATTTAACATGCACCAACAGACGGCGGAGTGGAAACAGGGCTGATAAGCAGACAGCAGCAGCAGAAGAAGACACTTTATTAGCATTCAATAACTATTGAACTTTAACTCTAAACTACTAATTTCCTCAAAGAGAAGTGATAGGCTTTGAAAACACAAAACCCCCTCGAGCCGCTCCCCCATTGTTCACTTAGCACTTGTTCAGCTGAGCCTCCTGCTGATAGTAATAAAAAAAGAGACAGCACCCAACTCTGTGCAACTCAACTGAGTCAGAATAGTGAGCAGAGATAAAGTTTGAGGATTAGAGGACTGCTCAAGGTTAAGAATCTTCTACATTTTACACAATAGTGTGAGGCATTACAAAAAACTCTTTTCTCATTAAATAAACTGTCACTTTGAATAATCTCAGCATGGGGATTTGAGGTAAAAGTGCTAAAACTAAGGCAGCCAATCTATTTTTAATGGTTGACTCCATATTCATCCTGTTTTACATCAATACACTTTTGATGTTTGCCCTTGCTTTCTGACATAACAAAAAATCACACTGGTTTTATATTCTCTGTCTAAAATGACAATTTTTGTAGCAAATAAAAAGCATTGCACACTACACCAAGGTGACTTCTGTGTGTCTGTGTGTGCATATAGAGAAGTAGAGACAGAAGGGAACCTATAGATCCATGTGTGGCCCTGTTCTCCTTCAAATTCAACTCTTTAGTCTTCCATGAGTCACTTTTATCACATTTGAAAGAGACCTCCGATCTAACTGCTTCTGCAAATCAGCACACGACCATCAGACTGCCATCGAGCTCCCAAAGTCAGAGAGAGCGAGCTTGGTTTTATGAACTCAGCAAGCAGAAACAGTACTCCTCTGCTGCACATACAGGAGCTGCTTTGAGCTTAACCATTACCTCAGCTGATTCAAGCAAAGACATGAACTGATTTTCCAAGATCAGCATTTAGGAGGGAGCAGTGGATCACTGCTAATCAATTTATGGTCACGGCAATCAAAGTCTGGCAGAGCTTCAAATCACAACAGACTGAGGCTTCAGTGATTGGATTTGCTTGTTATAGATTAGCTCCATATTATTCCACCCTTGTTAAAGTTAAAATGGAAAAGTGATTATACTTCTGATCGGAATTTTTTAATTGACATATTTACATGCTGACATAGTCGACTGACACATTTATAAGTGAGGAAATTTAATTTAATATCAAATGTGAAGAGAAGTAGTAAAAAAAAAATCATCAGTTCATTGAGTGCAGCATTTCCTTACGTGCAGAATTATTGTCAGAACAGTCAGGTGCAGCCCAGAGCATCTCAGCCTCTGTGTTCTTAAAATGTTCCTGAAGTCATTAAATTCTACCGGAGGGTGTGGGGGACAGCGAAAACTCACTGTTGCCAAATGAAAGGAAACAAATACAAATGTCCTCTCTCATATGAGTTACACCAGTAGTATGGATAAGCCTTTTTCTCTTTTGATACCGTTTATGAAAGGGTGCCCAACTTTTGCATAAACCTGCAATCATTTACTTTCCAGTCACTTAGTTGCTACTCAACAAGCTGTGAACACAACACGATTACCTGATATAAAGTACTTCTCTTATTCTTTTTAAGCAAGCACAAGTATTCTGATTCTACTCTGTTTTCTTATAGCCACGTGGTAAATAAAATATCTGCTGGTTCTGTTTTGATCTCTGCCAACACCTGAGGGGCACATCAGACTTCTGAGCTTCTAAATGATTAACTCCCTTCAGGTTAATGTGACTTTGTCAATCTGACACTCTTTGTTTTCAGGGTAGGGAGTTTTCATTTTGGAGAATTTTTATTTACTGAAGGTTAGCAGAATTTAAAAAAAAATCCTATCCTATCCACTGCTAACCAGCATGCACAGAACACCTTATGATTGTATGTACAGTGCACTGGACTAAAACACTGCCAAGAGCTGGACCTGCTTTGTTTACCTACAGAGTGGATGTTGTATTTATCTCACATCAGCGCTGCCTGTTAAATGACAAGTGAAATAAGAACACGCTGTCTGGCAAGACTTTTATGCTTAAAGGATTCTGGTCTAAGATTCTCTTTTGGGTCCTGAAAATGCTTTGTGGTGCTATTAATTCCTTCATTCAGTGTGTTCAACAAAAGAAGCAACACAGCAGCAATTTATTCTGTGCCTGAGCCAAAAACAGGTTTAGTTAAACAAATGATGTGCTTTAACTGATTAAATAATAGGATAAGATTTTTCATTCCAGAGTAAGGACTGACAAGTGATTTCTTGATAATTGCGAAAACAAATACACAAAGGTAAAACAAAAACAAACATCCTGAGAGGGTAGTGCACCTCTTTGTAATTCGACTGTGGAGGAAATTTTAAGAAAAAAAAAAAAAAAAAGGGAAAAGATTAGAGAGAGTGGGTGATGTGGTGGCAGTAGAGTGTAGCCGAGAAAGATGAAAGGTCTTGGTGGAGAGAAGAAAGTGAAGGAGGAGGATTATAGAGATAGAAAAAAAAAAAAGGCAGACGGGGAGGATGGAGGTGAAAGGGTTCGAGTGGATCATCCCCGAAATGAATACCCGTGAGATCTGTAAACTTTAATATTCCTGATATTGAGGATCCTCACAAAGTGTTGTCTCAGTTAGCCAAGCACCCTGCTGTGACCTGCTTCTGCAAATTAACACAAAACCTGAAATGAAAACAGGCCTGATTCCAACTCTTCCGTAAGAGAAAAGCTATGACTACATGCTGGGTGGAAAATACAACACAAGGAAAGATAGATCTGCAAACGATGCTTTGGAATGTGCACTAAAATTGATTGTATTTTAATGAATGCATTTCAATGGGTTCTGTAATCACAAAAGGAAAATGATACTAGACTGAACTAAGTCTCAGTCAGGAAGTGGAAATACAGTAATCTCCTGGAAAGGCTTCCTGCTATAAAAGACCAAATTTCTGCTTTTAAATCTCTACTGTGTGTGTTCACAGCAAAGAATAATGTCAGTTAAAGTATCACTGTGAAGTGTCTGCTGAGGGCTACCGTTTCTCTGAAGCACTTTGCTTTGCAACAAATTGAATTCTGAGAATACAAAACAGATAGGAGAAAAACGGGTGACTTCATTAAAAGTTTAGCGGACAAAACCACCACAACACCAATCAGTAAATTAAACCTGTTTACCTCCTCAGTGTGGAAAAGCTTTGCTACATCATTGCATTGTGAATGCTTGCTATTGTTGTACATCCAACTATACGTCTCTTAGTGTTGCTGAGGATATACTGTATTTGCAGCTTGTTTTGTTGACTGTGCTCTGATGTTTTGAGTTTGTTTTCTTTTTTTTTGCCATATTACATAATTTTGCTGCAGAAGACTGATGCAATATAGACAGTGACAGCAGTAACTGGAGGTGCAAATACAGTGACCAGGTTCAAAGCTGATTCAGATAAGATTTAAAAACAACTAATAAAATGCACCAGCTTTAGTTGACTTCAGTCATCATTAACGCTTCAGTTTAAAGCGATTTAAATTTCAGAAAAAAAAAAACAGAAAAAATCTTTTTTTTCCTTTTTGGTTGTGATATGTTAGCCAGGAAGTGAACATTATTGGGTTGTTTTGACCCTGACTTGATGATGAGGGGGGTGATCTACACATTCTAGGCAGGGGGTCATAATGCTATGGCTGATCACTGTATATAGTCTTATTATATTAACATATAAGAAAAGTGTCCCAGATCAATATTATTTTCCCTTTTGAGACCTGTGACCAATCACCGGCTGCTCACAGGCAAGTCTATTTGTCTAAATGCCATTTCAAAAATGTAAGTGTTTATACTGCTGGGATAAACCTTTCACAGTGATCTTACGATAAGACTGGCTTTCATGAGACATAAACATAGATCTGTTGTGAAAGCAGCTGTGCTTCACTTTGTGACTGCCCACTGTCACCTCATGATATTCCACCGCGGGTCAGAGAGATACGCAAATCAGAGACACTTGCTTTTGGCTCAGAAGCAGGGTCATCATGTTATGGTTATCTTAACGTAGAGTCTATAGTGAGGCTAAGCAGGCTCCCACTCTGCAATGAAGTGTCCAAATGACCACCATCAAAGAGACGCCACCTGTGGATGAAGAGAGCCGTGGCAGCTCAGGGTTACAGACAACTCTGGCAAGAATATAGAGAGCGCCTGTCATAAAAGAGCTGCCGCCCCTGCTGAGGACAGCCCTGTGTGTGTGTGACAGCCGAACACTTTCCCTGATTAATCAAGGCGAGCAGCGGGGCTTTATGTGCCATTAAGAGCCTGGCTAAATGACTTGACTTCATTCATTAAAGTGGAGCTTCCTCTGTGAGTAAAGCGGGCTGTGCTCTCTAGACGGAAGGACAGACAGACATGTGAAAGCTGGATGAGAGATGGTGGTAGGGCAGCAATGAGGGTGGTGGGGGCACTGAGGCAAGATAAACAACGACAAATATAGACCCATTACAGTGCTGAATAATTCATCTTATACGCAGGGCTTCAAGAAAACAACAGAACAACAAACCAAACAACCTTTGGTATTATGGAGCCTTTGTACAGAGAAAAACATCTTTAAATCAGGGCTATTTATGCACACACCTTGTCTAGGGTGGCGACAGGATCATGGCAAAATCTCTTTATGTGGAAAATCAGGTTGCAGTGGACTAATCCCTGCTGCATTTTCATTACTGGCCAAAGTGTAGACTTAATGAATCTGTGCAGTGTTAGCTAGGTGTGAGTGGATTAATTGAAGTGGTGTGACCTGTATACAGTGGATGCTCTGAATGAACTCTACAGCAAACACACAACACAGACAAAAGGGAACAGCTTCAGTAAAACCAATAGAAGGAGAAAAGGGCAGGAAAAGAAGGAGATTATGGAAAACAAAGACAGTGATACACGCTGACAGAGGGAAAGACTGAGCAAGGTAATGTACCAGTCAAACAAAGTGATAAAGATGCAGCGATGGAGAGGATGATGGAGAGAAAAAGATTAGCAGCAACAAAAAAGACTAGAGGGTAGAGAGGAAGAGAAAAAGCAAAGATGAGAAGGAAAGAGGGATGGATGGAGAGGAGGGGAGAGAGTAAATGATTAATGAAAGGCGTAGGGAAGCTCAGTGAGGGGAGGTCAGGACAGAGCAGGATGGGAGTGAGGCTGCAGCCAACAAAAAAACTGAGGGAAAAGTATTAGAAACAACAGGGACGTTATGATGCGACCAATTTCCTTTCTCGCTTAAATGAAAATTTTAATTCCAGCAAACTGACAAGTCTTGAGGTAAGACAACTCTCAAAAACTGTCCAAACCGAGAACAAAATATTCATGATAGTTTATCACAGTCAGAAGCTAAGGTTAGCAGAGCTAGCACCAACCACCCTTGTTCCTTGCAGATTTATGTCCATATGCCTGTGAATAGCTATGCGTTGCTGTGGTTAGACACCTGTTCAACCAGACATGGCATTGTGATTACATGATAGCATTAACCTGGGTGATAATCCCATCTCGTAGAGAGTGACTGCAATACATCTTAGACAAAAAAAATAAGACAGTAATAATTTTAACCCACCATTAATTCTGTTTCTTCACTCGCATGTCAGACAGGATCTCTGATATCACATCCCTTTAATGCTGGACTTGTATAAGAAGGACTTTCTTTAAAAGAGTCATAACAAGTGTTTGTAATATTATGTAGGAGAAGATAACTATCAGCCTTGAGATTATTTATCACCCGAGTCTGACAAGGCTTCACAAAACTTCCATTAGACTCCTTCAACTGCTGGCAATATCCAAGTCAAATACTTGTGCATGCCTTCAAATCATCCTCAACTGGCTGCTCACTGATGCATTTCTAATTGGTATTTTTGCTGATGGTCACAAGTTAAATCTATATTCTCCATTACCCTTCCACAGCATCCTCTGGGGTTTCTCTCTAATGGCTCCTGCTAACGGCTGAGCACTTGCATTGAGATATTCATACAGACTGTATCCTCTCTGACTGGCTGCTGTTTAGACTTCAGCCACAGGCTTGGTGCCTGGTTGAGAGTTGGGAGGAGCAGTTAAAAGTTCACCCCTAGCTTTGAAGATTTACAAAACATTTGTCATAATCCCGCAATGGAAACAGAAGGGAGATGTTAATTTGCAAATAAACTTTGCTTTATCTGCTCATGTTCCCTACTTTGTCTTTCCTAAGAGGGTCTAACATACTGCTTTGCTCAGCAAATGTTTGCCGAAGTCTTTATCCCTCTCACTTCCACAACACATAGTAAAGCCCTCGGTGGAGTTCTGGCTGGGTGACAGGCCTGAATGCTCAAAACACTGGCTTGGCAGAGATCTGTGTAGCCTGTGCTGGCTGAAAGAAGAACTGGCTGACTTCAGAACTGTATGAGAGGTTGACCAGTCCCACAAATAGCATCTCTGTGAATTGCTGTCTCAACGGTTGTAACTGCAATCCAGGGATGATCGTTTTAAAATGCAGAATTTAGGTTTTTTTTTCTGCTTTCATTTTTATAGTTTAAATAATGAAGAAACAAATCAATTTATTTGGCTTTAAAGAGAGACAAGTATCTCTCAGGGAAATGTTCCTCCTGCAAAGAGAGGAATTTGCCAGAAGAAAGGTGAAATGTCATGTGTAGTAGTATAAGTCTAAAGAATGAAGCTCATATCCTGACAGAGAGGAAAACCCCTGTGTTTCTTGGCTCACCTTGGTGCAGACGCTGTGTTTACCTTTCATTAACAAGAGATCCCAGAATCCTCTCCTCTCCCACCCTGCCCCCGGGACAGTCCGATGCAAAGTGAAAATAAATTCTCTAAAACAGCCAAGTGAGAGACAAACTTCAGAAAAAGGTAAAAAATGTGTGAGTTAGGAGTTGTTCAAGCAGGATTTGTAGTTTATGTGTTCACTGCAATTAAAAATGCAGCACATTTGTTCTTCCTGCTGATCAATGAATCCAACAGTTAACTACAATACACAACAAGGCTCAATAAACTGTGACCAACGCTGAAGAATAATGCAAACGATGAAAATGTTGGCCCATGTAGTAACCGCAGGCAACAGTGACTGATAACAGCTTATCAACACACTCTGAGAACCAACTTTACGAACCTCCACCCTGCGTTTCACACCGCCTGTCTCCAAAAGATCACACCCAGGTTTTGTTATCACTGAATGAAATAGCGGTAGACAGACACAAAAGAAAGTAAACTGTACAAAGGCAAGTAAGGCAAGTATGAAACACATCCCCCAGTTGTTAAAGACATGTCTCTGGACCTCACTGAAGCAGAGATCAAAACAGTACCCTAATGTCTTCATCTAACTATCAAATTTGTCTTTTTTTTATTCTTCCTTTATTATGAAATTAAAGTGTGTAAATGGTTTTCATCATTTTAAATAAACAAAATAAAGCAATCATGAGTGTTAGCTAAAGCAAGGGTACAAGAATTAATGGTAGTATATTGAGGAATAAAGAGGAATCTCACATAGACTTTACTTTCTGTTCTATTCAAGGGGCAACATCAGGTAGAGAAAAACTGAAGCCTATGCAGAGTGTTAATAGTTGCTGTTCATCAAGAATCCACAAGAGGCTGGCTGCAGAAAGATTGGATGTCATGTCACACCAAACCAAATAAACAGGTAAAAAACAGGAAACGCTAATTTGCTATTAGCACACACTGTACAGAGGGTGAATTTTTTCTAACTCAGCGGTTTAGAAGATATAAGGATTACGAGTTTGTCCAATCAGGGACACAGCTCAGCACACGTGACTGACGGGTGCCCTATCCGTCCGTGTCATATCCAATATGGCCCTGTCCAATGATTGGCTTCATTTAACTGTATTAGGAACAGATGAGTGATGTTGCGGAGACTATGTCCATATTTTATACAGTCTATGGTTTTATTTCATCGTCTATCCCATGTGAGACTAATACTCTTAAGAGTAAGAATAAAGTAATGTTTGATTTTTTTTTTTAAATGAAGATTAATTGTAATTCTTGATATGAAACCTCTTTGTTTAAGCCCTTTGTTTTACTGTGTTCTGCTTTAATTGAAAAATGTAATAAATACAAATGTGTTTTTTCTGTTTCTTGTTTAAATTTCTGCCTCATGTAAAATAAACCACTCGGATGGTATTAGAATATTGTTTTAATCCCCATGTTGTGTCGTGCCTGACTAAAAGTACAAACTGAGACTGTGCTGAGAGGTTCAAACCAGAACACTGACTGACTGTGACTGCTCTGGCAGGAAATACTACTCCATTCTCATCTTGGAAAAAAAAAAAGCAAATGAGTGCAGCTGCAATTAAGACTTGAAGAGACAACACAATAAAAAGGAAGCCTAATACAGGCACAATCAGACAAAGTGAAACAGTTCTTGTTCTGTCAGCAGTGCTGAGAGCCGGCTGCTGTCTCACAGAGCAGACAACAATGCCCAGGGCTGAGATAACAGGAAATGCCAGCTTATCAGAGCAAGGGAGAAACAGAGGGAAACAGAGAGAGAGAGAGAGAGAGGGGGGGGGGGGGGGGGGTGATGGCTAGCTCACTGTTTACCAACACACTAATTGAGCAAAATTTTCAGCCCTGTCCTTAATTCAAAACTTATTTATCCAGATGCTGGGGCCAGTGAAATAGTGAAATCCTTCCACAGCTGAAGTTTGTTTGTAGATCATGTAAAGTGAAAAAAATCAAATAAAATCTGAAGCAAATCCATCACTTTCTTAATTTGAGTTCCATTTCATTGGCTTTGATTTGTTTAGATTGAGTCACCTCTCATAAGGAGTTTGTTTAATTTCACAGCTGAAAGAACACCAATGATTTTTAGGAGCGTTTTCCTTGTTCAACTTTCTCGACAAGCTATTACAGTAAATCTTAAATGCAACACAGCTATAAAGCCCAGAATATTAAACTGCTGTTTACAGAGATGACTTAAAATTTGATGGCAACCCTTAGTGATCAAACCAGGGCAATAATTGTTTCATGTTAAAGTCTATTTTAAGACTTTCAGTGTAATGGGGAGAGTAATATAATGTGAAAGTAGACTATTAAGCAGCTGCACATGTAAAAAGAAAAAAAAATCATCCCTGTGTACAAACTGGTCAAAACACTGGCATTTTAAATTAAGAAGGGAGAAAATAATTTTGGCAAATTATAACTCAAAAGAACTTGAGCTGAAGGTTTTTTCTTTACTTGTCAGTAGAATCCCAAAAATGAATCAGTTTTCTCTTAAATAAACACTTCAAATTGTTGATGAAGAAAAAATAGTGCAGGGCTTTGACTACATTAGTTTTAGTGAAACGTAACATTACCTATGCATAGCAACTTGTTAGCTCTTTTGCCTAAAACTTATCGGTCCCTTTTCAGTTGCGGGTGCAAAGTCAGTAGCCCTTGTTTTTCATTTGAAATTCTTCATTTAATGTTGCAAATGTGATAGTTTGTATTGTTTCTGAGGGTTAAACTAATGACTGATTTTAGAATCTAAAACTAGCAAGTGAGCAAGAAAATTTGATAATTTCTGGTTTCTTTTAACCCCCGCTCTGATTGTTTGGAGTCTGCTCAGCTAAACTCATGAAATGCTCTGAAGTGTTTGAGTCTGTGTGGTCACATGACTATCCAGCGCACACAGTTCAGAGTGACCAACATTGATGCTGGAACTTGCAAAATTAAACTTGCTGCATCTGTGAGGGAGGAAGGCAAAGACCCAGACAAACACTTTTCATGCATCTCCTGTAAGCACTTAGTTTGTACAAAATCACATATTTCGGTTATTGTATAGCCAAAATTTTTAATGCATTTACTTTATATGTATATGTTTAAACTAAAATACATACCCAATTATCTCTGTATGTTTCTAGATGATGAAGCAGGAAGACTTACAATACCATTTATTATATACCAACTGCAAATTGCAATGGCACAATTCCACCAAATTGTGCAGCACTCATTCAGGGTGTGTTTCAATGGCAAAATGGTCCTAAGGAGAAGCAGGAGAAGGTTTTTTTTAAGTATACATTAACTTGTGGAAGCTTTTAAAAAAAGGTTTTCTCTTACACCCTCTTTTTTTCTTTAAACCTAATTTTTACCTACTCTTTTACACATACTCGCCCTCCTCTGAACAAGGCGTGTTGAAGATTTCCTTTCATACTGTAAATTTTATTCAGAACCTGGGATGTGTGCCTGCTCCACACACCGTCCAGTGATGCACCGTCATTGTTCAGCTCAAACAATACAACATTCCACAATCAGCAGCAACTCCGACAAAACCGGAGGGAGAAGGAGACGACTGGTAACAAGGCAATGCTCTAATCTTACAGGATTAAAATTCCTTTCTGCGGACCTTAATAGGGCTAAATTCTTTTCAACAACAAAACTTTAGATGAGACACGAGAAGCTGATACAGATGAAGGCAATCTTGAGCAATTTAGGAAGGAATGTGATACTATTAAGGCCTAAAGAGAGGCTCTAGAGGAAGTATAAATAAATGACTAACCATTAGGAGGCATACATCTTGCTGCAGCATGAAGTTTTAGCTTATCAGCAGTAAAATTCATGTACCAAGATTTCTGTAAATTAATGAAACCAGTAATTAACATCCAAAAAACAGCTAATTTTCAAAATCGGAGCTATCCTAATGAACAACGCTGTTGTTGCCCTGTTGTGCACCTTGTGTCACTCATTAATCCTTTCTGCTTCTTTATTGTTGATAAGTGGAATTTAGTGAACCTTAAATCGGCAAAAACTCAGTGTCAGAGATTAAATCCTGAACAAGTTGAAGGGGAAAAATGTCATGAAGGACTTTAAGGATGGCAAACTGAAGGAGAGTTAAAGTGAAGAACTCTGTGCCCTAACTTCACAAAACAGACAAGGGACAATTGAGGCCAACATGAAGAAGAAGAAGAAGAAGAAGATGTGAGGCACAGAGAGAAGGCACAGTTAGAGAATATGTATGTTTGTGTGCGTGCAGGAGAAAGAGACGGATAGCAAGAGTGAGAGAGAGAGAGTCTGAAGCAGTTCCTAAGCCCAGCCGTCACGCATGCTTAACCTTGCGCTAGCGCCTGTACGATGCAGCTTGCATATCAATGATGGAGGAATATCAGCAGAGAGGCCTCCAACCAACCTCTATATTTGGCAGACAAGCCGAGGCAGAGCAGCATCCGCAGTAACACTTTGGCACTTCTGAAGAAATTCAAGTTCCACCACACTGCTGAGGACTGGAGCAGCTGTCAGGGAAATATCAATATGACAACACACTTATGGTGATAGGATTAGAGGAAAATCATACAAGAAGACTGGTTAATTTGACAAAAAAAGGAGACTATTTTTGTTTCAGAGACAGAAATGTTGGACTACTGTTTAGAAAAAGATCAGGGAGCAGGTCTTAAGTGTGGTTTCCATCTACAGCCTTTAACTCTGCTAGTATCAGGTTACAGGAAGCACTTGGAGGGGGTGTCCTACTTCCAACCATCCTGTGGTTTGGTAGCAAACCTGTGAGCATGTGGTGTCAGTGGGAACACCACCTACAAACCCCCCCACCACTATACCACAAGTGCTACAGCTACCACAAAAACCATCAAAAAGATTAGCATTCCCTATTAGTTAACAACACTTATGCAATGCCCCCCTCTTTCCTACAGGCCTTTCTACGGTACACTGATCTGAATCCTCTGCTCCCTAAAATGTCTCTCTCTTAATCCCAAATCTTAACCTGAAACACTCACTGTAACTATTGAGGAAAAAAGAGGGGAAGAAAAGGAAAGATATGATGTGTCTCTAATTAAAACAGGAGCATTCAGGGACACCCAAAGGGTCCTGAGGGAGCAGCGCAGATTGATAAACTCACTCACCCGTAGCCTCCGTCTTTTGAGGGGAGTGATAAAAGACTTTCAGGATGGCGTGCCCTCTACTCCTCTCCTCCCCGCTTTGCTATCTGATGCCGACGAGGGTCTTTTTGTCGTGTCAATCCTTCGCAAGGACCCCAAGGCGTCCTGTCAGGTTGCCCTCGACAGGGTGCCCTTGACGGGGTGCCGTATGATGATTGACATGTTAACCCTTTTTCACAGGCAAAACCACCCCCCACCCCCCCATCCACCCCACCTGCTGCTATACACAGCTCAATAAGGGCGGCTGCTTTGATAGCAGTTCTGTAGCAAGTTGCATCTCTGGCAGGGAGGATAAGAGAGACTAGAAGGGCTACCAGCAGATAAAAGAGGACTTTTAACAGCCTCTGTGTGTTCAGCAGGTTAAAAGTGTTTTCTGTCAGCACCTTGTCAAACTGTCATCATCACTTTTGTTTAAAGACAGCTCTCTACCCGAGAAGAAAAAAAAAAAGAACATATCAAAGCTTTATTTTTTTTCTGGTTTCTTGTAATCCCAGATTGATGCTAATTTGAAACGCTGTGAGGATTAAACACATTGGCAGCTGTTTTAAGTCGATGTCTCTCGCTGACCGTCAGTGTTAAGACAACAATGGAGAGCGGTGACAGTTCTGTTTGTTCTCTCAGTTGTTCACAAGCATCCCATGAGGATTGGAGAGGCTATTAGCTGTGTGATAATCTCTGGATGTTGTAGTTCACACAGGCAGTGTGACAGACAGATGGAGGTTGATTTTGAGGGATGAAACATATGGGGAAAGTCTTGTACGCAGACAGCTCAGATGGATTTACAGCCTCACAGACAGTGTGTGTTCTGGAATGACCCAAAGCAGGAAGGAGTGGGTATAAACACATTATCAGACTCTCTTATTTGCCCTGTGACTACGTGAAGAGGAAGGTGCTGAGCTTTAGAGGACCATGCTGCTCTCATGTTGAACAGGGTGAGAGGGTTTTTCACCGGGGCTTTTTACTCTGTCACTGGACTTAAGCCAACAGAACCAGGTGTGGCCACTTACCAGCATAAGTGATCCACAGAGAGAGAAAGATGCTTGTAGAGTGCAGAGGTCCAACACAGCCATTATGGAGCATTAGACCATGAGGTCCTGCCGGAAATCAACTGACCTCGTCTGACCTGTACAGACGAGGTCAGTCTTTTTCAGTTCTTTTTTCCTCCTTTTAAACCTCTCAACCATTGAACCTGTGGCTAATTTTAAATGGTGCTTAATTTCCCAACTCTGCTTCTCAACTTCCCGCCAAGTTGACCAACAACATATGCTTACCCTCTGACTGTAGTCCTCTCTTCATGCTCTGACAAATGATCTTCCTCTCTCTTTCCTCTAATGAGTGTGCGCTGTCATTTCTCAAGGACACTGAGATGTAGTAAACAACAAAAAACTCATCAATTACATTCATCAGGTGGCAGCTGGCGAGGACTAAATCAGATCCACCAGATCCAAGGCATTGTGGAACTACAGTATGCTGTGAGGGATATGCTGCTCTATTTTTATTGTAGTTCTCCTGTAATGCGACTCACTGTCAGAGCCAGAGTGGCAGGCTGAATTGCTTCTGTCGGATAAACACTCCCAGCATGCACTGCTTTGCCTCAGTCTGCGCAATGCTGCATTGGCAGCCTCCTGGCAGGATTCTGAGGTGTCTCGGTTCAGAAGTAGCTGTGTGTGTGTGTGTGTGTGTGTGTGTGTGTGTGTGTGTGTGTGTGTGTGTGTGTGTGTGTGTGTGTGTGTGTGTGTGTGTGTGTGTGTGTGTAAGACTTTGTATGCGGGCAGAATGATGATCCTTACAGCTCCAGAAATGCTTAAGTCTGCACCAGATTTCACACTGGTACCTGACAGAGCAGCAGTGACACATGTGATAGTCTGGCTCATGACAACTGTAAGTGTACACTTCACGATTCAATTAAATTAAGCAGATGAGTGGAAAAACAACGAATTAAAACCAGGTTGTGCTTTCGAGAGAAAGACGTCTGCTGTAAATCTTCGAGACCGAGAGGACCTGAGAAAAGTGGAAACCTCTGCAAGCATGAAATGTTAAAAGAAATCTCTGCCCCACGCTTCACCACAAACACAGAAAAGGAAAAAAAGAGTAGCGTGTAGTATTTGCTGCAATGCAACTCATCCAAGACCACAATCCTCAAACTATGTGGAATGTGTCCTCTAACAGCTAGGGACTGAAACCTACACTCGTTCAACAACTGCAGTACACAGTCAGTGGTCGTGTCCTGTCACTCTGAATCAAAATCAAGAGCAGACCGTAACACAGGTAAAGCAAAAGGGAGACAAAAAGGATACAGAGAGACAGAGAGAGCAGTCACTACAGGTATGCAGATCACAGTCTGAGTTTTACTGCAACCCTTACCATGGCACTTGGCACATGTGTTCAAAAACATGGAGGAAAATATAAGATGTTTAAATAATGTATAGACCAGGGATTTGAAATATCATGGACATGTTGCTAAAACCCTGGACACTGGACAGGGTTTCATCTGCTTGTGCACTTGTTATTCACCACAACCCTTAAAGCTGTGTGTGACAGAGTATGAATAACTTTCCTCAGGTAAAAAAATGTTGTCTTGATGGTCACAGACATTTTTCTAAACAGACATGCTCAAGCTGAGCATTTAAAAGTATTTGATTTTCAAAAGCTTTACCAATATGAGGATTTTTTATTGCTCCGCTGCGGCACATCGTACCATCTGCATCGCATGATATCATTCAAAGAAAATGTTGAATTTAGTACTTTAAGGTTTATGCGGTCTGTTTAAACATCAGTTTCTTAAATTTGCACATCATTTGTTTCGGCACAGATTAAAGGAAACTGAAAAGTGAGAACAGTTAAAGTCATATCTTCAATAAAAATGAACACAACAGATCTACACTGCAATGTATACAGTGTTATTATGTTTTTTTTTAAAGCACAAGTGCTCACTAAATGAATAGCACTGTAGGAACAAACTTGCCTCAAGCAATGAGAACTGGCTTTACTGTTTTGGAAACCCTTATGTCAGATATATGCCAATTTATCATTTGTCTGATATGATTATACATTTTAATGTGCTTTAATTCAGCTGGATTTTACTGTGACTTTAATAAAAATGCCTTAGGTGAAGAAAAGAACTGACCGGCTCACTGACATGCAATGCATCACAAGAATGTTTCTGTACAGTTTTAGGACCCAACCTTTTGGGACTGTGCCTGTGTGCAGAGGTGGAGCCGAGTCTGGACTTTAACGTCTTTTACAGCTCCACTGTGCCTGTCTGTCAGTCCTGTCAACTGTGTCCCTAACAATGCAAAACAAGGAACTCTATACCTCCAAAACTAATGAATCACAAAAAAATACAAATGAGCTATTTTGACCAAAACTGCTTATTGGACAATAATGTAAAAATATTTTTTTGGTCTTTTTGAATCGGCATGCATGTGACTTCTGAAGCTTTTGAATGTGCAACACACTAAGTGAGCAGAGGAATGAATAAAAATGTTACTGGTTTCCTACATAGTACATAAAATGAAAGCAAACACATGATGAAGAGATTTAAAAGATGTTAAATTAAAAATTCTGTTTGTGTCAGGGCTGCTGAGATGAAATTAAGGTAATCATCAGAACCCTTAAAAAGGTCAAAATATGCTTACACTATGTTATGTGTTTCTTTTAATGTCTGCTGTCTACTGTTTTAAAATCTGCAGTAATTTGGAGATCGAAACATAGGAATTTGTATCAATACGTTGACAGTGATTTTATTTGCACTTTCCTAAACTTCTTCAAGTTTCTCTGTTGCCTTCAAGACGAGAACCGACTAAATTTTTGTGGACACAAATTGTTTTGTTTACAAAACATTATGATAAAAATAACTGTTAAGTTAGTGAAACTGCTAAGACTTTCTGTCTTCAAAACGACCAGAAATACTCAAAATAAAAGACATCATGGCTCAGTGGATGTGTGACATCCAGGCCTCTGCAAATATGACGCCAAGTATTAAATTTCTTTTACTTTGACAGATTACATTTGAAATCCCAAAGTATTACAGCAAAAGCAATGTGGCCCTTTACTTTTTTTAAACAATATATAATATGTAAAAATCAGGTACTAATCCCTCTCACTCTCACACACACAGAGGTCAGTTGCATTAAGGGCTCCTCTACATCTACACGGGCCAGACGCCAGAGCCCTGTGTCTGCAGGGTTCCATTCTGAGGTCAATACTACAACACTGTAAACTAATGATCCAGCAAATTCCCTCAGTCCTGTTTTCTCCCCTCTTCCTCCTCCTCCTCCTCCTCTCTTCCCTCGTCTGTTGTTGCCCTCTGCCTCTATCGCTTTCTGATCCCCCGCTGTGCTGCAGAAATGAGAAACAAGTGAAGCCATAGCAATGCTGGGCCCGCTCTGTTTCTCTGATACACACGACTGATAAACAAGGCAGCTTGTTAAAAGACAAATGAAACTCTGTCGTGACAGTATTTTGGCTTTCGCTGTTTTAATCTGATGTTTCCTTTCAGCCTGCCCTTATGTCGTAGAATGAGTATCAACACAAATGTAACATCTCTCTTTCATTAAAAAACCACCAATACAGAAACACAGAAAAAAGGTTAAACCCATAAAGAAGAGTTAGAAACAGACAGCTCTCAGAAACGCCTTCATCCAGACCTAACGGATGGAAGTCTGTGTAAACTTTTTCTTTTTTTTGACAAAATCCAGCACAGAGACAAAGGCAAAAAAGTTGCATTGTGGGTGAGGCTAAACGTCAACATAACTAAAGGGCAATCTGAGTTTGTAGCTGATTTATTTATTATGAATGTTTTTTTTTTTTGATCATACAAATTTGGTGAATTTGAAATAATTAAAAACAGCCCCAAAACATGGATCTTAACCTGTATATAGTTGATCTATGCCAAAGAGAGATCCAATCTCTTACATCTTAGAAAGAAGTTTAACTTGATGTTTTCTTTCAAGACTGGCAGCAGGTGATCCACTTTTATGCCATGTTTCTACAGCACGTCTACAAACACAAACTGAACTCTCTTTGTCACAGGGGAACCACGTCTCATCAAACTGTCAAGAGAGTTTACAGTCGCACATTATATACATACACACATGCACGCACATGCATGGATGCATGCACGCTTCCATGTGAATGGATAGTGAATCTTTCAGGTCTGGAGGAACTTTGCCGTGTTTTCCTCTGTCAGTACATCCAGTAAAGCAGCGCTAGAGCTACGATGTCAAGACCTCTTTTCACATCGATTAGGAATAAAGAATAGGGCCCAAGAGACAGGGCTGAAAACTCAATCACACTGTTGATAAACATGAGTGAACTGAATTAAAAGAACATGAAAAACAGAAGCAGCTGGGAGCAGAGGTGAGGAGATTAATCTGGTCTTTTATGAACATCTGGCATGGACTAATAATCTTTAAAGACACTCGGGTGCCAGCATCATAAGCGTACAGGTTTCCTCAAAAAGTACAGATATGCTATGATTATCTTATTTTTCAGACTCTTATTATTGCAGAGGTCTGAATCAAGGAAACAACCCCATTGCAAATGTGGGAATGGATTTCATGGGCATGCTCCTCTTTTCCAGCAGGTGCTGATCTGTGACCCCAGCTTACAGAGCAGCTGACCCCCTATATCCACAATACAGAACAGGATGACTGCCTAGTTTAAGAACATTAGAGGTTTTCATTACTTCATATCACCACAGCAGAGAGGATAATCTTATGTTGCATTTTGACTGTAACGTTGTTCAGGCCACCTTGTCTACTGAGACAACATGATGAGATAATGCTATTCACTTCAAACTATAGGCTACTCTAAACTCTGTGGCTCCTGTCTGATTATAAAACGGTATAATCACTTTCACAAAGCCAAACTCACAGAAATCCTAACACAACCATGATAAGCAATTCCAACGAAACACATACTTTACTTGCTTTTTAAGTTTACTGATATTTTAGGACAATGTTAATATTGCTCGACCCTTTACATAATCAACACTGCAAGACTCGTCAAAAATGAAGACAACAGGACTGCCTTCTGTCACGAATCTCATGTATCGAAGCGGTGACACAAGAAAGAGAATGGCTTTTACATAAATGCAGTTTGTCTGACAAGCGAAGCCCGAAAAATCACACACCGGTTTGTGAACAGTCATTTGCGTGGACCTTGTTAGCGCTTCCCCGCCGACAGACCACCTTCAATGTTTCGCTCCGCGTGCAAACAACACGGCTTTATTTTTGCTCGGTCGGAAATCTTAAGTAGGTTAAACATATTAAACACACAAAACGTGCGAAACTAAATGTCAAATGCTCAATATGAAACAGCTTCGAATAAAATTAAATAGACAGCGAAAACAAAACGCCAAAGCGTCAGGCAAGAAAAGTAGTTGCAGAATAAAACCGTGTTGAACCTGACACAAAACAGCAAACTGCGCTCTAAATCCACACCTACATGTTCTAATAACAATAAATCAGGCCCGCAAAATGTCCATCTTCCCTTAAAACACACGAAGCAGTCAACTTTCCCTGCCTTGTAGAGCATGGAGCTCCATGCCGTGGAGTGTGGCGCCTCGTGCCCTCCCCTCGCGCAGCTCGGTGTGTGACTGCCCCTGGCCGCTCGTGAACTTCCCTCACAGCTGCAGTTTCCTCCCCCATAAATAAAACTTACTTTTCTCTGGCTTGGCTGTCGGACGGCACGTTGCTACTCTTGCCTTTGGCGTACATGCTTGCAGAGAGCTCCGATTGTCACGCACCTGTCAACCCATCACAACCTCCCTGGGCACAGCCCCGTCACCATGGTGACACAAGCAGCGTGGACTCTCATTGGATGTCCCGCTGTTCAGGACCGCCCGCTCGCCATGGCAACCACCAGTAAGTGACAGCTGCTTGACCACGCCCCTGCTGTAATAGCTCCACCCCTGTTCTCTCTCTCGCAGCTCCACTCTTTTCCCTCTGCTTTTTACCCTGTCCTAAGTCTGTCTGTCCGTTATTGTTTTCTCCATCCAGAGGCACTCCTCTCTATCACACAGACACACACACACACACACACACACACACACACACACACACACACACACACACACACACACACACACATACACACACACACACACACTCTTAAATATGTGTTAAAATTATTATACATATCTACCCTTAAAACAACAGCGAAAATAATACTCACAAATATGAAGTGAATTTGCATTGGGGTTAATTTACTGATAATGTTAAGATATTTTGAAGTGTGAATGGAGCATAAACAGACTCTAGACAGGGCCTGTAAACAACACACCCAACATGCACAGGGAGGGGATACAGTAGGAAGATGAGGCTGTGTAACAAGCTTTCCCATATGCTTGAAGCTCCCCTGTTCTGCAGCAGCTTCAACACAGAGAAAATGTCCGAGAAGAAGCAGCATGAAAGGACATGGAGATAATCGACTGTTAACCATAAATGATGACCTGCGGAGCAACTGCTAACATATGTAAAATCTTCTGATGGCCTTACACTGCATAAATTAATCTATTTTACAGTCAAAAACAGCTATGACAACGACTCTGGTTTGAAACAGTTAGGGAGCATCTTCACAAATACCAGAGAGACACTGTTCATCATGGAACACTGTGTATGTTTTTGCAGCAGGGAAATTGTGCTATGTCATGCTGCTGTCCAGTCTTGCAGCGAACAGAGAGGAGGGTTCATTTCACTGTCATGATGTACTCAAAGCAGATCCACTGTAAGACAGAGAAGAGACCGACTGATGCTTTGTGCCATTCTCATCTACAAAAAATCTACAAAATCTACAAAAAGAGCTACAAACTGCTGTACAAAACATTTGTTTCCCAGGCAGTTGTAAAATTTGGAATACAGCGTGAATGTGTACATCAATTTGTGTGTGTGTGTGTGTGTGTGTGTGTGTGTGTGTGTGTGTGTGTGTGTGTGTGTGTGTGTGTGTGTGTGCGTGCGCTCTAAGGGCATAGCACAGGGGCAGCAGTGTTTATGCTTATGCAATGCTCCCGTGATGTGACCCAGTTGGAAAGGATGCACACTGGCTGATTCTCTCTCCTTGTCTCTGTTGGTCTCACTCTTCTTGAATGAAACCTCTCTCTCTCTCTCTCTCTCTCTCTCTCTCTCTCTCTCTCTCTCTCTCTCTCTCTCTCTCTCTCTCCCTCTCTCTCTCTCTCTCTCTCTCTCTGTTTTTTTCTCAACCCCCCACATGCTGCCAGTGAAGCCCTTCTTTCCCCTTCTTGAGAGAAGCAGAGGTTCTATTTCAGACGAGCAGAACTTTTGGTTTTGGGATGAGTCCCTTGGGGTCGATCACCATGACAACCACTTGCAGGCAAAAACCATGTTTCAGAGGATGGTGGAGGAGGAGGAAGAAGAGGAGGAGGAAGAGGAGAAATGGAAGATGGGGAAAGAATACCACGAAGACAAAGAGAGAGAATGAGAGAGACAATAGAAGAGAGGGGATAAGGTTAACAGGTTGTGTGCTTTAATGAATGTCAGTTTCACGTCTGTAGGTTTGCTCCCAAATGTTTCAGGCAATATTTTATGTATGGCACAATCCCATCAATATGTGGCTGCAAGAGAGCTAGACATAAAGTAACATTATAAAGATGTAAATTGCAAGACAAACAACCTGACACCAGTACCATGTGTTTGCAGTTTCAAAATTAAATACACTCTGCTATAGCAACCCACTCCCTATACATTATCCAACTAATTTAAGAATCAATACTTTAAAGAGGCTGTGAGAACTGTTTTAAGTGGATTGCAGTGACACCTTTTGGCCAGAATCATTCGCACCCTTGTGATGACATGATTCTTGACAAGGCCTGTGATTGTTCTGGAAATGACTGGGGATTGGCTTGTCTTTTAAACATTACTTTGTACGAGACAACTTCTTACTGGATACAACGCAACGAGATAAAGTATATCAACATTTATGCAGCGCTGTTGTTTGGAACTTGACAATAAGCAAACTTTGTAAGTTTGTACTTTAGTTTAGTAGCCAGCTAGTTTTAGCCCTGCTGGTAGCCCGTTGCTCTGAGTGGTATCTGTAGGCAAACTTGACAACAAGCAAGCTTTGTCAGTTTAGTAACAGGTTTTTGAAAGATAGTGTTGGTTATCAGATTTAGATACACTTTTTGTTAATCTAGTTAAAATGATCTTTATGTCCCGATGGCTATCAATGCATGACGTGTTCCTAAAATAGAGTAAAAAATAGCTGCTGTCTACAGCAGGAGTAAACCTGGGAAAACCCAACCAATCCTAGGGTTTGGCAGCCAATTAGTTAAACCAATCAAATCCCATCCTGCCTTTCTGCCCGCCTCCTGCAAGTACATTTCACGCATGAAATAGCCCTGATTCAATGCAATGGGTAACCAAGATGGATCAAAGTACGCTGGAGAATGGCAGAAAAAATACCTATACCCTGATTACTGGTAATGTAGTGCAAACAAAAACTGTGCTGACGACCAGTTTAGAGTCTGTGGTGTTTGAATCAGTCACGATCATATGATCGTGAATCAAAGGTGCTTGTGCATGATCAGGGGTGTCATTTTGGAGGGGTTTCAAGTGTAGGAGGGTGGGGGCTAAATGGAGTCCCAAGGAGATCCTAAATTCAAATTCATGCTAGTTTTCCGTGACTACCAACCATACCCTGAAGCGTTTCTTGCAGCTTGGTGGTCTCGAGAAGTCACAATCCCTTTAACATCAAATGTTGACTTTTAATGAATTTTGTTGTTCATCTTACACATTTAGACCCCTGGATAGGACAAAAATTTATTATCAAAAATCTAGCTTTCTAGAAAAAAAGTTTCACATTATCCTGTCATTTATTGAATTTTACAGATAACCTAAAGCCTTTCATGTTGTCACATTCATTTAACAAGTCATTGGGTGGCTCCATAAATCAATTAAGAATACTTTTAATCAGTGGACTTGTACATTAAGTAATTAGACCACACAAAATAGTATTATTTTTATAGTTGTAATCACATTCCTCACTACTCACAAATGGGATATATTTATTCAATTTCAGCAAAATTGAAACCACTTAAACATTATTTTTTTCAGTACCCTACACTCAACTTTATTTCACAGCAAAACAGCTTGAACCTGCACCAGGAAAACAAAAAGCTGTGTTGTGTTCTTCCAGTTATTGGAGTCCAACCAACAACTTTTTCTCAGCTCTGCAGAAATTTCTTGTTCAGGTATTTCTATTTTCAGTTGCATTGTGTTATTGCCTGCAACCCTGTAGCTCTTTCCTTTACTTTTAATTTGCATTCTGGTATGTTAAAAAAAAGTCCTCTGGTGTGTGTGTGTGTGTGTGTGTGTGTGTGTGTGTGTGTGTGTGTGTGTGTGTGTGTGTGTGTGTGTGTGTGCGTGTGTGTGTGTGTGTGTGTGTGGTTAATAAAGGTCGTCTATCAGTATACTGAATCATAAGCTTTCAAAATGAAGAGGGTTGAAGATATTTTAACGTTACTCCTTTCACTTCTTTCACCATAAAATGATGTTGAAAATGAAAGGATATTTCAGAAAGACTAAATAGTACAAAAGGGAAAACAATGAGTAATACCGTAGTATCCTGAGCACAGTGTTTTACTGACTGGTAAATTTGGCCAGAGTTTGACCAGCCTGACGACCAACTGGCTGTCATATGGACTGACTGACTAGCAGGTTTCTTGACTGGCTGTATGCCTGGGAAGCGGGCTGGCTTAAGTCTGTAGACGTGCTCTGTCATGAGGGATTTTAGCTTCTTTCCCCAAGAATGTGGCTCCATGCAATCTGTATGCGAGTGGTGACAGTCAAAGCTAACTATCTATCTGAGGCCATGGTTTTCTCCTTGAAAATGGTAGAGTACTCCCTCTGAGTGACTTTCTGCCTCAGCTGTAGGAGTTCAAGTATCTCCAGGTCTGGTCCACATGTTAGGATTAAATGGATTGTTAGATTGACAAACAGGCTGGTGTAGCATCAGGAGAAATGTTGAAGTGAAGAAGGAGCTGAAGTGAAGCTTTTGATGCATCATTACCTATGACCATCATGATCTTTGGGTATTTGTTAAAATATTAAGATCTCAGACGCCATTAGCTAAATCAGTTTCTTCCAAATGATGGCTCGGCTCAGCTTAATTTTTATTTCTATCATTCTCTGAGTCCACCCACGAAGCCCTTTCTCTCAGTTTTGCAGCACCCAGCCATCTGTGTGAGGTAATCTGCTCCAAGCTGTCTAGACTGTGGACTCTCGGCACTGTCCCATACGGACAAGCCAGCGTGTTCATTTATATCTGGTTAACAGGCAATCAATGCAAGGGAAGGCATGAAAGAACATCTCTTAGCAATCACACTCTGGCGTAAATCCATTCTCTCCTCTATGTTTCATGTTCTTTGTTGCGTGTGTGTTTTTATGTGTGACACTTGTTCTCATAAAAACACGAAGAAACACGTATACACAGAAAAATGACAGATTTACCCTTTCAGCTTAACAACCAATGCTTTGGCATTTTGGCAAACAGCCTTTGTTTACTGAGCCTGTCAGTGGGCTATGTAATCGTATATTTCCACTGAGGGTGTCTTTAAGCAGGGACAGTAATTAGCAAACGATTAAGCTCTTAAACAAAGGAGCTTCTTGAGATTATTGGTGCTGAAGTTTACAAATGCTTGTAGGTCAGTAAATAACTTTGTACACCTTGTCACACTAAGTTTTTGTGGTTCCAGGATTTAGGATTTACTACTTTACTATAATGCTTGACTCATTGGACAGCAAAGAGCAATACATGATGATAAAATGATGATCGTGCCAGTGATGTTTAGTCTTTATGAAAACAGCACAGGGTCATTGGTAGGACGCAAACAGGTGTTTTCTTTGAGCTACATGGAGAGTGAAACATGAAAAAACACGCTGACCAACATCTGTTGGTCAGCCAACAACAGCAAAGTGTCCTCGATACTTGTGTGACCACTAAACCCCCACAGCACCTTGTCCTGTATTAATATGCCCCCCCCCCCCCCCCCCCCCCCCCAATGAGATGCTTTCCCTGAAAACATGCTGCATTGCAGTCTTCTCAGCCTTGCTTATGCCATGCACATGTGGACGCACATTTGACACAGACACAAGTGCTCGTTAAGAACATACAGTCAAGGAGGAAATGTCTCATCAGATGAGGGGCCTCCAGGTTCACTCATGTAAACACAGCCACATGCTTTGTATACAAGAAAAAGATTCAAGTTTTTTTTTCTTGTCTCATGTATCCTCCTGTGCAGAGACCTTGTAAAACTGCCAAACATTTGCTGTTCCATCCTTTCCCCTCATTTCTGCTGACAAAGTAAAGGTTTTGCTAATGATGGAAAAAGTTACAAATTTGGGGAAAAAAACAAGACAAAACAAAAACACCCTTATTGGGAGCCCAGCTCCATCTTGAAAATTGTCTAATGCAACTAACAACTGAGAACATTTCAATCACTTGTGCAAAATGAGTTCACTGATACTGTGGTTTCACCATTTATCTAACAAGATATAAGTTTGAAGCCCCTCAGAAAAAGATCATCCAGAGTTCACTGTAAAATAAAACTGGCATTCAAGGAAAATATGTTTGTGTTCAGCAGCTGATGCAACGGGAAAGCAAGTCATGAAAACATCCCTGTGAGCATTTCAAGAAACACTTTCAGATCTGACAGTTAACATCCAAAAAATGTTGACGTCTGCTGAGTGTACTTTGCTGTTACAATGATATTCAACTAAAAAATAAATAAATAAGCGAATTTACCAACCAATGTGTCATCAAACTGGACAACAATACTCAAGAGGGTTTAAAGGCATGGTTGGTAGTCATGGAAAAATAAAATGAATTTGAATCTAGCATCTCCTCAGGACCCCTGTTTAACCCCTGCCCTTCCACACTTGGGGCTTCTCCAAAATCACGTCCCTGCTCACAAGCACAAGCGCCACTGTTTCGCAATCATATGATGATGATGACAGAATCAAAACTACTGATGCAAAACCTGTCTTCTGCACATCGCTTTTGTTTGCACTACATTACCAATAATCGGGGTGTAGGAAGTTTTTTCTGCAGTTCTCCAGCGTACTTGGATCCCTCTTGATTATGCCTGTGAAAAGTAGGAGGCGGTAGAACGAAAGGACAGGATTTGATTGATTTAATAAAATGGATCCTAAACACAAGGATTGGTTGGTGTTTTCCCAGGTTTACTCCTGCTGTAGACATCAGATATTTTTCGCTTTATTTTAAAAACACATCATGCAATGATTGCCATCGGGACATAAAGATAATTTTAACCAGTATAACAAAAAGAGTCTAGATCTGATCACCAACACTGCCTTGAATATAGATAAAGTGATTGGTTCTTTTTTTTTTCTTTTACCACTCAAGGAAAATAAAATAAAGAAGAGTTGTGTCCGCTGTGACAGTTAAAACTTGAATGAATGAAATGAATGAAAATAAAGATAAACTGATGATCAGAAAAAAAAAAATCACAGAATATGTACATAAGAATCAATCACATTGGTGGCTGAAATCATGAAGGCTTAAAAAATATTGGACAGACATAAGAATTTAAACTTCTGTGGATTTACCCTTTCAAAACCAAACCCTTCTCTGGAAACGATGCTGATACATGCACCAATTAGACAGCTGTTAAATGGTTTATTACTAAAAGAGCCTCTAGTGTTTCCACTCAACAGATGTTCAGAAATCATACAGATGATATCACTTCATTTTAATGACAGAGTTTAATGCAGCAATGCAACTAAAACCAAAATGAGATGTTGTGTTGAAAGCTGGGATGTAGATGTAAACATGAAATAAAAAGCCCTTAAGCCAATGTAATCATCTCTCAATGCAACAATTTGTCATGATGATTGGAATATACCTAAGGGGGCTTAAAAAGCAACTGCCCAGATGTATTTTATTCAAAATAGACTTTTCTTTTGTTTTGTAGATTTTATTTCTCCTCTTAATTAAACTGGTGAGACGGAACGACATTTCATCCTGGGACTAAACATAAAAAAGAGCTGCTGAGCCTGGCTGGAAAACTCCATCACAATTAGATGTATGCACAGCCTTTTTCTGAATTCAGAGCAGGTTTCCCATCGGTGAAATTCCTGATGATCTGAGCTGTGTTGAGCGTGCACTGGGTGCTGATGTGGGCAACAGAACACTCCAGCAGTGGAGCGTTGGTCGGCTGCAGAGGACTCTGGGTAATAAGGCTGCAGATGAGTGCTACCCAAAAAACAAAATAGGAGAGTGGGGATTGGACAAATGTGTGTGTGTGTGTGTGTGTGTGTGTGTGTGTGTGTGTGTGTGTGTGTGTGTGTGTGTGTGTGTGTGTGTGTGTGTGTGTGTGTGTGTGTGTGTGTGAGAGAGAGAGAGAGAGACAACACTTTTTACACTGCCAGCCAAACGCTATACTCTTTGATCTACAATACTGAGCTCACCCTAAGCCAGACTACAACATGCTGAAGGCAGAGAACAGACTACTGCACAAAAAAAAATCCTGGAGACATGGGGGAAAATGCTGTGATAGTTTTGAATATACTATTCTATTTTTTAAAAAAGTACATACACCTGGGTAGTATCTCTGAATAATTGTACCAATTTAAATATAGGTGGAAGTTTTAAAAAAACAATATTTTTATTCCAAAATTAATCAATAACTTTTGACCACTCAAGAACAGAGACGTGATGCTGATGCCATAGCCTTGCTCTCTAGCTAACAGAACTCAATCCCTTCCTTGTGCCCTTATTATGAACATATATAGAAAATGTTTGATCTGTTTTCCACATTCTTTGTTGCTTAAGACCCCTGAGGTGACTAAGCCAGGATAATTACGGTATAAGTGGTGACAGATTAGTTAAGGAAACACAGCAATGTCTACACACTGGTAGTCCAGTTTTCTACGGTTAATTAAAATTAAGTATCATTTGTTTGTTTTGGTCTAGTTTTGGATTAGCTTATTAATGTTTTCTTTCTGTAAGGGTCCGCTGGTCCTAAGCACCACTATCTTTGGAGTCTATTGCAGAGAGTCAAGTTGCATTCAAATCTGAGATTTAGAGCCTAAAAAAAAAAAAAAAAAAAAAAAAAAACCTCTCATAAATTCAACTGTATGTGTAGATGCAATAAGATCTAAAGCTGGTTGTGTTTTCTGCTGATCTGCTGATGTACTCTGGCATTTATTTACATCCAACAATAAAAACAGCAGTCGTCTTCCTTTATTCTCACTCCACCCGTCAGGACACTAAGGAGAGAGCCTATGTACTAGCTAAGACTTGGAGGCTCTTACCTGGGTTAAAGTGTCCTCCAAATGGGTACACATCTCACCCTCATTCATTCCCTAAGCCTAGATGATGGATTGTCCTGCATCAAGGTCAGGACAGAGGTTGTGTGCCCATATTAACTACCCTCTTCCACTGATAGACTGTCAGACCCTTTGCGTCTAGAAGCCTCCCATTGGCCCTGATGTAAACAACTGCAGCAACAGCGCCTGTATGGCACAGGACAGAAGGAGAGAGCAGACCAAACAAATATCATGTGGATAAGATATATTTCACCAGAACATTGCTGGAAAAGGGAATTATGCATGTATTCTTTTTGAAACCACATCTTGTATTTCACACTGCTTTGTGAAACACAGGTTGTTGTCAGTCTGCATCATTGTTGTATACAAAGAATTAGTTAACACAAGACTACAGTGTCTTTCTTTATGGAGTCATAAATTGGAGATAAACTGGATTCAGTTTCAAGGATCTCTTTATAGATTTATTTTCTGACAATTTATTTCTGACTATATATATATATATATATATATATATATATATATATATATATATATATATATATATATATATATATATATATATATATATATATATGACCTTGTCCTTACACATACAGAAACAAGTCATAACATTAAAGCAATACTACATTATTTAACAGGATGTACAAGAACAAGACAGGACATTACAAGACAATAACATCTAATACACTCTTGCCCCCCCCCCCCCGCCCTCAACCATCTAGATTCACAATTATTATGAATGGTAACATATTCCCATCAATATTATAATATATACCCTTCATCATCAAAAGTACATACTTTCATTATCAACAGTATGTAATTCATGCACAGGTCACCACAATTCAACAATGTTGTGACTCGTTGTTTTTAAAGACAGAAACAGGGTTTGTGTAAGTGAATAAAAAGGGATTTCTTGAAGAGATGAAAAGAAGTGACAGATTTTTGAAGATTAGGCAAATTTTACCATCGGGTTACATCACCTTTCCAGCACCCAATAAGCGTTTGTGAACTGAAGACACTAATTAGTGAAGCTTTGTAGGTGGAATTCTTTCCCATTCTTGCTTGACTTGCAACTGCAGTTGCTCAACGGTCCAGGGTTGCTATTGTCGTACATTGCACTTCATAATGCGCCACACATTTTCAAAAGGAGACAGGTCTGGACTGCAGACAGGCCAGTCTAATACCTGCACTCTTTTACTATGAAGCCATGCTGTTGTAACGCCCTGGGTGAACTGTCCCTAAGACCAGCAGTTTACTGCTGAGTGATGTGGCTGAGTGCCAGAAGAGGAGAAGGGTGCACGGAGAGAAGAGAAACTGAAACTTTATTATCACCCTCTCCCCTCTCCTTTGCCTTTCTTCTGACAGTGACACACATAACCTGCATACATGACTCTTAGCAGCAAGGTGACTTGATGATAGGGGTGATGATAGGGGTGCCCCAGTGCCCACTTCACTGACATTTTCTTTTCCTTTTCTTGCACAGGGCACTTGTGCGCCCTGGGTGGTTTTTCCAGCATTACTCAGCTTTAACAGTCTTTTGTTGCCCCTGTCCCAACTTTTATGGAACGTGTTGCAGGCATCAAATTCAGAATGAGTGAATATTTGCTAAAAAAAAACTCATTTATCAGTTTGAACAAAAAATATCATGTCTTTGTTGTGTATTCAATTGAATATATATTAAACAGGATTTGCAAATCATTGTATTCTGTTTTTATTTGATTTACAAAATGTCCCAACTTCACTGGAATTGGGGTTGTAATAAAAATAAATGTGATAATTTTGCAGTGACTTCCTCTTTTCATCAGCTCATGTATCCTCATGCTTTCAGTTATGCCATATGTAACTGTCACTTAAATTCTGGATGAAATAAAATTATTATCCAACAGACTTTCGTCATAGTTTTTATTTTTCAGAAAATCCAAATTGGACGTTCACATAAGTTGTTAAAGACTTACACTGTTTGCAGGCACAAACAGAGGTGTAAAGTTTGCTGAAAGATCGCAGTACTGGTGAAACGGTGTGAGGAGTGATTGGTCTTTGCCTGTAAAGTGCATGTGTTGTCTTGCTCCACTGCCTGCATTAAAAGAAAGAGTGTTGCTCTGTTCCCAGCTGAGGTCTTTGGAAGGTGAACAGTAATTGCTGAGGGAGGATTTAGCCTGACAATGGAACAAAGCACCTCTTTTGTTTAACTGAGGTAACCAATACTCTGAGATGGAGCACTACTTCAGACATGAACTTTAGACATTAGAATAACACATGGGCTTGGATTTTATGAAGTGTTAGTGTTGGTCTGTCTGGGTGTTTACCACAGACAGACAGACAGACTGACAGACGGACAGACAGAAAGACACACACACACACACACACACACAGAGGCACGCACGCACGCACGCACGCGCGCACACACACACACACACACACACACACACACACACACACACACACACACACACACACACACACACACACACACACACACAGAAAGAGAGACATACAGAAAGAGAGACACAGATTGATTCTTGAAAACAAAATTGTGAGGCTTCATGCTGTTTCTGATTCATTAGCTTGGCAATGGCTCTGTGGTAATGACATCATAGTGGCGGAATTAGCTTTTAAAGTCTGACCACAGAGTGAGCAAACTGAGATGCACTTCTAAATAAGGATACTTTTACTCTGACTTCATCATGTGGTGAACTTTTCAGGAAACCTCAAACAGGTCTTCTCCTTTTGTCTGAACCCTTTTTAACTCTTATTTTTCAGACTGTTAATTGTTTTACAGTTGCACACTGATTTAGACAGTCAAACAAATACAAACAGGACTATGCTCTCAAGTAAAGAAATGTTATGCATGAAATCAAAGTGAAATCAATCGAAAAAATAAATGATAAGAAGGTTGTTAAAAACTGGAAACTCTGGGAGGCATGACTTTCCAGCAGTGACCTGATGACCTAATGTGACCTTGGCCATCGCCCAGAGCAACATGTGTGTGAGTGCTGATCAGTCAGAGGGTGTCAGGGAGCTTGGCATTGCCTGGCAGTTGTTTCTTTTAACACCCATCCAGAGCTATGTCAGCCCTGACCGGCATTGTTTGTGAAGAAGAAAGCTATCAGAGGATCTGCACAAGATTAGGGTTGCCAACTGTTCCTTCTGCACCTTCCTGTTTTTGCTGCAGGAATTCTTTTGGCAGGGTGCAACCAAAAAAGGACATAATACAACATCATTTTATCAGTGTAAGATGGGGAGACTTCCCCCCGCCCACAAGTCATTTGATACATTGTTACTTAAACTGAATTTAAAAGACGCCATACAGACTTCTCCAGCCTTACTTGTTACACACATAGACTGTGTATAAAATGGACAGTGTGGCTCCACCTTTCACCAGTGTACGGTTTTGAAGCCAAAAAACATCTGTCATGGGAGCCGCCATTGTGCAGCCAGAGTCTGCGCAGTAGAGACTTACGAGGAACTCTTGGGAAATCTGAGTGGAAATGGGTGACAAAAAAAAAAAAAAAAAAAAATTTAGACCATCTAATCTCTTCTTAACTGTCCATCCTGATGTATTTTATTATTCCCGAAAAAAACTACACAAGAACGGCAGCTGTCAATCACCGTTAAACTAGATGTAAAACTCTGTTTTTAACCTCTGATAACTAATGAAAAAGAAACATTTCAGAAAAAAGAGGACCTGAACATAATGCAGCCCACATAATAATATCTAAATATCACCACAGCATACAGATGTGAGAAACGTTTCTATGAGGTGTAATAATTTTTTAAAGTTTGACCATAGCCCTTCTGGAATGAATAAAGAGGCTGAGTTTTTGTCTTGTACTGCAGCCAGCCAGCAGAGGGGGCAGTTTTTGTGGTGACCTCAGTTTGAGCCGAGCGAGATGACGTCCACTTTTTTTTAAAGTCTATGGTTAGACATGTTCATGTTCACATTAGTCAGACATCAAACAAGCTGTACATGCTGATTATATATCCAATTCTCTCTAAAATAATCTTAATTAAATATACTTGTTGTCTTGTTAATGGTTTTAGTAAGAAAAAAAAAAACCTCTTAATTTGTACAGGTTAATATGAAGCTAGTACCAGAAGCAAGTTAGGTTAGCTTGAAGTCTGGAAGATATGGGAAATGTGTCTTCACTTTTGTTTAATCTTGTCAGATCATTTTCAGTCTTCCTCACTTTCCCTTTTTGCCTTTATTCACAAGTATTCATCCCTTCTCCTCCTCTCATTCACCTCCATCTAAATTGCAAATGGCAGCAGAACTGACTGCCAGAGGAGCTCCTCAATGTCATTAGAGCTGACCCTGTGGATTAACTAGAGAAGAGAGGCGGTGTGTAGAAACTACAGATCAATAACTCAGCTTATCCTCTGGGTTCTTTTACTTCACTTTGGATTTAGATCTGATAGGCTCAAATGCCCATACTCCAACACAGAACAACAAACAAATGGGCCACAGGTAAAATTACAAATAGTTACATAAAAACTGAAGAGTTCTATATAGTAGGGATGCACCGATCAAACTTACACCAATACCAGGGGATACTGATCCGATTCTGATACCAATGTTAAAATAATAACCTGCATTCCCTACAGTGGGATAATAATAGTTTTGGTAACAATTTATATCTAAAAATTGACCTGCTGAATGACCCGACTGAAATCCAGATGCTTCTTTTGTCCCTTCTGATGATACAAATAGTCAACACAGGATTCAACACAGAGATGGCCACAAATTTTAATAAGGACTGTGCTACCCCAGCCTCCCCTCTTGACATGCCTCTGTACTGTATTTGTGAGTGCACTTGATATAAATCTATTAAGATTCACTACACAACAAAATCTGCAACTTAACAAAACACTGGTGGTGGATTCTTTTAACAGAATTTCATTTTATACTTTCTTCTGTTTGACTCTGGCCTTAGCATCAGCATGGCCCTGCTGCAAAACAGCTGTAGATCTCATGTGAATGCAGCTATCTGGTGCTCCAAGCACCATTACCATAATAAATTCTTTCCACTGTTTATAAGCCTGAATGTTAAGCCTTTGAGCGGCTAATGGACAGTAAGACTGAATAACAGATGATGATGATTAAAGGCTGTTGATTAAAACAAACTCTGCTTCGAAGCTCTTCCTGTTTCAAAATGTGGTAGAAGTGCTTCATCAAGATTTTGCTCTTAATGCAACAAACCATAATGAACTTTTAACTTTGTAAAGAGCCATTCATAAACACTTAATAAACACAAACTAGACTATAAAAAGGAATGGAGGTTTTACAAAATTTATACAACAATCTGGAGTATTGAAAACAATTTTTTTTCCTCTTCTCAAAAGTCCCAGAAAAAAAGAAAACTGTCCACTTATTGAAGAATTAATATGATTCTTTTGTACAATCTGGCAAGTTCTTTGAAAAATATGTTGTCATCCATGATTCAACACTGAAAACCATTTCAGTGTTGCATAGTATCAAAAGCTTGAGTGAAGTTGTGCCTAATTTATTCTTTACCAAATAAAGACAGGTTTAAAGACTCTTTGTGAGGACTTTATGGCTGAATTGTGTACAGTAAACCTGTCAAGGAGAACTCAAACCTCACTTTGTTAAAGAAGAATAAAAACTAAGTAAATTATGCCACTGTTCATCTTATTACATGATTACCTCTGAAACAGCTGCATCTGAATGCAAAAAACAATTGTATTTAGTGCCATCTAGTGGTTAAAAGGAAGTGTATATACACACACACACACACACACACACACACACACACACACACACACACACACACATATATATATATATATATATATATATATATATATATATATATATATATATATATATATATATATATATATATATAGAGAGAGAGAGAGAGAGAGAGAGAGTGCAGTTGCAGTGTAATGTCATTCCACAAGGTGGCAGCAGCACAAAGGATTAAAATGAAAAGCGCAACATGCTGATGTCTGAAGTTCTCTCTTAACTGACTGTTCTTAGTCTCTTTTTAAGATTCCCTCTCCTCTCATTGACGAGGTGCCCTCAATAAGAGCTTAAATAGCCATTTCATTTAAATTTGGGCAACTTGGGAAAGAGGGCAAATGAGGACCCTTTTCATTTAGTGCTTGCATGTTGTCCCTTGTTTCATTCTTTTATTTTTCACTTTGGTGAGAAATCATCAGAGGTAAGGAGATAATTGTCTCTAAAAAGTTTGATATTGACGAGTGCTAATTTATCATGACCATGTCTGTTGATTGCAAAACCTTGTTTTTAATACAAGTTTTTGCAATCAGTTTTGCATATGCTCTAATTTTAGGCTATGCTTCTCTGACATTTCCTCACCATTTAGTACCAGATGCATGTAGATAACACAAGCCACATCTACAATTGATCATAAATGTTAATTAAGTCTGGATGCTAATTTTGCCCTTTAGAATAAATAGGGTTTTTTTTGTCCTTGCTGAAATTGCTACTTTGGGTTTTTAATTAGTCTCCTTTGAAGGACTCATATGAATATAAATATAAATATCAATTTAATATAAATATAAATATAAATATATGGGAGTAATTCTGATGTTTATCCAATATAAAATGAGCTGTAAAAAACACAATCAAGTATGATCCCAACAAAAAAAAAAAAAAGAAAGAAAGAAAAAAAAAGAACATTCAGTGGACATCCTTGAGTAACATCTATTATATATATATATGTATATATATTAATAAAATACTCTTCTGATGCTTCCTTCCAATGAAAGCAAACACTGGCACCATCACTGCAGCATTCACAGAATACAGAAATACATTAAGTACAATATTAACACAAGTATGCTTTCAATATGGTTAAGAATAAATTAAGGGAACAGTGGAGCCTTTGTTACAAATCACAGTGTGCATATAAAGAGCAAGAGAATTTCAAGGTCACTGCAAAGAAAATCTAAAATACTGATTTGAGACTCATTTGATTTACAGCCTTATTTGGTCCATCAATAGTTTCTGCTGAAAGAAAAAAACAAAACAAAAAACCAAAGCTTAGAGACGTCCAGACTGTGCAACTACCACAAGAAAAGAATTGTCCTTTCATAGTTTTTTTTTCCCCCATGGTTGCACTGCTTCCAAACATGTATTTTCATAAAAACAAACAAACAAAAAAAAAAAAAAAAAAAAAAGGAAAACATTTATCAAATCACATTTCAGCCATTATTTTTTCAGGCCTTCCCATCATCTAGCAGGCATATGGTAACATCAGTGTATTCACACCCTTTGATTAGACAGTCAGAGACTGTGCTGGACAGGGCAAGCAGAAATGATCAATTGTGAGTGAGGGGAAAAACTGTGTTTTGTTTTGTTTTATTTTTCTTAAATGAAGTCTATGCAGAAGTGCTTCAAGTTCATCAAGATTCTGCTTGAGGCTGGCTGCAGAAAGACCGGAAGTCACATACACACCCAGCCAAAAAAAACCCAAAACAAAACAAAAACAAACATATTTACATCCTGGTTCAGAAAACAGCACGGTTCTGAATTGCTAATTTCACTTTCGGCACACTGTACAGAGGGTGAATTTTTTTTTTCTACCTTAGCAGTTTAGAAGATATTAAGATTTGAAGTTTACCCATTCAGAGGCACAGCACAGCTTATGTGGCTGACGAGCATCGTATAGCTGTTAGTAAGATGACTGCAGAATTTAACTCACACTGGCTGTGTGTTCAGTTCCACAAGCTGCATGACTGACAGACAGCTGGAGTCACAAGACCCAGGAGTTTTCTTGGTCCTCTTGTTGGGCTGTAAACCCTCAAACCTGTTGACTTCTGGCCTGGCTCTGCTCATTAAGTCTGTTTGTTATTGTAGTCAAACTAAATACGATCAGGTTTTGAGACTATTTATTTTATTTTGAAAGTCACTGAGTGTTTTAAGGTAGTTTCCGTACACTTCCTGACAGTGACTTTCAAAATAAAGCAAAGTGCGTCAAAAATATTTAACTTGACTACAACAACAAACTGACATAATGAGTGGAGACCAGGAGTCAACAGGTTTGAGGTTTTACAACATGAATGAAGAAAAGCTCATTAATAGAGAGGAAAGCGTTGTAACTCCTCGGTCTGCTACTCCAGCTGTCTGTCAGTCATGTGGCTTACCGGACTGAACACGCAGCTGGCGTGAGTTAATATATGCAGTAAACATGTAACAGAGCGGAGTCAGACCAGAAACACATGGTGTAGTTGAGCTGTCAGCCTTCAATGATGCTTTTCCATGTGTCACAGCTGTAGCTGCAGTAGAAGCAGGCTTGTGCACCCTGGGGTTTTTTTTTCAAGGCATTTATTCTGGCTACATGAGTTATCTATCTATGATGCAATGGCCCTTTGTACTGCCTTTCTGCATAAAAAGATGGTTTCTTTAGTCAAAAAGTAATAATTGAGAGGTTGATTTATTCAGAAGGGGAACTACTAAAAGCCTAGGTGTGAAATGCATGGCCAGCCACTGCAATTTAGAGTATTCACTTTGTATACTTTAACTACAGCCTCTCAACCGTGATAGTCATTGTATCGCTGGCCTCCACAGAGTTAGCCTGAATGATTTAAAACAATTTCTGCTTAAACCTTTATATCCCAGGTTTGTGGACTTTATGCTCACAGACAAAGATTGAGAATCCTTTGTGTGTCCAACATGCCTGAGCAAAAGTTCATGTCTAAAATTTTGCATTGATTGCTATATTTCAAGGTTAAAGTTAAAGTTAAAGTTAACAGAAATAGGCTCCCAATGATGCAACATTGTCCCTGTGACAGTCCATAAAGCACTATGCACTACACACTGAATGCCTGGTACATATTGCTTCACCAGCTGTGTCAACTTTTCCCCTGCACTTAAGTCATCTTTACACGAGAGAGGCAATAAAAGTGAGTTAAACACGGACATTGTTAAAAGTGGATGATTGAAAGTGCAGTGAGCCTAACGGTCCTGGATTAACATGAAATACATAGCTTCATAGGTAAAGAGTACAGGGGGTCACTATTGTCCAGCTGATCAAGACAGAAGCTCCACTGCCTCAAAGACTTCTGAGGAGAAGTTCATGCTGACAAAAACATTGTTCTCCATCCCCTCAACGCTGTCTTCTAAGCAGACACTGTCCTGCTTGATGAGGCTGCTCTCAGATGTGGGACTGATGACGATGATGCGTGGAACACCCCAAGGCGTCCTGGGATCAGTGGATGATAACTTTCCAACACTCAGGGAATCAAAAGAGTTGCTCTTGTGGTAACTCTGCACATTGCTGATGCTGCATTTTTCCTCTCCTGCATCAGAAACCTCGTAGGTCAGACTCTGACTGCGCCTCCTGGCAAGAACTAGTAGGGGAACAGTGGCGATGGTAAGAGAGCTGGAAACCAGTTCATGCTCACAGTTGCTTGATGAATCACACAGTGTAGATGGATGCTGGTGATGTGCAAAAAAACAAAACAAAACAAAAAAACAAATATAAAAAAAACTTACAAACGCAGTTTTAAACAAGTGCATGAATGCATGAAGACATGCATGAAAATAAAAACAGCATTATGCAAACATTTCCAAGAACAGATGGGGGAAAATTAAAGACAGAATTACCTTCACAACATCTGAGTTGGTTTCCCTTTCACTCACCTTCTCCACTGGCTTTGTCTTAGAGGTCTTTAGAGAGTGTTTTTTGTGGGACCTGCCACGGACAGAGTGGTTATATGAGGACATGCTTCTGAAAGAATCACCTGATTTCCTCCCCAAAGATTCCATCTCCACATCCTTCAACATCTGCAAGACAAAACATAATTAATGAAAGTTTACAGAACCAAACAAAACAAATGGCAAGTGATTTAATTAAAAAAAGATTAAAAACTGCTCTTGCAGCAGCAGAAAGAAGTGAGTCTCACTTTACCAAATTACACGAAATAGTTATTTTCCTGGTGAATCAGGAGCTCCATCATAGTCTAAAAATATTTATTTCAGAAGATAAAAGTTTAGTTCTGTTTCCTCATGAGAGCTTCTTTTTGCTTCCAAGTTGTACAGTCTTTGGATTTGCTGATTTTGTTTTGGAGATTACAGTCTGTACAGACAGACATGGATAGCTTCCGAGCTAAAAACAACCCTTGGGTTAGCCGTGGTGTTTCACTGTCTGGCTTCAGAGGTGGGGACAGTGTAAAAAGAGATGATCTGAGCGACCAACAATTGAGAATTTCTAGGAGAGATAATACGAGTCGGTATACAATATGAAACCTTAGACCGAGGTTAGAGTTTAGTTTAGAAAGTTGCAAAAATTGTTATTCTATTGCCAGAACTTCTGACTGGTTCAACAAAGCACCAATGAATGCTCAGTGATAATAGCCCTGAAATATTTAACATCTGCCGCAAACAACCTTGCCCTCCGGAACACCATCATGACAGTACAATCAACAATCATCAGACCCCCCCCCCCCCCTTCCACTTTGTTTGACCCACCATGAGCCAGTTATCTGTTCCTGACCGGAACAACGTTAAACAACAACAACAGCAACAACAACAACAACAACAACAACCACAACAACAACACACACACACACACACACACACACACACACACACACACACACACACACACACACACACACACACACACACACACACACACACACACACACACAGTGTTCCAGTCTTAATTCTTGCTTGTGTTGCAAGCGTTGGCTAAATAAGATGGTAGAATTGCAAGGATTTAAATTGCTGCAGATCCCGCTTTTCTGCTGGACTGAAGTTGGTAAGTTGGACAATTTCACTGTTTGTTTACTTCTCAAGCATTTAGAATGATTTCAGCTGGGGAAAGATGTTGATGCCTGATACTGTGAGTTCAACATGAGCAATGATGGCATGGGGACCAAAGCTTTGGGGATACAACTTTTGGTCATCTAACCTTCGGTCAACATCTTAAAAAAACAACTGAGTACATAACACATGGTAGCATGTTCATTCAAGGCTTGCGTATGATGGTGTGATGATTTTCTGATTCCACTTTTTTTTTCTTTTAAAGAAGAATGATAGAATACAATAAGAAACCTTACCATTGCAGGGGAGGAAGATGTTGATATAAAATGAGTCCTTGATGCTGTGGACTGTCTGCTGATGATGGAGTCTCTGAAAGAGGACTCACTTATGGAGGAGGAGATGCATTCTTTTCGAGGAGTAGGGGATAGAAACGACAGGCAGGGGAACTTTTCTGCCAAAGTCATTCTAGTAAGGCATACAAAAAACAAATAAATCTAGTTGTAACTTCAGAGACAAGATACAGAAAAAGGTAGAATACAAATGTGAGGGCAGCAGAGAACAAAAATACAAAGATGCTGATTGGTCACTCACCTGTATTTGTTGTGTATGATAGCATAGATGAATGGATTGTAGATGGTCGAGGCTTTTGCTATGATTGCAGGGACGGCCTTAGAGTATGGAGACAGGATATTGGCATGCCTACAAAAAAACAAAACAAGAGAGATTTATTTTGTAGTCTTTATTTTAAGCATGCCAAAACAGCATGTCCACCACAACTTAAAACTCTTTGTCATTTTCCAAAATTCCACACAAAATTCAGGGTTGTTTTAAGTCAAGGATTATCCAAAGCATGCCAGCTGCCACAGATGGGTGGTTAAGTCCATCTGATCGTGGGAGCTGGTGTGTGTATGTTTGAATGTGTGTGTGTGTGTGTGTGTGTGTGTGTGTGTGTGTGTGTGTGTGTGTGTGTGTGTGTGTGTGTGTGTGTGTGTGTGTGTGTGTGTGTGTGTGTGTCAGGCTAACTTCTCACTGTATGTCCCAAGAGAAACATGATTCAGTGAGTGGTTTGATTGGTCAAATATGCAGAGGTGTGCAGAATTATTGTATGTCACTGACCCAACAGTACTTGACCTCAAAACCTCAAGATCTCATATAAGAAGACAGTCATTGACATTTTGGAGACTTATTTGAGCAATTCACTGGCTCACTATCAGTACACAAAGGAACCATCTGTGGTGTCCATTGCAACCCAGGAACTACCACTGATACTGATATTATCAATGAATGTACACATTTTATGCACTGCACTTTTTTGTTCCAGACTGACATTAGTCACATTTTTTTTAAATGACAGCTCTAATTACGAGTTGAATTGTTGCAAATTAATGATGGAAGAAGTTAGAAGGTGAAGAAAATTTTTTTGAAATCCTGTTTTTGCAGGCGAATGGTTAATTCAGGTAGCAATGTAGCAATTGCATTCATGTTTATTTAAGTAAAAAAAAAGTTGTGTTTCGTACAGTATATAAATAGGCAGTTCACCGATAACTTTTAACCTTCCATACGTGGTTTCAATATTTTACAAAGCAGCAAAAACAACATTTGACTGAATTTGTGCAGAATTTTAGAAATGTACAGAAGACTTGGTATGGTGTCCTTTCACATCTACAAATAATCCATGTATCAAAGCAGATAGCTGAACATGTTTAAAAACTAAATCACAGGGGCTATTAGATGAATACGTCTTACCAAAGACCCATACAGCCCATGGACGTTGTTTTAAAGCACTACACTGAGAAAAACAACAAACCTCTTTTAGTACTGAAAACTCCTTCAGAGTGCAGTTTACCTGCACTCTAATGGAGAAAAAGGCTAATCAATGCACCACAAAGGTGACAAATGTTTTTTTTTATCCTCACCCGGACCAGGAAATCATTGTGACACAGGCGTATGGTGACCAGGAGAGGACATAAACCACAATGACGACAAAGGCGATCTTTGCTAACTTCCACTCGCTCTTGATGGACTTCTGCTGGATCAGAGTGGATTTCCTGACCTGAGTCCCCAGACGCTCTACTTCCCTGTTGGTGGGACAAAGAGATGAACCCAGAATTAATTAGATTTTTTTTGTGTGACGCTAGATCATAATGAATCCTAAAAAAGGATTCCCTTTGCCTGCTTTTGAAAGCATGTGATCCAGACTCATATGGAGTGGGCATGTACATAGTCTTTCACAGGAGCTCTAGGTACCTGCTAGTCTTCCGTATTGCCAGAAACATGAAAATATAGCAGTAAAAGATGATTCCAAGAGGAAGGAAGAAAACAAAACAACACAGCATCATCGTGTAGCTCCTATTGGCCAAGGTGTAGGTGACATAATCCCATGTACAAGAAGTCATCAGGCCCTCTGGGATGTAGGAGCCTAAAAAGTAACATCAAATTGGGAGTTAGGTTTCAGGTAGAACATCAATGTTTCTTCATGCTGTTTGATATCCAACTTGCTTTGATCTATGAAGGATTAAACAAGACCAGAGTGAAACTTTAAACTAATGGAGGGTTTGTTGTACTCTACATTTGTCCTTTCATGTCTGTAGTCATATGTGTCAGGGAGGAGAAGAAGCTAGTAAAAAGAAAAAGCGTACTCCAGCCAATTAGAGGTGCAAGACTCCAGGCCAAAGAATAAAGCCACACGAGGAGGATGGCAAGCGTGGTTCTTCGCTTGGAGCTCCAGTGTATTGCTCGCAGAGGCTTGGTTATTACCAGGTAACGGTCAATGGAAATGGCCAGCAGGTTTATCATGGAGGCAATGCCAAACAAGGCACCACAGAATGCATACATCTTGCAGCCTAAAGGAAAGGAACATGTTCAAACATTTTAATGTTTTTATTTTTTAAAACTTTTTTGTTTAATAAATTGCACATGCATACAAAGTGTGTGCTATATTAGAAAGAAAACAGAAGTACCCATCTCTCCAAAAGCCCATTCCTTGTAGAGACAGTTGATGAAGAAGATGGGGGACTGTGTGAATGCCATGAGGAAGTCACTGACCGCCAGGTTCATGATGAAGTAGTTAGGCAGACTACGGAGCTTCTTGTTACTATACACACAAACAGAAAGAAACTTTGGTTTAATGGTCGGACAAAGCTTTGCTTAATGGATGGAGGATAAAATTTGTTGAAGGTTCGACAATTTGAAAAGTGTCTAAACAAGTGTTTTCTTTGCATTTCTTAAATATTTAATTTATCCAAAATGCCTTTTTCTGTTTTTTTCATCTTCTTTCTTTTTATCAGCAGAATGAATCTACTGAGACCAAGATCTCTTTTCCTGTTGACCTTGCAGTACAATTTACTTATAACACACACAAAGTACATATAAACACAGTTTATAATAATTGCATATAATGAAACGTAGGAAAATGAAAAGTCTATTTTGTTATTTTTATAGAAATTTTGTTCTGAACAACTAGAAACAGATATGTGTCTGTGTCTAATTTTAGGAAGAAATGTAATAATGCGTTTTAAATTTTGTTATTTTAAATATCTGATCCAACAGTGCTGCTCTGAATAACAGAAACATGAGTTCACTTACACTTGTGTATCTCTTTAAATACATTACTTACATTACCAAGTGCTATTAAAATTTCTACATTAGTCAGATATAAGCTCTTTATCAAGTCAACTCTACGTGAACCTGCTTCTGTAACAGCTTGATTGAGCAGTGTATCGACCCACTTTGTCTGCCCCTTCAGCTCTCTATTGATTATTTTCCTTCTGTCTCCTTTCAAAAGACACTGCTTCCTGTTTGTCTGTCAAAACAATCAAATTTCTTATGAATGGGAAGATGAAGCTTTATCTGTTGTTACATCACTGCTGGTGTGTGTATGTGCATGCAACAAAATGCCTGTGCACGAGTGTGCATGTTGCTCCAGCATCTACTTCATTCCTAGAAAATCATCATATCGGGTGTAATCTCCCTTGAAACACCATTATATCACTCTCCATCTTCTTTTATGTTTGCGTGTGCGTGTGTGTGTGTGTGTGTGTGTGTGTGTGTGTGTGTGTGTGTGTGTGTGTGTGTGTGTGTGTGTGTGTGTGTGAATTTTCTTGGAACTAATAAATATCAATGTGCACGTCTGATTCAGTAAACACAATGGAGAAGCAATCTAATCTACATCTGGTGATGGACAGATGGAACACAAAAGCTCCTGACAATTCCCAGAACACACACACACACGCAAACACATACACACATGCAAGCACACACAAGCACACACAAGCACACACACATCTGTCTCTGACCCACTTTTTTGTGAAACTGTTTCAACAGTCAAGGGGGTCACTGGTCCTTCAGCGGGTTTACAAAATAACAGCAATTAAATTCCAGTAGATTGTATTTGGATTTGGTCTAGATTTAGTTTGTCTTGAACAGTCTCATGATCTGTGGCACTAGATGACATCCACATAAAGTGGTTAATTTACCAACCTTTCAAATATTAAAAGATGTAAGTATTTTTTATTATCAAGTTAGCATATTTTTAGCGTATTGCCAACTTAGGCCCAAGGACAGTTCTTTGGGGTCACTGAACCATTAAGCTACTTCCAGATCTGGCCTCGGTTGGGAGATGGGGCACTGCAGTTTGGCCATTACTGGCCCAATTTCTTATTTCAAATTCCCCAGTTGACAAGAGGTCATGCAGTTTGTCCACAAACGACTTTGCATTTGGGAAAATACTAAGTCCTCCTTCAAGGCTTGCATGATGACCTTATTACCAACTAGCTGGTGCAAATGTTCCCCAACAGGGGTTGCTCATGGTCCCAAATGGCAGCCCCTGGCATAAGTGGTTCATCAGATCTAGTTGTTGAGTGAGAGTCCCTGGAAGGATAAACCATGACTCTGATGTTTCAGCTACTTCATCAGGACTGAGATCTTTCATGCATTCATTATCAAACAGCCTTGTTATCTGCTTCTCACAGATTTTGGCCTTCCCTGTATCCCTTGTTTGCCATCTGTCAGGACTCCGGAGAGTTTGCATCACTGTGTTTATGGTTGTTTTCAGTGAAGGAGCTCCTGTAAAATGGAATAATGTTGTTGCGTACCGTATTTTGTCTCCAAACTTTACTTGAGTTGTGCATTCCTCCAGAAGACTGATAGCTTCAAGATATTGACATGTTACCAGCTTTTTGCTCTTGAAGGGCAGAACATTGGCTTGCCATTGACCTTCTGCATGATGATAAAGGCACTTTTGGCTTGGTCTGGGTGCAGTGAATGAACACCATGCAGAATCTTGATGGGATGTAGAGCCATATTGCCTTTGAAGTATCCTGCCAAGCTCTGTGTGAACCATGGCTAGCCCTCACTTAGATTTAATCCCAACTGGTTAATTTGCCATGATCAGATGGGTGTTGTCTGGCCTGAAGAGAAGAAGAGGTTGAACCTTGTCAAAGGCCTGAACTGGTATTCCAAGCAGATACCTGTAGCACCTCTGCAAAAGGGACCAAGGGTATGATGGGTCTGCATGAACCAGACGGCACTGCAGATGAAAGAGTTATTATCTGGATAGATAAAGAATGACACACTAGTTAACTGATGCACCACTGAGGTGGGCTATATAGTAACAAATTGTTATCAGAGCCATGGACTCAGCTTGACCTACTGGGACTAGATGATGTGTTGCTTCTGCAAGGATGATTGTCTGCTAGGCACCGTGATTGAGAAAGGTATAGGTACCTTCAGATAAATGTCTGCACCTTGTCTAGAAAGAATCTGGGAGGTCATCTGAAGAGGAGTGATGTGGCACAAACCTTGGCTTGGCTCAGAGATGCAGGATTACTCGTAAGTGGATCTCATAACATTCACTGCAAGCCCTTTTGAGTGTGCAGGCCTCAGGTTTTTGATTTGTGTGGCCGCACTGCTGGCATTTCTCCTCCTTTGTGATCCATTTCTCTATCTGGTCAGGGGTCTGTGTGATGATTATTGGGTATCCACACATTATCTGTATCAGCCAATATTGACTTAAAAATGAAATATTGGACATCTGCCAACACACCGATATCTGCTGCTAAAATAAACCAACGAACTTAAGTTGCTGCTTATAGGTTTGTATTTTTTAATTCTGTGCACATCACTTCTTTTGTTACACATTGTTTGTAGCTCATAGAATTATGTAGTGTAGATGGAGCCCACCTCTTTATTTATGTTCTTAATCGGGACTAAAGCTGCATGTATTTTTCAGGATAGTTTTCGACTGTGTACCTATCAGGAGTTAATCTTATCACCTCATTCATGCTCATCTTGATTTAGAGTGTAATGCCCTTGCTCTATGCAGCCAGCATTGCAGCAGTATGCTGCACTTGACTCTTTAAATAGGCCGTCGAAAAATCGATGGGGGTATTCACAGTGGAAAAGTTCATTATTGATGCTGTCTGTGGTTTTCACCTTCTCTTAAAACAGTACTAAAAACTTTTCTTCATTAATAATCTCTAAAATGTAGGAGTGATAGTAGCCATACACTTTTACCTGAAATCTGAAACCATATCTCACCATGAACTGATGAACTGTGCATAATTTCTCACTACTGTCACCCTTATTTCCTTATCTTAAGATCTGATCCTGGATCATATTCCTGATGATACTAATGCACAAACACCCCAAAGGTTCTCTGCTCTGTGTGTTGCTCTTGTTTTGTTTCTGGTTGTAGAGGTCAGCTTTTTGAACTTTCACATTCTGCTGTGTAGAGCTGCTCTCACTTTGACAGAACCAAATTCTGTCCATGTATTAATGATAAACTGAATGGGTGTTGTAACTTATTTCCAGTTTATTGTTTAGACAATGGTTTTGATGCTGCAAAAGCTGTGCAGTGCTTTTGATTTTAGCCTCCTTAGCATTAAAAGTTTTAAAACAGTGCAATTTCACCAGAAATCAATGATATATACATTTTCAGACAAATATTTATATAAATAACACTTAGGTAGGCATGCATTGAGATGCATGACATGACATCAATTGTGATCTGATATAATTTTTGTGAAATTTGTTGTGGTGTAAACTGAAGGTAAGGTGGGTTTTTTTCCCCCCTTTTTTTAGTGATACAAATAGGCCAAGACGGCTTTCATATTTGTTATGGAGCCTGAAACTCCCTTCAAATCAATATTCCAAGATTCAGGACAGATGAGTGAATTTAATGAATACCTTTTACTTCATACTCAAGCAAGTGAGTTTATCCTTTGGCCTGTGCAGTTTATCCTCAGCTTTTTAGCAAACCCCTTGTAGCGTATGAGGAAAACACTGACCCCAGTTCTGCAGTACATGAGAGAAAATGTCTGAACCTTGAGTTGTAGTCTTCATATGCAGAAATATTCAATACATAAGCATCCACACCCACACACACAAACACACACCTGGGTTTGCCCCCCCCCCCACACACACACACACACACACACACATCTGTCCATCTATAAGATCATAACATCACTGAGTGATTATAGCATCTGAGTGAGCTCTTACTAAATGTTGGCACATACAGTCAGATGAAACATGGCTTCTTAATGCTCAGATTAAATCCACTGAAATCACAAACACAGTAACCAACAAGTCATTCACACAACCCACCTGTAGAAGGCAAACATAACCAGCGCATTGCCAGTAATGCCCAGCACCCCAATGACAAAGACGAACAGGGCCACGATGTAGTGAGCATGGTCAGGTACATCCACCTTGTTGTAGAAGCTGCTCTGGGTGTGTGCTTTCTCAGGCTCCATGTTCTCAGTGGACAACATGGTTCAAATACCTCATCAGGACTGACAACCTGGTAGGATGCAGCTGGTGTACCTGTTTGTGATCCACATTGTTCTGCAAGTGCACGGCTTCCATAGTGGTGTAATTTGCTAAAGAGTTGCACAAAAAAGGGAGGGCGTCTTCTGTGGCTCTTGCTAGATTGAATCAATAAAACAAGTTCTCTTCTGTTTCTCTGCAAGAGCTGACAGCCTTGACTCTGACTTCATTAATAAAGAACTAGGTGATCTTCACCTTTTCAGAATTTGAAACGACAAATTAGATACATCACAGTTTCTCTTAATACTTCTTTTAAAAAACAATCAAACTCTGAAATAAAAATCTCTGTAAATAAAAATCATGCATATACAATAATATATAGGTCATATTCCAAAGAAAAAAATCTTTAACAAAAAAATTCTATTTTACTTATTGGTGTGGTGGAGTTTGATGCCAGATGTGGTCCACAGTTGTTAAAAAAAAAAATCAAAAAGAAGCAACATCCATGCAGCAAGTTCCACCTGTAACCTCCATATGCTCCCCACGAGTCACTCTGGTTTGAGAGTTGATGATATTCTCCTGTGAACTAAATTCCACTCTCTGTGCACATTGTCACTGCCAGTCCACTCAGTGTTAGCCTGCAGCCTGTTCACACGTCAAACCAGCTGTGCACGAAGCTCTGATTCAGTGGCCTGTCTCTGATTATCTCACCAACTAGTGACTGCTGACATCATCTCCCCCCTCTCTCTCTCTCTCTCTCTCTCTCTCTCTCTCTCTCTCTCTCTCTCTCTCTCTCTCTGCCCTGTGTTGCTCTGTGCCTCCCTCAACCCCACCGCCCTCGTAGTATTCCCTCCCTCCCTCGCTCCTCAAATACTGCCTTCCTCGTTCCCTTCTGCCATCCTCTGTGTAATACAGCCCAGCCCTGAGCTCTGTCCCTTAAACAACCAGATTCTTACATAACCAACTTGATGTTCACTAACACCAGCAGTATTAACAGCCCAAACGTGCACCAGACTTTGTCAGCTGGACATGCACACAATGAGGGCTATGAAACCTCTTGCATGTGTGCAGGCATTCATGCATGTTGTACAAAGTGAAACACCCTCAGACTTTTTAAGATCACTCATGGAGAATAGAAATAATTAGTCTTACCACTTCCAACATATACAGCTGATTTAGCTCAGCTCTGACTTGACTTGCAAGGCACTAATCACAATGCATAGACTTCTCTGCATCTTCATTTCCTTTGGTTCGTTTAGGAACACTAAAAAGATATTTTTACAAGCCAAAATACCTCTTAGCACTTTTCCAGTATAGTGCTATAATGCATTTACCTTTAATCCATCAAAAATACTTTTAATATCTATTTTAGCACAACTCTGCACTGCAAATTTTATATTTATCTTAAAACAGGATTGCATCACTGTGAAAGCACTCATGACAAAAGAGTGTTTGCTGTACATTTTGAATTTCAGTGATGTCAACTTAATGCAGTTTCTAAATTTAAAATAAATGTTTCATTAATGTAAAAGAAATGCTCTATAAAATACATGCATATTGATGTACAGTATAAAGAAAACTAAGCCAAAGCAAAATAATTGATGTCTACAAAGCCTTCAATGTTCAGTATATGGGGAATCATTCAGTTAATTTGTGCACATGTGCATCAATACTGCATCTTATTATCAATTAAAAAACGGTAAACAGGAGCAAAGTAATCATTCATTTCTTTTTTATGGTGCTCAAGAGACATGGACATGCTGGTGAGAAGAGATGAAGGGAAGAGAGGGAGGTGAAGAATGCAGAGCTTACACAGAGATGTCAACTAAGCTCCAACAGCAGAGGGATCGCCTTAATCTGCACTCTGTGCATGCATGTGGATCAGTGTTTGATCTGCTGCAATCAGACTTTATATGAAAATCTGCATGTTCATGGATCATACAGCATTCATTCCAGGATGATGATGATGTGTGTGTGTGTGTGTGTGTGTGTGTGTGTGTGTGTGTGTGTGTGTGTGTGTGTGTGTGTGTGTGTGTGTGTGTGTGTGTATGCCTGGGTGCAGGGTGTCCATATGTGCATGATTTTGTATCATGTGTTTTTGCACTGCTTGATAAAACACACTGTGCAGCTGTTTTAAGGGATTACTGTTTTGTCAGGTTTGATGATGATGATCTAATCACAGTGGTGGTGTTTTTATTTATACTGTATTTCAGCACAGCGGGGACATATTCAACATGACATCTCTATCAGCAACAAGTTTTCACTTTGTTCATAATTCTCAAGTGTTGACTCAGGCGTTATACAAACAAACATGACACTTGTCAACTTAAAAAAAAAAAAAAAAAAAAACTAAAAATAAATAAATTAATGAATGTAATAATAATAATAATAATAATAATAATAATAATAATAATAATAATAATAATAATAATAATAATAATAATAATGTTGCTTCACAACAAGAGGGTTGCTGGTTCGAGTCTGTGTGGAGTTTACATGTTCTTTGCTGGTACTCCAGCTTCCTCCCACAGTCCAAAAACATGCTCAGTAGGTTAATTGGTGATTCTAAATTGCCTGTAGGTGTGAGTGTGTGCGTGAATGGTTGTCTGTTTCTATGTGTCAGCCCTGTGTCAGGGTGTACCCTGCCTCTCACCCTGAGCCAGCTGGGATAGGCTCCAGCCACCCGTGACCCAGCACAGGATAAGCGGTATAGAAAATGAATGAATGAATGAATGAATGAATGGATTGATAAATTTGCTTGGGGGAAATTCATCTGTCTGGATTAACACAATTATCATGATGGATTTAAAGTTCAAGATTTTTTTCTTATATATACAACATTCTGTAGAAATGACCTTGTCTTCATGGAAAAATAAATCAGTGTTGTTGTATTCATTGATCAGGACTGTGACAAAGGAGGTCAGTATTCCACATGTCAATGAGTCAGTTACTATTGAGCTGGCTGGTAGCGCTGGTGTTTAAGTCCAGCGCTTGAAACCCCCTGTTTAAATATTTGACTTTGGGCCCACAGTGGAAAGAGACTAATTATTATTGAGTGGTGCCAGCCTCATGACCAGAGCGGCGTCCACTGGCACATGAGGTTGTTAAGGATCAATACTTTTTGACATGTGAGAAAATAAGTTACCCTACAGAGCTTGAGGAGGATAAATGCGAGACTTCTGTTGCCCTAAAGTGGTTTCTGTGGTATGATGATAAACATAATTTTGCCTGGACATGGAAACATGAAATTGAGAAATTTCTTTCACTGACCACTTAAAGGAGCTGTGAGGACTATCTGGTGTTTTTGCGGGATAAAGGCTCCGTTTCCCTTGAGCACTTACACCACAGTTGTAAGGGCGTGAACCAAGGCGTGTTTGTTTTGAAGCAAATGAATGGATCTTCTCAGATCTTATTTTGTTGTTCAAGACAACTTTTTACTGGATAATGTTTTTTATCAATAGCTGTAGTTCCATTGTTTGAAATGTGACAACAAACAAACTTGTAAACTCAATTTATACCATAGTTTAGTAGCACGCTATATTCAGCACTAATCACAGCCCAGTGCTGTGAGATGTGTCCGTAACTTGTAATGTTAGTGAATCCTTGTTATGTCCTACCTGTCGATGAAATTTTAGGAAGCTTGACAACTTGAAGAAGACTCAGGAGACTCAGATGGCTTATGTTGAAATAGTTTTTACAACTCAGCTGAGGAGAAGTGACAGACAGTGAAGCGTAGTGCAATGTATAGTCAATTCTGACAGACCACTCTGTGTGTTCAGAATTTATCATTCCTGTGGTTGTTATGTCCGTCTAACAAGCCAATAGGTTCATCTTAGATTATGATTTCAATATACTGCACAATTTCAGCTGTTTAAGGCGACAGGAACATGTGCATCCGACCCACCTCAGACTGTCTGTGTACACAGATAACTTTAAGGCCAAAATGCAGGTTTGTGGCTACTTGACGCGTATAGGGGCGATTTACAACTAAGGAGAGGCATAAGGAAATATGAAAATTCCACCACACTACCAGTGCTCATCTACCAAGCAGAGCAAACAAATCCTCCCTCTCTTCATTCTAATGACAGACTCTAGTCTGAACAGACCGCTGCAGTATAACAGCTGCATGTGGGTTGTATTGCATACAGTCACAAATAGCTTAGCCCATTTTTTAGCTGTCTTATTTACCAGAAAAAGTCTTATTTTCCTTTGAAATGCAGGCTGTAGCAGGTGGCAAATCAAAGCTATTAATTCAGCCACATGGTGGTTTGAAGTCAAAAGTCAACAGATTTAGCATCGGGTGCTCGTGGAGCAGGGAAATGCAAATCAGACAGGAAATGTCAAATATGCTGTAGAGCTTTAAATCTCTCATGAAATGCATGTCTTAAGCCTCTTTAATGTCTGCCTGGGTTTGAGTTAAGCGCTACGATGGAAATCTGGGTTATAGATCAAACCATGCGGAAAGAAACAGGTCACAACACGCTTTCAATAAGTGGAATGAATTTGAGTCAATGACGAACCACCACAGTTTCTCCTCTCGCTTTTTGTCACTCCCTTTAATGAAAGAGGACAGTTAATTTGAAAACCTGATCTTCAGAGACAAACACAAACAGAAAAAATACCAACATAAAATATGATACAAAAACAGCAGTTAGCATCATAAAAGCCAGAGGAACTCATCAAAAGGACTTCTCATGTTTCCTTATGATCAGTATAAGACAAAAGAAAAGGAGGGATCAGCTTTCTTTTTTGTCGTTGTTGTTGTTGTTGTTTGTGTGTGTGTGTCTTCTTACTAACCAATTTGCAGGTCAAAATAACATTAAATTCAAAGTTACTTTTCTGTTTGCATTTCTTTTCACTCAACCAGTCTCCAAACACTCCTAAAATTCATACCATGTTGCAGTTTGTTGATCAATCAGAATCAAGTATTTGACACAGCTGCATGATAAGCAAGCACAGCAGGTTATAAAGAGTGATTTTTATGAATGAATTATTTATGTCTACCTGCTGATGAAATTTCTGGAAGCTTGACCACTTGAAGAAGACTCAGGAGACTCAGATGGCTTTAGATAAAATTATTTATATAGCTCAATGGAAGAGAAGTTACAGACAGTCCACATGGATGTGTAGTGTAATGCAGAGTCAATTCTAACAGACCGGTCTCTGTGTTTTCAGTATTTATCATTTCTGAGGTTACTGTGTCTAATTAGCCAATAGGTTCAGTGTAGCTTAGGATGTCATGTAAGCTATACAGTCTCAAGTGTTTAAGGAGACCGGAACATGTGTTCCACCACATTCTTTTTTATTTAACCTTAAAACAACCCATTGAGATCAAGATTGGGATCCATTTCTCAAACTGGCCAAGAGGTCAGCAGCACACATATTAATATAACATGATCCACATTCGATTAGACATCAGAGCTTTCTTCACCTCAAATGTCTGATGACGAAGAACTCACCAAATAATTAAAAAAAAAAAATATATATATATTAAGACTTTGGTCATTACTATTCGCTCTGGCATCAGGAGACAGTTTCAGTTGCTCAGTCTTGAGTCTGCAACTCTCAATGAACAGATCCGGGTCGGATTGAAAACCACACACACTTTTTAATCCACTTTTGCTGAACTAATCTAAAACAGATTACACAGATTAAACAAATTACAGAAGGTCCAAAATGAATCCAGACTCTTTGCCTGAATTGAAAGAGAGAGCACATTATTATACTCTTTAGGATATTTGGCATACATTACATCATTTACTCCAAACGGGTGTTAGGAAATATTTAATTTTCGCAAAAAAACCTGAAACAACAGAAAACATGTCATAAGGAAAAGCAGAGAATTTTCTTCAGCCATCCCAGCACTCGCACCTCTGCTCATCTGAGTGACATCTTGACTGTAATCTGAAGGAAAAATATAAGATTTATTCATGACATAAGATTTCTCTTTTTACAAATATCCGTCTTTTATCATTCTGTTGTATATTTACCTCTAATCAGAGTGTTTGACCTCACGCCAACCCAGAAGACTGCTCGCTGCTGAGCTATTGTAGCCCTGAAAAGCAAACAGTTGCACTTCAGAGATGTTTTATGCTTACCTATCTGTGCTGTTTGAATCAATGAAAGATCTACATGAAAAATAACCTCTGGAGTGTATTGTCATACAATAGTCATATTGGCGTCCAATGAGACTGTACGAAATGTGTCTCTAAAATGTTTTAAATATATATTTTAATACAAAAGAAGTGCATTAATTCAACTTTACATGAAGTATATGGGGCTCGCAGAGTCAGGTGGTATCCAGCTGTACACAGTGGTGTTGCCCTTCAGGTTGGTGTTGGAATGAGTGACAGCAGCTTGTGAATTCCCTGAGCACTTAAATGAAACGTAGAACACACTCTCATTTAACCCACTGTGATACATTTATGCTAATAAAACAAGAATTCAAGAACAGTAAAATCTCTGCAGTCATCTGTTTTTTTGGGCAATCAATGTCCTCAATACAGACATCATATCTCTTCCCCACAGTTCCACTATTGTAAGTTATATCAGAAGGAAAACTCCTGAGACTCACTTGAAGAAACTTTGTGTCTGGGGGATTGAGTTGCCAGCTTCCCAGAGCGCTGGTGCTCTCGAATGTCCGAGCTTCCAGAAGCACACCTCTATAATCTGGTCCCGTAATTGTCACTGCAGCGAAACACAATAAAACGGCAGTTTCTTTACACCTATCATTTTAAATTTCACAGCGTTAGACTAGACAGCTTTGTTGCAGATGAACATCTCATGTCCTACTGTCTTCATAATGAGATGATTGAATAAAATATGTTTTGATTAAAAAAAATTGCAATGAGACTAACGAACATCAAATTTTCCAGGCTCCTTTCTGGGCATGGATATAATTACGGTCAGTCAACCAGTCTGTGATCAACAGCAATAGAGGAATTAAATACTTGTACACAGCCATGTAATAATTTGAAGTAAACAACACAAAATTAGATCTTGACAAGAATGTTTTTGAAGATTTATATGTTGTGTGTCCTTTTCTCAAGATATCTTTTAGAGACATAAATACTTAAGACAACAGCTTTAACCCTCCTGCTTAACTGCTCATTATTCACTCACCTGTAATAGGCTCACCTGGCTGAAATCTCCCAGTGTTTGCAAGGATGGTGTAGGGCACCGGTAACGGCTGAGGCTGCACCCCAGTATGACGTGGCATCATATCCTCACAGGCACCTGTGGGAGCACCAGTAGGATAACCATGAGCATAACAGAGGATTTTAACCATTATGAAAAAAGACAGCAACAGAGCCATCAGGCTGTGAGAGATGCTGACACACTGCGAGAAGAGGTAGAAGTATCAAACCAAAGAGGTGTGCAGATAAAATACACACAACTGAGCAAAAAGCAGAGTTTTACAAACTACTGGTGGTGAGTCACACAAACCCCCCCAAAAATCGAATTTTATCAGATCCAATTACTCTGCATTCATGTGAAGCAGCACATGATAGAGTGATGTGGTGATATTTATGCATCTCAGGGCAGAACAAAATTTGATTTACCTCCCTCTCTGTGGCCAAGTGTGGTAAGAAAACAACACAGGAAGGTATTCACATGGTGAGCCCGGAGACAGTGCTTCTCTGTTAACACATGTAATAATATCCTTCATTTTGTCAGACATTAATCTTGATTTAAGTTTAAACAATGGATAGAATTTTACTTTGAGCTTGAGGTACATGCTATTGTGACAAAAGATCACTTGGTAAGGGAGTCACATATCCTTTTAATTGTCTGCTAAAGACCTGTTCATTCATGCTATAAGCAAAAATCTCATTTTAGTGCCTCTCAGGTCTCCCATCTAGTATCAGATGTGGGTTTAAGAGAGATTTGTTTTCATGTGTAATCTTCGTGCTTAAAAGATTAGACAGAGCCGCTACAAGACACGATTGAATCCTTTAACCTTTTGTTTCTAAAAAGAATTTAAAAAATAAAATAAGCGTTAGCAATTGTGAACTGGTTCGAAATGAATCTATATTCTTTATGGATAAAATTGCTCATGAATCATATGTTTGATACACATCAGTTCACCTGTAAAGTTCTGTATTGCTTCATGTGAAAATTCTCCAAATCATCACTGAAAACTGGACCAAATAAATGGAAACAACCAAATACAAATCTCTGCCTGGTGGGCATAAACAATTTGCTCCCTCCTCCCATAAAACATGATGTTATCTGTGAGAGTAGTCATGAGGAATACAAATCCAACAGAACATAACCTTGTTTGGTAACACAGTTACAACAGCTTATGAGAACAAGGATGGAAAAAACAGACCTGTGCATGAAGGTCAAATAACTGTAACTGTAATTTCTCTTCATTTCCTCCAGTTTAAGGTTCATGCCATCTAAGGCAGAAAATTCTCTACAGGAAAATGAGTGTTGGAAGTCCATCTGTGCCACTATATATATATATATATATATATATATATATATATATATATATATATATATATATATATATATATATATATATATATATATATATATATATATATATATATATATATATATATAGGGAGAGAGAGAGAGAGAGAGAGAGAGAGAGAGAGAGAGAGAGAGAGCAGCCTTATTATCTTAGTTTCCTTGTAGGATCCTTGGGGGGATTTGGAGGTTACATATCTGTGTTTAAACATGAGGAATGACGTCGGTCGTGAATGACTCAGCTCTGACTCTTACATGTTGTGTGAATAATACGAACTGGCTACCATTCAACCAGTCAGATGCAAGTAAAGGGTGATGGTGGTGTTCAGAAGACTGGCTGTTTGATGGTGTATTATGAACAGGTCAAAACATTGCTCCAAATGTCTGATTTGATAAGAGCCAAAATAGTACTGCAGAGCCTTTTGGAAACCCAAAAGGGGCCCTAATCACTGAACTGATCCGAATAATCTGGATTACTGAAAGGACTGAATTTCCAATAGGGAACAGAGAGGAGACACATCACTAAAGTGCTCCCTTGGATTCTCCTATGGAAAATTCAATAAAAAGGTCATGAAAAAAAGGCAAAGACTTTTTAAAAGGTGTAGTGTTACTCAAGTCTTTGCCATGGCTTGAAAATCTGTCTCTCAATGCTGTACGTCTTTCTCTAGCTCTACAGTCTGGTGCCTCAGCACATTGTCTTGGTTGTCATGGTTCCTGCCTCTCAAACAGCCTTAATCAGCCCCTGACTGTACATTTGTTAAATGCCTTTGTATGGTTTTGGTATCAATACTTTAAATGTGCTATTAGCTGCAATGAAAGCAGTATGAGGTTTTAGCTCCCAAAAGAAGGTTATATGATTTAATATGGCATTCAAAAAGATATTAATACTCTTTGAGAGAAGGGGGATTAGGGTTAGGCTACAGGTTAGGTAACTGTTCTGGTGACAGCATTGATAAAAGAGGACATACATTATGAATAGATAAAATCACATTAGAGCCCATTAGTTACAGTAAAGGATCTTTATCACAAATGAATTGAATACGGCAGAATTAGAGTGAGGCTTTCAGAGGTTACCTTCGACCCAGAACTGTGATAAAATGTGAATGACCTCAATATAACTAAATGGTTTTTATCTAAATGAGAAGGTAAGATAATGAAGTGGATCAGTAAGCTCTGTTAGGTTCATCTGAATGTGAATGACTGGGAGAGCATTACACTTTGTTTTCTGGGATTGACGAACATTGCAGTGTGTCATGCTGTCTTGTATTTGTGTTTGTGCACGTCTTTAGTCAATCCGTGACAGGACAGAACAACAGCAGCAGACCAATCGAATCAAATTCAATACAAAATTCCACTGAGAGACACTCCATACTTATTAAAATGGGCTCATTAGCATTGTGGAATGAGTTGGTAAGAGCTACCAAGACACGGTGGTGCTGGCTGCACAGAGGAGAAACAATATGTTGGTTACCCATCAGCCATAAGGATCTTACATCACAGTGAGACTTTAAATCACTGACATGATTGCATTAATAAGATGAAGACTGTGTGCTGAATGAAAGCAAGTGATTTACTTCTCAATGTAAAAACCCCAATTGAACAGTGATCAAGAGATAGACCAGACATGAACTCATATCCAGTGATATTTCAAAAATGTATCGAGTGAGCAAAAGTGCACTGACCATAGACTGTATATAGAATGGACAGCATTGCTCCGCCTTTTACCACTGTACGGTTTTGAAGCCAAAAACCTCCGTCATGGGAGCCGCCATTGTGCAGCCAGAGTCTGCGCAGTAGAGACTAATAAGAGAACTTGGGAAAATCCGAGTGGAAACGGCTGACAAAAATAATCTATTTTTTTTTATTCAGACCATCTAATCTCTTCTAACTGTCCATCCGGATGTATTTTATCATTCTCGAAAAAACTACACATGAACGGCAGCTGTCAATCATCGTTAAACAAGACGTAAAACCCCATTTTTAACCTCTAATAACTAATTAAAAGGAAACATTTCAGAAAAAAAGAGGACCTGAACACAATGCAGCCCAATAATATCTAAATGTCACCACAGCATACGGATGTGAGAAACGTTTCTACGAGGTGTAATAATTTTTTAAATTTTGACAACATCCCATCTGGAATGAATAGAGAGGTGGAGTTTTTATCTTGTACTGCAGCCAGCTAGCAGAGGGGGGCAGTTTTTCTGGTGACCTCAGTTTGAGCTGAGCAAGATGACGTCCATTTTTTTTACAGTCTATGGCACCGACCAAGAAACAAAGCTCTTGTAAGAAAGCACACAAAATGAAAAAAAGGGGAAATTATCTTAAATTTCATTCCAAACCACCAAAAAAATGAAAAAAAATGTGTTAAAAACTGCAAACTGCACTGAACAGGTTCTCCTGCCTTTATGCATGTTGAAGTGTGTTGCAACTTGGTCTGTACACCAGCAGAGGAAACCCTCACCATGAACCAAATTTATTTGTAGAGCAAATGTCTATGTTCAACACTTTAAAAAAAAAAAAGTGATCAAAATTTAAGATGAAGATGTAGATTGGCAAGGTTGGCACATTGACTCTTAGTAAAAACAAATGGACTTACACCTGTTACCACACCCAGGGGTAGACCACAATCTTACTTGAGAAATCTAGCGCTGACTGAAACTTGTTTCAACAGATGATGACCACTTCCTGTTTCATGGCGAGACATCAAATTTACCCTTGTAATTGGGACACACTGCAATAAAAACTCACTCTATACAAGATAAGTTTCTTTGAAATTTAAAGGCTTTTCTCACAATACTTGAAGTGGATATGTTAAACAGAGCAGGAGAACTAAGTCAGAGTGTAAAACACTGTACTGTAGCTAATGCAGATTTTTACATATAGTTGTTTTTTTTATTACAAGTGAAAATGGGAAAAAGTTTAAACTTTGTAAATGACTTTTATGAGGCAACCATGTTTTTTTGTTTGTTTGTTTGTTTTTTTAACAAAAACAGTTTGCCAAAGAATATCAACTTTGAGCCCCATCAACAGTCAGGTCAACTTTAATTTTCACATTTAATATATCCTCAAAACAGTAGCCAAATGTTGAGTTGATCAAATGAAGAGTTATGAACCCTGTAAACCACCAAATTTACACAATCATCAGTTCAATTTATGACAAAGCATGATAGCATTTTTTAGCAAGTTATGTCATAAAAATACCAGTTTTTCTGACATTTATTGAAGTTTTTGTCTGACAGCTGTCACAATTTTCTAAGTTCAGGGCAAAAGAAGTAAACTATCTTGCATGTTGATTTATACATGGAAACACAGAGGTATTTTTCTTCACATAATGTTCTGTTTTTAAGCTTGTAGTATTTTTATTTCAGTAGGAGGTGACCGTACACATGGAAACTTTTCTTTCATGCTTGCCTATGGTCAACATTTTTTTTTTAAAAAAGGGTACATTTATAAAAACTTCTTCAAGATGACAATTTAATAACGTTTTGGTTACATTTAGTATAAAATGTAGAATATTAAGACTTAAGTAGTCATGTCTTAAACGTGCTCATTCAGCCAGAGTGGTTGCTGTCCTCCCATCTTCTTCGATCTCCACTAAATCGATCCTTTCGCAGAAATCTGGTTATCTGGTTTCATAACTGATCAAATTGGCAGCAGAAATATTAACTCTTTAAGGTTCTTCTTCAGACATGGATGCTGGCATCACAGACGTTAAACCATCATTTTCCTATAGTCTATTGTTAAAATATTAGATCACACTCAACCACAAAAAGAGCAAATGATTGATGTCTTCCATTGGATCCAACTTATCTGAAAGGCTTCCAAGCCGGACACACTTTATATACTTTAATGGTATAAACTCATATAAACTGACATTTGATCACTGAAATAGTGCTCAAACTTTAAAACTAGGGTAAGCTCACATGGGCAAACCCTCATTACATTTTGGTTTCATTTTTTTTTTTTTTTTTTTTTTTGGGGGGGGGGGCATTCAAATAAAACAGTACAATTTAAACATTGCAGAAAAGATGACACACTCAGAGAATGTCCATTTTAAAAATAAAGCTTTGGCATGGTAAAGCACTCTCACTATTGCAATTGTTAAATAGAAAATTCCTCACTTTTACAAAGCTTAAAGCATATTAATTTAAAATCCACAGTCACACCCAATTTCTCAATAATCTGATCTGCTCCCCCGTGTCAAACTTTCTCGTGACTGGGTTGAGGGAGTACCAAATCAAGGACCGTGTAAACTAAAGAAGAAGGAAATATTGTGAGCAGCTGACATTTTCACCTCTCACAACTAACAGCCATTCATAAACCTGGAATTCAAACTTTAAAAAGTTTAGCCTACAGACAGATAGCACATCACACACAAGAGTAAAGTTGCTACACAAAAACCACAATAGACGTCTTCTAGGGCCAAAACCCAAAATCCTCTATAAAGACATTGATCTCTGCTAGCTGCATCTAGGTCAGGTTCATGAAAAACTTGTTGCTGCTGATCCCTCGGATCACCCAGTTCTGTCAGCAATCAAATATGGATTTACAATGAAAAATAAAGATACAATTGAAATCATTCCCTGATAACAAATGTCCTTTGGGTTTTCTAAAGTCCTCATTTCCAATAATGCTTGGCTTTTTTCCTCAGACTACTTGTGCTTTGTAATATTACCTCTTTTCCTGTTTTCATGCGCCAACACATTTTTTACAGAACAATTCAGTCATGAATGGTAAAACAAAAGTTACAGCTTGGCAGGTTGCAGTTGTTATAAAAAAAAAAACTTTGCACACAGGAGCCCCTTCAGTGTTCATAGGACTCAGATAACAGTGTTGCTCCAGTTTGACTTGAAACCATCGGCCCTGAATTATAGGACCAAAATTGATTTGTTTTCAGTCTTCATTCATTTTGGTTCTGCCGAGTCACTTTCAGATCATTTGAATAAGGTGTTCACTCCAGTTAATGCATGGAAAGCATCCTCTAGTTGGAGCAGGTGTTGATGTTTTTTCCGTCTGCAGCATCCTCAACCAGAGATAAGTGATAATCGGTGGAGAGAGTGAAGTGGGACACGCAGCCCACCAAGCCCCCGATGTATTGTCTGTTTGTGTGGAGGGCAATCTCTTTCATGCCACCTTCAGTTAGGGAATAAAGGACAAGCAGATATTAAGAGCCAGAAATCATAGCAGTGCAGACGTTGGATGTGTTGTTTAATCTTTTGTATGTATAGTGGATTTGTAGGATTATGAACTGAGAGCTCCACATACCAACATATAAGGGTCCATTAATATTGAGTTGTCTCATCTTTCCGAGTGACCTGCCGGTTTTTGCTCCATAATCATCCACTGTAAGCTTTCCTGACTGACCGTCCCTGAGGAGAAACAAGCTTATGTTAAACACAGTATGAAGACACAGACCTTACATAGATAAGAGTTTAAGTGTGCACTTGTTTTAAAGTACTGTTCTAACACTGAATCATGAGTCCAGAAACGACAAAACTGATAACTCCTACACAATCAGCCTGTATGACTGTTCACCCTGCCGCAGGGTTGGTGTGTGACCAAGTGATAAACATCATTTTTCTGGGCAGGAATGCACTGGAACTGGTTCATGAAGAGGTAGTGGGGTTTGTGAACACACACATTAATGAAACGCATTTAGTCATCCTGTCTTTTCCACTAATCTCTCCACTTTGACCTCTGAAGCTGCCCCTGCCGCAGCCTTTGAAAAAAGAATCCATTGCAGGGATTTGTTTCAACTTGCATGTTACACATCTAAAATGAAGATGGATGAGAGGTCTTTTTACTTGAACATAAATAGTGAGAGTTCAGCGATCAGATGAGACTTTCACTTTGTTCACAGGGGTCACTTAAAGCAACATAAGCCTAAAGGTATACAGGTGTCACAGGATTTTAAATTACCTGATTTCTGCTGGGTGATAAACAAACAACCATTTTCCAAAATTTTGCCAAAGCAACTTCATGAGGCAATAATATGTCTTTTTTATTTGCATTAAATGTTGCTCTACTTCCCTAAAGAGGACATTTAAATTCCAAGGTTGTTGTGACTGTTGTTGCTCTGACTGATCATTCCTGTGTTTTCTTTGAGAGCACTATCTCAGTGCACACAAATATTCAAACAGAGACAATCCAATAAAGGTGCTTTACTGAAAACATCAGTGAAATCTTTAACCAGGTTTTCTCTTCCACACCTTCCCTGTCCTTTAGCAGTTCAGTCAATGAACTGGTAGAAAACTTCAGCTGTAAAGTTTCAACTGTTATGGATTCCATTGCTCCCACTAAGGTGAAAGTTATTCTGGGTAGAAAAAGATCTCCATGGAGAAATGCTACACAAGTAAGAAATGGAAAAAGAGAGTGCCGAAAAGCTAAAAGCAGGTGGCGAAAAAACAAAACTTCAAATTCATTATGAAATTTAGAAAGAGAGAATTCAAATTCATAACTCAATTCTGAGGGATGCCGGACAATCTTTTTTCTCTGATATAATCGCCAAAAACCTTCATAGCACACGTGTCTTATTTGCTACTGTTGAGAGGCTGACCAACCCCCCTGTGTCAGTCACCCCTGAACTTCATTCCATTAAGGCCTGCAATTAATTTGCCTCATTCTTACAGAAAATTTTGAAAAAAAATTAGACAAGCAGTTAGTTCTTCAATATTGGGTTTGGGATGTGAGTTGCGTCCACCTAGAACCAGTCTAAACACCATGACACAGTTCTACCCCATAAACCATAAAAACCTGGAGGACATTATACATCACTTAAATTCTTCTTCTCAGAAATTATGGCATCAGATCTGATACAGATTGTAAACTTGTCTCTTCTCTCAGGAGTTTTCCCACAGGCTCTGAAAACTGCTGTCATTAAGCCTCTGTTAGAAAAGAACAACTTAGACAAGACAGTGATGAACAATTACAGGCCCATATCCATTTACCATTTTTAAGTTAAATTACTGAAAAAGCAGTTTTTCAGCAGCTACATGTCTTCATAACAATGAATGACTGTTTTGACGTCTTCCAGTCAGCATTTCGACCTCATCACAGCACTGAGACGGCTCTGGTTAAGGTGTTTAATGGCATCCACTTAAATGCTGACAGTAGTAGAGTTTCAGTCCTAGTGTTGCTTGATCTCAGTGCAGCTTTTAACAAAGTCGACCATGACATACTACTGAACCGACAAGGGAACTGGGTGGGACTTTCTGGCACAGCACTCAACTGGTTTAAATCCTACCTAATGGACAGAGACTATTGTGTGTCTATAGGTAACTTTACATCTGAGCAGACAAAGATAACATGTGGAGTACCCCAAAGGCTCCATCCTGGGGCCTCTCATGTTTAACATCTATATGCTCCCACTGGCTCAGATTATAGAAAACAACAAAGTCAGTTACCATAATTATGCAGACGACACACAGATATATATTACAATGTCACCCCGCGAACATGGCCGCATACAGGCTCTGGCTAAATGTATTGAACAAATCAATGAGTGAATGAGCCTAAACTTTCTCCAGCTAAACAAAGACGAAAATGAGGTTGTTGTTTTTGGAGCCAAAGCAGAGAGATTAAAAGTCAGTGAACAGCTTTAGACATTAAAGTTAAAAACCACTGACCATGCCAGAAATCTGGGTGTGATCATAGACTCAGACCTGGATTTTAACAAACACATTAAGACAGTTACAAAGTTGGCCCACTTGGATTAAAGCACTAATGTGTCAGCAGGAACTGAAAAAACTGGTTCATGCTTTTATCTTCAGTAGACTTGATTACTGTAACAGCGTCTTTGCAGGTCTCCCTAAAAAAATCAGTCAGACAGCTGCAGCTGGTTCAAAACACTGCTGCTTGAGTCCTCATGAACACCAAGAAAGTGGATCATTTTAATATTAATTTTCTTGTATACCGCTACACTCTGCACTGTGACTTTTATGGTTATATTTTAAAATCTGTTTTAATACATTTTAACCTTTTTTTGCCATTTTATTTTCTTTTATTTCTTTTTGCGCTTTTAATTAATTTTTAAATTTTGCTGACCTTTTTTATGTGAAGCACTTTGAATTGCCTTGTTGCTGAAATGTGCTTTGTAAATAAACTTGTCTTGCCTTGCCTTGCCTTGCTGAAATCAACTGATGGATCTGTATTGCTTATTCATTAAATCAAGTGCAATTAAAACAGTTATTTCTGAGCTTACCTCACAGCTTTGACTCTGTGCCACTTCCCATCGTTGAAGGTCCCATTGACAGCAATGTTGGCTGGACCACTGCCCAAGTTGTAGCTGGAGCAATATGCAAACACACACCAAGAGTTAGCAAAGTTACGCATAGTGTATTGGGTTCACATTTGAGTAAAGTGTGTGTGTGTGTGGCACTATATTGCTCCATCCTGTGGTTGAAAGAATAAAGACAAAGCAGGCTTACAGGGATCATAACCCTGTGCAATAATGGCATCATAAGAATGTTGCTATATAGACCCAGATGGTATGGTGTGAGCAAAGCAGCATAAGTCAACACTTTAATCACATTTTTGCCATTTTTTTCATTTTTGGCCTAGTTCTACAGTTTGATGGTTCTAAGAAAGAAATCATTTACCAAACCTAAACTCGGGTCTTACAGACTATCATGAACAGCTGTTTGTACATTGGTTAAATTATCTATTGGTAATACATAACATATATTTCCGTTGTTTAAATGGCTATATGTTTTTATTGTGTTTTTGGATCCTGTCCATTCATGTGATAATCAGATTTAGTTGAAGTTTAATTAAGTTTGGGTTTTAGTGAAATACCTGAAGATCAGAGCACCATCCTGGAGTCCCATGGAGAGGAAATCACTGTTAGGTCTCATTGGACTGTCTCCTCGCCACAGTAACAGGCCATCCTTTGCTGTGCTTTTAAAACGCATGAAAAGGTTGGTCCTGGACCCTGAAACCCTGTCAGAAAATAACAAATGTGGTTGTTAATATGCAACAGAAACATGACTCAAATAAGAATGTTTTCTTTGGTGGGAACCAACATTATCGGGGAGACCAGTGACTTAAAAACACTGCTCTCATTTCAGACCAACCTTTTTAGGATATCTCTGTTGTCATATGTGAGGTAACTTCTGCCGATGAACTGCGGGATTTCAATAGCCTCAGTCACAGCTGAGAAAAGGGAAAAAATATTGTATTAACTTCATATTATCACAAGGTGGCAGTATCAACATGTATTCTAGTTTTAGATGAAGCCAAAGGATGAAAACTGTTTCTAGAAGAACAAAAGTATGAAGAGAATAAGGATCATGAATGATTATCATGTATGATTATGATCAGATTAGTGATAATTTCTTTTTTAAGTTATAAAAGACAACTTACTGTTCAAACAGTAATTCCCACACTCTGTTCAGTGAATGCATTAAAACAGAGAGAGCATAGATAGATAGACTTGAAGGATTAGCATGTCCAGCAAATCATGTAATATGACATCAGATAATAACGGGAAAAAACATATTTAATCCCTAAGAAGACAACTTTATGTCACGCAGTTAAACCAACAATATACAGACATGAGACACAGTTGTTTTCAATGACTTCATTACAATTCTATATATTGCAGTTTTATAACTGTACCTGCCAAAAAAATGTGTGGTAATTTATGAGTTTAGACAGCAGCATTAGGGAAACTCGTACAAGTCAGTGCTTCAAAATGTTCAGAAATTTGAACTGACCTTTCTGGCAGTGTCTCCCATCATACCCTAGGGGGCAGTCACACTCATAAGTGTCCCACTTTGGCCTGCAGGTCCCTCCATTGGCACACGGACTCTCCACACATGGATGTGCTGAGTTTGCTACGTTAATCCCACCAGCCGAGCTTGATGTTATCGGGATGGTGCGATCATTAAGTATCAGCTGAGAAAAGGAGATAGAAATCAATAGAGATGGATCATGTGTTCACTCCAGAGTTCTTTAGCAGTCATTTTAATTGAACGATGATGAAATAGTTACAGAAAAAATATGTGCATGTTACAGGTGCATGATAATGTGTGTGGGAAACAGTCTTACCTTTTGAATAATTCCAGTGAAGGGCTTTTTAACACCTGCTGTTTTCTTCGTTTTATCATACTCTGGTACTCCGCCAACATACAAAGGGGAACTGCAATTGATCTGAGTGAAGGCCCCCTGAAATGTAAATACATACACACAATTCAGCTACTTATTGAGTCATGTTAATTCACATGCAAAACAGGATTAAAGTCATACATTTTTAACCCTTGAGATAGTTCTGAATCTTACATAGAGAGTTAAAAGACATGTTTTCCTTTGAGAAAAGCATCATTTTATGATGATAAACTGAGGGCATCATCCTGTCCGGTGTGAGAATTAATTTGTTTGATTGAATAGAGTGATATCCTTCCAAGCTTACTGTTTTTAATAGTTATTTTTCTGTCTTTTAATTACTTTATTCAGAGAAGACAGGACAGTGGATAGAGCTGGAAATAGGGCGAGGGAAGAGAGTGGAAAAGGTGCAGTGGCCGACCACCAGAAGGCTTACTCCATAGGTCATGCAACCTAACCACTAGGCTACACCTACATGGACAAACTCACTGAACAGAGATGAGTAAATTGTATATGCTGAAATTTTACCTTAATTGTTCAATGTGAAATTACAGAGGGATATTTCATTTTCCCACATATCCATAGTTAATTTCACTTCAAAAACTCAAATCTTGGCAAGTGTATTGGTCTAATGTCTCAGTTTCATTACACTCACTAAGGTAACATTCACCTAACACATCCAGAAACAAAACTCATTTTAAAACATTAAAAGCAAAAGACTAAAGACTACAAGTACAGTCTGCTTGATAAGTTTCTTGAAATGACGTTTAATATTTTAATAAAACAGATATTTCAAACAAAAACTGTGCCTGCTGCTCTCTGCTTTGGTGGATTTTTTTTTACCCTAAACAAGCATTGAAGGCCTTATTTTTGAATCATGAAATAAGATTTATCCCTGGATGTGTTCTGACATTTATAAATTCAACAAGATATTTAAAAGAAACCAGAGGAGTATCCTTGCCTAGATACATATTTTTGCTGTGTTAAGATTAAATGTGACATCATTGTTAAATAAAATGCTTAAAAATTTAAAAGATTAAAGTTATATGAACGTTAAAAATGTATTTTTCAAGCATATTACGACAGTTTTTTCAGGATTAATTACAGACAGTTTGCTGAAGGTGTGAACATGGTGCGCTGACATTCAATGAAGCTTTTATGTGACGGGGTGAATGTTCCAGATAAGAAGGCTGTCACTGTCAAGACCCTGTTGCTCAGTTTGTCGTGAACTTTTTCTGCCCCCTTCTGGTCAACATGACACAACACAGCTTGCAGCACCACAGCTTCCAAATACCTCAGTGATTCCTTCCATTGACCTTTGACTGTCCACCTGGAGGATCCCACTCTTTGCGGTGCGAGATACCCTCAGCTCGTGCCATGTGTCCAGACTGATCTGCTCTTCACTCCTGCAGCACAGATCGAAACATGAAACAAAAGAAATCTAGAATAAGGCTGCAATATGAAAACAAGTAGACGCATAGTACCATACCTTATTGTTGCTCCTCCAGAGCCACAGTCAAATCTGAACTCCACATATCGGTCCACCAGGTTGATAGCCAGGAAGTCACTGCTGCCTGCATCATCACTGTACAGCAGAGTCCCATCAGGTGTTGATGGCCTGAACGTCAGCTCAAACTCCATAAAGGACAGATAACTTTGAGAGGACTGAGGCCACGGGATGACAGCATATGAAAACACTGTCTCATTGAAGAGAGGTGAGGACAATGAGAAACCTAAAGAGTTGAAGAGGAGACGTGAGGAGGGTTTTTGAGAAGCATTAAGATGTTGAAAGAGGAAGAAGTAGTTGAGAAAAGAGCACAGAGAAGAAAAAGGTCATGGACAACTAGGAAGGGCATTTATTGTCCTAAAAGCTGGTCTGACATGCAATCATTCCCACTTCCACTATAAAAGAAATAATAATCTTCATTCCAACCACTTTTCCTTCATATTCCCTCTTTTTCTTTTTGTAGGTGCAAGAAAAAAGTAAATGGAGACTCACTCTCTTCACAAAGTGCTCCTCTAAAGCCCAGCGGGCACAGACAGATGTAGCCATCAGCACGGTTTGCGAAGCAGACTCCACCGTTGGCACAGCTAACCAGGTCGCACACACTTTCGCTGCACTCACCTGCCACACAGTGATCAGATGTTGGGTGTAAAAGACATATTAAATGCAGATTTTTTTTTAAGATAGCTCCTCTGCAAACATAGTTTAATAGAGGAGGGAGGGAGGAGTTTTAGGGCTGGAATTTCTTATATGTATGTTTTAATCGGGTAACTTTACAATAAATTTTTAAAAAATGATGATGGAGAAGTGTGAACTTCTAAATGAAATCATAACATGTTGAAGGCTTTCATTTCAGTGACAGAAAGAGAAGGTTCATCTCTAACAACAACAACAATAAACAATGAGCCACTGCTTATAATAATTAGATTAACCTGTTTATATAACCTGTATATATACAAATTAATGTAACTTCAAAGACTATTTTTTTCTACACACAGAGAATTTACTTTAAAGCTCCTACAAAAACCTGAGAACCAGTGTATCATGGGTAACTTATACAAGAATCAAATGTTAGCTACAGTGGCTTTAGCTTAGTAACACTCATTGCACAAAGAAGCAGCACTGTGCACTCCCTCACCTATATCAGCTCCATTCAGAGCTCTGCCCAGAGGCCAGGGTCTGATGTCTGTGGCCTTGCTGTTGATGGTCAGACTCTGAATACAGCCGACAAAGCCACGATTTGTCCCCGTTGCTCTGACCAGCCAATAAGCACTTGGGGTACCACCCAAATAGAGCGGGGAGCGGAAAGTGATCTTAGTGTACTGACCCTAAAAGAACAAGGAGAGACAAAATGTGATTTATCCTGAAGTGCTACACAAACAATGCAAGTCTGAACTTCTTTAATTGACTGAAATAGACTATGGTCAACAATCTGTTATGAAAGCTCAAACTATGAATTTCCTTTCACTGAGTGTGTCCGTGTTACCTGTGAGCGCCCAGATATGGGTGTGTCATTGTCCATACGCAGCCAGCCGCTCATGCCGTCTCTGAAGACAGTGACAGTGTGCCACTGACCAAGAACAATTTGACTCTCGCTGACTATTTGAGCAGCTCCTGTACCACAGTTAAACCTGAAGATGATGCAGCATTTTTTTAATGTTATACACAGTATGTTGACATGAAAAATATCATCAAAATAAATGAAATGCATCTTAAATAATTCAACCATCTTCAAAGTTCAACAGCAGTGTTTTCTCTACCTGTAGTGGAGCTTGCCTCGAACCAGAGCCAATGAAGTAAAATCTCCACGACCATGTTCGTTCTCCCCGCAGTAAAGCAACAAGCCATCGTCAGAGTCTGCCTGCACAACAAAGAAACTGTTGTGGTTATTTATTTGTATCTTGGGGAAAAAAAAATAGATTGAAACACAAAGTTTTTACCTTGAATTCCAGAGTGATCTGGAATGTCTGGTAAGAGTTCTTCAAAGGTTCAAAGGTCATGTGAGAGTAGCCAAAGAACCTGGGGAAGTTCACTGGTATCACTGCAGAAGAATGAAGGATCAAATGTTTACAGATTTATAATTGTGATGGGGAAAAGTGAATCCAGACTCAAAGTACAGAACCCTGTAACCCACTATACTCATGTTACCCTCAGAGCAAGTGTCTCCTCTTCGTCCCAGGTTACAGTGGCAGCGTGAGCCTCCACTGTCGAAATCACTGAGACAGAAGCTGTCAGGGGGACACACTGTGTCATCACAGGTAAGGTCATACACTCGAGGTACCTCACCTTTCCAGGGGGACATGGTGGGGGTGGTTGTGGTGGGAGGCAAGGTGCTGCTGGGTGGATCAGAAACAGAAAAGGGCAAAAGGCGTGTAAGGAAACACCTACACATGCCCAACTTATAAAAGAGACCACTACTTTTTGAGTTACATCGTACCTGGTTGTGGTTGGTGGGGCAGTTGTGATGATTTTGGTGGTACTGGTTTGTGACGTGGTTGGGAAAATCAGGTCTGAGAAGTCTGGGAATACCGTGGAGATGGTGGATGAAGCTGGAGTGGTTGTAATGTTTGGTGGAGTGATGGTGTTCATTCGGTAAACAACATTTCGACCGGATGGCGGACCAGGATGTGAACGCAGCTGTGACCTTTTGTTGTCCTGATTGATACCTGGGAATGGCTTCAGCTGAGAAAACAGCAAGGACAACAGAAAATAATGGACAGGGGATGAATAATGGATGCTATAGGTGCTCTTTTCCTTTCCACTAATGTTTTTATTTATTTGTATTTTTTTAAATGACAAATTGTGCCACTATTTGGTCTGATATAACTTACCTCTTCAATAAAGATGTCATAATCAGAGTCATCAATGTCAAAGATGTCCTCGTCTTTATTCCTTGAGTCTGTGGTGTAGCGTCCATAATCTCCACTGCCAACCTCAGACACACCTGTTTCAAAGGTTACGAAAAATGTACTATTTGATATCACATTCTTTCAAAGGTGAAATTTCTGTTTACTGTTCAAGTTATACTACATATAAAAAAAGCACATGATGGTTAGACATGAAACGAAATGGTTGCTGCAACCCACAGTATGAAAGTTGGATGGTTACTTGAAAGGTGCCAGTTCCCTTTATGGGCACTGCTGACATGTCTATGAGCAAGGCATTGAACCAAAAATGCTCTGGGAACTGGTCTTTATGAAGCCCCCTTACTCTGATATCTGTCAATTAATGCATGATCACAGGGTCCTGAGTGTATATTTTAGCCTATTAGAAAATTTTAGCCCCCCAAAAATTTGTTTTTCCAAAATGTCATATTCAAGTATCCATACAATCGGTGGGCCACTATACATTTTACTACAAATAATGATGAAAATGATAATTATGATAATGATAATTATGGTGATGGTGATAATAGGGATGAAGTTTATGATGAAGGCCATGATCATGACTATGATTGTAATAAACACTGTAGTAACGATAATGACGATAATAAAAAGATGATGATAATGGTAAGAAATTTGACATTCATCATCATTATGATATTATGATGAGGATATTGTTGACGATGATGATGATAATGATCATGATCATGATAAATTTAATAATAATGATGGGAAGGATGATGAGATGATGATGGTAACACTGATTGTTACAATCATGATGATGATAATGATGATGATAATGATGATGACGATGATGATGATGATGATAATGATGATGATGATAATGATGATGATGATGATGATGATGATGATGATGATGAAGAAAATCATGAGCAAATGAAGAACATTGCCATGATCATGATCAAACTAATAAAACAATGATAACAAAAAGAAAATGATGACAGTAATGATGCTGATGATAATAATGAGAATTTTGAAGAAGACGATGCACGCTATCATGAAGATGATGATGAAAGAAATTACTTCAACAGACACAAGTGTGTAATTTATATCAAAGTTGCACAGATGGAGGGACTTGAGCAGGATGGTTTACTTTCATGTGATGGCTGTGTTTTCTTACAGTAATATTTGACTGATGATGCATTAATGATCACAGCACTTAAAGCAGCATCAAGTCCATCAGCTGTACCTGTCAGCCTGTACCCAGGTCGCCGGACCACATACTGAAATGTGTTTCCTCGATATAGAACAGTGGCTCAGGAGGAATAGGACAAAACCAGATTATGAAAACTAGAAGCAAAACATGAACCCATTATTTCAATGTTAAGTTCTGTAATGCTACAAGAAAATTATAAGTAGTTCTTCTAATATTGATAGTTTGTGAAAATATTTTAACTGGTTAGGTGCTGAAAAAAAAAGGTTTTATCCATATCATCACAGAGAGTGGGATTATATTTGGATCTCACTTAAATGTTGATGAGTTAATGTTTCTTGTATATTTGATGTGTCAGATGATAGAGTGTATCTTTAAACTTTGGGAGAATTGTATTTATATTTTTAATTTAGGTATACTAAAATAAGAAGTGTGTTTTGAGATGCTGCAAAATCCCTTTCAGTGTCACAAAGAAAAGAATGTAAGCAATGCAGAGAATATTTGGTGTGACCCTCTTCCACCATGAAGTCAACTAAGATCAATCCTAATCCTAGTTTACATAACAGCATCGATCCCTCTACTTTGTCTTCCCATTCTTCTATGTATTCAACCCTTAAAACCAAATGTGGAACCTCAAAACAAACTTCTCGTTTGTGATTTGATTTTATAGAACTGACAAAAAGGAAATCAGTGTTTTAACTCAATTAAGTCTAATAAACCTTACTATTAGGCCTAATGGTTAAGATTTTAAGCGTTCATTAGCTCAGCTTAATAACATTAAGTCCTGAATACTGAGTGCTGCTGGCATTAAAGGAGGGGGGGGGGGCAAAAAAAGCCTTCAGCAATCTAATCCTCTGTTGTGTAACAGTCCCCCTCAAATGTTACCAACTGCCACACACACACACACACACACACACACACACACACACACACACACACACACACACACACACACACAGAAAAACTGTCACAAAAAAGAACGGCTACAAAAGTGTGTCAGTCAGCCAAGCTCACCCCTGCTGTTCACTCAAGCAGCAGTGTATTGTGTAAGCATGTGTGTGTGCGAGTGTGTGTGTTCATCAGGGGTCTGCATGGACAGAGAAGGGGTCTGGCATCCCATCCTTAATCCTGTCTGATGAGACTGGGATGTAACCCGCTTTTATCCCCTGCTAAGAAACCAAGCGTCCATATCTCTTGGTTTCTGTCTGTTTGTGTGTGTGTGTGTGTGTGTGTGTGTGTGTGTGTGTGTGTGTGTGTGTGTGTGTGTGTGTGTGTGTGTGTGTGTGTGTGTGTGTGTAACTGGCTCATCATTATCTTGTTTCATGTTACTTTCATTGACTACATTCTTCTTTCAGATAAAATCTCTTCATGTCCTTCCAGCTCTGTTTGTCCACCCCTGACTCCTCTAATAGGACTTAGAGCACTTAATTCAATCAGAGGCATTTACAACTGTTTGACAGCAAGTGCAGGGCATGAGCAGAAACTGCAAGTCCACATGGCTCTCTGCAGTTTTCACTGCAGCCTGTAGGTCATATGAAATAAATCAGGTTAATGTGATTGTGTGATCTACATGGCGTTTTAATTTAAGTACTCTAAAACAATCAGTACTACAATATCCCGTGTTCAAGCATTCACACACAATTTATACGCACAGAGAAAATGTCTAAATGTCATGGTCCTTGATCCATTAAGACAATGCTATTACTGCATGTATGTGTATGTTATTCTGGCACACACCTGTGCAAACGCATGTGTGTTTGTGTGCTTTAATATCAATCAGTCCAGCCTGTTCCCCTCCCCCATGTACAGCCAGCAGCAGACCACATCAAAAACAATAAAGTAAATGACTGTGTTGTTCTGTATCTCCATCATCCGAGGCTCGAGTCAGGAAACCCACTGACACAGTTCCAGTATTTGTCTTACATTCAAGAGGGAAAACTGTCTGGTTGGAAACTCTGTTTCTGACAATGAGGTTAAATTAAATATGCTTTTTTGTTTTTTTCACTGACACTCGAAAATGATCTACACATGATGATTAGAAGAGGAAAATTCTGATTACTGTGGAAAAAAAAATCCCAGAAATTCAAACAAATTTGAAAAAAAGAAGTTGAAGAATGCATGAATTTTAAATATTTTAATTCTTTACGCAAAAATGAGTTTAAAACTGATCGACAGATCAACTGCCAAGTGTTTAAACAAAATTTTCAAGCATTCTGTTTAAAATGTAAACCAGCTTATCATGACTGCAACAGTCTTTATGGTTGCGCAAGGTTCGTTCAGTGTGGTTAGTCATGGTTAACTACACAAGGATAACTTTACCGTTGTAAAACATACCCAAACAATAGTTAGCATAGTATGTTAGGTTCTGAGTGTGTGTGTAGTGTCCACTAAACTGAAACTGACATGGTTTACAAATGTGATTGAAACAAGATTAAAAAGGCAGCTGAGGCTAAACTGTTCTGGCCGTCACATTTCAGCACACTGGCTCCTCATGGAACAACTTACCCAGAGTTCGCACGGGGCTGTTGATGTTGCTGGGTGGGCTCGCTCCATGCACATTGACAGCCCTGACTACAAACTGGTACTCTGTATCAGGTAATAATCCCTTCAGAACCATGGAGTTAGTCTCAATGGGCTCTCGAATGTAGGTCCACTCTGTGTCCATTTCTGGCCTGGAAACAAGATGCAGAGAAAGATCTCACTCAGCTTTTGTTTTGTGATGTTTTCAGGTTGCCAGTAATATGGGACATTCAACCAAACATGAGTGAAAATTGCCCTCAAACACTGTCATGTGTATTGTTTTGATGATGAAATGTTTGTGAGGAGAGCAATCTGACATGATCTTTCCATTAACTGTTCCTCCCTCTGTTAAATATTTAAAGTGCTTTAATAATAACAGATTTTAGCCAGAATAATTAAAAATCCACAAAATGCAGAACAAATTTATTCAAATAAAGGAAATGCTATTGATTGATATTTTTTAACGTTTTCATTGTGTTGCTATTTTTAAAGCTTTTGAAGCCTGATGGGATTATTTCCTGCTTTAATAAAGACACTGGTTCAAGTGAAGACATTAAAGCAAGAAAAAAAATGAACTCCTGAACTTTGTTTTTCTGTTCCTACAATCTCCAGCTTCCTCCTCTTGCTGCCATATTTTGTGTGCTGATACAAAGAGCCTGAAGGCACAGCTATCTGTTGAATGGGGTCATCTTCACCACCACTCAATGTCTCTCTTCAGCAAGGCCTCTTTTGATGTGAGCTGAGACAGATTTGCCTCTGAGATGGCCCTTTTGTGTGCAGAATGCCCCCGCATGCAAAAACAGACACTTCTTCACATCTCCTCTGTCACAGTAAGTGACAGTTTGTCTGTGCCGTCTCTCTCACTCTCTCTCTGTTTGTCTGGCTCTCTTCTCTCTGTCTCGGGGTGTTCATGCTCCATCATGAAGGGCACCGTTGCTGTCTCCATTTTTAGCATCAATACTTTTTTGTTTTTTTTACCATAATGAAGGTATTTTTACGTTCTTTTTCCCTTTTTTTGGGTGTGTCTGGTAATCCCCAGAGATGCACTTCCAGTTATTTCTGACCTCAGTGTTTTTGAATTTGTAGCCTAAGGACTTGTCTAGACATGAAGATCCCTTAATGTCTTTGCATGTGTTTGAGTGTGCATGTAGTGCATGAGTGCATGTGAGACTGCACACGTTGAGAAAATTCATTCTTTTTTTTTTGTTTGTTTGTAACATTAAGCAGACCAGCAAAGGATCTGGGAATTTCACTGCAAAAGAAAGATTTGTATGTGTAACTAAAGAGAGTGGATATTTGGCAAACATAATTTCACTCATATGAAAGCTTAAAAATAACCGTTGTTAATTTACTCTGACTGAGCATCATCCTTCGTTCTGTGTTCTGTTTTATCATTTAAATTAATCAATCCAACAGATTTTGTTCATGACATGAAGCAACATATCATAATGTATAAAAATGCGAAAAGAAACACTTAAAATGCATTTGATTTCTTGCTCAGAGTTGCGTGGAAACATGCACTTAGCCTAGCTTAGCATGAAGACCAGAGGCCATGTGCTTATATGATTAGCTATATCCAGGGGTGTGTGCAGAAAGGTGGCCACTGGTGGTACTGGTCTTCCTTCAGAGTTGATTAGCTGCCTTAGAATCATGAGCTATGATTGGCTGTTTGCCTTTTCAGAGCTGTTGCTTGTGTTACAATTAAAAAATCGTGCGATGCTGCAATTGGCTCTAATCAGCTGTCTTTATTTCCTTTTGTTGGTCACCTGAGACACACTTCTGTGCTTTCAGTTGAAAGTAGTTTTAAACACTACTGTACTCAACGATATCTCTCTTTTGAGATGGGGAGAGACTTTTGTTTTCAACTTTATCAGCAGCAATGGTAGTTGGCTGAACAGAGGAGGGAGACATCACATTTGATTTTTTTAAACAATTTCCTAGAGCTGCAATTAACCCCATGGAAGATTTTCTATCAATTACTTTACAGTTACTTGTAAAAATGCCATCGAATGAAAGCAAATATGAATCACCCTGCCTCTCACTCTAAGAAAGCTGGCATAGGCTCCATTAACAGGATAAGCAGTATAGAAGATGAATCAAATATGAGTCACACAGAGCATTTTGACTGATGTAACAGCCGCTTATGAAAGCTGATACACTATAGTGATGACGCACAGACTGTAGTTTATGTTGCAGTGCTTCAGAAGATAATAAATATTGTCCTTTCAAAACACCAGTAAGAGCTTTACTTTCTTTATTCCTGTTAGAAAATTACAGAAAAAAAGTCCAGACAAAAGTATGAATAACACTTATTCATTTGCATGACTAAAACACAGCTGGAGATAGCAGCTGGTAACCTAGCTTAGCACAATGACTAGTAGCAGAATGAAACAGCCTGACTCTTGGAGGAGGTTAAAAACAGTAGTTACTAGCACCTCTTAAGCAAACTTTTCAACACTTTTTATCTTGATTGTTTTAAATTTCCTGAAGCTGAATAAAATGCAAAAATCTGTTATTGTGAGGAAGTGACATTTTTTTGCACTAGTATCAGCAATAACTTCAATCTCAGAGCACTTATCTCCAGCTTTAATGTTGCCACATTACCAAAGTTGTCCTACAACACTTCCACTTCTCTCAGAAGTCCTGGTTTGATAAGTATCATAAAATTGTCCCTCTGTGAGCCATGTGTGTATGCAGCTGTTTTTCAGCTGCGTGATCGAACTGACCTGATGTAAGCTACCAGGAAGTGAAGGACAGGTGAGCTTCCCTCACTTTCACCTTGCTGCCATGACAACGCCAGCTCTGTGTCAGATACCGCCATAACCACCGGCTGAGTGGGCGGAGATGGGGGCATGCACATGTCTAAATGTAAAGAGAGACACAAGATGAAGACATATTACAAAAACAGCAGTATAAATATTTGCATCGGCTGTGAGAATAGATCCCTGCTACTCACATATTCTTACCATGTGAACTCGTGCTGATGTCTCTGGCCATGCTGGGTCTGCCCTCCCCAGCCCAACCGTATGCTCCAACACTTACTCTGTACTTTGTGTTCACCTTCAGCTTACCAATGTGCACATCCTACAAGGTGCACAGGGGAGTGGAAAGTGTAGATACAGATAAATACAGTAAATGAAGCATATCAGCAACGTGGGTTAAAGGGAAAGAAAAAGGTTAAAAAAGGGGGGTAAAGAAAGATATTATGAAAGAAGAGAGACAAGGTGTAATTTACTGAAAACATGCTGATTATACTCACAAAGCTTGCTTGTCCATCAAATTGCCCCTATAATAGGATCAGAGCAAAGAGAGATCAATAAAAACTTTGAGTACATCAAGATATTTCCTCGAACATTCTGGCACTGATTTAGTTTTTTGTATCTTACAAAAATTATAAATGATTTTCATAAAGATCTCGCCAAGTTACATGATTGTAAAATTACAGGATGGTGTCACTGAACATGTAAAGCCAGGCTGAAGTAGGCCTGTATGCTTTTATCGCCAACAGTCTCATCCAGCGAGACTGGATATTATTATTACTATTTAAATATTATATTATATATTTTAGTGGTAGCATTAAGGCAGTGGAAAGCTACACATGGGGTCAACTTTAAAGCCAGCAGAAACCAAAATCTCCAACAGTCCTTTAACTGAGACTTTGGGTTTGATGTTTACAACAACGTTCAGGCAGACAGTAAATATTTGTTTATTACAGCAGCAGAACATTGTTTGCGTTTGGCTTCTAGGCTCTGACCTCATCACTCTGCAGATCTGTTTGACGTGCAGAAAGTCAGGGATAGATGAGAGCCAGAACCTGCAGGTGGGTGCTGAATGCAACACTTCTACAGGGTAGAATTGGCATTGACAGTGAATGATGAAGGGAACTTCTGCAAACACCAAATTTAGAAGGTGTGTTTGTAAGAGACTGCTGTATGACACTTCACAAGTGAATCAGTGCAGGTCATAAACTGGTTTGCTGGCACGGCTCTCCAGACAAAGTCCCAATACTTATGTGAGGGCATTTAGTGAAAGCTTGCTTACTTAAAATAAAAACCATTTTGCAAAAAAAAAAAAAAAAAAACCCAGAGAAAGAAGTCATAAAAACAGTCACTCAAAATTCTAAAACACCAAACCAAACAAGAACCAAACAAATAAGTAAGTTTTCTCACAGTGGTCAACATGTCCAAGCTGAGGGGAATCTCCATCAAAGATGGTGCACTCACTGGGCGGCCATTCTTCATCTCTGTGTAGAAGACCTAAAAGACCAACACACAGTTGAAGAGAAAGAGCTATACACACTCACATCTTCATTATAAAGACAGACAAATACATATTTATATGAAAGTGTTAGATTCATACTGTTTCAGGAGGAATCAAGGAAATTTCCTAATGATGGCTTTGAAAGACTTTCAATAATGTCATGAGTGGTTGTAAGATTTCTGCAGAACCAATCTTAGTACCAATCAGTTCTCACATTTTTTAGATAAAGCAATTCAAATTTAACACTTTTATGAAGGAAATGTAACAAGAAAACAGGATTATGTATGACAATCTGAAGTGATTGGCCAAATGAACACGCACACTTATCTGTGAGTGGTGGGGAAGCTGGGGAGCTGTGTAATCCTCTTAGAGCAGACATATGGTCCACAGCAGAGCACACACAGTCATAGTGATCCTTAGTTTGTTAATGGTTGACTCAAAACAAACTTAAGAGAGGAAGAGTAGAAGGAAGAAGGAAACCAAGGAATCTTAACCAAGGTTAAGCTTTGTATCTATTTCAAAAGGAAGAAATAAAATGCAAAGAAAGATATTTCCAAATAAAAAGTTTTAATTCAGTGTTCAGTCCATTGCACTATGAAACAACACATTCATAATGCAATTCTAGTCTAAAATTACATATGAAATTTTATCCATGATGATAATCCAGATGTGTGACCTCACTTAGGTTCCTGAGGTGATCTCACCAAGAGCGGAGCAAAAAAAACAAAAAAACAAATATCTACAAGAAGGTAATAAAGATTTACAGCCACATCTCTCAGAGCTATATTGTGCTGACAGTCATAAATTGGTGTGTGTGAGTGTTGGGGGGGGGGGGGGGGGGGGGCACGACCATAAGACATAAAAATAAACAACAGAAACTGAAATTTCAAATATCAATCTAGCCTCAAGGCTGTCCTTCTGGACAGCAGATTGACCGTCACTTTTAAAAGCGGGCAAAGGTGGATGCTGCTCACATCAGGCTTGGAAGGGGAAATGTGTATCCATTTGAGACAGAAAGGTAAGAAAATTGATAGATGGCTTTTTTTATTGAGTAGTTCATTTTTTGTATGCTCGGTGGAAAACTTCTCTATGGAAAAGCAGCATTTTAGCCCATGGAAATATTTTCTCCTCTTGGTTTCAAACAGTTTAGTGATTTTCTGTTGCCTCAGGTGTCTTAAGACTGTAAATCTCAGTCCTGGAAACTGTATGGAGCATTTAACTTAAAAAACAAACAAACCATGATTTAAAGCAGTGAGAAGCTGAAACTCATAGTATTGTATGTATCTATATGCTATATGTGAATTACATTTTTTTCTTGACAGCATGAAAACCATTAAGGATCAAAATAATTCTTGTAAACTTGTGACTACCTTGTATCCTGTGATGGTGCTAACATGTCGTCGGGGCATCTTCCATCGCACACCAAAGGCGGTGCAGTTGATTGTCTCCAGCTGGATGTCCAATGGAGGACTCAGGCGGTCTGGTTCACACAAACACACAGTGAGACATAATCAGAGAGGGAAACGTGAGGCTTTATAAGACAAAGTGCGAGTGTAACCTGTCATGAACTGTTATAAGGATTATCAGAACAGATAAACATAACACTTGTCAGAGCAGCCTATATCCAGTTTTATAGTAAGATATTTTTGCCTAAAACATCAGAGGTGCTGCTGGTGTTGAAAAGCCTGAGGTATCTTCAAGTTTTTTAGGTTTTAAGGCTTGCAGTTTGACTGTATTGTTTCCTTTCATCAGTCTCAGCTGAGAAAGGCCGCTCCTGTCTTCTTCAAAATCTTTGTTGACACCAAACAGGAGAGGGATGGAGCTTGGTTTTTACTTTGTTAGAAGAAAACAAAGCTGGTAACCAATGAAACCACTGAAACAGCTGTATTTCTAGGTAAGCATTCGTTTGCAGATGTTCATAATGACAGAAATATTTTGTTGACATCCATGTTGTTCGATTGGGACCAGTGAAGTTTTGACAGCTCTCAGTGATTGTTTTTGTTATATAAGTTTATATTTTTATTTTGTTTTTGCTAACTGTTGGCTGTTTGTTTCAACAACTAATGGATAAGTCTGTGGGGAGAAGAGCTTATTCAAGAGAGGAGCTTCTTGCACTGCAATGGGGCAAATCTGGAAGATATCACCCGATTTCAGCTGACATAAAGACGTGTTTCTGGGGGTGCTGTGCTGGTGCAAAGGTAAAGGCAAGGATATGAAAATATAAGCCCTTTCTTCCATCAGTCATCATGTGACCTGGTTTTCCTGCAGACCTGTTGCAGACCCTGTGTGCTCAGGCAGCCTGCAACTACCTTCACAGTCAGGAGATGGACACCTGAGGCTGGTGAGGCTCTTGGGTCCTGCTTTGAATGCAAAGATTGGAGTGTGCTGCTGGAAACAGATGAGAGCAGCATGGACATCAAAAGACTTTATTTAAAGTTTTTTTGTGTTTTTTTATGTGGTTTTAATAAATTCACCTGCCAGACACCTGAATTTTCCTTCTGAAAAAAGTAGTACTGTAATAAAGTACATTCTCTTCTCTTCTCTTCTCTTCTCTTCTCTTCTCTTCTCTTCTCTTCTCTTCTCTTCTCTTCTTCTATTCTATTCTATTCTATTTCATTCTATTCTATTCTGTTCTATGTTGCTTAGAAGATCAGAGTCGGCCAGTAACAATTTCAATAAGGTTCAATAAGGTTTCACTGAAAGAAAATGGTTGCTGGTTTAAACATAAAACATCCATCCAACAACAGTTTTTATAACCTAGAAAGTAATTTTAGTCTTTTTCAGAGCTGCACCATGAAAACAACTGCCCATTATTTACAATTGCTTCATCAATAGTTTCATTAATCTAGATGGAATGCAATATCCTTCAAATAGCCAATAAATATCTCCAAGAATAGCCCATCTTTTCTTCACCTTAGCCTTTCTGAAGGTGGTTATAAGTACCCTTTGAAACTGTGTTACCTGGAGCTCAATGAGCTGTCCTATCATATTGGCTGTCTTTGAGTTAATGTCATTATTTTCATTCTCTGAGTTATTCAGTCCTGGGTGCTTCTGTGACTCTTCAAGAGATTTTGATTGCACATGCCGGGTCCAGCTGCTGCCTGAAAACACTTGAGAGGCCTCTCAAAGGACAACAACTCAGATTGAGCTGTGGAGGTGTAGATCATCCTCGCCTCTGATGACCTGCTGTATATGTATTACTTGGCTTTAATGGAGAAAAAGATAAGCACCCTCAAAGCCCAAAGTCATACACTTTATGATGTGTCGTTTGCACAAAGTATTAAAGATTGTTTTAACCAGACCATCAAAAAGCTACTTATAGTAGTTAATGATAACATGCATTAGGTATCAGTGAGGTTATTTAATGTGGTTTGTTGCATGAAAAGTTAAATAGAGCTATCTGAACAGTGAAGTTATTTACCTTATTTTTTAAAATCCATGCCATGTAGAGGTTTCCTAAAAAACCAAATGTGAGCCACAGCTAATGTCTCCATGTCCAGGGGACAAAAGATCAAAAACCCTTGTTGTACTTGGCTGTGAGACGAGATCAGTTAAGATAATAAACCAAAGCTTTGTAAATTGATTTCTCAGGTCACCTCTTGAGGAGATCTTTCCTCTGTCATGTTTCTAGTTCCCCTCTTCTTTTTAATATCTGCTCCCTGCTCCTCTCTCTGAAAGGCCTGTCTTTGTTTCCACCTCAGGTCAGCCCCAAATGACGGAGCCAGAACATGGGCAAGACAATTTCTGAACACCAACAGGTTTAGGGTTTAAAGTAAAACCCTCACTGTCTCTATCACAGTGCTAAAACATGCTGAAAACAACAGGCTCAGGTCCTTCATCAGGCTCACTTGGACAAAATCCAGGTGTATAATGGAATGGTTCTGACCATCCTGAAATCTGGATCTGGACACCCAAGGTATATCTCCAGAGATGTCTTAGAAAGACAAAATCTGTAAGTTTATATTTTCAAAAAGAAGGCGTTATAAAAAGTATAATGTGTCCCATAAGAGAAATTAACTGTTAAGACCAAAACCATATTAGAACCAGACTTTAACTTGATCACTTTTGCCTCGAATATCAACTTTTTTGTACATGGTTGCCTCTGCAGCCAGCCTCAAGTGGATGCTCAGTGAGCTTTTAACACTTCTATGTTAGCTTTATATTTTTAGACCAGAGGTTGCAGCTTGAAAGAAACACACCTGAAGCTCTATCAGAAAGCTAAAAACAACCAGTGGGTTAAACTTCTTGGACTCAACTTGCTGCTGTTACAGGAATGAAGGACTCTTTAAGGGATTTCTCGACAATGATTGGGGTAGGTGAGGTAAAGACGGTGCAAACCTTTCTATACCTTAACCACTTGATGAAAACAACACACTGTCATGCTCTTATAGCAGCTGGGTCATCTCAAGAGCTACATGTCAACAAAAAATACATGGGCCTTGTTTTTGTTTACTGATTTGTTTGACAGATGCCGGTAATTCAAAAATTCATGACTGAGATATTGGCTGATAATATTTACCTTACCTGTCACAAAAAGTGCTCCCACCACACTTTATCTCACTTAGTTATAAAATTGTATAGTGGCTGTACATACCTCTCTCTTTATCTCTATATTTTCAGTAGCAGAGTCAGCCGTAGCAGCAGCAGGGCAGGGCTTTGGGAATAATATGTGTAATGCTGTGTGTAAAACGCCACCCCTTTAAAAAAAATCACATTTATTTATTTACATTGTCTTTTAATAACAAAGATGTGATTACTGGTGTGAAAGAAAGAGTTGCTTTAAATTGATATTTTTCATAAGAAGCTGTAGTTTGGAAATAAAGGGTTTTAAAGAGGTAATAAAAGCACTGGATGAGTTTTGAATTGATTGAATAGCTTGCTTTAATCAAACAAAAAGCTGTCAGATCCCTGAAAAACATAAGACCACACTGAGGCCACATGTCCTTCAGTCTAGGCTCATTCATTGTCGTACCACATGATTCACAGAGACATCAAGCCCTGCTGACATTCACCCCTCCCTCAAAAAAAAAAAAAAAACTTAAAAGACCTCAAAACAAACAAAAGAAATCAAGAACAAATGTCATGATATCATGAAAACTGAGCTGAGAGTGCCCTCTGTATGACAGTCCAGTCCTGTCCGTGGTGAGGTTTCTGCACTGACAGACAGAGTTAACGGCCAGCATGCTGTGACCTCTGAGTCCAAATGAGTGAAGAGAGAGAGAGAGAGATACCAGACAGAGAGACTGGCAGAGAGGGGAAGAGGAAGTGAAGGAAAAAGAGGAAGAAGAGGAACACAGAGAAAGAGACTGGGACAAAGGAAGTGTTCAGTGCAGGAGACAATGAGAGAGAGAAACTTAAAACAGCGAAAGTAAGGAAGTCAGCATCCAAACATTTTCTGCCCAAAACGGCAAGTTTGTTAAAGGTTGTGCTGCTATTTATTTGTTTTCTTCGCATGTATTTTGACAAAAAGTTCAATAAATAAGATTGTCAGATATATATATATATATATATATATATATATATATATATATATATATTTTTTTTTTTTTTAATTTGAGGACAAGAAACAGATTTTCTCATCAATGCGTGCAATTTTTATGCTTGTTCGCCCTCAAACAAGCTTGAGTGCTTATATTTTTAAACCCAGCAGTCATAGATGGTGTAAGTTTTGGGCTCTGTGAGTTAAACATATAACAGAAACAGCTGTTTATAAAGAGAGTCAGTGTTTCCCTCTCATTGTGTAAGTAACATGCTGCTCAGCAGCCTTTGTTGTACATTATTCACCTCTGTGCATTAGGACTGTATAATGGAGATTACATGATGATGGTAAGTTATCCTGGTGATGAAAATCCAACAACTGAAGTCTATTTTCTTGCTGATATTACTATAACTAAATAACATTTCAGCATAAATGAAACAATGACTAATATAATCAAACAAATGGAGATGATTTTTCAATATTTAGTATTTTTGATGTTGTTATAATACCATTAGACTTTTGTTAAATCTACTCACCAGATCTCCGCACATTTGATCTTCTTGCACACAGACAAATGCTGGTTGTGCATATCGCAAAAAGAAGTAGATACAAAAGACTTCTTTCTTTACATGTAGACTCCATGTCTTCTTTTGTACAAAGTTTAACACGGTCAAATATTCATCTTATCACAGTCACCCGCGCATATGTTTCTAATCCGTTTGCTGATGAAAGTCTTCTCAGAAGAAAAAAAGTCGTCTTTTATCCAAATATGGGATCTCACGCCATCCAAAGAGGGGCAGAAACTGCCCGAGAGGATAGCTCCGGTTTGACACTGATAAGATTACAGTCTGTAAAAGATCAGTGGGTTGGACACATATCGGACGGACGGACAAACAGGCACGGTGCCCCAAGAGGCGCGCAGATGGACGACAGAGAGGGCTGTCCCGGCGATTCGCGCGTAATGCGCAACGGCTACGACCTCTGAATGGTGGGCACGATCATTTTTACGCACGAATATCGCTTTCGTGTCACGCTCCGGCTCGCGTCTCAGACGGCAGATGAGAAGTAGAGCGGAGTGCAGGAACGTGGGGCCATTTAGAGCTAAGAGGATAATGAGCTTCTAATCCGCGCACTGGACACAGATGGAGAGCGTGTCTTGACGCACAAGCAGAGGACCAACAGACACTCAATAAAACTGTACCGGACTCTGCGTGTGTGTGCGTGTGTGAGACAAGGACCGAAAAGAGGGTGGGGGTGGGTCAAACAATGGATCCATTAATTATTGTCTCTAAACCAGAGAAGGAGTGTGTGCGTAAAATGTGCACGTGCCTTACTATTTCAAAGGGACAGCGGTGGCTACGTATTAGCTTGGGGTGGCATAGAAAGCACAGTTTATGTGTTGTGTCAGCAAGAACAGTTCGAATCCCAGTTCGCCCGGTGGCCTTTCTCTATGGAGTTTGCATGTTCTTCCGGTGCATGCGTGGCTCTCAGTGCGCGCGTGAAAGGTTGCCTCTGTGTGTACGCTCTGACTGGCGACCAGTCTAGAGTCTACCCCGCCTCTCGACCTAACACAGCAGGGGTAGGCTCAAGCCACCCTCGACGATGAACAGGATAAGCGGTATAGGAGATTAATTCATTTATTGCCTCACCTTTATTCGTTATAAGTTCTGCACGGATCTGCCCTTATCCGTCCTTTAAACGGAACATGGATCTTAATTTTTCCTCTACAGGGACCTGATTTAAACTTTTCTCTAAATCAAATAAAATCCCACAGAAAATCTAACCAGCTGTCAGGAACCAGGCTGATTTATGAGGCGGACACTTCTAAGCTATGAACATGTTAAGTCCAGCAATTATTGTAGTTAAGCCATCACTTTCTACTAATGTTCTCTTATTTTGATCCATAATGTTCCCCCTGGCCGAAGATGTAACTCACAGAAAGTTGACAACAGAAATTAAGGAAAATCATCAGAGTGAGGCGCACTCTGGCTGAGTACAGAAGTTCTTTGTTCCTTGTTTACATTTTTACAACTCTGCATGTAGGAAAGCAGACTGTCCTGTGATGTAAAGCTGAAATAAGAAATAAAGCCAACAGTGACAGCATGTCTATCCATGTTATGACATGACATCTCTCTGTTTTAAGCCACATGTTATGAAAGTAACAGCTGCATTTATAGTGTTTCATAATTAAACTTGAGCACAAATCACTAATCCATCATTGTCATTGTAGTATGAGAGAAACAACTCAACAAAGACATCAGAGCAGCAACCTAAATGAATCTGTTTAAGCTTGATCAATAGATCAGCTTGTATTACAGACAGCACTGCATGTAGGGCTGAGAAGACACAAATTGAAGTGTAAAACAGTAATCCTGTAGAAACAGGGTACCATTAACTCAAGTTTATACTTATAAACTGACAAGACTAAGTTAAATGGTAATAGGTTAAAAATGTAAAGGTAAGAATCAATCTGATCTCATTCTTCAAGTTTATCATTAACATTCCGTGTATAAGTAAATTAAGACTTCTAGAATATACTGAAGTGAGAGAATGACAACTTAAAATGTCCTTACATCTCTATAAAAAAAATCCATTCGCACTATCAAAAATTTTATTGATTTATTTGTTGTGGAAAGGATGGGGTAAACTGTTATCAAGATGGAAGAAATCGAGATGCAACTTTAATATCTCTTTTGTTAAAGTGTGTGGTACATGTACAAAGGCTATAGTCCTCAAAGCTAGTGATGGGGATTACAATAAATCAACTATTTGATATTCAATGGGCACTTATTGCTGGGTATGTCACCCTCCATGCAGCAGTTGGTGCAGATACATACTAATTTGACCCTGCCAAGTTTACACTTGACCTTAATTGTGTCTTCTTTTCCAAAAGAGTTCCTCATAGAACCTTTTGAGAGCTGACCAAGCTCTGGTTCTGAATCTCACAGAACTTCTCTTGTTTTACTTGGCATCAATGCTCTTGTCTCATTTTGTTATTAACTGGTGGTTAGAAACCGCTTTAAAAGAGGCTCTAATGTGCCAGTTGTACTGCTTTTTGGTCTGTCCTTGGTTTGTTAATGAAGAACTTATTTCAAAGTTAAGATATAATAGTCTCAAGAACTATTCAATATTTTATCCTTTACTTCCTTTTCCCAGTTTCTGACTTTTTCCACTGCCTTCTGTCTTCTGCTGTGGAAAAAAGGCATTCAAAGCACCAAAATATAGTATTATCAAATAATGTAAAAGAAACTTTGAAGACAATGAAAGGCCAATAATACACAATGGGGAAAAAAAAAACAGTCTAATGCACGCTGTGAGCACTGTATTCAGTCACATTCACAGCAGGGCCAAGACAATTTCTCCTTGACTGTCTTAACCACATGCTTGAGCTGTCACACACAAGATATTATTTTGATACATTTTTCTTTTTCAAACTTGGTGAAGCAATGCTCATTAGACATGCATGGTTCTCACTTTAAAAGAGCTGTTTTGGCTCACACTCCACCAGGATTCAATTTGTGGATTAAAAGTATGTGACGGGAAACAAAAGCTATAAAACTCACTTTTTTTTAATCCTAACCAGGTTTGTTTGTTTGTTTGCTTTTTTCCCCCAATGGATTTTAATTTGTTCCTCCGCAGTTCAGTTTCTAACACTGGTCCGTCCTAGTAGAAGTGATTTTTTTTTTTCATAAATACTGATAATGTGACAATAAAATTAAATTCTAGCATCCGTATGATAATCCTGTATAACAGTTTGTCTGTTTCAGTTGAAACTAAAATGATAACACCACTGTGTTTGGATTTATCTTGAAAAAAGAAAAGCTGGACAGATTTAGAGCATCCTTGAAAATAAAAACACAGAATGTGAAGATTTTGACCCAAAGGTTTGAGGAGATGATGATGGTGGTGGAAAAATAACTCAGTGGTTCCATCTACTGGACAAACACAGACACGGGACATGTCAGAGCAAGTCAAGGGTACAAACTGAGGCAGGCTTGCAGGTGCAACCATTATGAGGCACTAAATCACATCTTACCCAATTCCACTAGCACACCTCATCTACTTTTTTTTTTTTTTTTTTTTTTTAAGTATAATGAAAGTATAATAATAATAATAAAAAAAAACAATCATGTAATTTTCCACCAAGCTTCATCAAACCAAAAGAAGAACACAATGATTGTTATTAGCCTCATCTGAGAAAATTATCCTTTGCTACTTTTGATTCGTCAGAAATAAACAAATAACTCACACTAGTGGTTTAGAAAATTGTTTTCCCTTGATGATAAAACAGCAGTCAGCGTAGTAGTCAAGGACATGTGACGTGATTCTTTGCATGTGTTGAGAACCAATTTGCTCTTCAAAACCACACTTGAAAGAACCTATAAAAACATCCCAGGATACTGGTCATTGTCTTTGTTTTTAACCTATTGTTTGTTTTTCTGTGCATGTTTTTTTTTTTGTTGTTTTTTTTTGTTTTTTATCAAGCTCTTACATTGACATTCAGCATTTATATTTCATGACATCATCACATTGTATACGAGTGGTAATCATTAATTTTCTACAAGAACTGCAACACTAAATCTAACAGACTAAGATTTCCCTCTGGGTTGAGCACCTCTGACATTCTATTAATAAAGAAACAATAAAATGAAAAACACTCATGAACAGTGCCTACTAGTGGTAACATCTAAGTCCTTCATGCAGTTAAGTGTAAGACTCCAGCTCATCTGGAACCAAAGTATGTTTAATCTGGTTTCTCATGTGCTTCTCTTGCAGATCACCAAGTGAAATAAAACATTCAGGTTCTACACTGCCACCCAGTGGCCAAGAATGTCACTTCAACGGCAAGACTTGGAGACAAACATGAAGTAAATGGTCTATTTGCTTCAACTTTATAACAGTTACTGACACCAACTTCACTTTTCAGAGCTGGCTCCCTGCTCAGCAGACATCAAGCGCTCCAACAGCTCACAGAGTCTGATCACTCTCAGCCCGAGGCTCCAGCAGCACCACAGGACATATGGTGTGAATTAGTGTCTGAGCAGCACTGTGGTTCCCTCAAGAGCTGATTTTTTTTCTTCACAATGCACTCCATGTTCCATACAACATCAAAATATAAGAATATCTATATAGCTCTCAGCACCTTTTCTTGCATCTTATATGTTCAGTCAAACCATGTTATGAATAAACATTTTTGATCTGGTGTCTCAAAAGTGCACTGATGGTGTTGGTGTCATAGCAATCAGTCATTCTAGGCTATTTTTGTATTTTTGGCAACTTCTGTTCTTGAATGTTAACGAGATGCAAATCCACATCTGAACAAAGAGAAGCCAAAGTGAACCGAGCCCTCCATATTGAAGTTGACTCTGGGGGCATAAATGTGATCGGTTTTCCTTGCCCCTGAGCCATAACCTCATCAACTGCTTGAGGAAATTCACATGCTTCACATGCAAGTATCACAAAACAGAAAAACATTACCTAAAGTCTACAGTCATGCTACTGGCTTTGTGACGCTTTATTTAAACCCACATAGCTGATGTGAACACAGGAGAAATAACAAAATCCAGGTTTAGCAAATCTATCTGCAACCTTTTAGGCTCGTAGATAGTTGTTGTTTGACACTTTGGTGGAGGAGCTGACGCAGGGACAGCTGTGTCATCAGTTTTCTATCCTAAACAGCAGCTTAAAACATGTGAAATTTGACCTACTGGTGATGATGATGTATGTTAATCACATGCAAGTTATATAACTTTAAGACCGTATTTGTGTCTGAATAACATCAACCCACTGTGGAGTGAATGAAAAGTGCTACTAAGCTTCAAGGAAATCTATTCACACATTTCTACCTGTTGGCAGCTCTTTGTGGAAAGTGACTCAGTTGAATTCATGTTCTGTTATTAACACTCTGCCTGAAATGTGTTTAGATATCTCAGTCTTAATCAAAGGACCAGCAATCTCAAGGCCCATCCCCCAGTGTATGACAGCCTCTGCAGTGAGAGTTCATTTCAAAGGACTGTCAGAATGAAGCTAGAGCAGAGAGACAACAGCAATAAATGTTGTTTTCTGCATTAGTATGCAAATACCAATAAAAAAAAGGCAGATGATAGCTGATGAATTCTAAGACTGAATTTAAAAAAAATGTTGGTTGTCTTTTTGTGCTCTTCATACAAACTCTCTCAGAAGGAACACAACAGGACAAAGCTTCTCAAACAAATATCTATTTGTAGATCTTACTTTTCATCCAGACTCTTGCTCAGTGAAAAAAATGGTGTAGATTCTCCCACTCTATGGGATTCAAACACTTTAATGCAGAAAACAGGACTCGTATCGCAGATCTCACTCTCTCTATGTTAGTGTGGAGAGTCATGATATTCGTTTTTTTTCTGCTAATTACAACACCAGCAGCTGTATCCCAAATCAGACATCCATTCCAGCTGTCAACTCCTCTCTCCTTCCCACAGGGAATTCTGGGGCTGCAGTTTCATATTGGCTGATAATGACGGGTGAAATGACCTGCACAATTAGCCCTTTTCATGTGAGTCAAACTGAGCACCTAGAAATGGCAGACAGATTCAGATCAGCTCCCGATTAGCCCTCATGCCTTTCAAAGAGAGAAGCGGACATCTGTTTGGAGTATTTGCTGCTTGCAGGAGTGTAATTGCTTGAGGATGGAGTATTTCCATAGAGTTTATTGTGAGTCAGTGGAAAGGGAAGCCTTACTAAGGGATTAGTGGACTTCTGAAATCACAAGCGGAAGACAACTGCTGTTCTGCTTGATAAATCTTCAGAGTGTATTTGGATACATAAATGGTTTTTGCATGTTCGGAGGCAGTGAAGTTATTACAATACAATGAGACAAACATGTGTACACACTGACAAGAACATGATTCATCATGAAACATTACACTTCAGGGGTGCATAGCTGTGCATGTTTACACATTTGTGTACACTGTACTCATGTATACAGATCAAATGTGTTACACATTGTAATTTATCTACCTCAAAGGAAACAGTTTATTTTCAAAGACAGCAGTCAAAAAGGGACCTTTCTTTTCTTCCTGTGTGACAGTAACACACCTTTCCAGAAATAAACAATGATCTTAATGCACAGAAGACCAACTCTGATTAAATTCACTTCTGTTGAACATAATTTTTATGGGAGTTACTTCTTATTCTCTCTGGACTTTGGCACAAACATATTCATGTGGCATTAATCAGGATGAATACAGTATTATTTCTGCTTTCTCTAAACAAAAAGTCTTAAAACATTACAGCTGTCTGAGTGCAGACTTAAGTGGAATAAACATGTTTTAACTATTCATGTAAGGCGAGCACTTAGGCACAGATCACTTTAACTCATCTACACTCCAGCTTCAATCATGAAAGACAGATTTCACCCACATTTGCTTTGTGATGTTTTTGGGTTAAAAAAATAAAAGCATGAGTTCTATGTCCAAATGATTCTTAGTGTAGAAAATATGGAGAAGGAAGTTACACTTCTATTCCTTATTGCTTGTTACAAACTCAGCTTCCACCACACAAAAAGAGATGAATGTGTCTTGACAGTATACCATAAGTTGATATTTTGTCATTAACCTTTGTGAATGAAGCAGTGGCACTAATTCCTTTTGCCATTTGCTGTCACTGTTTGTCATTAAACAGTTAAATATTTTGTTTTATGACATTATTATTCTGTTTTCTTAGGGGTGATATTTTGTGAACAGAAGTGCCCTCTGCTGGACAGAGTTGAGGGGTGCGCCCCATGTTGTGTTGATATGTAATAAGCTGAAATATGCCACATTATGTTGTTACTACCTTGCTATTAGCGAAATTACTGTTTAATGTGTTGAATAATTTTCTTGAGCTTAACACTCAGTTTAGTAATTTTTGCATTATGCATTAAATTTCACAGATTTCAACACAAGTCAACACGTACTCAAGATTTCTCACTACATTTTTTTAAGCCACTGGATCTCAACATGTCACCTAAAAGTTGCTCCGGCAGATATTCAGTGAAAGGAATTTGCACACAGGATTATGCAAGCAAAATAATGTTTTCCACTAGCGCGACATCTCAAGTTAAACATCCAGCTCCTGTCATGGATATGCAAACCCCCTTGATGATTCCAGAGTTATAAGTAGCAACTCAATCTACTGAATCCACTCAATCTGTTTTGTTTGGCTGATTAGAAACACGTTTCCCAGCCAACATAAACCGCACTTGAAAAGAAGAATGAGGAACGTGGAGTGTTTTTAGTGGAAAGTGTGACACTTTTCTTTTTCTCCCAGCCATCTGAGTACACACAGCGAGCCTCTTTCATAACATGACTTCTCCACCCTCAACAGCTCTGAACCAGAAGTTCAGTCAGTCATTTGGGCTCCATCCCTCGGTGTAATCTGACTGCTTGGAGTGAGGAAAGAGCAGAGGATGGTCCATGAAACGTCACCACCACTCCCAGTCTCTCGTGTTGGAGCTCTCCTCTTAACAGCTCTGTCAGGTCTGATGTTTGAAGAGAGGATCTGGAGTCACTGCAATGTGTGCTCCGAATTCAAACACAGGTGACGGCTTTTCAAACAAGGAATCTTTCAGTCTTTAAGACGTCTTGGATCCACCAGCCCGCCAACAACTTCAGAGGAAAGTCCTGGTTTGTGTTTTGCGCATCTGCCTTCGTTTTCGTGCCTCCTTGGATGTTGCGCCACGCTGCATAGCATTCGCCAGCTGTCACGCGAGTAGTAGCGTACAGTGTACGGTACACAGGCAACCCTACTCTCATCTTGACCATTTCTAGTGGCGGCAACCTGAGGTAATGAGGTTGCATATGCGTTTCCTCTCAAACTAATTACCGTCAACAGTATGCTGTTTATCGCGTTTGGCAGATGATACCTGTTGATTCTACATCGCGCCATGTTCTTCTGCCGGACCAAAGTGGACAATGAAGTTATGGGATAGCCTGACCACTTGTTTGATACTGCTTTGCGCCGCCGTGGATGCCAGCTCGCTACTCCTGTCCACCAAGAGGAGAGGGCGCGCCGCCGAAAGTCCCCTGGAGCTCCCGCCTGTTCAGGTCCGCCTGTCAGTCAGCTCCCCGGGCATCAGCCACGCTCAGGCGGATTCAGCGGACTGGGAAGAGACGCTGGCTGGAGGTGAAAAAGGTGAGAGCCTTTCCTGTTATACGGAGTGCTCTTCGCGCAAAGACGAAGAAAAAAAAAATGAAAATAATGAAAACTCCGCTGTCTCGCTTACAGTTGCATTCCTTTTTTTTATTCCGCTTGTCTTCGTTATCTGTGTGTGATGGAAAAATGTAGCCTACTCAAAGATATTAACCATCTGATGCTAAAGGCTGCTAAAAATATAAACAGCAGTCCAATACAAAGGCATATTGATGCTTGAGAAAATAAAAACTTTTTTTGGTTGAAGAAGAATTTAATGCGTATGTGCTAGTTATTAACATATTTGCAGGATCATCTCACCCTGATTTTTTGTATCGCAAGGCCTTCCCATTTTTTGACCTGCCAACATGCAGGTTAGTCACATGAATTACTTGTCCCCGCTTCAGTATAGGATGTTTAAGGGGAAGGGTTCAAGTTGCTTTATTGTCTAAGTTTTTGTCAAAACACATCTTGCCTTTTTTTCCGCAAAGCTTCACAACTTATGATCTTCCAGTAACTGATAATGGCTGAAAGCATAGCATTGTAGGGTTACATACAGGGCTAAATAGCTGTGGTTCTTGCTTTAATGCTATAGTGTGCTCAAGCATTCATCTCTCTGTCATAGATAAAAATGGGATCCATTTGTTGCTTGGATTAATAAGTCAAAAAGTATTCATCTGCAGAGTTAAAGCTATGTATCATTTCAACATATCTGACATAACACTCCGTGGTCCAACTGTCAGTTTTGAGGTGTTAAAGTGAAACAACATGTGCTGGCATGTATGTCCTTGTAAGAGTGCCATGTCTCCTAATTTGTTTCAGACATCATGGAGGAGCCCCCACAGAAAGAATTTGAAGAAGTGGTGGACTTCATCAAAGTGACCATCAGTCGGATACGCCGCTCATCTTCATCCACCATGTCCTCATCTACCTTTTCATACACCACCCTCGCTCCTTCCATAGTGGACTTGAGAAGCAGGACTCGGCACAAGAGGGAGAGGAAAAAAGGAGTGACCAAGCAGAGCAGGACAAGAGGAGGACCAGGGACAACAGTGGGGAAGACAGGGAGGAAGGACAGAGGAGGAAGAGCTAATGGACGAGGGCAGGGGTGTGTGCTCAAACAGATCCACCTGAATGTAACTGACCTCGGACTGGGCTACCGCTCCAGTGAGGAAATGATATTCAGGTACTGCTCTGGACCTTGCAGGAAGTCTGAAACAAACTATGACAAAATTCTTTATAACCTCGCTCACAACAGGAGGCTTCCTTCCAAAGATAACCCCCCTCAGGCCTGCTGTCGGCCAATTGCGTTCGATGATGACCTGTCATTTCTAGATGACAATCTTGTTTACCACACTGTGAGGAAGCACTCTGCCAGGAAATGTGGTTGTGTCTGATCTGGTGTGAGACTTTTGATGATCTGAGGTTCCAAGTTCATTTTTGTGTGAAGCCGTGTTTGCCTCGAGCCCATCAGTCAAGGACAGAGTAAGGAGTAATTTTTTATTTTCTTTTTTTTAGGGGGGTTGGGGGTTACATTATTACAACATCTAAATCTCCTTCACCCTACAGCACTGTGGTCTGTCTGGAGTTACCAGACTTGTTCTGTCCTCTTTAGATAGCATTATAGAGAATATGTCATATGTATTCAAAATGTATTTATAAAATCTTGATTTTTTTAAATTATTTGTATTTATTTTGTTTTTACTTAAAGAAATAAACTTATTTATTGCCATGACGTCACATCTCAGTCTTGCCTAAAGTTTGAATGGGAATCACTCAGTGTTGAAACAGTAAAAGAATTCATCTCTGTCCTTATAAAATACTTGCAGAGCTAAATTTTAGAAAATATTTGTTATCCATCTCATGTCCTCCATACATACCCCAGTACATATACAGCCTGGGAGCACCGCTGCACCGTTATACAGCATGGGGCTGTTAGATGTATTGGCAGGATCCATTAAAAACAGTTTTGTTGTTTTCATCATTTTCTTGTGATAACGCCATATATACTTTATGTATCAAAACACAATGTCTGGATACTTGTGGTTTAACAAAGTGGCTAGCTGCATCATCTTCTTGGCCTTCATGTTGAGGTGCTCATGTTCTTATGCTGCCTCTGATGGGACTCATAAAGTTATGGAGGTGTATGCATGTCAGGCTTGGTGTTTATATGGTAACCAAACAGGATTGCCTTTGCTTGGCATCAGCATCATGGATGACAAAAAAATCAATCATTGTCTTCCTTGCTTTTAATGTGGCAATATTTTTCTTTGTGCTGAAACGCCAAACAGTAGATCACAGACGAGATGAAAAAGTTAACAATCGTAAGTCTTGTCAGTCTTTTACATGGTTAACTTTACTAAAGCTTTGTTGTACAAGCTGCTGACAGAACTCCTCTTAATACAGACCTTGTCAAAAATTGTGCTGAATTTATGTCCATAGGAAAAAAGATTTCCTTACTTTTAAAACCTTACAAAAGCTTTATTTTTATACAGTGTTCACATTTAAAGTTTACCATAATTTTTTAAATAAATAAACTCTTCAACTAACTAAACACTCAGGGTTTATGTATAAGTCCTTCTAGGACTATAGCCATGGTGTACAGTATTACAAAATTAGGTATTAATCCGATACCAGTATCAATATTGTAACGTAACAATATAAATACTTTATACATAGAAAAGCAGCTTTTCGAAATCAATCAAGAATAACCTACAATCACTGAAACTAATGTATATGCTCTTGAAGGACAGTTTATAAGTAATTTGTAGTGTGCTTCAGTTCTTTTTCTGCTTTGCTGTAAAACAGTACATTGAATATTGATAGATAACAACAAATATTATATTTAAGTATTACAGATATAATTTTGATCAAATAGTTTTCATTTACTGGTGGATTGACCATCACAGAGACATTTAAAAGAACTATAGCAATAGTAGCAGTTTGAGTTCTCTGTCAGTCATTAAATGTTTATATAATGCCTCAAATACACCGGCTGCATGTGTGTTGCAGCTCCGCTCTGCTGCATGTTGACTGCATTTGTCAACTCACACATGCTGTGTGTTCAATTTGACAAGCAGGAATTCCTGCACTTTCCCTTTCCATTAATAACCTCTCTTTATTTATGTTGTGCTGTTAAACCTCAAAACTGTTGATTCCTGGCGTGTCTTTGCTAATTGTGACATTTTCTTGCATTGGTAAAGCTAAATACGATCTAGTTTTGACACAGTTTGTTTTATTTTGAAAGTCTCAGGCTTTTTTTTAGGTAGTTTCCGTGCACTACTTCCTGTCCCACTTGATCTCCTGTACTCTGAATTGATGCGTCACAGCTCTGGCTAAAATAGGATGGCTGCGGATTAGCTGCGACCTGTCGGACCAGCCACACAGCTGAACCGCAACGGAACGGATCCAGTGTAAGTTGACACATTGAATTGAATGGAAATCTATCTGATCCGGCGTTGTGATGGAGCTGCAACGCAGAAGCAGCCAGTGTATTTCAGCCATAAGTTTGCAGCATTGCCATAGAATCTTACTTGTTTTTCTGAAAACATTGCAGCTTGCAGTACTTTGGTATTCAGCTGTAAAATAACACCAGAAGATGCTCCTTTCTGCCACTATGAAGCCAGCCAGCAGTGCACTGCTGAGTGATGGGTATGGCAACACTCACGGTTGAGCATGGGTAGGGGAGGGATGGAGTGCACATGAGCAAAATGAGTGAGAGGAGCGTACATTCGGCAGTGCGACTGAAACTTAAGTATCTATCTCATCATGCAAGTATTGATCAATACTGATACCAACATCAGTAGTGATTGATATCTTGTATTGAACCGCACACCACTTACCATCCATCCTGTCACAAAGCCTTCTTGAATTTGTAGCCTATACAGCAAAATTAAAGCTAATTCAAACCAATCACTTTTTAAATCAAAGTTTTGGGAAAAACTTTAATGTGTTTCTTTCAACATCTGTGTGAAAGAAGGTGAAGATCGATGAAGCGTTAGGGATGGAGCTCTCTTTAGAATCTTTACAATGACAAGTTGAATTGGATGTTATCAAATGACAGGAACAGGTGTTAAACACAGAGTAGGATGGAGTATCTGCACTTGCAATGTAGTCCAGAAACTGGAGTATAAGAATAAAAGGAAGGTGTCACAGACTGGGAGAGATGGAAGAAAGATTGATGAAAGACATATGTTTAACATCTTACAACATAAAGAACTCAACAAAGAAGGCCGAGTAATGGAGCTGTACATGAGGAGAGAGAAAGGGAGGACAATGTGAAGACAGAATGATTAAATGATGGCAAACAACCAGAGGAGAAAAATGAAAAAGTTGGAGAACATTGGAAGAGGAGCTACATCTTGCTTAACTGATGTGTGTGGTTGATATCTGATCCAGCCCCCGCTCTCTCACGTTTCATAGCCTCTGTCTCCTGAGCTGTGAGTCAGTGCAGTCTGGTTCAGGAACTACGGGGCCAGAGCGTGCAAGCCAAGTCTCTTGTTTTCAGAACTTATTATCACTGTGGAAATGACACTTTTCTCTTTGAGACACTGTGCAACCAGAGCTGTTTCAGACCTTATTTATTTAGTAGAGCTGGCTGTTAATGCAACTCATCTTGAAGTACAACCCATTTGAAAATGTAAGAAATTGTTATTAACAACTTCAAAATTTTCATAATACAAAAAAATCTTGATTTTTACTTAAAGCTTTCTCAATTTTGGAGTGCAGATGGCCTAGTGGTTAAGGTTGCACTCCATATGGCCAAAGCCCTTGAGCAGGCAGCAGGGGTTCAAGTCAGGCTTGTGGCTACTTTCCTGCATGTCACTCCCCACTCTCACTCTGTTTCCTACTCTATTCACGGTCTCTGATTAAAGGCATTAAAAGCCCAAACTAAACTTTAAAAAAGCAAGCTTCCTCCCTTTTCTGTCAACTGGGGCAGTACCCACACTGACTGTTTACAGTCATCCACTGGCCTTAAAGAGGTGCTGTGATGCCCAAAAACGACAGTCATATCAGAAAATGCTGACTCAAGCTGAGTTATTCTAATCTAGAAGACCTGGATCTGAGGCCCTGGCTAAGCCAACTGGCAAGCAGCAACTCACCTGCCTGTCAGTCAAATCAGACCCACCCCTGATTCTATCTAGCTACGAGTCTAAAAGAACAAATGATTAAAAAGAGAGACTTAAGCCTGGTTTATGCTTAAGTTACTTTGCTCAGTAATAATAGTACTAAATGGATTTCCTTGACTTTTTCACCCAGCCTCTAGTGGACGCTTGGTGAATGGCAGTTTTGTGCACATCTACCACAGCTACCTGTTTCTATTTTTCAGCTGCAGTCCAAAAAGAGCCGCTCTTTGCTGTACAACTGTTCACCTTTCTTATTCAAATAATCTTGTGTCCAAATCCCCTATATGGCTATACCATAGAGAGTAATAGTTATAAAGTACTTCATAGAAATTAGTTCTAATGTATGGTACAGTTGAGGAAAATATGGAGGTTATTTAGCTTAAGTTTTGGACAACAAAATATGCCAGTAGAGCTAACTGGTGGTTAGAGGATAGCTTCATTAGTCAGATGAGTTTTCTGCTCCTTTGTTCGGGGTGAGAGAGGATCTTGTAATGAAGGGTAATGTTCCACCAGAGTGTAATACAACACAAGTGTTAGTGGTTTAAGGGTATGGTGTTACAAAGAGCTGCTAAATACTGGCACAACTGTACAAGTTGACACGTGGGGTGCTGCATGTTCACCTTCAAAAAGTTAGTTCACCTGAATCACCAAATCACTTTTGTTTAACCATGCAGACTCTCATTGAATAAAGTTACTTCATCATAGTGCATGCTAAACTGCAAAGTTCAGAAATAACAGATAACTTAAAAAGATTTAAACCTTTTTTATATCCTGGTTTCCACACCTTAAAGTTTTAATTCTTCTCTTTAGGCAAATCCAGTGGGGTTTCCAGAGTAACCAGGGGGTGAGCCTGTTTAATTTTCCAAATGGAGCACAGTTCAATCCAATCTATTGTGTTAGTGTTGTGAAATTTAGAGGCAGATCTTTCAAAACTTTGCACATTTTTGGTTGTTTTCCAAATGCACATTTTAAATGACTGATGGTGGGAGCTGCTCAGCAGCTGAAGTCTTTTTTGTTGTGGTTACTGAGGTTAAAAAAGGGCATGTGAAGTTCATCTGATGACACTGCTGTTAAAGTTGACCTCTCAGACTCTCAGGAGAATAGTTACCTTCCTTTGCCTCAAAGCCTCTGGGTTCATGATGGTTTCAAGATTTACATTTCAAAAAATTTCTCCATCATGGCTGAAATTCTCCTCATTCAGTCCTAATCAGTGAATTGTTGATGAGAGGAAGCAATTGTGGTTAGAGTCTGCTTTGCCTCCATTGTGCCAGTCCAGCGTGACTAGAGATACAAATGATAACTGAAATGCAATCATGGTTTTACCAGAGATGTCATGGGTTTTCATGAGTGATCTGTCATACTGCAAGACACGCTTTGTGCCTCTGCTCTGGAATCTGTCAGTATTAGTCAGGCTGTATGACGAGTAAATTGTACAGACAACTGCAGAAGCAGAAAGAAGTCACTGCTGATGAGAAAACAACAATGCAGTTACTGATTTGAGACATATGATAACAGCAATATTCTGTTGCTGTTTTTTACTATTTTTTACTTTTCGATCATGAAAAACATACTCGAAAAACAATTGCGATCAACCCCTGTAGTGCTTTGAGCCATAGATGTAGAACAGTATGATGTAGTCACTGACCTGTCTGCAACACAAAGCAGAGGCAGAGAGGATAAATAGTGAGCTGTAACCACACTAGACTGATCATCTTCATCTGGCCTGTTGCCAAACCCTCAGTCTGGACCACCATCCACAGACTCACTACTCATCACACTCTCTCTCTCTCACACACACACACACACACACACACAAACGTGTGTTATCGGTCATCACTAAAGTGAGCTGCTGATTGAATCCCATTAATTCAGCCAGTGGCTAACATGACAGAACGATGAAAAAATGAACACCATTGATTTTTAATAGTTTGCTTCTGCAACTTTTATGTGTTGTACACACCTGATAAATATGTGAAGTGATATATGGACTTCCAACCACTCAGACACTAATATGCTTTTAACAGATGCAAGGATTTGAAACAACTTTGCAGAGAGAAATGGCACTAGGTGTGAATGTAACTCTATCACCTGCGTGATGGTGTTTGAGAGGTGTGAGCTCAGATGGTTAAAAATTCAGGTGCTACCTGAGAATGTGCAGTGCAGTTTTGGCTCAGCCCCACATCTGAGGTATACCATTATGTGTGTATTCATACATTTCTCAATCCCAGCGTCGTGGCAGATTACAGGAACATTTACAGCTTTCTTATTATGTTGATATTAGTTTATTTTAACAGGAATAATCCCATCGAGATAAAAAAGAGAGAATCCCTTTTTAAAGGCAGTCCTGGCCAAGACAGCAGCACATAATGTTACATAGTCAGTCAACAGTAAAGACAAGCAACACAGTCACTTTGTTAGTCAGCTCATCAATCATCAAAACACATACATACAGCAGTTAAGTGAGCCTGAATTCTGTTTTTAAAATTTATCAAACTAATAAATTAATCCAGCCTTAATTGACCCTGCAGGATAGTTTAACAGCTTTTATTTGTTTTTTAATTTATTTAATTAATTTTTGCATTTTTTTGGGGACCATAAGATGAAAAGTGGTAGATTGCATTAAAGACAGGCTGGTTGACGGTATGATACTCCACCTGTTTTCATCAGGGCTGCTAGTGTTGGAGTCATGAAAAATAGCTTACAGGCAGACTGGACAGCAGCCCATTTGGGTCCGAGCTGTCCCCTCCAATGTGTCACACCACATCAAGCAGGAGCAGCCAAGTTGATGTGACAGCATGGTTACGGGTTGTGTGAACCTGACTGACACCAGCAAAACCTTGTACACACTCGGCCAGGACTGAAATCAGTGAAATAAGGATTTCATCCCAGTGACAGTTCTGTTTTTCATTGTTTAAATACTTGATCTGAAAGATCCCCCCCCCCCCCCCCCCCCCCAAGAGAATACGTAATGAGATATTCAGACTTATGAGGAGTGAAAACAATAGTCAGAAAAATGGGGGAGATTGTGGCTGGCCAAGCTCCACCAGGATTTCCAAGGCAATAATCTGAACAACGTTTGAGTCTGTTCACAACATTTCTTGTCAAAAGTATTCATGCTTCTGAGGCTTAATGTATCAGCAACCTTCCTATTTTATGCATTCAAAGTATCAACAGCTACTGCTTCCAGGTTGTTCATGGAGGTCATGTTTATTCAAATGAAACCACTTGTTATATGGCCAAAAAGAGAAAAGTTGCAAAAAAAAAAAAAAAAAAAAAAAAAAACGGGCCAATGTAATTCACTCATTTTGGGAACAGATGTTCTTTTATTATTAATTGTTTTGAGGTTTTTGTAGATCATCCCTCTAATCTTAAAGCCAGAGTAGAAAATGGCCTTTATACCAGCACCATAACAGGTCAAATTTCTGATTGGTATTATGCCACAGAGCACAGTCTCATACATTTCAAATGCATGGGGAGGAAGAGTGAGAATGAGGTAGTTAACAATATCCGGGGGGGATATGGAGGGCAGAACCTCAGGTTCATCATGTTCATATTGGTCTCTCTCGCTCATTAGCTGTAGAGTCTCCCAATATCTCTCTTTTCCTTGCTGGCTTAGTCCTTCTCGATAAGCTTTAGTATGCACCGTGTGTTTTTCAACATTTGTCTGCAGATAAGACATCTTAAAAACGTGTGACTGTGTACTTCTTTCTCCATCCAGTCAATGTTTACATTTGCATGTCTCCAATATGGCTGCATAGCCGGGTAACTCCTCAAACCGTGACATCAGTGCAAACACTATAGAGTTGTTGAGTCAAAACCTTCTAGATCACTACAAAACCGCTGTCAGGAAGATTAACATTATCAAACACAAACCTTAAACAACTCTTAAAGCCATAACATGAATACTTACTTGCTCTATCCACAGGGAACACTGTGGCATCTGACACGAAAAACTTTAATCTGAGAGCAACATGACGGCAAACTACACCTGTTTCTTTCAGGAGTTCTGAAAGTTATAAATGATACAAAATGTACATAGCATAGAGTGCACATTCCTCTCATGGTTTACACACATGGCTCTGCTCCGCTGAGGTACCGAGTGGAACTGCTCTAATCTCCTTTGTAAACACAGTAGTGGTGTATGTTCATGTATACCAGTGAGCGTGTGTGTCCAGGACCCCTGGAGGCAAACCAGACCCCTAACTCACCATTTATTCTCCCCTCATGAGGAAGGAGCAGGCCTCCCTTTACCCCTTTTTTACTCCTCACCACCGTTGTATCTTTCAATACCTCCTTCATCTTTTCATGTCCCTACTGCTTTTTGATGTCCACACTCATCAGTCCTCCTGTTTTCCAGTTCTCTTTTACCCCCTGTGTATTAACGTAGAACTCAGCTGAGCCTCCTGTGTTTGTGCGTGTAAATTCACAAGAACCTCTGTGCATCTGTGTGTATATTCCCCTGGTGTTAAAGGGAGGAACCTCTTGCTTCCTCCATAAACACCTCAGTGGTATGCAAAGGATCTGTAGCGAGAACTCCTGACTTCTTCACCCTCTGTGACTGCAGTTATGCCTCATAAATAAGACACATCTAGAGTTGTTGAAAGGTCTTGAATTCGTTACTCCTCTGTGAGAACAGTCAAGATCTTTGCCAAGCACGAGAGCAAAGAAAAAAAAAACAGACAAGATGAAGAAAAGAGTAAGCATTATTTATTCTTAATAACAATAAAAAAAAAAAGAATTACATCCATTTTTCTCATTACTGCATTAAAAATACTGCATTAAAATTACTGCATTAAAAATGTGTAAGTCAGGTGGTTATCATATTAAAGGTGCACTCAAATGCTAACAAAATATTTTTTAATCCCTTCAGCAATTCAACATAATATTGGCACACAAGCATTATGTTAATCTAACATTATGACTAAGCTGAATATCATTAAGCTAAATGTAAACTAGCAGAGTCCTCTCAATTTTAGCTGTTGATTAAAAATTTCAGGAAGCCACATCATGAAATGTAGATAATCCATGTGGTTGACAGAGTAGTATGTGTTGTTTCATAGAAATAGTTACATTTTGCTGATGTTAATAATATATTTAGTTGCAAGATAGTATCCTGGCCAGTAAGATTGCTGGTGTTCATTAGCTATTACAACATGGGTTTACTTTTTTAAGGCTTTTTGTACCTTTTATCAGAGAGGAAAGGACAGAGGGTGGAGCAAGAAAAAAGGCAAAAGTGGGGAGTGACATGATGGAAAGAGGCCTCATGTTGGATTCAAACCCAGGCCACCCACTTCAGAAGCTTGCCACGTGGAGTGCACAACAAACTTAGGCTATAGTGGTGCCGAACAATGAGTTCATATAAGGTTATAAGCTTCAGGTGGCAGAGGAAAACAATAATTATACTATTTTTTTCAAACATTTAAAAATTTAGGAAAGTATATGTCATGTGCTGGTCCTTTCTGTTGTGTATTCCTGTTTTTTTTCTGTCTTGTGGAGTTATCTTGTGTTTCTGTGTTGTTCTTGTCTTCTTTTCTCCATGTCATGTCATGTTCACTGCTCCTTTTTCAGTGATTTTGAATTTTTGGATATTTTTGTTTAATTTGCACCTGGGCCCTCAATCACTTTCCTGTTTTCCTGCTGAACCTGACACTGTATCCCATAAATTTAAGGTTCCAATACTGATTTCTCATTTAATTTTTGTAAGAGCAAACATTTTAGTTCCAAGTGCTGCATTGATCTCCACAATTTGTCTCTAATTTTTCATTATTTATAAAGCCTGTTAAGTGGAAATAAAGATTTTTGTTCTTGTTGATGTGTAATAACTCGTGCTTGTGTTCTTGTTGACGTTTCTTGTGTTAATTTTCAGATTCATCAGCAACCCCGGTAAAGTTAGATAGTTGTTTAGGGATCAGAAAGTAATGAAAAAAAAAACATAAATTTGATGAGCAGATCTGCTGCAATTTATAAAGACATTTTTTGAAAACACAACACTAAAAAACGACAGTATTTTCATCATTTGATACAAACCACAGCCCTTCTCTAACATGAACCATGTGGAAAAAACAACACTGCGGAGTGCCACTAAACCATGTGTGTGTGTGTGTGTGTGTAAATCCATCATTAGCCTGAAAACTAAAACAATGTGAGCATCCCAAACATGTAAGAATGCTTTCTTTCTTTTTTTTTTTATAGTTTATGTCCTCATTTTTGGGGAGGAGAAAAAACAAAAAGCATAAAAACCATTAGATGTATGGACTGTTTTAAGCAAGGACACAGATTTACACTTCTGTGAAATCCAAATATTTTAGCAGACTGTCACTGTGCATGATGCAGTGTACAAAAGAAACAAAACAGGAGAAATTGCACATATAAAACATTATTCATTCAGATTCAAGCCTGCCATTGAAAAATGGCATTTACAATTTGTTAAATTAAGCAAGTCTGAGCCCCAAGAATACAAATGGAAATGGATTGGAAAAACATACAAGTAAATTAGTTAATTTGTAAACCATATCTAAACACTTGTGCATAAGATCCCAAAAAATACCAACACAAGCATTACAAGCCTCTGATCCTCGAAATGACATCTGTTTCCCCCCCGAGGTGAACAGACCCTGAAATGGATCCAACTAAGCCTGAAAATGAGTCACAGAGGAAAAACAAGGAATCAACAGTTCAAACCTCTGACTCATAGACCCTTAATAACCCCTCTACAACCTCTCATAGCCCACAATGACCCTCTTATGACCCCTCACGGTGCCTTAATAACCCCCATCCAAGCCCGAGTGAGCAGAGACTGAACTGATGGAAACCTGATCTTCCACGCTCAGATATTCTGCCATTCACTTCAACACATCGTCTCGCTCTGACAAATCCAACTGTTTTCTGTTTAAAGGCCCAACATGCAGAGAGAGAGAGAGAGAGAGAGAGAGAGAGAGAGAGAGAGAGAGAGAGAGAGAGAGAGAGAGAAAGTGATTTAGTCATATGCTGTAGGTTTGAAATCTGTTTTTTGCTGTAAGCCAAAAGTTAAAGGCAGACTGAGACATGGCATGTTTATCTGGCCTTAAGTTTTGTCATGTGGTGGGAAGTGCCCCACAACATAGAGTGGACGAAATAATTCAAACAAGAATTACCCCAACAGGAGATGAAACATTGGTTCCACCATACTTCAACGAGTTAGGTACACTAAAAGAATATCAATGGTCTGAACAACAACAACAACAACAACAACAACAACAACAACAACAACAACAACAACAACAAATAAAGAAAAAAAGAAAGAAAGGAAGGAAGAAAGAAAGAAAGAAAGAATGAAAGAACTAAAAACAAAAAAGAACTCAGGGAGCAAAAACAAAATCCTTACTTATAGTGTAGTGTAGTCTGCATCTCACTTAGAGCTCCTACAAGGAGTTTTTTAGCTGGCACTGGCAGAGGAATATATATATATATATATATATATATATATATATATATATATATATATATATATATATATATATATATATATATATATATATAAAAACATATACAATTTATTTATCTTTTATTAAACCTATAAGTTTTGTCTGTTTAGCTGACTTGACCGACAAACATGCTCCCTGTAGCCGTTAGTGTAGAGGCTCTTTATCTCATTTTAATTCAACCAAAGTTATGTTGAGTCAGCTTTTTCAATATGGCACCCATTGACCAGGTAGGTTTCAAAACTGCATTAAAAAATAAATGAATAAATAAAAATTAATGAGGGTTTAATTTTAAGGTAGAGGTTGCAGGGTTGTTGTCGAATGAAATTATTCTAGTGTGACACAAACTGTCATGGTGGGGTTTCCCTTTTCTTATGACTTTTTGAGCCAGGTCGTGATGTCTACCGTGTAAAAAGACGTTTGTTAAAAAAGGTGAAAAGACAGCCACTTGCAAAAACATGAGATAAAACTATGAAACCTGATTTGTGTTTTGAATTCTGATATAGAATAACTGACGTGCTCTTATGGACTAATATGTGAAGGTTATGTTTAGGAATTGCCATATTTGCAAACATTAATTCTTGTCTATTACATGTACATGTGAATGCTATTTTCTGTGCTACACAAATTATATTTGAGAAAAAAAAATGGTAATACATCTCTACTTAATCTAGCCTTGGGGTGAAGAAGTACATCTCAAAGCAGAAAACCATCATGTTCTAAGTTAAAGTTTCCAGCTTTTCTTCTCACTTTCTGTGGCTGTACATGATTGCAGCATCGCCGTGGGACACGTTTCCTGTGTTGTGTTTTTGGCAGTGGTGGAAATCTCACACTGTGCATTCTGTGGATAAATTGTCCCGACACAAAAGACTAATGTTTTTGAGAAACTATTATGTTTCATGCTGTAGCTGAATTACGAGTGAGCTGAAATGGAAAAACCTGCTGTGTGTAAACTGGTCAATCATTGGAGCTATTATTCATCAAAAAAAAATCCTGATTGCAGCTCTTCAGTCTGAGGCTGAACACACAGCAAACTGTCAACATACACGGCAGTTTCACAGGAAGCCACCATAAAGTCAACAGGGCACACTGTCATCAAAAGAAGCATGACAAGAAGGACCCACTCAGACTCATGTGTGCATTACGAGCAGAGAGCTGATGAAACAAGCTGTCACTCTCACTCTTGTCATGACTGAAGAAAATACTTCATGCTAACACGGTTCGACTGGATGAAAAATGGACCCCTTAAACAAACATCTTTCAGAGAGTTTTTCTTTCCATGTTACACGGACACTATCCGGCTGAAAGGCTATAGCCTCCAGTCTCCAACTAAGACTATCATGTCACTATGGTGATACCAAACAACTTTCAATACACATGAAAGATGGGGGAGAGAAACATTTACATTCATTTATTCACATCACCTTTATGACTGTTTTTTTTTTTTTTTTTTTGGCTAGATTTTTGATCTAAGAGCCGGTGATATTTCCTAAACAGAGTTACCTGTTGGTTTGAGCGGCTCGGCCATCTTCCAGCTGGTGTTTAAGCAAAACACCCGTTAAATAGAGTGTAACTGTGTTTTTGTCAAAAGTAGAAACCACTGATGAATTGTGCTTCGTCTCAAAAAGTAACATGGGAGGTTGAGTCCTCAGTTATCAGGCTCCTCTCCTTTGGAATCATCAGCTGAGGTCCAGGGGGCAGACACTGTCTTTAAGAGTAGACTTAAAACTTTCATTTTGATAAAATTTATAGTAAGAGCTGGCTTGAGCATGGATCAGCTCCTAGTTACGTTACCATTAGCTTGAACTGTCAGGGGTACTGACTCACTGAGCTCCTGTTCCCCTCTCATCTGTTTGTCACTAACTTTAAATCTTAATGTCTTATTGAAGTTACTGAAAGAGTCCTGGCTCATCTCTCATCAAAGAAATGGATTGCTCTTTTATGTGCCCTTTAAATCTGGTGCAAAGTGAATATGGTACAAAAAAAAAAATCCTCAATAATATAAATTCCAACTCTAAATTTGAACTAATTCAATCAATCAATCAATCAATCAATCAATCAATCAATCAATCAATCAATCAATCAATCAATCATTATTTATATAGCACCAATTCATAACAAACGTTATCTCAAGACGCTTTCCAAGCGTTAACAGGTCTAGACCTGTAAATGATAATAAATTCTATCAAGAGAGAGACCCAACATCAAGACAAGATAAGAAGTCTTATCTCATCTTAACCCACCATGAGTACAGCACTTTGCAATATTTAGCAAGTAACAATGGCAAGGAAAAACTTCCCTTCAACAGGCAGAAACCTCGGACAGAACCGGACTCATGTTAGACAGACATCTACCTCGACTGTGTAGGGATTAGTGGGGGGGGGGGCAGAGAGACACAGACACAGGGAGACATAAACACAGAGTCCATATTTCTGTGTCGTAGAGATGATCATGGAGAAACTGTAAAAACTGTAAAAAGCCGTAGCAGCTGGAGTCTGTCAACAATCTGAAGGAACCTAACAGAAAACTCAGAGACTCCCAGAGAGATCCATGGTTCATAACTTTAATGCGACATTAAGATTAGAAGTTAGTCTGACAGATAGAAGAGAGAGGGAAACAGGAGCCTTGTGTGTCAGTTCCCCCTGACAGTCTAAACCTATAGCAGCATAACTGAGAGCTGGTTCAGACCAGCTCCAACTATAAGCTTTATCAAAAAGGAAAGTTTTAAGTCTACTCCTAAAAGTAGAGAGGGTGCCTGCTCCCTGAACCTCTACTAATTCAGTAGAATTAGCTGAAATATGTTTAAGACATTTGCACGTTAATGCAAAAAAGCTGTAACATATTTATTTGATTTTTCACTGTTTTTGTTGCTTTAAAAATCTGGCATATTTTTGTACACTGAGAACAGTTCAAACATGAAGTTTGAACAAACAGCCAGGATAAAATGCAATGTTGTTCTTCAATTATAGTTGTTACTAACAATATGCTCCATTCAGACTAACATTATTCTCTGTCCGCTGAAGGAAAAATAATGCACTGCCACAGCAAAGGAGATTTGTCCTCTAAATCTGGTAACAATTAGTTGCTTGGAACAGAAATAAAAATGCCAGAGCGAGTCATAATAAGACAGACTTCAGCTACACACTGTGGTGTGTTTACAGGGAGCTGGGAGAAAGCAAATAGAGCTTCTCCCTTTTCTCTGACCCTACTTTACACATCTGTAGAACACATTATAGAGCAGGGGATTGGTGGGATTAACTCATAATAATACCCACATTAGCACCTTTCTGCTTTACTGTGTGTGCCTGTTTCTTGTGAAAGCCCATGCAGTGAAGCAGTAACACACATTTTCTCCAGGGCCTGAAGCAGGGGGAGAGAAGAGGGTGAATCCTTGCTTTGTTTTTAAGTCTTGGATTTTTTTTTTCTTGGTACCTGTCTCACATGCCCTCCTCCTTACATCTCCCGTCTCTCCCAGAGGGCCCTGAGAATTTCAGACAAACACAATCCCTGGAAGACTTTGGCTTTTGCCCTTGGCCTGGTTGCACTGACTTCCCCTGAGGGTGTGTGAGGGAGAGAGAACGCAGGAACAAACCGTGTATTAAGAATTCATGGTGCATGTCTTTGAATGCAATGACCCTGGATAAAATTGGCCCGACTAGCCAAAGGCCACAGGCATGTGCACACACTCACTACACACTTACACAACAATTAAGCAGCATGAAAACATGCAATGAGAGAAACAAAAGGCATGAGGACGAAAAGCATGCACATGAAGCCACACACACTCTCTCTCTCTCACAGGCCACCTTGTTCATGCCTCTGGGGATACAAAGATACACAAATCATGACATTCATTTTCTCACACATGCAAGGATGTACATGCACGCACACATGCACACACACAGTCATAAGTCTTGTGAAATGGCTTTTATGGATGCCATCTGTCCACATGGGATCTGATAAACACACCCAGGTCAGCTCTGTTTAGTTGAATTAAGGTCCTGTAGCTGTTAACACAAGGTACCAGCCTTTCCTTTGACTTTCTGCACTCACCACTCACACACACATACACACATACACACACATACACACACACACACACACAAGGGGTTGCCCTACTAGAGGTGGAAGTTATCCATCACATTTTTCATTCCCTCTCTCTCCATGGAGCTCCTCACACTCACCTCATCTCTCTTCATCACATCTGCCAAAACATTTCTCTCACGCTTGCAGCACTGACAGATTTTCAAACGTTCCCCTTGTAAAAGCGTTTCTGACTTTACTGTATGGACACGATGTGAAGTTTTAGTCCAAGGCAATCCATTCCCCCAAATCCCAGGATGACTCTTCATCCCTGTTTGCAACGCTTTCCTGCGGAAAAATCTCCATGGGAAAATTTCACATCTTTGATGTTCTGTTATTTGCAAAGTCTTGTAAATGGTAAGAAGCAAACAAGATGCTCACAATGCTTTTCACAGATGTAGAATGAAGGCTGAAAAGACCTCAAGCATGCATTACAGTGTTGTGCATGAAATCAGGACCTTTGAGTCACCTGTTCAGTCATCAAGTCACAGGAACATTTAAAAGCTCCAAAATCAAAACAAGGCCACGTTTTGTTTCAGAACAGATTCTCTCTTAATTATAAAAAACTGAAGCAAAAACAGACGCACTTCTGTGGATTCATAAATCAGCATGTTAAACAAGAGCAGCTGAACCAGAAGACATCTTCATCTGCAAAACATTGCCCCGGTCTGTGAACCCTGAAGTTTCACAACTTGGTCAAACATAATCTGGATCAGGGCCGATATTAGATACAAAAAACATTTGATGGCTTAGGTGGAACATGATGTAATAAAAAGCATAGTGGAGTGATGCTCTCCTCTTCCTGTTTTAACTCTTACCACCAGCGCTGCCTTAGTCAAGTGATTCAGCAACAAGTTCTCATTCCAGAGGTACAGAAAAACTTTCTTCCCCCATTGGGTCATTTCTCAAATGGGTCAGTCGGTGCTGTGGGTTTTGACTTTTAGAAGGAATCAAAATGTTTTATCATTCTTGGTAAAACAATAACTGAATGAGACACAATTTTTAGTTTTGTCAGCCACAAGAAAACAGTTGCAAAGCTCACAGTAAACATGAACATATGTGTATTGATTTTTTTCTTTTTTTCTCCCCATGTTTGTGTTACTTCACTGCTGCTTCCTCCCACAATCCAAAAGCATGTTCATCGGCTTGATTGGTCACTGTGAAAGTGTGTGTGTGTGTGTGTGTGTGTGTGTGTGTGTGTGTGTGTGTGTGTGTGTGTGTGTGTATGTGTGTGTGTGTGAGAATGGTAGTGTGTCTGGACATGCTGATACTGTGATTGGCTGGTGAACCCTGTCTTGTGCTCAGTGACAGTTAGGATTCCTTCTGTGAACCCAAAAGGGCAGAGTGGTAAAGATGATGGATGGACTGTATTGTTTGAAAGTGGAACTAGGAGTTTCAAAGTACAGTTTACATTGTTTAAATACTAAACTTTCTGTATGTTAACTGTTAAACTAGAGTTGCTGCACCTCCATCATCATGTTAAATATTTAACACGTTCCAAAGTGTCATTTTAACTACATTTAGTGTGGACCAATCAAGATACTACTGGAGTGAACTTACAGGCATCACTCCTCGTATCAGTAAGTCTTGGCTGCCCACAACCCCATCACAGGCTAACTGGTTTCCCTCCCTGGACCACTTTTGGTAGGTACTGGCCTCTGCAGACCAGGAACACCCCACAAGAGCTGCAGTTTTGAAGATGCTCAGACTCAGTCACCTTACCATCACAGCCTGGTCCTTGTTAAAACTCACATCATCACACTCACCCATTTTTGGTCACAACAAAGAGATCATCAATGTTGAATATTTGAATTTTTTTCACTGATACACAGAAAAATCCGTCGTGTTGATTCAACATAAAGAGTTATATGTAAAACTAGCATGTCGGTTCATTTAATGAAAAATATACCAGTTAATTAGTACGTTGAATGTGTAAAATGTCATATTTTATATGGTTAAAAAAAGATCAGACAAAAAACAACAGGAAGTGAGTAAATAAGTCCTGATAGTTTCTGCCAGTCTGTCAGTCAGGAGCAGACAGCCCAACACTTTTTCCCCCCAACATGTTTTATGCTGCCACCTAGTGGCTCCACTACACCACAACTATAGAGCTGCACCATGAGGACATGAAGGTGGAGGTTTGCTTTTTGAACTGTTCAAAACATGTATTTTAATGTTTAATTCTAAAAGTGTCTCTTATGATGTCTTGTCCACGAAGAAAGAACATTTTCTCTTTCATTTGGAGGGTTATAAAATGTTTTTATTTTCTTATGTATATTAATAGGTTAAAGAAAAAGGTGTTGATACAAAATGTCAAGACAAGAACTTTAATCTGTAGTCTATACAGACTAGACAACGAACATGCATAAAAATATCTAAACACTCATTTTCAAACAGTCACTTTGTATTAACAATGCTTCTGTGAAGGCTAAAACAGACAACTGTTGTTTTTAAAATCACAATAACTTATGCAGAGAAAAATGGAAAATTGTTTCTTTTTAATCTAAGAGATTTAAGACAAAACTGTTAAGAACAAAAGAGTAAAATCAAATGAATCAGGGGAAACTTTCTCTTTCCTTGGTGAAACACAAACCACAGATTAATTCCACACTTTCAGTCTCTGAAATCCCCTCCGAAGGCCTTCCGCCGTCTGACCCGCCTCATAAAGCGTTCGCCTTCAACATGAAGCTCTTCAGAGTGTCCCGTAGCTTCTGCACAGCTGCCTCATCCTCCTCAACAGCTTTAGAGCAGAGACGCTGAACTCTGCTGTGCAGATCCTCCAAACACTTCTGTTGGAGAAACAACAGAGACCATCAGGTTTGTTCATAGATTCATGTGACCTTCTTGCTGTGAGGCAGCAGCGCTAACTGTTGCCCCACTGCACAGCCCATTCTGACACTTTTTGTTTGGACAAATTAAATTTTAAATAAATTTATAAAAATATAAATTAAAAAAGTCTATTTTAGATTTTTCTTTTCCTTCCTTCCTTTCCTCATGCTACAGGAAACTCATGCAAAGACGTCAGACACTTACCTCTGTGATTGACAGGTGATTTGCTGCTGTGGTAAGTACAGATGCAAGGTTGTTAGCTACTGTTCTCCTCTCCTCATTGGTCTCCTGCAGCACCAGGTGGTACCTTAAGAAGAACCGAGTGTTAAATTCCAAAACAAAGCTAATAAAGTTTAGCTCAAGCATGATGAAGTAACCTGGACACAGTCACTGCTGATAAAAGTGTGGTTGTCACTCACTGCTGTTGTGCCGCCTTCATTTGTTGCACAGCTTCGTCGTAACCATAGTTCACCTTCTTCTCAAGAAGCTTTCGATGGTTATCCACTGACTCCATCTCTTCGGCCCAGTCCTTTTCCTCTCTGACCAACTCCTGGACAAACACACGAGAAACTATTGTTGGTACATTTTAATGCAGTTGTAATTCAACATCCTTGTCTGAATTCCTTCATGAGTGCTCTTTATGGTGGATGAAACCTAATGCATTTATTAGTAATGCATATCTGCCAAGATTTACGAACTATACCTGTATGTCAGCATCCAACCGTTCATCCAACTTGCGAATCTGCTCTCTCAGTTGTTTCAGGTCATTGGACTTATCCATGATGTTGGAATTAACCTTAAAACACACACACACACACAAACTCAGAAAGCTGTGGCAAGTGCTGTGCTGAAAAAAAAAATGCAAAACACAAATTTACCTGTTCACAAGACTCCTCCAGACTGAGTTTCATGTTGGCTAATCGACTGTTCTCCTCCTCAACATTAGTGACCAGCTTCATCAGGAGCATCTAAAGTTAGAAATAAAGATCATAGCAGGTACAGAAAGCATGCACGCATGTTGTTATAAATATTTAAATATCTTATTGAAAAAAGAAACACCAGGCGCCACACCTAACACAAAAGAGGAAAAAACTAGTCCCAGCAACAGTAAGCTAGTGTTACATATCCTGTTCTAAAGTTATAAAACTGTTCGCTCAGAGTACCTGTGTCTGTGTTTTATGCTGAACCATGCTGCCAGGTCCGCATTCAAATGGTCTGATCTCAAAATCATGTCCACAGGCGTTCTCTGCAGACAGTGGGATCAGCTTCAGTTTACGAGCCAGTTTGTGGTACTCTGCTAGTTTCAACTCCGCCTTGGATCGAGGGAAGTAAGAGGAGGGGACAGTAATAAGGAACAGGGACAAAGTCAGGTCAGAGTATGTGCAAATGTTTGAAATCACTGGCTGGTGATAATCTGATCTGAGACCAGACAACAGATGTTAGTAATAAATGTAAAAACGACACCTTCTCTTTCACTTTGGCCAGAGCGATCTCCTCATTCCACTTGTGCTGTTCAGCCTCCTCCAGAGACTTGCTGAGACTGGAGATGGTCTGCTGGAGTTCCCTCTTCTCCCTGTTGATCCTCTCTACATCAGCTGGAGTGAATTTCTGGTTTTGAAGGAGGTGTTGTAGTTGATTCTGCTCATGTTTCAAAGACTCCAGGTGACTGACTGCAGAGATACGGATGGTGACAAAACATGAAATATAAGTAAAAAAAAAAAACCCAACCCTAATCCTTCGATGTGAAAGCCTAAATGGTGAAATGCTCATTGACATTAACACTTTATTGTCCGTATTTACTGTTGGTCTCCAGCTCATCTTTCAGCTCTGAGGCTTTGTTCTCCAGGTTGGCTTTAAAAGTCTCCAGGTTGCTGCGGTAACTCTGGAGTTTCTTGAGATCTGCCTGAAGCTTCACCTTTTCCATCCTCTTGGTCATCAATCGGTCCTGTCCAGGAGGAGACAAAGCTGTTGGCTTGGCTGCTCTTTATCTAACTACCACAAGTATCTTCATCTCTCCATCAACGAATGAATCATAAATTGCCTGAATTGTATCCAACACAAAGATGGAGAAGTTTTTAATCCTATTTCTAACTTCTGACCGTCTGGCTCTCCTTCTCCAGTCGTTCAACCTCATCGCTCAGAATTCTGTGCTTCTCCTCCATCGAGATCAGCAGGGCCTCATCAACATTGTAAAGTTTCTCTGTCAAGACAAACACAAACACTGCTTGATGAGTTTTCATTTATCCAGATTTTGGAGAACTCCCCAAATTTATGAAAAAAAAAAAATCAGGTTATTATCATTAAATGTTGCTGCTTTACTCAGTTTATTGAAGAACGTCTCATCCTCGTTCTCAAATGTGTCATCGCCCTGCATGAACTTGCTGTATGTCTCAGCTGTGTAGTCCAGGAAAAGCTGCAAAGAGTGCCAGACAAAAGTTAAACAAGAAAGAATGAGAAAATGTATCAGTAAACTGACAAACTACAAGACAATGGGTGAGAAACGGTGTTGATTTGAACGTGTACAGAGCATCCTCTCGACATGTTGCTACCAGTCTCTTTTCAAGAAAACTGCCTCCTGTTTCGGGCCGTCAGAATACCTTGTTATACTCAGACCCTTCCTCGATGTTTTCACCGTCCTCACAAGTGTCAATGAAGAGAAGCTCCTGACGACTCAAACTCCAGATAATCTATCAGATTAACACAAACACTGCTTTTAACTCATCCCATGATACAAAGTTACATCAGCTCATATTTTAATCGAGCGTTTGCCTCTCACCTTTACATTATCAATCAGCCATATGAGAGCACCGAGGGCCTGGGGCCAGGTATGTGGAGCTCCAACAGAATACATGGAGCATTTGGAGAGAACAAATGGATACCTTTATGCAGAAAAATAGAGACTGTCAGAAATGTTTCATACACAACAGAAAGGGAGCCGACACAAAAATTGACTCCCATACTATGAATAAATTACGTGATACCGCTTTTATTTTGTGTTACAGTATAAACCTCAGCTCCTTGATATTCTAAATTTTAATTCCAAACTAAGAGGAAACTTTAAAACACATAAATATTAATATGTACAAAACTTATTAATACTTCAGATACCTTAGGGCTTTTAGGATAGCTGGAACCTCCTCCTCAACTTTGGAGTTTGGCATTACAAAGGTTGGGTCGAGCTGGCAGTAGATAAACTCAAACATCTTTACAAACTCCTTAGTAGAGGGAGACTGGAGGGTTTTGGCTGCCATAGTGCCTGAGTAACCCTGCTCTGTCAAGAACTAAACAGAGGAGAAAAGAACATCAGGCTGGTTAAAAGGAGACTGCAAATAACAAACATCTTCAAGTTTTTTTGTTTTTGATACGTTTACAGTCCAACTCCAGTCAGATCACAGCAGCATTAACAACAAGTTAATGTCATAGTAGAAAAACTTTTTTTTTTTTTTTTCTAAAGAAATAAATGAAGTGTTTGTACCTCCTGCAGCTGCCTGATACACTGCTGAACAAAGGATTTATCATGCAGAGGTCTGGCATCTTTAATCTTCTCAGTTCCACCAAACCCTGACATGGTGCTGTTGCGAGGCATGCTGGCTCCACTAGTCCTGCTGTCAAAACAATACAACATAAAAGCTGTTTAATTATTTCACAGCCAAAGAACTTTATTTTCTAATTACAGAATGGAAAGTTAAAGACTCATTCATAAAGTTATCAACTTATTAGATCAGATATATTTTTTTAATCTTGAGAAGAAGAAACGAGTCATTTGCGACTTGACTTTCTTTCTTTACTATGTTGGGTTAGTTATGTTAGTGCCAAAGACATGGAAGACTGTTTCCAACAGCTCAGAGTGATAGAAAGCTTGCAGATCTATCACTAACAGCCAAACATGATTCAAAAGTCTAAACAGTATAAATTCATCGCTCATCTCATCAATGAGTGTACGATACAGCTGGTGGCTCACTCACCATTCTCCAATCTTCATAAGACCATTAAGTCATTTTCAGAAGGTATAACTAATTTATTCGACATTGTAAATATAAAATAAGTAATTTCTCAAGAAGGTTTCCTTCTGCAGTTTGCAATATAAATACTGCATTTTCAATTTAAAGTCTGGTTGACTGTAATCATACTGGCACAAATATAAAAGTGTTGAACACTTTTGACACACATGGTTAGTTCCCTTTACTAAATGTTGTTTTTTTTTTCTTGCTTTTATGAAAATATGAATTTCACTGTATACGTTGTCAAAATATTACTGACATACCGCCCTCCAAAAAAGCTGGTCCGCCTCTCAGAGGTCACAGACTGTGGTTTGGGTATGTTGAGCTTTCCAAATGAAGGCTGTTTACTAAAAAAAAAAAAAAAAAAAAGAAAGAAAGAAAGTGTGATCATAGTGATAAATTTCACTTGGTGATTCTTGAACAAGCTGCCATTAATGTATTCATGTTTCCTCATAACAAATCTAACTTTGGTTCAGAAAAATTAAAAATGAAAAGAATGTTGGTCTAATTCAGTGGTGTAAAGAATTAAATAAATTCATAATAATAATAACTTTATTCATACAACAGTGCCTTTAAAAACAAATTTTTGCAAAGGGTTTAGATGGATAAAAACGTGGCAGGGAATCAGGGGCACAACAGAATAAACAATTAATAGAAAAAGATAAGCAGCTGTGGTGTGGGTTGACTATTCAACATAAAGATAAAAAGGCATTAGGGAAAAAGTTTATTTTTTTTAAGAGGTTGGTCACATCCGGTGAATTAGGTTAAAAGGATGTGAAATAATGTGATAAAAGAAATCTTACAAAAAAAAAAACTAACGAATAAAAAAGGTTTAGAGCATAAAGATTAGAAAATAAAAATAAATAAATCAACTAAGAAAGATAATAATAACAAATAGACCAAAGTCTTTTTTAATTATATTGAAACTAAAATACAATTAAGAAAGGGAAACTGTATAAATAAAAGTAAAGCACCTTTTAAGAAGTCATTTTAAAGATGTCACTGACTCTGCTAGCCTTAACAAAACGGTTTCACTGAAAATATTTCATTCATTGAGTGGGTGTGGTTCATATTTTCGGTTATACCAACCAAGCAGACTCTGTATATCACATGTAGGAAAGCTGTATCTTTCCTGACAAACTATTAAGTCGGATATTTAAATTTCTTTAGACAAACACTGTACCAACCTTTGGGGCGTTGTATACACCATGCTCGTCCTGTTGTTGTCTTGCACTCGCATTGGCAGCTCCGATACTCTGCCTGTAACTCGACTCATCCTTCCTCTGGAGAGTTGTTACGACAAAATTACATGAACTGTTAATGTTAGAAACTGTTCACTCTGTTATATAACAACCATAAATCTGCGTAAAAATGCAATAATGTCGGCAATTTAAACAAATAAACTAACGTTAACTCGTGTTCCGTGTCAACGCATCGCGTCGTGCTGAAATGTTACGTAGCAAACGAACAAGCTATGTCGTAGAGTAGCAATTTATCTCGGTGTTAAAGCGAATTTCGAAGCCAAATCTTAAAACTTGATGTAAATTCCGCTTAAAGTGAATGCACTGTTGAATAAAACGTTCAAAAGTGAACAGTAATTTAGCTACGTTAGCTAACTATAGCTAATGTTTGACCACAATGACGGCGACTGACAAAGTCACAAAACAAACGTGCAGTTAGATGACTGTTTCAAGTAATAAGACATAACTTCAGATATATTTTAGGTTTAGAAACAAGACATACCGCTCCATTTTCGTGCGTGGATGGACTTAATGTTTACAGAATAAAACGATCATCCGAACGGGCGAAGTTGAACGGCCCGCCAAAACAATACAAAAATACCAGAAGTTGACGTCACTGGAGTACGGCGAGTGGCTGGGTCCAAGAAAGCTCCGTTACGCTCCCTTCGAGATATGTGTCCACAGCATTGTAGCCGGTAAACGACTTTATCAAGACCTATCTGAAATGACACATCTATGAAGCGAAGTGAAATCTCATAATAGCTTGCATTTAAAAGTAAATGTGATCGAAAACAGCCAAGAGAAAATTAGTTAACACTTCACCTAATGTGTTGGCTAATTCCAGAGAGAACAAGAATGTAATTGAACTTCCCACAACTAAAGTTCCTGAAAATCTCACCAATTTATCACAATGGGTAATACTTTTCTTTTGACAAAACCCAGTTCTTATTGGGGATACAGAGGACAAAAAAATTCAACATTGGGACAATCAATTGCTGGAGCTCTATAAAGCATATATATTGTTCCCCAAAACACACAGGAGCAGTAGCACATCAAGGTACCCTGAAGAAAAAAAAAATGAACATATGGGTAACTTCTGTTTAAGCTGTATTTAAATCAGTGTACAAAAAGGATTAATAAAAGATTTCTACCTTAAATTTTTTTGTGGGCTTTCCCTCTTGATAATATGATTATCTCTAACAGGCCTGTCTGTGTTTCAGCAGTATGTAGGTTCTGTACTTTTCTACATTTTCTAAATGAAAAGATCAGACTAACACTTTGAGCAGACAAGTGACAAAGAGAAGTAGAAAATTTATTGCAGTATTTGTTCCACCGAAAGGGTATGAATCCCCTTTCCTCTTATTACTAGGGTGACCTAATACAACAAAATCTACATTTACAAAATATCCTCCTGCAATAGGCCACATATACTGCATGCGTAGTTTGAAATAGAATAAATTATATTCAGAGGACTCTGCCATTGTACAGCATGGACAAATAAAAGTGAACAAAAATAAAAATTCTTTTTTTTTTCTTTTTTTTTCCATTTTCCTTCAAATATCTAAAAGCTAAAAGGAAAAACCATCAGGGTGTGCTAGTAGTATAATAAACTCCAAAAACACTTTAATAAGAACATCAAAAAGACTAATTTCCAACATTCACTTAAGGTTTTATTCTTTTTTTACAGCTTTTTTGTCTTCAGAGATATAAACATTTTAGTTTTTGTTGTGTTAAACTATTATACAGTGGGAGTAGAAATGAGCGACTAGAATCTGCTGCACAACAGCGAAGGAGCTCCCACAACAATGTTGACAAAACATTTCCCTCCAGGTCTCTGTTCTGATAGCCTTTTTAAGGGATAATTTGGGCGAATTATTCCTTTAATGCCTTCTGGATTCTATCCTCTGCACTTGTACACAAACAAAACATGAGCAGTCCCTCTATAATATAAGTCTTATGTTTTGTGTCATTTTCATTTTTGCAAGAATAACTCATGTAAAAGTATGTAGTGTCAAATATTCTTGCTCTCTTGTGTTTTCTTACAAAATTGAGGAAGGAGAAGAGGAGGGTAGGAATCCAGTGAAGTTTGGCTGTGTCGTCGGAGGTGGTAGGTTGAGGAGGAGGAGTAGGAGCGAGGAAGAGGACTTGATAAAGTAGAAATGGAACGGGGGCAAAAAAAAAAAAAAAATTAAAGGAAAAGAAAAAAAAAAACACCACACAGGAGCCATTAGCTAGCCCCTCCTTCCCGCGCTGCATACAGTGAGCGTAAAGTCTGTACTACTTTGTTGCTCAGTTTGTGGTTGCTGGTCAAGGCAATCTTCTTGTAAATGATGTCCGACTCCTTAATAGTGTCCACCCAAGGCACCAGTTTGCGGCCGTCACGTTTCTTAGCTTCTGCCCAGGGCCCCGAGTAGGAGCCGGCCATCCAATGGATGCTGTATCCACTGGACGTCTTCTGCACGACTCGTGCTATTTGCGGCCGATCCTTATACTTGGGGCAACAGAGGGCGATCACATCCATCGCATCCACTGTCTCACTCATACGGCCGGGGTCCGAAGAGTCGCCTGCTCGCCTTGATCTTCGTGAGGACTGTAGAGAGAACACAAGGAGCAGAAGTTAAATCATTTAACTCCAAGGTTTAACTGTCATACAAAAACTATCATGAACGTATCTGTCTCACCCCTGGGGTCCTTTCGTCGCCATCACTATCGTCATCATCAGTCTCTGGTCCCGCCTGATTGCGTGGACTGGGCCCTGACATGGGGCCAGAGCCACCTAGTAGGGCATTTATGGCTTTGTTTCTGATGTTAGCACTGGCGGATGCTTCTCCCTCCTCATCCTCTTCATCTGGGTCCAGATGTTCCATCAGAACCTTGAACTACGATGAGTGAAAAAATGAAAAAAACTATTAAAGATATTTGTCACACTCGACTGAGATTCAAGACCAAGGTGTAGGATGGCATGACACCAGGCATAGTTTCTAGAAATACCAAAAATGTCATGACTGTTGGTCTGATATGCAACAAAAACTGGTTTTTGAACATGTTATGGCTGAAGTACTTACATCTAGGTACTGTCTGACTATTCGCCTCTTGACATCATTTGTCAGTGAGGCATGAGCCATGTTGTTGGAGATGTAGTCGATGGTTTGTCGTGGGTGGAAGTGAACGTTGTTTTTCCTGTTCACTGCCTTATCGTACACCTTGGCTGACTCTGTTGGAGAGTACTTCTGAATTTTGCTGTGGGATGAAGAAACGACTGAGTTACACTGACAATGAAATACCAAACATGGATGAGTTTATCAAACTAATGCACCTTGAAAATTTCAAGTCCTTTTCGAAATGCAATGTATATGTGGATGTTACCTGTCAGAGAATCCGTACTGGTTCTTCAGATGCTGTTTCAGTACTAGAAGTAACAGGATGCCTTGGACAGCATTAGCAAAGTCCAAAAGACCAGTGGGATTGTCTGGGAGGAGCCTCATTACTTTGTCCACATCCTCCACATTCAAATCATCCAGATCTGACTCAGACTCAGAACTGTCTGCAACAGGTTTTCTGGATTTCTTGGGCCGCCGTACCACATCCTCATCGTCATCGTCACCATCACCATCAGTGTTGCTGTTTTCCTCATCACTCCTGGGTGAACCGCAGTTTATCTTTTCCTCTTCATCCTCCCCATCCCATGTGTTTTTCCATTCCTTCTTTACCTTCTTCTCTTTACGCCTCGGCTCCTTCAGCAGGAGCTGGATGATAAAAAATTGACAATTAAATTGTGTGTATCTGATTTTCATGGGTTTCATTATGTATTTTGAAAGCAAGCTTCTTTAAAAACAGCTATCCTACCTCTCTGAACGTTTGCAACAAGTTGCTGCCAGAAACAGACAGTGTGATGTCTATGTGGTGCATGATGAAGAGAGGCTCCTCCTGGCTCTGGTACGGGAAATAGGCGAGGTTGTCCGCTAAAAACAGCAGCATGTTTACTTCTGTCTTCTGCAGAAAGAAAAAAAGTGGGAAGAACATGAATCAAAGGTAGTAGTGGAAAGCCATATGAGGGGTTTAACATATTACAGCTGCACATTGTTTTGCCTTTTTTAAATTAGAAATGTTGATCTAATTCAGTGGGTTTTTTGTGTTCCAGTTTCAAACTTTTTTCTTGAAATTCTTGCCAAGAAACACAGTGTGTGAACAAGAGGTCGATTTTCTTTCAGCATTCAGTACAGGGGGACACACCACCCTCCACAGAACGGTGCCAGGACATACCAAGATAGACTCAGGTTTACTCACAGCATTGTCATCAAAGAGGTTGAGCAGCGAGATGAGGAAGGCCCTCCGATGCTGCCGGTTCCCTCTGATCATGGTGAACAGGTGGGAGCAGAGTGCTGAGTGTGTCTCATCCTGTCTGAAACCTCTTATGATGGTCTTGCGAGACATTTCAATGGCTTGCTGCACATTGTACGACATCTTCATCCCGGCGACTGCCTTCATCTGTTAAAGAATATGTTAAAAGAGAAGTGTTAAAAGCTTGGCATTGCAGACAACTGTTGAGACAGCTGCTGCCTAACAAACGGGCTCAAATCCAAGTTGCAGCAATTCTCCATCAAAACAAGGCTCGTTCTACATTCTTGAAAAGAGAAACTGTTAGAGAGGTCCAATTCTACTTTAATTTTTGTAATGCAGGTGTTGATTTACTCCTTGTAATTTTGAAATTTCACGTTGATGACCATCAACTCACATGAATGAATCCTGTGTACTTTTTGTCAATCTCCACCAGCTGCTGGTCAGCTTTGTTCCTCATGCTTGCCTCAGGGTCTGTTCCAATTGCAATGAGGTAGGGTACACACTGCAGAGACAAGACAGAAACATTTTTGGGTTATCATGCATTAGAACTGTGCATCTTCACTGAAATAATTTGATTACGTTTATCCTTTCAACGATTCCATCCGATCTGATATCACAATCGCATCACAATTCATTACAAAGGTTTACAACCTGAATTCTTATTTAACAGGAGATCTACTTTTGCATCAATGAAAACAAGCAGCCATAACCACTAGTCTAAATCTACGGGAATATGAGAATCACCTGCTGATAAGTTCAGCAGTAAATGTTACAGTCAGTACGTTTACATACACGCAGCAGTCTGGCTAAGGTCATAGCTTGATCATAAAGTCCCAGCAGGGGGGTCTGCAACCCTATTTATCATGGTCACCTACTTCCTCTTCCGGCTGAATGCAGAGCCCTGCTGCATCCAACTGCAACCCGATAGCAACAGCATTATCTAGGTTTAATCGAGTATTAATCGAGCAATGCAGAGTCCGTATTCAGTCCAGCTAAGGTGTTTACATGCATTTAAATAGTCCGATCTTGTGCTAACTAAGCTCATAGTCCGATTTCTGAAGCTGTATGTAAACGTACTCAGTGATCCTGTCTTGTTATACACAAGTTTAAGATAATTTGTTGTTCTTCAAAAACTAAAAGTCTTTTTAAAGCACAAACATATGAGACAAATTCCATTGAGGTTTAGGCATCATAGCATGTTATTTATCAGTAAGAAGAGGCGAGGCCTTACCTGTACAGGATGGATGAGACCTTGGTTGAGTGTGAGAGCAATGACGTTGAGAGCAAAGTGCCGCACACTGGATTGAGTGTGAAAGAACGCCTCCAACACCTGTTTAAGATAAAGCTGCATAATGGAGCTGCTCATTCCTGAAGAGATGTCTCCCATCTCCTTCAAGTCCTCCTGCTTGGACAGTTTCTTCCCTGAAAGGACACAAAACAAAATACATATGTCAAAGGTAAAAACTCTCTCAAGACAAATGTCAGCAATGTTAATTCCAGTCAATGAATGCCGTACGTTATTTGGGGCTGTAACTCTGAAGCTTTGTTTTAGACAGCTGTTTGATCACTTACATTCCCTGTCTGCTTCCTGCATCCGCGTGTCCTCTTCTTGGAGGTACGTCTGGAGGTTCTTGAGGATCTGGATTTTGAGGTTGATGGAGGAGGCGCTTTCAGACAAGATGCCGTTGTACAGGGACTTCACCTCAGGCATAAACATCTGGCTTGGATGCATGATAACAAGGAACCCTAAAGGACAAACAGAGAGATGTAAGAAAAAAATAACACCACGGTCCAAATCTCAGTCACCTGCTAGAATTCACTAACAGTATATCTCTAGCCTTACTATAGTCAGTTTCAATGAATGGGGAATTATTTTTTAAACCGATTGTGTAAAAACAGCTTTCTTGCCTAAGCCGATGATGGCTTTCGTCTTGACCTCCTCATCCTCATGCTTGGTGAAGTATATCAGCAGCTCGAGAACTTTTTCCTTTATGACAACCTGCACAAAACACACACAAGGACACATGGCTGTGAGTAGGGGTGTAAATCACCAGTTTCAACACGATATGATATCAGACGATATTGTGAATCCATTTACCACATTCTGTTACTTTTCACGTAAAGGAAAAAAAAATTGATATGTTTTTGAGACATTTTTTATTAAATGTTTAGGACATTAACATGAAAAACATTTTTTAACAAAGTGAACAAATGCTTGTTTCACTTTTAAGTGCTGCAGTTTCCAGTTTTAAATTCACTGTATTTTTTTAAGCATTCATCATTAAGGGTCCCCGGTAACATTTATGTTAAAAGCAGAAGCAAGTGGATCTAACATGATATGTGTTGTACCTTTTTTCCTTCATACTTTATCTCACCATGGCTTTGTTTACATATTGCATGTGCTCAGTCTTCTGAACCGTCTTTTCTCTGGATTCTGAAATACTTCCATAGCGCTGATTTACTCCACAGAGAGAAGTAAATGTCTTTGTTATCTCTCTCTCAGCTGCTAGCCATTATCTGCTATCTTTGCTAGCTGTGTTGTGACTCGTGGCTGAGCGGAAACTATCATAACCAAGAATGTGTGGGGACTTTCAAAATAAAAGCGCAAGGTAAAAATGGCGATAAATATCAAAGTATATACTTTCAATTGATTCGATTCAATTTTTGCTCAAATGATAAATATATTGATCCAGATCGATGTATTATTACACCCCTAGCTGTGAGTGAATATACAGTCAATATCCGTGGGACTGAAAAAAAGACTTGAGTTGATGGTTGTAAGTCAGATTTCAAAGTTGAAATTACAAAACACAGATGGCAATCTTACCTTGTTGGTGCCCTTAAACTCTTCAAGGTCAAAGTCGAAGTGTCGGGCCAGGGCACCCACAGTGAAGAGCGATCTCAGCAGGAAGGGCTTGTTTGCTACCAATGTCGTGCTGTTAGGATCTTCCTGATGCTGAATCTTCAGCTTGTTAAGTGCACCTGGAAAAATGACCAAAGACTGCGTTAGCTCTAAGTAGGTTAAAAGTATTGCTGTGTCCCAGTTTTGCAGTTATAATTTTTTACTCATCACTTGTGAACATTGGCTCTTTTAAAGGGTTGTGTAGACACACGATATTTATGCAGATTTAAGTTGATCACTTAATTTCTCACCGTAGAATCTATTGAAGCAAGCCCAGACAAACTTATAGTTGTGTGTCACTTTGTTGACAACTGCTCCTAGACAGCTCACACAGTGCTGGACCACCTGAAGATGAGATGAGAAACCATTATTTAACCGAAACAAAGCATGTGATGCTTTGTTAACACATTCTCAAAAAGGTTACTGCCACCCACCGTCATGCCGTATTTGATGATGAGCTTCATGAGGTCTTCTTCGATGGTGGCGAGGAAGGTTTCACTGGGGTGCTCCATCAAGGGTACCACCAACTCCAAGATCTTTGCCACATTACAGATGACCATGAAGTCATTGGCAGTCTGTGGAGGGAAAGTAATGGACTTCCTGATGACTGTTTTATAAATTAGGGCTTAAAAATGCAATGACTAATAATCCTTCAATAAGTCGAAAAAAAAAATACAGTAATGAAACTGTAAACAAAACTTACGTTGCACTTTGTGGTAAGGTACGGTTGCATGGTCATGGCATGTTTGACCATGAGCTGTGCCCTGATCTTGCTAAATAAGTACAAGGTGGTGATACATGCCACTAGCCGTGTTGAGTTTACACCCTTGTTCTCTACACAGAGGATATAAATGAATAGTTAGACCAAGTGTACAAGAAAACAAAACTTCAGATGTTGCTTTGAGAAAACACATTGTAACTCTGTGGTAAACTTGTATACCTGCAAGAGACTCTTCGTATTTGAGGATGTGCTCAACCAGATTGTCTACCAGCTGAACACAGGCCTTTTTGGCTGGCTTATACGATGCATCCTCTTCAGACTTCAGAAGCTGGATCAAGAGAGACGTTTTTTTTACAACGGTTTCAAACATGAATGTTAATCTACATCTGATGAAGTTAAACATAAAATATGAAATTTACATTTTGAAGAAGCTGCTCAAACCAGTCATAGCCGGTATCTCGACATGCTGCAACCTGAAGAGCAAAGGCATGAGAATTAAAAGCACATCAAACCCATATTGCAAGATGGGTCAGAACAATCCAGGGTGAAGCTTGACTTAGGCTTTTATTCAAAATGATTAAAAATGAAAAAGAGCAAGTGGGAAAAACTCACCACATCAGTGATGTTAAGGATCTTTCTGGTCATGGTCTCTTTGTCGTGGGCTGGAGTTGGTGTAAACCACAATTTTTGGAATGTCTCATTCACCAATTTCTGCAGAGAAGGAGTCCAACTGTCACTAATTCTGACCTAAACTTTGAACATAACTTCTGAATTCTAGTTTAAGCCATGAATGAAATGTGACAAGATATCAAAACTGAGATAAATGATAATAAAAGATTTAAAGTCATTCCACAAAGCAAGTTTCATGCAGCGACAAAGGAAGAAGTGATTCTTACCTTGATGCCTTCCTCATCGTTGACCCTACGGATCATCCTCACACACATCTCAGTGATCTTACTGAAAGTCGGCTGCTCCAGACAGATGTCTCTGAGGATCTTGATAACCCGTTTTCTTACACTAATACCAGTGTCCTGTACAAAAAGGAAATTACATTAATCAAAGATTTACAACTTTCTTAAGTTAGAAAAAACTTCAATTTTCGAGTCTTTTGGGGTGCAGTAATCTCATTCTGACATTAGGTGGCAGCACAACACTATAATGAAGGATGAACTTCTTGTGAACCCTCCTGAACATTTCCATGACAACAGGCACAACAATTTCAGTGTTTTCACATCTGAGTGGCTGAGTACAAAGACTAAGTCCAAAGCATGTGTTGGACTACACTGTGATATTAATCATATATAAATCCACGGCCTTCACAATGATCTATGCACTACGCTGAACTGGCTCCTCATTTGATTATTTAAATGTGTTAGCAATCAGGAAACACCAGAAAATGACCCCAGTCCCTGAGGTATTTTTCATGTTAAGCCAGTGACACAAAATAAATAGCATTAATGTCCTAATGATAGAGAAACTCTGTTCATTATATTTGCATATGCGTTAAAACGATGCATTCAACAGCAGCTGCATTTACACGCTGCATTTGAATGAGAACACCTTGCCAAAGAGCGGAGAGAGGGTTTAAGTCCAAAGATCTGAACACACACTGTGGAAGAAAAGATGTTTTGTTCCCCGTTTGAGAGAATGTTAAAATTAAATGGACCGTATGACTTATGCCATGTGATCATTTCAAATAAGACTTTTAGAAATATCGGCATCGGTAATTAAAAAAATGCATCAGATGGGAAGACCCTGTCTCCAACATGACTGAAACTCACCAGTATCCTCTCTATGAGCATGTCGTAGTACTGCTCGGTGAGTTGCGGTCTGCTGAGCACAAATCTGCCCAGCAGCTCGACAGCTGCCTCTCTCACACTCGTGGAGTTGTCCATCAAACGACCGTGGACGCCACGCTGCATGTCGGACTGTCGAAGAGAAGAAGAGCGTGTCAGTCAAAGAAAAGATGCAAGATTCATTCAAAACTAAAGGCACATGTGTAGACCACTTTAGTATCATCTAATAGAGCATGACGCAAAAAATACAGATATGCAAGTATAACTTAGGGGAGACAAATGGTTCAAGGCAATCAGATCCTCACACACCCTGGCCAGAATACTGGGGTCCACAGCCACTACTTCAGACAGACACTTCATGGCTTTTGTCCTTACAGCAATGGCACTTTCACCGAGGACTCGCAGGATCTAGTATGAAACAAAATAACAGCCTCTGATTACCCAAAAAGTCCACAAAACAAAGACTAGCTCTAATATTTGAATTCAAAATACCGCATAAAGGGTTTATAGATTTTATATGTGAACTGTTGTGAGAAATTAAAAGACAATAGTCTGCTTATCTTACCTGTGTTAAATAAATATCAAAGCTCTGGGCGAACGGCCTCATGGAGGCCAAATAACGCACGATCAAACATGAGTCTTCATAGTCCACAGTGTCAGAGTTCATTCTGCAGAGAAGGGCAAAAAGACAGAACATAAATTATATCCCACCACACAAACTGAGACTGAAACAGACAGGGAACAATAACCACAAAGAAGAAAGATACTACAGGAGTAAGGTACAGGGCTGCAGCAGTCACACATGCTTACTTCAGTGTGGCGAAATGAGCCGGTGTGGCCTTGATGATAGTGCGAAGGAACTTCTTTCGCTTCTCAGCACGCTGCATGATTTCACCGGTGGTCTCAATCTCCTTAGCATGTTGTGGTCCATCTGATGAGTCGTCATCCTTCGAGTTTTGGTTCCGCATAGACTTCTCAGCCTCCGTGGTAGCATCCCTGAACCACTGGGCAATGTAGAATTTTCTTGCAAACTAGAGAAAAAATAAAATCTGTGTGTCAGCATAAGATGAAACTAAATAATAACATTATTTCATGGAGTGTTATATATAAATGACATGTCCAGAGTGTGAAATAGTGAAAATAGTGAAACATCTAGGCAAACTTTTATCTTGGAAAAAAAAAAAGATAAAAGTTTGTTATTCTGTAGATCACAGAATAAGTTTATGGCATACAATGTCAGGTTGTGCTTTCACCTACAGGAAAAAAGATATCTATGTGTAAACCAGACATTTGAAGCAACAACACTTAGGCCAGCCCAATATGGAGATAGATTTCAAATATGTAAAGTTGCAACAGTGTCTGAAGTCAGTCTATTCTCAACTCACCACCAGTGAAGCATCTGTCTCTGCATTCTCTTCCAAGTAGTCCAGAAGAGCCTTCTGCAGCTGCTGGGTTTCATCACTACCTGGAGCCTATATCAACAGAGATGCATCATTAGGAGTGATACCATTAAAAAAAATCATGTAAATATGTTAAAATGAAACACAAATTTTAAAATGTGATTCTCTGTTGTCATATTCTTTCACATTCATGAGAAATAATGATGAAGGAAATATGATTGTTGATCTACCCCTTCTAGGATGCGATCAATTGATCTCTGGTCCATCTTGCTTGTGACTGCGTCCTTCCTCAGACGAGCAGCCACTGTGCCCAGGTAGTCTAGAGATGCTACTCTCAGAGCCATCTCTGTCTGCTTGTTACTGAACTGGTGAACCTAAAGCAGGTAGAGAGGGAGGGAAAGAGTGTAAGAACGGATGCTGGCACTGTTGAGAACTGACACCATAGCCGAGCAATGGATGATATTGCGTGTCTGCTTTATGTATCCCTAAGTTGAGTGCTGACAATGATATTGATTAAAGCCAGTCTTAACTAGCCCTGAAAAACATCAACCATCATAGTAAATCAAAACAAACACATACAGTGTTAAATTGTTGGAAAAGAAGTACTAATGTAGCACTCTCTTCTTTAAAATGACAAAGTAAAAACTCACACACCTTCATAGACTGATGAGTGACACAACCATTCAAGATACCAACCAGCAAAGTCTAATTTCTCTGCACATAATTACTTACACATTGCATTGCTTTTAGGCTATTTGACCTCTGTTTCACCCAAGAACAGATTAAGCCACCCAACAACCTACGATCAAAGGGTCCAACTCAAAATGATAAGTTAGAGTCTGTTTGAACCATGATTTAGTGCTTAAATAGTTTCCTTTTCCAAGGATGGTAACGCTGTCCCCTGCTATTTATCTTGATCATCTTTTCTTGGAAACACTTGTCCATAAATAGCCATATTAAAGGAAGAGCTCCATCATACTAACCAGTAGTCTACCGAGCAGACTGAGCAGCAGCTCCGCAGCTGGCCACTCAGGTTTGTTTACTGTTGACAGCAGGTCCTGGACAAAGTTCTCAAACAGCGGCCGGTAATCTTCCTCTCCCTGCTTGCTGCCGCACCTGAGGGAGTTTACAAGGAAGACAGGAAAATGGTTCAGTAAGTGTGGGAAGTCAAAGCATGCACATAATAAAAAGATATTATGCATGAAAGACAGCACTTATGGAAAGTTGCTGAAGTTATATCTTGGCACGGTATGACGTCAAACAATTCATTTAGTAACAATACAGGTTTTCAACCAAGTTTGACACGAAAGCAGCATGGAAAGGAAGAGTTTTTACTTTTTGAGGAAGACTGAGAGGAAGTTTTGTGCAGTTCTCATTGCCGTCTCATACGAGTTGGTTATCAGCACATCTTGATCCACCTTAAAAAAAGGAAAAGAGAAACTTAAGAGAAATGAAAGTCTGGGTTTGCAATTGCATCAATACTATACTCGCTTGTTTGCTCATGTTGTAGATTTGTTAGATATTCTCTCACCTTATCACACTCTTCAAAAATGTCTTTGTCATTAGGGAGATGGACCACACACTGGATCAGCTGCAGCACCAGAGCCGTCACCATTTGGATGTACATTGGCTCTCCGTCCTTGTCTGAGCTGTTCAGCCTAAAGACACAAGAAGTCGAGGGGACACACGGAGCGTAACGGTCATCACATGTTTACATAGGAAAATGACCCCCTTTGCTTTAAGCATTAATTCTCTACAGTTAACCAGATGTCAGTGAAAGAAAAAAGATTTTCCACCCCTAAAAAAACTTCAGGCTAGAAATAAGTTTGAATTTGTTTTAAAACAAGTTACCTGAAATTCCTGAGGGAGCGTTTGCTGGTGGGCAGTCTGGCCAAAGAAGTGAAGATCTCCTCCAAGATCAGCTGCCGATGCTTCTCATAACGAGAGAACACCTGGAGACAGGTAATAAAAAAGGCTGTCAGTCTGTACCATTTGACAGACTCTTGATTTCAGTACATCTTTTGGGGGGAGAAAAAAAAAACCTACTGCTGTAACAAGTTTAATGGCACACAGCTGCAGCTCGCTGACATTCTCTACAAAGAACGGTGTGATCCCCATAGAAGAAACCTGGGACAAAGAGAGAAAGGGACGGCTCATCATGAAGTCCGAAAGAAGTTTTGGACCATATAATAAACTAATAACTGCAGTTTCCAAAAATAATCAGATGTTACCTGGAGGATGGTGGTATCCGTCAGCAGCTGGATCTCTAGGAGCTCAGAGATGTTGCTGACAATGTCACACACTTTGTTGTATAACATGACAATGACGCGTTGCTTGTGTGTGGAACATTTTGCGCGCTTTGCCTTAGAGCTCAACAGGCCACCTGGATGGAAAGAGCACATGTTAAAAACCCCGTCTTATTTCCTGTGCACAACCCTTTAAATGTAGGGACTACGTTATAGGTCATTACTGAGTTAACAATTTCAGGAACAAATGATTTGAATGTTATTCAAAGAGTCACTTTACAAGATAATCTCTACCAAAGTCAAACATGATATATGTAGCTGTAACTTCCTGCTTCAGTCCATACCATTTGTGAACAAAATTTATATGACAGTGCAGGAGGGTTCGATGATGTGCTGAAAAATGATAACCCAGTTATTTCCAGACAGCAGGAGTCCTTGACTTTTCATTTTCTCATAAATGTAATACAACACTGATGAACGTTCTTGCACAGTAAAATAAAAAACTCCACTCGGAACACAACACTCCTAAGAGCACCCAGGCTCCTATGAAACTGAAACAATCTTAGGAAATAAAGCTTTTTTTTTTTAATTCTCACCTCCATGTGGGTCTACTCTGTATACTGGGTCATACTGTGGGTATAGCGTGTTCTGGAGATGGAACTTGGTGTATTGCAGCACCCGCTCTATGACATCCTCAATGTAGACAGCCTTGGGCATGTGTGATGAGGTCATAATGTTGAGAGCCGTCAGACAGGCATCAGCTGATTTTGTGACTCTCTCCATTATCAGGTCTCTCCACAGTTTCTCCTCATCTTCAGCGTCGTGGTCCTGAGGTAAAAAAAAAAAAAAGTGTGGAAATAAATTTGAGAGAAGAACACCTCTACATGAAGGCTGAAGCTTTTTATTCATTTAAGCACAGATAACCGCTGCTGCTTTTTACCGATACATTTTTTATTCCATCAGCAACTTACAGCACATATTGATTTTCGTACATGGAAACTTGAAAGTTTCTAAAAACATCCGATACTGAGTTAGTGAGGAAGGGAACTTACATGGTTCATTAGGGTGGAGAGCTTGGACCCGTCCTGGATATTCTTCTCCAGTATGTTGAGTAGCTTCACCAGCTTGTCTGACGGGATCTAGAGGAGCAGAGACCATTGTTCAAACTTCCATAACAGTCAAAGTGAAGTGTTTACATAACTACATGTTTATTCTGTACAGTACCCTGCTGGAGATTCCCATGGCCTTAATTTTAGCAGATTCGCTACCCAGCTCATTCAACTGGTGTTTCCCGAGCAGCAGTTCCTGAGGTATCTCATCGTCATCAGCTGTTGGAATATTCAGAACAGTACAAACACTTTCAAAAATAAATACAGAAAACACACTGCTTTTAGATTCTGAAATTAAGCTTAAGCAACATTTGGGCAGCCAGTAAGTCATATTTACCCATGGTAGTAAAATCCACATCCTCCAGATTCTCCAGTATGTTGTCAATGCTTGCCAAGAACCTTTTAAATGTGGACGAGTCCATCAGTTCCTCTTGGGTTAGCTTGGGTTCATATGCTTTCCGTTTCTTTTGCTTCTCCTTCATCTTCATTTTTCTGGCAACTGGGATAGAGAAATGAAGTCATATACCAAACCAGTCACTGTGTCACGGTGTTGCCTCTATCTTGACTCTATTAATAGCTATTCAGACCATCAGAACCAGCCCTCTACACAGTTGTATCAGTGTTACACACATTGTTCAACATGTTGCAGGACTTGTCTTCAGTACATACCTTCACTCATGCTTGGTGGCGGTGAATCATCCTCTGATGAGTCCCGGTAGCGGCTGCCTGAGCCTCGCCGACCGTCCCGTTGCCCACTTTTCCGATGTTCCCCTGAACCACGACGCTCCCTTTCGTCACAGTCCCAGGTTCGGTCTTTGTCACGTCGCTGCCGCTTCTTTGCAGCTGTGGATTTGAGACATCAAGAAATTTAACCCTCGACCATAAAATTGACCAAGAACAGCTGTAGATTCAGAGCAGCAGTATATGCAAAATGACAACTTAAATGATCCAACTTAAATTAAGAAATTAACTTACACTCTCCGTTTGCATCGTATTCATCATCTGAGCTGACCTCAGCGTACTTGGGTTTCTCATTTACAGTGCTTCGTTTCCTCTTGTTCATCTTCACCCGCTCACACAGCGGCATGGTCGACTCGATCTCTGCCAGCAGCTCTGGAGGCAGCTCCTTCAGAACCGCAGGGTCCATGCCACCTGAACATTTGACATCAACATTTCTGTTACCAACAGCAATGTTTTTTAAATGCATGGAAAAAACAATAAAACAATTGGTGGGAAACCAAGTTAGTATAATAAACAAGGAAGAACTCTTTGGTTCTAATGCTTCTTTTTTATCTTACTTTTTCCAGACTTCGAGAGTCTGTTCTTTCCAGATTTGCTGTGTCGGATGATCCTCTGAATCTGGTCAACAGAGAGCTTCTTTACAAGCACTACAGGCTTTGGCCTCTTCTCAAAGTCCTGCACCAAACCCAGCCTCTCCAATTTAACCTTGGGCTGGCCCCACATTTGACTTTCAGTTGATCCACTGCTGTCCTTATCACGTTTGATCTGAAAAAAAGGAAAGACCATATTGAAGGTGTAAGGAAAGCCTGCTTGAAATATGTTTGAAGTTCAAATTTAAAAACATCTACATAAAAAATCTTTAGACGGAAAACATGAGCTTTGTTCACAGGAAAGCGAAATCAAGTTAGATAAAAATGTAAACAATGGACCAAACTGATTAAAATGAGATTAGTGATTTTGTTAGTATCCAGTATAATTATGAAAACGACTCAAAGAGATACTCCACTGTTATTTTTTTTTTTAAATGTAGGTGTAATTTTTTAATACATGTGTTCTGTAAACACTGTAGTGCTTAGGTGTAAACTCCCTCAGCCACTTACGGAAACTATGAGGGAAAGGACAGGTGGGAGTTCAAATCATCACTCGAGGTTAGGGTAAAGGTAACAGCTAAACAATAAATACATCACAAAATGACAATCTGTTTTACTAAAGAAAGCCAATAAACTTGCTGCCAGATCTAAGATCTGATAAAAAAAATTTGCAAAATATAAATTTAACAATCTCAATCCCAGCAGAAGGAAGTCAAACGTCTGTAGTAAATGCCTTATAATTTCCACATCACAATATCTTACAGTTAACCAACAAAACACAGATTATTACATAATTCAGAACTTGGATCATAGACATCGTCCTATCCTTTCCATCTTCAAGATGCTGCACAGCTGAATTTGTCCAGCCAGGCAGTTTAAGCTTTCCCATAACAAAACATCAGATTTATATAAAATTTCAGACTTTCATCGACCGTTGACAGAATGGCTGTGAAGTGGATGATTAACTATCTTGATTTAATCATTTAACAACTTGTATTACAGACTTTTTGCTTTAGATCTTCATATAGCTTTACAGACAGCAGTTATTTGTGAAGCAACTGCTCATGTAAAGAAATATCTCTACAGACTTTATCATAGTAGTGGCATAGCTCTCTAACAGCATACAGGTGGGGGCTGCACCTCTTCACACTGCATTGACTGTTAAAATTATTTAGGAAGGATTAAAAGGATTTTATTTTTCAAGAAATGCTGATCTCAGTCTGTGCCTTTGAGCTGCATGATGATGACATTAAGAGATTTTGGAGACACATACCCAGATTTATCATACAGTGGGGGAAATAAGTATTTGATCCCCTGCTGATACTAATATACTTTTTCACTTGATAAAATGCACAACAATTTATAACTTTTATACTGTGTGTTTTTATGCATTTTCAACTGATATTCTGTCTATACTTATAACCAGTAAACAACCATAAAAATTAGAGTGTGTTAATTTCCCAGGGCAGTGGGCAAACTTACAAATTCAGCAGGGGATCAAATACTAATTTCCCCCACTGTATATGTAAAAGCAGTGGAGCATTTCTTTGAGGACTTTGCTTTTGTTTACACAGGACCAAAATGCTATAAAATAATTACAATTTCTTCTACTTTTATAGATGGTTAGGAGTTAGTTAATGTGTTAACTGAATTTTAAAACCCGTCCCAGGAATAAACAAAAGGCTCACAAATGAAAACCAAAGACAAAAACAAAAGTGAGCAGTGGTGTGGTTTGATTTGTGAGGTTGCAGGCAGTGACAGTTGAATGATTGGTAGGTGGGAGAGATTTGTTTCGGGTCGGCCCAGATCACCTTAGGGATCTGGAAGTTCTTCAATGCGCCACTATGGCCTCCCAGGAGATGAGCAGGGAAAGACTCTGGAAGTTTAGGGCCAGAAGCAGAGGAGGCTGGTTTGGAACCATCTTGCCTACTGCCACTCCGACCAGGCTCTCCGCTCGACGAAGACTGGAAGCCAGACCTATCTCGATCACTCCGACAGCGAGAGTCAGGGGAGCGCCTGTCTCGACCACCGGTCTCGCTCCGATGCCTCCTATCTCTATCAGATTCCCTGTCCCTGTCTCGTCCATGTTCCCCTCGGTTTGACGACTTTGGCATGTCTCCCCTTCTGTCTGAGGACTTCTCATCGTGCCGATGCTTCGATGACTCTCGACCCTCTCTCCTGCTGTCATGTTTATCAACCCTGTTTTTAATGACTTCCGGCCGGCCGTCAGGTTTTAACCGCAAAGCAGTGTCAGAACCCTCCACTGCCGCTGGCCCACTAGCTGGTTCTTCAGGCCAGCGTTGAGCCTCAAGGGCAGGAATAGGGGCAGCCAGACAGGGGTCGAGCTGGCCATCAGCTCGGCCTGCCTGCTGGAGGTCGATGCTCACCATTAGGGGCGGGCGACTGGCACCATTCCCAGCTGCAGTGGCCTCTTGCGGGGTCAGTTTGCCAGCATTGCCCCCTCCTGTTGATCCACTGCCTGGGGCTCCTGTGGGGCCACCTGGTCCCCCTGCACCTGGCTCCAGGGGAAAGGAGTCCTGTTTCCTTTTCTTCAGGGGCTTATCTATGAACAGAGATCAAATCATTACTCTCATGAACCCCGAGTCTTGCAACTAACCCCATGGTTATAACTGGTCATATACTACACACCTTTATCTTGAACCTCTTTGGAGCACTTCTCACTAGCCGTCTCTCGTTCTATCCTTTCAATTTCAGCAAGAGCATCCAGCTCCGCCTCATCATAAGGAGAACTGGGAGGCTGGAGACCACTGGCACCCCCTGCTTGCTGGGAGAGCTGCTGCTGATGCCGGACTCCAAGATTTTGCTGGAGAACAGGCACCTGCTGAAAGCCCAGTTCTGCCTCCATGTTGTCAGAGTTCTGGTCCATGCCTGGAACAACCTCACCTGAGAAATGAACAGAAATCACATTTAAGAAGTTGCATTAAAAGGATTTTTTTCCGTACTCTCAATGCTCTGGAAGCCGATTTGTGAACGAGCGTGCAGCATACCTTAACAGGTAAATGATCAGGGGAAGAGTTACGGGTTAAGAAGCAGCATCATAAAGTAATAGTGATCAACATTTGAAATCTTTACTAACCTGGGGTATCAGACTCATTTGACTTCACCCTGGACAACTTGAGGGTGAGTTTTGTAGAGTCCTTGTTAGGAGAGCTTACGATGTCGTACATATCTTTCTCCTCTTTCACCGCGGGGGTTTTCTTTCTTTGCTGTAGCTGCTGTTTCTGGTCACCTCCTCCCTCCCTGGGTGAGGGCGCGTAGGGAGGAGGCGACTGCAGAATCAGCGGAGGACGAGAACCCGCTGTGAAAAAGCAAAACCAAACATAGAAGACAGTTATCCTTTGAGACTATGTAAAAAGACAGATGACATGATAAATGCTGACAGTTCTGTTATTGTGGCAAGACAGCAACTAAGACCTGGAAGCAAATCACTACGGCCTTTCATTAAGTTTCCAGGCATCATAGTATAAAACTGTTTTGTAGCTGCAAGTTTTGAATTTTGAGTATTAAAGAGTCCACAACGGCTTTTTGGCTAAATGAAAAAATGTATCAGTGAGCGGTGTGCACTTCAGTCCATTCTGGTTTTTAGTGTCCTTACGTTTGGGCGTTCCTTCGCTTCCTGCTGGGGAGCAACCAGAGTGTGGAGACCTCAAAGGGAAAGAAGGGTTCCTCATGGTGGAGTCACCTTCCTGAACGACACAAAAGAAAACTCAAATGTAAGCCTCAAGGAAACCCTTCACTGGTCATGTAACCTCTCCAGCAAAGTTTTAAAAGAAATCTGTCACCAAAAAACTTCTGTTAACAGAGAGCAACAACTCCTGTGTGTTTGTCTCACCGTGTTCACCTAACTATTCAACACACAACGATTTAACACCTTCAGCTTTGTCTTTGGCTTCACCCTTGGGGGAAAATATGACATTCAATCCTAAAGCCTGTGCCACTTTAAAATTACCAATAAAATACCCAGAGAGACTTTATGTCACAAATTCTTTGGCAGAAATTAAACACTCACATATTCAACCACACACATACTGAATGTGGTTCAACAGGTTTCTGTACCTGATGAGTTAACATTACATAACCAACCATAAGAGCATGGATTTTTTTTCTTTAGCCTTCGGCATTTTGAAAAATCTTGCAACTGAATTCCTTCTAAACTTGGCTGTGAGGACTATTCCACAAAAAAATAATGTCTTTTTATGTTTTTTTAGTATCTGAATTCTCACCGACAGGTTCAGTTTGCTACCTGAGCATTAGTAGCTCAGTGGGAACATTATCCATCATAATTTCAAACACATAACAAAAAGAAATTTCACCTGTTTTTAAGTTATTCATCTTGAATCTGTTGTACATTTATAGCAGTTTTCTTGTAAGAAAAAAATAACCTTGATGTTCAATCCTACCTCATTACTCAGTCGGTGAACAATGTTCAGGTAGTCCTCAGTGCCGTGTCTTTCAGGATGGTGGTTTGCAGTGTTTGCCATCTGTCCCGATACTTTGCCCTCGTGGATATTTCTAATGCCACCTGGGACCATGGGACTGGCCACAGACACTGTCAGATCAAAGAAGAAAAGGGATGTTTTTTTAATAAGTGTGATGAATTCTGCAAACTATCTTTCCATAGTTGGACCACTGACTGACTATTCCATTTTTATATTTCCAAACAGAGAGAAACTCTTATTGGTAATCTGATTGACGTGTGTACTCCACAGCTTATTTCAGCCTCTTAATTGCCTTCATATCAAAAGTTTCAGATGCATTCTTTTAACACTCCTGCTATTTTATTTTCAACAGACAAGACACCAGTGTCTGTGCCACTGTTGGTACACTGTCAGTCTGTAATACATGCATGCACCAATTATAGCCCAGTCAATCATGACATAAATAACAACATGTTCGCTCATAAATTGGAGATCTGTCCAGAATTGGTAATAACAAAGTAAAACCAGCACATACTGGACAAGAGATTGTAGGGAATTATTATTTGAAAAATTGTGAGAGGAATCAGAAATTCTATTAAAGCGCCAAAAGTCTGAGAAATTTTGGTTTAACTGATCTGTTAGCTGATGCTTCTTCAGAAAAAAGAAATTCTGACAAAACACTGCATGGTTGAGATAAGGCTGTTCCATACTTTTTAAGACGTTTCAGCTGTGAACTGGGACTGCATAATTAAAGCAGCAGAGAGGGCGCCCTTAAATCAGGGCATTAACATTTTAAACCAATTACATTTAATCAGAGGAGCCTTCTTTTACAGTTGCTATAAATTCATGAACCGACTGTGAATATTCCAGACAAACCCTTTAAATCATAAATTCATTCATTCATTTTCTAACTAATATCTTGTTCAGGGTCACAGGGGTTCCCCAGCTGTTTTTGGGCGAGAGGCGGGCTACACCCTGAATTGGTCTCCATTCAGTCACAGGGTTGACACAGAGAGACGGACAACCTGTCACACACACACTCACGTCTATGGGCAATATAGAATCACCAATTAACCGAGTGAGTATGTTCTCAAACTGTGGGAGGAAGCTGGAGTACCCGAAGGGAACCCATCGGGATTCAAACTGGTGACCACCTTGGGGCTGCACAGTGGCGCAACAGTTAGCGCTGCTGCCTCAGTAAAAAGGTCAGCTTTACATCATGTAAACAAATAATCTTATAGTTTCAGACATATTTATGATTACTTTGATTTTAACTGCCAAATCTGAAACAAACACCTTTCAGTTCATAAAAACTATGGAGAAAAAAATCATAAACAACCAAACACAAACTTTATCAGTGAAAAGTTCACTTCAGTGACACTGTGACTGGTTGTGTCTGACCAACTTGATAATAACAACAACAAAATCGAATTATTCATATTACAACATGGTGTTCAGGTAGCTGTTATTTGCTCCTCTGTTTTAAAGAATTAAACTAGTCTGACTTTTAGATTAAATTTATGAACTAGTACATCCATCTTCTTTATGTTCAACTCAAACATTCCGTACATCCCTCTTTAAACACATGGACCAAAACAGAGGAAAAATGCTGCTGGTAGTTGTAGAGAAAATGTAAGACAACTAATGAAAGAGGAAATACTAGTTCACATGGTAACAAGAATAAAGTTAAGTGCATTTAACTACAGTTGCTCATCACATTCCACCGAAAGCCCAAGCATCTTCCTCATTCCACTGCATTTCTTTTGAATTAACACAATCAACTATCTGAACCAGAAGCAAAACACTGTTGATGATCCTTATCCATGACATTCTCTGTACTTGCAACACAGCAAGACAGTTAGAATTCCATTTAAGGCAACAGAAAAAAAAAACTATCAAATCCTCCAACTATCAAGACCACCAACCAAGTCTCATGTGATTGTGCCAGATGAACAACAGCTTTTGCAGCTTCCAAAAACCCATCCCAGAGTCACAGAAAACATCGACTGCTAACTTTTTCACCTATCCTGACAAGATAATTGCTTGAAAATCAGTTTAATACAGAAACAAGACTAAATACATCTGATAGGTGTGAGTGAATCAAATATGTCATGTACAACAGACACCTGTCCAAGCTAGTAAACACAGATCCTAACAAAGTTGTTGTCCTGTTATGCAAACAAATGAGCCTCCAGCACACACTCACCTTGCTGTATCTGTTGGTGTTGGTTATAACTGGGTGGTTGTTGGTGGGGATACTGCTGTATAAAACCAGGGGCAGGGCTCTGTGGAGTGTAGGGACTCGGTACCGGGCTGTTCTGACCAATATACCGAGTACTTGAACCAGTCTGAGGCGACACGAACCGGCTGTACATGGTGAGGAGGAGAGAGCAGAAAACAAGAAAGTTGGAAAAAGTCACACTATGCCATTAAATTATACCGTGATATAAAATATAGTAATGCAACTAGGATATATTGATCAAAACCACTAGATACTTTGTAAACAACAAACACAGGACGACAGTTTCAGTATTATGACAAATACAAGTAAGTTTATTTCCCCAGCAGGGCTCACCTCTGTGGATTGGGAGAAATAGCAGCCGGCTGGAAGTTTGCTGGCTGGGCAGGGCTATGCATGGAATTTTGGGTGATTTTGTACGGTGGTACCATTGGTTGCTGCTGCATAACATCTGTTATTTGATAAAACAGATACAAATACAGCGTAACTGTTAATGAATATTCATACAAAAGTGTTTTGTTTTTGTTTTTTTGTGGGACTGCATGCTTTCAGATTATTATCAGCATCAGATATGCATCTCCGTACTTTTCTCCCTGAAGATGCCAGGGTTCCTGGCCAGCATGGTCTGCAGCAGCAGTGGTGCGTCTCCCTCTGGTTCATCGCTGCCCAGGTTGTCCTTCAGCTCTCTGGGGAGACGGACACAATGAACAATTTCATTCACATTGTGTAACAGTCAGAGAAAGAAAAGCAAGCACCACAGATAGTAACAAGTGGAAAAAACAAAACGTGTATGTATGAACACATGCATATGAAAACTTCACTAAGTTAGTTGTTGACCCTGTGTAGTCTTCAATGTCTATATGCAATCAAAAGTTAGGCTCTATATGAATTAATATAAAAAAAATGAGTTAACAGAAACATGTCTTTTGTTGTTTCTAATTTTACTCTCATTTTCAACAGCAAGCTTCTAACCAACCTTCACCAAGCGCTAACACTGCCAGCGCTAAATGCTATTTCAAACTTTCAGGCACTACATGTCTTACTTCTAATTTTATTTCACACTTACATGTGTTCTGTGGACACCTGGTTGAGGCCATGGGCTAGCTGGGAGGCCAGATTCTCATCCCTACAGCCCAGCAAGCAGGTAACTTCCTCTGCAATCCTTCCATTGTATAGGAGGCTTTTAGTGGTGGTGGCCGGGAGAGGGGAAGGGAGGGGCAGCTGGTTCAACACTGAGAGGAGAAAACAGACATGACATATGAGGAGGTATCGCAATAAAGACCACTAACAAAGATAGAGGGGGTAAAAACAGAACATAGAGAAGCCACAAATAATTTACAAATTTACATCTGTTCAGACGGAACATATTCGCTAGGCTATTACAAAAACATATTGAAACACAACAGAGTGTCACTCACAGTCTGTAAGGCTAGCTATCCCAGCAAGAGTGGTAATGGGAACATGAGGCATATCCCCATTCATGCTGAAGGTGAGGGGGAGTGTGTCAATACACAGGTAGATCAGGGGGTCGATGGACGACACCCGTCCTCACATCTCCTGACGCCTATGACAGAAGGTTATGAAGAGAGGAAAAAAGCATGGAAGATGGAGGGAAAGGGTTTGTTGGAGAAGAGATGGCACAGATTTGGAAAAAAGGGAGTAGAGGGAGGAGAGAAAGTATTAACTTCTAATGGAGATAAAACATAAAATACATTGTCAATAACTATCAGCAGTCGTGCCATAGTATTTTGAAAGAGAAACTATACCTGCTGCATTAATTAGACACAACTCCTGACTCTTTTTGATTTTGACAATCTAAATAAACAACCATGTTTTTTTCTGTATGCTTGTACAGGAACCTTTTTTACATGTTTCCACTACATTATTTATGATGATAATAACTGAAATCACCATTTAATCATGCTGTTTGTCACAGATGACACTTGATGCAACTATCTGTGAATGTTTGGGATTTTTTTTTTACACCTTGATAAAAAGGTCTACCTCCACCGTGTTGGTCGGTGCTTTTCAAAATCATTTAAGGTCACAATAAATTATTTGACTTCTTCAGTAGCAAAAATGCAACACACAGAAACAAATGAAGAAAAAATCTGCGCTTTCCCCACATGGACAATGTAACGTAAAAGATTTGTAAACACAACAATCAGTATTAACACTTCTGCTTTAAATAAGAGCTTGGCTTATTAGAGCTGGAAGAAAGAATGGGGCTTTGTTGGAAAAGGGCGAGCAACTGTAACAATATTGTGTATTTTTTTGCTCAAGTATCAATATAGAAATGATAAGAATATCACAACAGTACCACACTCTAATGAATGAACCTTGACATTTAAATTGATCCTGATAATAGAGAATATACCTCAAATTGTATAAGTACACACATTCCTCTACGATTCATGCCTCTCCTTTACTTATTAAATGCACCTAAGTTAACCAGTGCACTGACAGTAAAAGGAGTTAAGTGATGTACATGTTTTTGTCACTTCTTTCAGCACATTTAATTTTCCATAATTTGTTTAAAAGCATAGAGCTCTAAGGTTACAATTTATTTTGAAATGCAGTGCAAAGTAAGGCCCTTTGTAACACTTAATTTGTGATAAATCCCTTTGCTTGTTAAGGGTCTTTGACCTCTTCAGCAAGACTGTGCAGACGGTCAAAAAAATTAGAGTGAAATCCTGCAGCAATTTTCAGAATATCTCACTGTGGCGCACACTTCATGGGTAAGCTTAATAGCAATAACAAGCCAAAGAGTCCAATGCAGAACGCTTATCCACATTACTCCCAATCAGACTAAATTTTAATGACTGTGTTAAATTATTATTGACTTTAAAATTAGGACAAACATAAAGTTGCAACAAACAACCACAAAGATAATTGACTCAAACCTTTTTGAAGAACTCTGTGCAGTCTCGGGTGGACTAACTGACATTTCAGATAAAAAGTCCTGCACCTTATATCTGTTGAAAGAGAACACAGCTTTGTATCAGACTTTAGACATACATTCATTTTTTTTCTCTTCCTTACGGATTAAACAAAATAACTGAACTAAACTGATCACATCAAATAGCAAAATAAAGCCATAAGAGCAAATCAATTCAGAACTTCGTGCAATAACTGATTCATTATGGTATGCCATCCTCAAACCACAAATGCAAAAGGATGAAACACTGGCGACTGAATGTAAAATGTTCTTATCAATCCCCAAGGAAATGCAACACTTATTCTGCAACTTCTCCAAAGGTACTGATACCACGCGAATATGAAAACACAATGTCGCAACCGGACCCGAGTGCACAGCCAATCATCGAGGTCAAACGGTAAATGCGAACAGCAGATTCCGGACTGTCACGAATGATCAACAGATGAATATTGTAAACACTGTATTGGTTAACCCTAACGTTAGCATTTTCGGTCTGTGTGCTCTTCTTCAGCACGCAGGGGCTTGGCTGACAGCTGTGAGACTGACAGGCAGGAGGCAGCACAAAGGAACAGATGCACTGTGATGGTGGCGGCTGTAGTGGGGGGCTGCATCCTCCAGTGGCCAACAGCCACCTTAGGCATTCTGCGAAAGTGGCAAACTGCACCACCTAAACTACATTTGATGTGCTTGAGAAGACAAAAATCTACAGTTCTTGCAAGAATCGTGAATGTGCATAACAAACTCCAGACGTAAAGTAATAACAAACGATGAAACAGCCTGAACTCGGTCAGACGTCAGTCAAAACAATTCAACACGGGTCGGCAACCAAGACTAACATTATTGCTAACAAATTAAGCAAGAGGTTACCATAAAAAAAACGCGAATCAAACGGAAATCAAGAACTTGCTGGGTTTTACTCTTCTTGGTGTCTGTTTGAATGTTTACCATACTTCACTGAATAACCAGCTGCAGCCCGCTACTTGCGAAAAAACCAACAAGATATACAGTTCAGGAGTTGATGTTGCAAACCCACCGAGAAGCTAAAGCTGGCACCAAATATAGCAAATAAAACCACAAACACGACCTACCTAACGCTCGTTGACAGTAATAATCATTTTTTAATCGCTAGCTGGTTATGCTAACTAGCTTTGACTGTTGTTGGTTAGCCTTCTCGTTCAAATAAGAGGACGGTGATTCAAATAGTACAAGGAAGCCCTGATCCGAGGTTAATAAATGTTGGTGAAATTGCTTTGAGTTCAAGAAAAAGCGTTGGGTTAGTCACTGTGGATGTGAAGGCAAAGGCACAGATTCTAATTCCGTGGCAACGGCCCAATCCTCGAGCTCGACAAATGACATCCAGTTGAGGCCGTGCGCCTTGGTGGAGCAAAAACACACCTAGCTAGCCTGGCTTGCTAGTTCGCTAGCTTCCGTTACCTCCCGGTCAACGATTAACGACGCCGGAGGAGGTCTCACTATAAAAAATGTTTTATGGTACTGTTAAAAATCACCATTTCAAAAGTTTGATTTGTGAAGAAAGATATGTGATTGTATTTACCTTCGGATGTTGCGCTCAAGGGAGGGGAATGTTTTAGCTTGGGTTTGTGTCCGTATCTCTAGCTCCCCCTTTCTTCTCTCTCGCAGCTCCTCCAGAAGGAACTCGACTGGCTTGCCAGCTAGCTGCAGAGCTAGCCTGCTAGCTATCAACAATAATCCGGGTCGGACTGATTCGTTCTTCTTCCGTCACACAAGGGTGAATGTTTCAGCGTACATTCATGGGGAAACATTCGTTCTTCGGAGTTTCAGTCGGTCTGCGCCGACATAAACAACGCCTGCAGCCAATTTCGACAGTAAATGAGAAATATGACGATTGTTGCGATCATCAAGAGGCTCTCCTCTCGTAGAACAAAATGCCGACCGGAAGTTCTGCCGTCTGACTGACCAAAGATCTCAGGAGTGACTCCCTCCATCGGCGCCAAACAAAATGCCATGCAACGTTTCGCACTGAGGCCACCAAGGGGCGCCGCAGGACAACTCTACTATTTCTGGTCCTTAGGTTTACAACCCCTATTCCAATTAAGTTGGGACGTTGTGTAAAACGTGAATAAAAAAGCAGTACAGTGATTTGCGAACCCTTTTTAACCTAGATATTCAATTTAATAGTCCACCAAGACACAATATTTATTGTTCAAACTGACAAACTTTATAGTTTTGTTTTGTTTTTTGCAAATATTCACTCATTTGTAATTTGAAGCCCACAACACATTCTAAAAAAGTTGGGACAGCGGCCACGAAAGGCTAGGAAATTTGCTAAAATAAATAAATAAATAAATAAATAAATAAATAAATAAATAAATAAATAAATAAATAAATGAATAAATAAAAACACCTCTTTGGGACATTCCACAGGTGGACAGGATGACTGGAAACAGGTGTGTCATGATTGGGTGTAAAAGGAGCATCCCCAAAAGGCCCAGTTGTTCACAAGCAAGGATGGGGCGAGATTCACCTCTTTGTGAACAACTGCATCAGCAAATAGTACAACAGTTTAAGAACAATGCTTCTCTAGAATAATTGTGAGGAATTTATGAATTTCATCATCTAAGTCAATAATGTCATCAAAAGGTCTGGAGAAATTTCTGCATGTAAGCAGCAAGGCCAAAAACCAGCATTGAATGCCCGTGACCTTTGATCCCCCAGACGGCACTGCATTAAAAACCAACATCATTGCATAAAGGAAGTTACCACATGGACTCAGGAACAGTTCAGAAAACCATTGTCAATTAACACTGTTTGTCACTGCATCTACAAGTGCAAGTTACAACTACCATGCAACAGCCAAAGCTAAAGCTTCTCTAAACCCGAGCTCTTCTGAGATGGACTGATACAAAGTGGAAAAGTGTGCTATGGTCTGATGAGTCCACATTTCAAATTGCTTTTGGAAATCATGAACGTCATGTCCTCTGGGCCAAAGAGGAAAAGGAAAATCAGGATTGTTATCAGTGCAAAATTGAAAGCCAGCATCTGTGATGGTTTGGGGTGTGTTAGTGCCCATGGCATAGATAAGTTGTATATCTGTGAAGGCTCCATTAATGCGGAAAGGTACATACAGGTTTTGGAGAATCATTGGCTGCCATCCAAGCGACGTCTTTTTCAGGGACGCTTGTTTATTTATTTGTTAAAAGAAAAAAAGAGAAACACTCATAACAAGTGCATGTGACAAAATTTGCAAAAATGCAGTAGGTGCTACTTAGACAACAAAAGTTGCAAAAAATGATTAATGGGAGCTTCAAATATTTTATAAAGACTTGATTCAGGATTGGCCTTACAGATGTTCTTGTAAAAAAATCAATTAATACTCCACAGCTGATTTCATTTTTTTTATTGAAAATAGCCATGCAAGATAAAACTACAACTTTCCAGTCATGTGTGTTTGTGTGTGTTTGTGTGTTTGTGTTTGTGTATGCGTGTGGTCATGTGAACTTAAGTGAGAAACAATCAGATGCAGAGACAGATATTGTAAACAGAAGAACTATTCATCCTCAAGTGTTTAACATTTGGTCATTGTAATCAGCCAGTTTTGCATCTTGTAAAAGAAACTAGAGAGATTGTTAGTTAAGCCTTTAGGTTTAAAAGCAGCAAGGTTGCAACATGTTTACAATCCTCAAGTAACCCTTTACAATTTAAATCTACAATTAATGTACACACATATCTACATTTCTTGATACAAATACAGTATATTCAGATGAATCATCTATACAAAGCAACTTCTATCTAAATGTTACATTTGTTATTTATACTGAATCAGTTCAATTGCTAAACATCACCTAAATTTCAAACTAGCAATGAGAAAAAGGGGGATTGAGCAACTTTTCAACATGCATCAATAGTAGATCAAATGAAAAAGTGTTATTTTCTGTTATCAAAAACAGTTAAATTTAGAGTAGATAAAATTTGCCTATTGTCTAGCAAATCTTTGAAAATCATGTATATCAAACTAGCTTTCTACTGTTTCATTATCAAAACACCTCCTCATTGTAAATGCTACAAACATGTTTTTTTCCATACCATTGCAAAAAAAAAAAAAAAAAAAAAAAAAAAGCCTGTGTGAAAAAATTGGCTGAAAAATAATCCTTCCACTTTTAAAAAATATCTCCTCACTCACCATCACTAAACAAAGCTGTTATTTTGCAGTTGTGTGTTTTATTAGCAATTTTTATGTTGATTTTAATATTAATTTTATATAGTTTTAATAATATTTACGACAGAAATTTAGAGAATACATTTGGTGGTCTTGTTTTGGTTGAAACATAATCACTTGAAATGTTTAGCTATATTTGAGTTGCAGGAGAGCTAAATATTTTTGGTCTGCCAGTCTCAATGATTGTTTAACTGATTTAAGAAAAAGAGAAAAAGTTACTTCCAAAACAATGGCTGTCAGGCCATCAATGGTACTGCTTTCTTCATTACAGCAACAGGGAAAAAGCTATATGACACATGATCAGGACATAATTCATTTAGCCTGCACATAATATCAGAGAAATTAAAGCCACTGGTGTCTACACAGAAATGGTTAAAATCACTGCCCTTTTTCTCCCACAAAGGTTTGCCTGGTCAACACATCTTACATGTTGTTCTTGCAGATTTAGACAACCACTTCTCTTCACATTTCCCCCAAGTAAATCCACTCTAACAACACAAAAGAAGCCACCTTAAAGCCAGAAAAGCCTATTTAAGTATTGGCTACAATCTGCTGTGCTGTTAATCTAGCAGCACTACTGGCCTCAAGTGGTTGAGATCAGTCAACACAGCTCTGAATGAAGGTTAATATAGCCTACAGGCCACAGATGACCAGGCTCTAAAGTAGTTAATTCTTAAACAGCTGCCGCCCTTGGCAGATACAAATGCTACTGTCTTACAGTACAAACCCTTAAAAACAAAACAAAAAAAAACAATGCAACATCAAACCATTTCAAGTCTGCAGTAGGTCTGGTAAGTCCATGCCAGACCTCACGTGAGTGGAATTCATCTTGGCTGAAATATTTTCTAGCTGTAAATCAATTTAATTTGGAAGGTAGTTCAGCAGAGTTCAGTGGTATTCCCAGAATGTGTTCAGCCTGGGCCCTACATCTTGGTCTCACTGGCTACAGGCCTCTCGTTCTCATGTTCATTCTCCTGGTGGATAAGCTGGTACGGCTTCTTTTCTGCCTCCTCCACCACTGAGTTCCAAGCCTCTGGGTCCTTTTTCTGCAGCTCATGGCGAGACAGATGTTCCACTATACCTGCACCAATTGAGTCTCCCAGGACGTTAGTGGTGGTGCGCAATCGGTCCCTTAAGAAAGACAAAGAAAAGAAGAGGACAAAGGGGGATGAGACAAGGAAAAATAAGATAATACCAGAGATGATGAGAAGATTAAAGATAGATTGGAATGTACAGTATTTTGGAGCAATCAGGATTCTTTTTGCTAAGGTCGTCTTGTTGCTTTAATTATTGCTGCTCTAAGTAGTTCCCCATTCAAGCTCCTGTTAGGAGCTTCAAGCTGGTTATGAAACAGTTTGAAATAAATATCAATGCTGATTATAAACCACATAAGCAACCAAGAAAAGAGAATGAAAAACTACAAGCAGGACAAAACAAAAGACCTAAAGAAGCGACAAGTAAAAAGACAGCAAGACAAACTCAAATAAAATTAAACCAAGTAGTGGAAAGGAGACAACAGGGCAAAAAAAGTCAATAAAAGAAAGAAAGTTCTTTTCTGGTATCAGTTACATGAATGAAAGATTTTGGAAATAAAACCTACAAGGAGTCAGTTGTTAATATGTGCAAAACCAAAACTAAAGTAGAAGAAGTAAAGACTGAGTTGTTCCTGCTCCAGGCAATCTTTAACCCACATGAAACAAGCCAGAAGGAGGAAGTAGAGCTTTGCACTGGGATTGGATGGTGACTGAATAAAAACCAGATGGATGGAGGGTCCTGGAATGTGAGAGGAACGTCTTTGGAAGCTGCGATTTGATCCTTTAACCCTCTAAAATCCCACTCAGCCTGGGTTTCTCACAACAAACCTCATTTCCTTGGAAAACTGTATTTTTTATAGAGTCAAATGAGTAGTTCTCTAGTATTTCACAAAATCATACTTACAGGAACCAATCAACAGCAATGATGAGTGTGATGTCATCAGTGGGCAAGCCTACAGAAGTTAGCACTATCACCATAGTGACCAGTCCAGCCTGAGGGATTCCAGCTGCTCCAATACTGGCTGCTGTAGCTGTTATACTGATAGAGAAAAGTTTCAAAAAGAAGGTGGAGAGATGTTTGAATCATCTCCAATTTAAAGAATACAATTCAGCATTGATAGACATATCCCAGGATTGACCTCTTTGGTAACAGTACAAACAAGGGTCATAAATTCAGTCCTTTGGCTGAAAAACTATGCCGAATCAAACAGCATGACTGGTGGTTAGAAAGCCATTCAAGAAGTTGCAACATGGTTTGAGGATTTGGACATGCTTCAACTGGGTTAGAAAGTATTTCTTTTCTATAATCAAAGACAAATGTTGGCTTAATCAAAATCTTTTCTCTGAGCAGGCACTGAATCAAATCCTGTGGGGATAGATACTGAAAGAGAGAAAAGTCAAACTCTAGGGACTCTGCATGGTATACCTGATGGTGAGAATCTGTCCAAAGTTAAGGTCATAGTCATTGACCTGAGCGATAAAGATGGCTGCCAGGGCTTCATACAGAGCTGTGCCGTCCATGTTTATGGTGGCGCCAACAGGAAGCACAAAGCGGGTCACGCGCTTGTCCACATTGTTATTTTCCTCCAGGCATTTAAAGGTGATGGGCAATGTGGCAGAACTGAGGGCAAACGGGAGGGAAAAAATTAAGGTCATAACCTGGAGGTTACAGTTAATTCCTGAGATGTTGGGAATGCTTTAACACAGACCAGTAGTTTCCTTTCAGCAATTAATCATTCCTATCAACATTTATCATCTGCAGAAGTAGGAAATGTTAGTGCAAACCAATCATAAACCTTTATTTCATGCAAGACTTTTAAATTACAAATAAAACAAAGAAATACGTAAGAATCTTTTACGGTCCAGAAAAAAGTTTGATCACAACAAACCTTGAACAAAATATACAGTACTTGGAGCAATCAGGATTCTTTTTGCTAAGGTCATCTTGATGCTTTAATTAATGTTGCTCTAAGTAGTTAACCATTCAAGCTCCTGTTAGGAGCTTCAAGCTGGTTATGAAACAGATTGAAATAAATATTAATGCCTATTACAAACCACATAAGCAACCAAGGCCATGAGTAACAAGACCAGCATTTTCTTTATTCTGTTTGATGCTTAAGTGTAAGGTACTTGTTTGATGAAGTAATTAATAGCTCACTGCTGTAGCAGCTGATCACATTATCCACTTCGAGTGATGCATTTGAATTTCACAATAAAGAAGGATAACATTTTGACAGAAAAAGTTATTCCGATATGTTCAGGAAAAAAACAGAGAAGAGATGAAATCCACTGATTTGTCCACAAGGGGTGCCACAACCTTTGCAAATAGAAATTTTCTTACAGCAGCTTTAATTTAATTTTATGGCATAAAAATGAAGACAAATCACATTTTAACTGTACTATATAATCAATCATATTATTCAGTAAGAACGTATTCTGACAATTTTTGCAACCCAGTCACAAACCTGGATGATGTTCCCAGGGCGGTAATAAGTGCCTGCAGAAGTCCAGCAATAAAAACAAAAGGGTTCTTCCTGGTGATGACGAAATAAAGTGTCGGCAGGACAAAAATAGCATGGATGAGCAAGCCACAGACGACAGTAACTGTGTACATTCCCAGCTGGCCACCCATGGATGTAACGTCGTCCATCTCCACAATCTTTCCCGCAATCAGGAACAGGATACCGATAGGTGCATACCTGAGGATTGAGGAATGTTGTTTTAAATGTTGTCTAAAGATCCAACACCTCTCAAAATATCCATTCTGGTACTTACCACATGATGATGGCTACTAGCCTCATGATGGCTTCATTGAGGCAGTCGAAGAAGTCTTTGAGAGGTTGACCCTGCTCCCTCATGCTGCCAATGATCAGACCAAAGCACATGGAGAACACCACCAGACCCAGAGCGTTCACCCCGTTCACTGTACCTGGCACTGGGATCATCTCCTCCCGCATTATCTCATGGCTACCATTGACAGCGAATATTGTATCATTCACTGTCATAGTAACATGGACTACTCTCTTGGCATACTGCGTCTTGAACTGGATTTTAAAAAAGGGGTTGGATAGTGATTAATATCTTTAAGGGATTAAGACTCTACCAGACTTATATGAAAGGAAAGGGTCCCCAAATGAAAATCTCAGTCACTAGTTCTCAATGAAATGTAGCATTTCAGAACTTGCTACTGCTGTCAAATTGCTGCATAAATATCTAGAGCTTAACATTTCACAACCTCACAAAAATGGAATGAGGAAGTAAAAGTGGCGCTGAAACAAGGCCCTCGGCTAACAATTCAAGCATGTCAGGTAAACGCAAAGGATCTGATCATCAGGTGTTAGATTAAAAAAAGTGTGTAAAAAATAATTAGTCCTGTAAAACCCCTTTGTGCTCTTTATACTTTGAAAATATGAACAAATTACAAAAAATCTGCTATGCTTTGTACGGCAAGCAAATGAAGATTAAGTATGAAGTTTACTGCCACTGAAAGACATCCCTATGTAGCCTATTTTCTCAATATGACAGCAGTGATATAAAATATTAATAAGTAAAATCAATTACACACATTAACTAAGGCAACTTACCTGTTTGGTGCAAGCCTCCACAAGGTTAGGAGGAAACATGTTTCTAAAAAACAACACAAAAGATATTTAGTTTTGTCAGTATTCACAAAATTTGGGGAAATTTTTGTGGACTGCTCTCCTGTACATGCAGATAATTGTTTTTTTTGTTTGATTTGCACAAAAGTGTGCACATATACCTGACAAGGTCAAGGAAGGCATCAGCTGGACTGATCTGCTCTATCTTCTGCTGCTTGGTGAACTCATCCTTCGATCCCTTCCCAGGGTGAATAATGAGCACCATAACGATACCGATGAACACAGCAATGACAGTGGTGGTGGTGTAGTAGATCACCGCCCTCATACCCATTTTACCAGAAGCCCGGCTGTCCAGAGCAGCCATACCTGAAAAAGACAACATATGTGAACCAATGTACATTACTACAGCAGCACCACAGGTGTTGTACTTTTAGAGATTTCAAAACAAGGTTAGCAACATTTTTTTTAACTCCTGTTCAGTGGCATGGATAGAGATTCATTTTGTGGATATTCATCGCACTTCCTGTAGAGGGAGCAGCAGTGCTGTTAGCAGCAAAATGTGGCATCATGTAAACAAGGGGTAACAGCAATCAGTGCTTAGTGAATTGATATTTGTACCCTGTGCATTTCTTAGATAAGACCAAACTGGTCTTTATTAGTGGAATCTAGTGTTAAACAAAATAAAAATCCAAATCTCCCAGTAACACTAAAGTATATTTAAATACTTTGCAGTCATGGATTCAGTCAATTAAATAACTGTGTTTCTGCCCTTGTTGGTGGTTTTTTGTTCATGGAATAAAGAACACTATTATTTCTGACTGAAGTTGCCGCATGACCTCAGAGTTTACACGGATGTGTCACCATCTTGAGTCCCGATGAGTATACTGTTAGCCTGGGAAAAGGCGCTGTAATTACAGCTGGAATACACCTGTCTGGATTATCTGCCCAACTATCTGTGATAACAAAGAGCAGCAAGAAACACAATCTGACTCTGACCTTTACAGGTGGAAAAACAACACCTTCTGTTGAGCACCAAGGGACTCATCCACCATACAGTATGTGGTGACATATTCACACATGTATCATTTATTCTGATGAGGTAAACTCTGTGAAAATGTGCCAGAGAGTTGTTGTTTGATTTTGATAGTCAGCCAAAAACTGGAGCCTTAAGTAGAGGTGTCATCTTGAAATAACTATTTTATTTGACCATGAAACAGTGCCGCATACCCCCGTGTGTGATGTTAGTTTGTTGTGAACACAAGGAGCAGCAGACATGTCAGTTGAAGTAAAACAGGCTGACCTCAACTGAAGACGCGTCATGAAGAAAAATGTGCGAAGACTGGAAAAAGTGCACATGCAAAATTTACTATTTACTATAGAGATACACTCCTCCACCCATAATAGTACTCCTACAAAACAACAAACAAATTTCAGGATTCACAGTTGATGAATGCCATCAGGAACCAGGAGGCTAAACTGTCCAGTACAGCTCTACAGACTTTGTGGGGATGAAGGTGGTAAGGAAATTTACAGCCATTGGAAATAGACAAACTAGATTCAAAGAGGCTGCCTCAATAGACATGACAGCAGTGCTGTATTTTCAAAGTGTCAGCTCCTATTATCGCTCCGTTTCTATTATCTTCATTCAGCGCAGTACAAGGCAAAGCAGGCTTTGTGCACATGGAGATGTATGTGTTCCTTTCATATGTGTGTACATTTATGTGTGTGCATGGGCGTACCCACTGCCCCTGCTTTGGCCCTCTCTGCTCCTCTTGTCTCTACATGCCCAGGACCTAGCCTTTTATCTAATTCTTTTTGATCCCCCCTTCTCTCCCTCAAATTCTTTACCTCCTCTCCATCCTCTCACTACTTGTTTCAAGGCACCCCCAGTCCCCCTCCCCTGACCACTCTTCTCTCCTTCTTCTTTTTCCTGCACACTGATCTTATTGCTGCAATCCTCCTTTCATAGTCCCCCTTATTCCCCCAACCATCCCCAACCATCCAGCCCTCTCGTCCTCCTCCCCCTCCCTCTCTTGCGCTCCTCCTTTTCCTTTTTAGACAGCCCTGGGAAAACTTGTTGACTTAGTCAACTCCACATGCACACAATGATCCCCAGACTGTTGTCCAGGCAACAACAGACGCAGCCTCACCAATTTCATCCTTTGAAAAGAAGCTAGATTGAAGGAGAGCAGGAAGAATGACTTTCTTTCTCATAAGAGGAATGTTCATCAAATACAAAGGCAAAGGTCTTTCTCAAGGGGGGAAAGTTGAAGCTCAGGACATGGCAACTGCAAGAGGTCTGTCCAGAGGGCAATTAGCAACCACAGATAATGGGCAAAGAGTGACTCCATAGTTCTAGAAAGACTTTAAAGGAATCACATCTTTTTAGGGAGAGTTATAAGCCTGTTTCTTTTATTCTTTTTCTGCATGTCGGTCTGTGAAGATCCAGTTTAGAGTGGTCCAATTTTTCTAGCTTCTCAAATGTACTGCTTTGGTGCTTTTCTTTGTTTTGGGTTAAATTACAATGAATGCCTTGTGTTATAGAGTGTTGATTTATTCAGACAAAGAGAGATTTCTCATCTTTAATAGAATAGAATAGAATAGAATAGAATAGAATAGAATAGAATAGAATAGAACAGACCCGGGCAAATCATGGCCCGCGGGCCACACTGGGCCCTTTGGGCACCTCTGTGTGGCCCGTGTGAGGTCAATCATAAATAAGAACATGAAGGAAACCTCAGAAATTCATCCAGATTTCAATGCTTTTGTTCAAGCCCAAGGCAGACCAGATTTTCTCACTGAAAAAGTTAAAATGAAGTGAAAAACATTCAAGTTTGTTTGTTTGTTTGTTAAAAGTTTTCAGTATTTGTGGAGACTTACAAGCTAAACATAAAATGAAACATTAATGCAATGATTGTTTTTGTTTTTATTACTTCTGTTGTAGTGTTTCGCTATTTGACCTGCACCACAATTTCACATATTTACAGAACATCCTCATTCTTCTGGTTATAAGTAGAAGCTGATCAAAATATAAGTATGCATTTACAATGGGAAAAAGTTAATATAAAGCAGAATTAAGTTCACCTTATTGTTGTTGCTGCCCTCAGACACAATTCAGGTTTCTCAGTTGGCCCCTCCTAACAATTAATTGCCCACCCCTGGAACAGAATATACTTAATCAATTAGTTAAGTATATAATATAGTATTCAGGTTAGTTATTCAGGTCCTCAGGATATTGTGATATGCATTTTTATATTTTATATAGGCTCAAAAAAGCAAGCTATTGCATTTGAAAAGAAAAAAATACATAAAATACAAAATGTTGAATCCTTTCAAAAGATACTGCATACACCTTTGCAAACTATTGTCTCCAGATTTATCAAGCTTGATTCAAAACATATTATGCTTGATGCTTATCTTGATCAGGGTAAGCGGTATTGAAAATGAATGAATGAATGAATGAATGAATGAATGAATGAATGAATGAATGAGTGAGTGAGTGAATGAATGAATGAGTGAGTGAATGAATGAATGAGTGAGTGAATGAAGGAATGAATGAATGAATGAATGAATGAATGAATGAATGAGTGAGTGAATGAAGGAATGAATGAATGAATGAATGAATGAATGAATGAATATGCTTGACGTTCATTATGATGACAGATCTCCCAAATTAGGTTTGGTCAAATACATAGTTCTGCCTTTGGTTTTGAGTTTGCAGTTATGTATGTACAGTATGTATCACTCTGAATACCCACAAACAGGCCAGGTGATGTTGTGTGTTGGAAAAAAATTCCCATCAACATTCCCCTGACATATGAGTATAAGAAATAGTCTTGATACCATGGAGAGTTTGTGATATGTTTCAGTTCTGTGGGAGGTGCGAAAAAAAGTTTTTGCATGTTCCGATGAGCCCTGTTTTGTTTCACCTTTTCTTTAGTTGCATTATTTCATTTTCAGATATGGTCCTTCATGCACTGCACAGAGGTATATTCAGTTATAACAGATTATTCTTCAGCTAACTCTAATTTAACATCACAAAGGACTAGTTTGGAGAACTTTGAAATCTTTCTACCAGAGGATAGATCATGCAGAATTTTTCAAGTTATCTCCTATAAAACATACCTTGGTCATCCTATCGATGGTTTTGCTGTTGTAATGCCATGACCTTGTTTTGCCCCTTGATTGCCTCCTCCTCCTACAGTAGACAGAATCTCCCCTTAAACTGACCTCCTCTGTAATCATCTTCCTTTCCCTCTTTACAGCCCACATCCCCTCTCTCTGTCCAGCCCCTCTCTTGGCCCTGTAAAATACTCTGTGGTGGACTCCCTTGTATTAAAATTCCTGAGTACAGTATGGGTTATGTAGCCAGCTAACATCTAGTGGTTGATTCAAAATGTGCTTGTATGACTGAAACATATGCTTAGTAGAAAGAGGATGAGTGGACCCCACACTACCCGCTCTCCTTCTCACACTCTTCTTGAACCAGGATTGTGCAACACTTGATCTTTAACTCACTTTATTTCTTACCACCCATGGCCCCTCTGAACTCTGCTGAAACAACTGATTTAGAATTTAACCTCACACTTCAAGGGTTAATCAAAGTGAATTTCACCTGCATTTCATATGAACACACATTACAGTCTTTGAAGGGTGACAGCCAGTTTGCCTAGGGGCCCTTTTGTTTGCAGAAGGAATTATCTAGAGGCTACACTTGTGTGCCAACATATGTTTGTATCCGTAAAATGTTCATGTATGTAACTGGTAGACTTGTGATTTTGAACAGCAGTCATAGCTTTAGCCAAAATCTGTTTAAGGAGAAAGAAAGTGGTATATGATAACTGGTTGAGTAAAACGTATTTTTAAAAAATGCTTCAGTGTCTGTTTGTGTTGCAGATTTTTAAGGGTTTGTTCGTGACATGATTACTAATCAGTCTAATTTCCATTTTAAAGTTAAAAAGCAATGATGTTATGTAAGAAAGTGTATTTGTGTGTGCACATGTGCATGTTTTGGCACAGCAGTTATTTCAAAGAGCTGTAGTCCTAGAGAGTTTTTCTTGTTGTTGTTTCTGCTGTGACCTCTGGCCTCAGTGTACTCTATTGAAACATCAATAGAGGGCTTACAGAATATTCCAGAGGAGACTGAGAAGGAATATTTGGAGTACAAATGTCTGCACTTAATCAGATTCCAGTGAGTCAAAGTAATCATCAAACTACACTTGTCTGCATTTGTACTCCACAAAGCACCAAGGGAATTTAATAAAACGTGTTTTATTTAAATGTTGTAGTATTTTTCCTTTTCTTAATTATGTCATGTAGGAGTTGAGTTGCATCTAATGTGCTTACATTCCTTCAGGGTGTAACCAGAGCATGTCAACCCAATAGCACATGCTGTGCTCGTGTGTCTGTAGTAACCTGACATGTTAACTGAATTGCTGACAGAGACTTGTGGAGCTAAAAGTCTCCCAGTCATGCATGTTTACATTTTTGGTCACGTGGATTGGAGTGTTTTGTTCTATAAACAGACTGGTAGAATTTGGAGGGTTCCTTGTAGTTGCATGTTTTTTTATTCTTCTTTGGTCAAGTACTGATTCAGAAATGATTTGTATAAAAATAGACTATTTTAAGATGCACAATTAAATTCCTGTGCATTGGTAACAATAACAAGTTAATCAAAACATTGTAATCATTTAAAAGCACTTTAAAGCATTTCTGTCTTCTGAGTGAACAGTGTTAGCCGTTATGTAAAGTGTGTTTAGATCTGATCATTTAGATAAAAACACATTAAGATACACACACATAAGAAAGCAGCTGGTGATGTGTGACGTGCTCACAGAACAGCCCTCTTTGTTGCTTTCCACATGTTGTAGCAGTGGTCATGTGACATGATGTCAGAGGATGCTGGTGTTACGCCCCAGTGCAGCACAAAGCAGGTTATTATCGGACAGCATGTCTGTGTCATCTCCTCAGGAGACTGGCTTCTTGGCCTGTCAGTCACTGGTTAGAGACTGGACATTTGGTCTCAGCATGTTCCGCCTACTCACTTTCTCTCTAACTTTGTTTTTACTTTTGCCAAAGTAACAACTCTTCATCATGAGAGCATTTCATCTCAAATAAAATAACTTTGTCCTTCTGGATTTGTTTACCATATCAACAGTGGCAGAGGAAGTCACCACATCCTGGATCCAAATTAAAGACCTTGCAGTCATTTGTTTGAATATATACTGACATTAAGCTCTGAATCCATGTAAGCTGCAGCAGTGACAAACTCACTGGAACCACAAATAAACCCACAGATTCTGGGTTGGTTATTCAGCTTAGCCACAACAAAGTATCGACTGATTTGGTCATGTTCTACTGAGCTGCAGGCATGGGTGAAGCATGTGATGGAGACCTGTACTGTAAGTTTGAAAACATATCTTTTTCATTCTCTGTGCCCCTCTCTCACTCATGATGTCATTCCAACGCCATCATCCCACAGGCCCAAAACTAACAAACAGCGTCGGCTGAACAAACAGCTGTGGCTCACTCTGCCCTTCGTAAGTTACATTTTGGTGAGTGGAGCCACAAATCAATAACCAGAACCCTCACTGTTATGAAAGTTTAACACAGAAAACACGCTCTATCTGGACAAAGATCAAAACTGTACGGAACAGAGTCTGACGTGTTCCTTATTTTTCAGACAAACTGATGTAACTGAACTTTTGGCAATGACAAATTACATTTTAAGGGAAAAAGAAGCATTAACATATGCCATATTAACATATTTTGTCAGGTTGAAAATCGTATTCAAAATGAGTGAAGAAGGAGTTGTGATGCCATTTTAAGCGAATTTGAATTCAGGGGAAAAAGATGTTCTAGTGTAAGAATTGTGTTGTAGAGATTTTATTTTCTGAGTGTTGTGTGTGTGTTATATGAAGCTGTTTGATATAATTTTGGATCAAAACAATGTCACACAGTCTTGAACTGAGAGATTTTCTGTTTGCTTATTTTAGATATCTGAGGTACATTTGAACTAAAAATAACCAATGACAACTGAGCTGTTCTGATAACAACCATGTGTCAGTGCTGTGAATAAGCCACGGCTGTGTTCAGCATTGTAATTTGCATTTTAAAAGGTAATTACTAAGTTACTATTGTTGGAGTCACATGGATACTATTACAGCTTATTTATCAGTGACTAAATTACACATTTTATCTGTCAAGGTATGGAAATCTGGCCAAAAAAAGAAAGAGAGGAAGCACCAGATTAACTAAATAAAGAAATCAAAGCTTGCACATTTGTTTGGTGATGAATTTGTGGCTGTTTGGCTCTTAAGCAATCTTAAATTCATACCTGTGATAAGGCTAGAAACCAGCAGTGGCAGCACGAGCATCTGCAGCATCCTCATCAGCAGCTCTCCAGGAAAAGAAAAAAACTTCACTTCACGGTATGACATATTGTACGGCCGCAGGGCAAATCCAAGAATTATGCCTGTGAAGACAAACGCAGGTGGAATAAAAACCCATGAATATTTTAAGACATATAAAGCCAATAAATTGAAATCGGTAGTGGGATTTTTTTTCATGTTAATGACAAATGTGGGTTATAAGACTAGTAACAAAAACATTGAAACGATAACACTGATCAGTTTCAATGCTGTAGCTGTATCTTTAAGGCAGATGATAACTTTACATCCCCTCCGAGATGAATAGATGTGTTTCCTCACACTTTCATGAAGAAAGAACAGTGGACTCATGGCTTCTTCAGAATTATGCAGGTAGTAGTGGGGACGTACGGATGACGGTGAAATCGTGTGATAACATGATTTCCCAGCAGGAAATACTTGTATTGTACCATGTTATTCATGGGAAACATTTGTGTTTGTTGTTGTTGTGACTGTAGTTGAGCGCTGTTTCAATTCTTTAGTTACTGAGCTCTGAGTGGTGATTGTTAAAACCTGTGCTCCTTTAAAACCATGCACTGGATTTCTCTTTCTACCTGTTTTTATAGTCTATTTCATCCACAAACACTTTGTCCACTGCAGCTCTAATTCACAGTAAACCCAGGTGGCTGAGCATGCAGCCCCGTGTGAAGAACACCCTGAATTTAACAATCAGTCAGACATGTTTGTCATGGCACAGTGTAATTCTAGCAGGCAGCAGATGTGCAGGAGGTGGGTGGGCCGGGCTCACTTCCTGCAGAGAAGGTCTTAAAGGTTAATGGTGAGATGTCAAAGGTCATCTCAAGGGGTCAGCAAAAAGCCAGTTTGCAAAGTTCATCTGAGTTCCCTTTATTCATTCATCAGAGGGTTTGTTTCAATTCTTCCCTTCTTCCGCCCCACACCAGGGGTTGTTGGGGTGATTCAGAAAGTCTGGTGCCCCCTATTTAACAGGTATGAATTGGATAGGGGGTAGGGGGTAGAGCACCACAATTGAGAGGAAGGAACAAAGTCTCTTTCAGTAAAGTTTTAGAGTGCAGCGCCTAAACAATGTGTAAGGTGGGAAAATCTATCAACACATTCATCCTTACCGATGATGACAGCAGCTACAGTGAAGATCACAAAGGCATTTCTGATGAAGAATCCTTTCACGTCATCCTTAGTGATGCTCTCCACTCTCTTCTTGGCCAGGAGTGATCTGGACTGGATCCCGGCTCGGATCTGTTGGAGACCACCCTGGCTCCTCTGTGGGTTCTCCCCATTGCTCTGAGTCATATCTGCTGCTGGAGTCCCCAGATGTTTTATCAATTTCTGTGAAACTTGAATCCCACTCAGCTGTGATGGGAACACCTCAGGGGTGCTGCTTATTCACTTGTTACTCTTTGCTCTTCTTCTTTGCTGTTGCACTTCTTCTTTGGTTTTAAGTTTCCTAAATGACAGAGTAAGACATAGTGATAACACAGTTGACATCAGAAACTGGACACAAAATAAAGGTAGACAGGTAAAATTTTTAACAGCTCTTAGCTAAGTCAAAAAATATTTATATTTTTTCTCATCTTTGCAGGTTTTTGCCTTACAACAGTCTTCTACCAGTTAACTGCCAAACTCATAACGGGAACAAAGTGTAAATGTCTTCAGGTCTTGAAAAAAAAATGTAACACAAAGACTGTGCAAACCTCCAAAAATGCAAAATAAAATGTAAAATACTTTTAGTCATCTGTCAAGGAAATGAAGCAGTGCAGAGAGAGAAACATGTGCTGCACCAACAGCTCTAAGGGCATGCAGACTTCCTCCTAAGCACACTCTAGTAGCCACATCACACGTGTACAGTGTGTGTACACTAATGGCAGTGCAACAACTGAGCCGCACACACACAGAGAAATAAACAGAAGCAATAGTAACAGTGACACAGTTTAAAAGTACCCCATAGACAAATTAAATGGTAAAAGACTGAGGTAGAAGTTGTTTCTGTACCTTTAGGCTTGAGCAGTCACTTCCTCTTGAGTAATGTCTGTGTTTTCTGGGGGAAAGTTCTGGTCTGAAGCTCGATCTATGTGAGAGGGACAGAGGATCTCTTTGGTTGTGAGCTGGTCGGTGTGAGCAACCAGCAATGAGGGAGTGATAGGAGAGCTAGAGGAGAGGGGAGGAGAGAAGGAAAGGAGGGACCAGCGTCGGGGATGAGGGAATAAATAAAGAGGCAGTGAGAGAAAGGAGGAGGTGCTATAGTGTAGTGTTTGCCTGTCACAGTGTGGGCTTGTGGGGAGGTGAGGCGGGAGCTAAAAAAGTGAAGTAATTTAGAAGAGGGAGGGGGCTTTTCAGACAGAGGAGAGCTTGAGGAATAATGAGCTCTCCAAGCAGGAACAGGAGAAAAGACCTTCTTGTTTTCTTCTGTCCCTTCCTTTCAAATGGTTTTCCACGCTTGATAAGTTCAACCTGATTGGAGATTCCTGTGGAGAGTGAGTCAATGGGGACACAAAGACACTCATCCATCAATAACAGATATGGAAGAAGATTAGCCATTCATACATTTATTTTGGCATACTTCCAACCAACACACTCATCAATTTCAAACTGACGCTTTTTTTTTTTTTTTTTTCGCTTTGTAGCACATTCACATTTCCTTAATACAAAGTCCATTTGGTTACTTTTTCCAAGAAACAAACTGAGTCTCTGGTTTGTTTAACTAAATAGAGAGGGTAAATATTTCCCCAGTGCCGGTGGAACAACTGGTGCTTGGCAATTTCTGGCTGTGTAAAAAACATTCTGGGTAAACAGTTCTGCACATTTTCAGTGTGAAAACAGAAGTTTTTGGCAAAGGAGCTGAGAAGTGTGCTACCTTGACAGTTTGCCACAACTGTGCCATAAAAACCTTTTAACGACAACAGATTTGGCACAGGATATGCTACAAAAGAAAGTAGCACAGCCTCATGGACAGCATTCCAAACACAAGAAGGCTGATGACCAGGAGTTTAACTTGGCAGCAACTTTCACAGTTTTACAGAATGCATAGTTCGGTGTGTGTGACGTGTGTAATGTGAGGGTGTGCACGGAAATATGTGTGTGAATGGGGGTTAATGTGTTAATGTGGCTGAAAAAGAGTGAGGAGGGAAAGGCAGAGCTGAAGGTATCCTTTCTGACTCAAACCATGGGTCATACCACACACACACACACACACACACACACACACACACACACACACACACACACACACACACACACACAAACACACACACACACTAAAACACTACATGTCTGTTTCATAAGACCTCAGTGAAATTACTTAATTACTAGACCTCTGATCATGCTTGTTTTCAGAGTGGTACAGGAGATTAAATAATTTAAGAGTATAAATCCTCAGGAGTTTGAACTTATTCCATTAGCTGTAGTGTGGAGGAAAATTCACTCCAGAGAATATTGCAACATTTTCCCTCTTACCTTGTACTTCAAGAATCCATCCAAACGTTTATGATTTATTGAGATGTCTGGTCCCAGAACTTTCAGCTTTAAGTGAACATTTTCTTCCTTTTGAACAGAGATTAACAATTTTTATCATTACTCAAATAAAAGGATAATCTGAAGGAAAGTGCTGGAAAGGTCTGTGGATTATTTATGGTAAATGTTCCAGCCTGGTATGCAAAACTCTTATGTTTGACTAGGGTGTGTATGAGCATGCAAGGTACGGAAACATACAATCAGCACTCCTAACAGAAGTACACAATAATCTGAAGGTTAGCAGGATTTGGGCTTGGCCAACCTGGAGGCAGAGCTGATGGGTGCCAGAATCTGGAAAGGAGGCCAAGGTGCTTTAGACCAAGGCAGGGAGACTCGTTTTGAAACTGGTGAAGGCTTTTGAGGATGGCACTGAGATTTAGTAAAAAGATAATGATGGTAAGAGATTGGCTGATCTGACCAAGAAAAAGGCTCTCAGATGCATTATAGGTCACCCCGAGGCTGGGGGATGGAGTCCTTAGGAAGGAAGATCTCACTGTGGATCAGGATTTCTGTTGTTGCTTGCAAATTTAAGGCTAGCTGTCTGGGAGGCTAACAAGAATTAGACTCTGCAAGAGATAAAGCTTGTATATAGCTTGCATTGATTAAGAACAAGCTATTTGGAAAACTGAGAAACTTCTCTTTAAATAGCAGTAGAAGTCTGGGAGAGAAAATGCGTTACAGGCTGAAACAAAAAAGTGGAATCTGGAGGTCTTGCATGCAACTTTCACTTTCACTTGGAGGAGGTCACTTATTCAGGCAAATCTGGGAGTCCAGTTCTTGTCAGAAATAATAAAAAAATGCACACAGTGCATCAGTAATATGTTAATAGTAAGAGAAACATTAGACTGCTAATGTTTCCCTAACTGTTACCTACATTGTTACCGAACAATTTCTTCACAAATATGTTTGCAAAGGTGTTGAATATCATGTTTTCAAGTATTGAAATTCAACTCCTGTGGGAAACCTTGAAAAAAGTTATGGTTCCAATAAACTATTGTCAAGTGTTTTTTTCAGTTGGGCCGAAAGAGGGGTCAAATTGGGTTATTTTCATGATTCTGAATGCCTTGTGAGCACTGATATTTCACCACAAACACTCATTTGTTGAGAAAGGCCACAGTCACTTTTACAACTAAATTCAAAGTAGCTTTTAAAACACATACTTATGTAATACTCAGCTATTTTTTGTTCACAATGTCAGAAGATTCAAGAGCTACTGACTGTCTCAAATGTTGACTTCTGCTGACTTACTATTTTATACTTATACTTACTATTTTGAGTTCATAAGTGCTTTCACATTGACAGTATGGAAAATCGTAGTGAACTCTGATTTCTCAGCTGGTGCACTCAAAACGGGCTAAAAGTTGAGTGAGAGATGCTGGACACTTCTCACCCTCAATGGTTACCATCATCTCAACAACATCATGGCTGCAGTTTCTGCATGTAATGCCTTTACAGACTCCACAGACCAACATCCAAGTAATATTAGTATTATCATTATTACCTGTTAAATAGAGTTGTTTTTCCATGATATCTTCCTTGACACAGAAGCTACCAAGGAGGCAGTGATTCTGTCTGGTGCTGTGATTTTCACATTTACCATGGACCAGATACTGGCTTTCTTGAGAACATGTTTTACTGAACTTCACCTACTGAAGTATGACTATGGATAGACATTAGATGTGTGTGGGTATGAGCCAGTTCCAGTACCAGACCCAATGACTCCCAAGGACCTACTGAAGTTCACAAGCTGTAATTTTCATGGCGATTACCAGCCATGATGTTGTTGAGTCTGAGGACACATATACATATTATATGAATTGCCCTTACTATAAAGTGTCAGGGGCTGAAAAATTTTTCAGAAATGGTCCACAGGGCTGATTGTGTGCCACTGTACTGTCACAAACGGCAAAAATAGTTTGGCAGTTTTAGTTGTACATACATAGATTGATTCACAGACTAATAGGAAAAGACAAAGTCCAAACTAGAGTAGAACTCACAGGTTCACAGGACAGTGGCAGGTAAAAGTAGTAAAGCCATGCAAGGAACACTTCAATACAAGAGATAACAACAGTGTATTTGGGAAGGGGGGAGGCTGATATTTGAGCTTCTCCCAGTGTAAAATATAAGTGAGATTTAAAAATCGAGTAACCAGGATTGTCTTAAAATTATGAGGGCATCTGGTGGACAGGCAGAGAATGGAAATGAGTGAAGAATTATGTAGCCTATATCTCCATGAGCCACAATGAGTGTGTCATGTGCAGTTGTTGTTAATGTGAGTTTTAATATACCAACTATAGTTTGATTCTCGAAAAATCAAGTGCATTCATTTCCAACTATACATTTTTGCTCCAAATAATAACAGTGAGCATGGTTGTATAATTTTTTTGAGCCACTCCTGGTGGGAAATTGAAACTGCTTCATTCCATGTGTCTAGTAGAGATTTTAAAACTGTCCAAAAATATTATCTAAGATAAAAATAGACAAAGTAAAATAAAAATAAGACAGATAGTAATCAAATGAAAAGGAGTTGGTAGATTAGTAGACTGATAGATTGAGCAATAGACAGACTTTCAAGGTGAAATCATTTTTCAGAAGAGCACGTCAACCATATGTGTTTGGATAGTCTGTATTAGCTTTGAGCAAACAGGTGATTACTCGCCCTGAATTACAGGGAGGAAGGATATGAACTGTGTCTCGATCTTCCTCCGTCATCCCCTGAGCTTCCGAGAAACTCAACAACACGTCTCAATAATTCAGCCAGAGTTACTTGGAGAGAGGCTGCCATTTCCAGTGGTTGTTTCTGCTGTTATTGTAGCATGAAAAGAGTAAAAAAAAATGATGTTGATGTGTTGGACTGCTTGGAAATCCCCTCGTTGTGTTCTATCCTGATTATATCTTTATCTTGAAGAAAATGATGGATGTAACAGCCTCTTTCACTTATCCTCAGGGCCTGTTACGGTACCATTCACTGTGAGACATAACATAAGCTGCAACGGTTTTTATATGCTAATGTGTTAACTTTTCTTATCATATGACCATGCATGTGAGTCTATGGAAGGAGTATGAAGATTACACAGAGTGCTAAGCTAGCTGGCCATTTCATCTATTATTTGCAGGGTTGGGAGGTTTAGTCTAATCCACTTCAGACTGTGTCCTTGGGTAAGACACAATGTCCCAAAATACCCCCGATGGTCATGTCAGCAACTTGTATGGAGCAGTATCTCCGACAACAGCCATTATGTGTTGTACCATTCACAGTTTTCTTGGTACATAAGGACATTTTCCATTCTCATGTTATTTTGCAGATGTTTTCTAACTTTATTGACTTTCATGTTTTTCAGAATTGCTTGAAATTGCTAAACACTGCTCTGTTCTGATTAACTGCTGTAGCAAAGTTAATTCTTCTCCAGCCTGCAGGCAAACTATTTCTTTCCACAATTTCCCAAAACTTTTATGAAAATATTGAAAAATCCGCCCTGAGCATGTGTGTGTGTGTGTGTGTCTGTGTGCGGTTTCAAAATAACAGTCCCATCATAGCCCCTCATCTCATCTAGAAAGCTTTAAACCAGCACCCCACAGCTTCTCTGCCTCACCGCAGCGACCCACATGGCATCCGTCTCACAGCTATCCTAACAAGCAACAACAGTCTCCTTTGTCTTCAGAGCTCAAAGCGAATGGATCTGCTGATGGGGTCAGCTGGAGGGCCAAACTTGTAAACTTAAGAAAGGGAAAAGAGAATTAAGGATACTGCCATTTTTGGTACTGCCAGAAACAACAGAACAGCAGATGATTGTGACACATTACCATGGATGCAGAGAGGCAGTGTGTCATCTCTGGACTGTGTTTGTGTGTCTTCTGTGTCAGTTACACTATAGGGAGAAGTTTGTCTTTGATGTGTGACTCATCTGGAGACGCTGTAGCTGATTTTATGTTAAATGCATGATGAAGAGCAGATTTAGCACATTCCTCCAGGGTGAGAAGAGGCATAGATCCCACCCCATATTCCTCATTCTCGATCTGCTCCTTCTTCTTTGACCATCCAGTGCTTCCTCTGGCCACCATGATCCTGCATGGCATCCCTGATCCAGAGAAAACAGCATGCGCTCAAGTGGGTGTTGACATCAACCCACAACCTTAGTTGGACTCTTTGATCAGGTTTTTCAGACCTTGTTCTGCTTTAACTTGCTTGGTGCCACTTTCAGTGGCATAAACATTGTTTCAGTTTCTCAAGGTTTATATGACTTGTAATCTGGAACACAACAGTAAAATATGATGACAAGATTTGAGCATACCTCCTTGAGTGTGATATCATGAGATTATTGTGTATGGCAACCTGGACAAGTCATTTCTGTCACCCTGCCTCCCACTCTCACAACACTACCAATCAGTTAACTGCAGAGCATCAAATTCCAGATAAGTGCACCAACGGATGCAAATGTTCCAATAACTCTGGGTTCATATTTCAAGTTTAGTTTTTTCTGCCAATGATTTTATTTATTCTAATTGATTGGACATTCTGGAAGTCACTGAGAGTGAGTTCATTGCACTGGACTCCGGAACTGAACTTAGAAATTTTTGTCTCTCTTGTTTCTGAAGAAGAGGCAGTTTAAAAAAAAAATCACTATAAGTGTACCATAATACCCTTCATCATTTTATTTTACTTTAGGTTTGGTTTGTTCTTTTTATGCTCTCAGTTTCTGTAATTTTATCAAGGCCCTGTTTTATTTATTTATTTATTTATTTTTTAATTATCTGAGCTTTTATTCATTGACCCTTTGGCCCTGACTAGTCAGTCCAAGTTTTCATTATGACCATGTCAGTGCTTGAGGAATATGTTATTAACGGTATCACATGTGCTGCTTCGATTGACTGCAGAGGGATCAAAGTGGAGAGCATAACAAGGCAAAAACATTCAACTCTGGGAAATAGGCTGCAAGATGGATTTCCTTTTAGTTTCAACTTCAATAAAAGAAGCGATACTGATTCCCTGTCCCTCCTCAAATTACATAAACACTAAGTGAGAGAGATCTTTTTTTTTAGCTACAATTGAAGTTATAGGTTTACAATAAAATACCTGTTGTCCCACAAACTTTGCCTCTCTCTGTTACACACACACACACACACACACACACACACACACACACACACACACACACACACACACACACACACACACACACACAAGAAGATAAAAACAAACAGGCTGTACCCCAAGTCTCAGCACCACAGAGTGTGTAACTCTACCAGGCCAAGGCACGTCTACCAGGCCCGTCGTTATAGATAGGAGTGGTCCAGTCTCAGGGGGGTGATGTATCGAGGACAGGTTATAAGATCTGCTGTCTACAGTGGCCCTCATGGGACACACAGAACTGGGGCCACTTTGTTCGCTGCTGTTATTGTGCACAAGGGTTTCCCATGGATCAAATGTTCCAGACTTCAAACCCCGGGGTCTCAGCGCACCCGTAGCTGTTGTTCAGTGAGCACGATGGGAGACGAGGCTGTTCACACACCATTTCTCACTGAGCTGAATAAGGCCACACTGGACGTGGTCCCAGCGGTTTGGCGGCTGGATATGAGGGGAGGTAAAAGAGCTGATGGGTAAGATAACTTTGGCTCCACTCAGTGGAGAGAGACGGTGAGCAAAGGCAGCGGAAGAGACAGAGGAAGCAGACTGGGCTCAGAGGCTCAGAGTTTACAGCACAGGAAAACAAACTTCCCCTGCTCACTATCAAAGAATTCCCCTTGTTACAATACACAAATCTTCCTACCTGAGTACATCTAGTTGTGCAATACAAAGTATATTCTTTACTTTACTTTCTTTACTTTACTTTACTTTTCTTTACTTATTTTACTTATTTTACTTTACTCCAGACCCATAGACCCATAGGTCCATATTTTTGTGCATGAAAACATACAATAACCAGCAATAGCAAATAAACAATGGATGAAATCACAGTTCATAGACTGTCATAATTAAAATGTGAAGAGACACCATTGTACCAATGTTTATAGTTATAGTATGAAAACTTTGTGTCGCTCATTGTTGGCTAAGTAAGTGTTATTTCATTTTCTAAATCAGTCAATCAAAACATGAAGTTGTGCATAAATTTTCTAAGTGACATATGGAAACCTTATTGGTAACAAACATGGGACTAGAACTCAACCATCCATGCAACTTCAGAAATATTCTCAATGCATCATTATAAGCTATCTGCAACTTTTTTCATTTTTGCTTTATTGTAGTTGTGCCATAAATGAGCAACATAAGGTGGAGAATAGTAAGCTCTAAAATCTTCAGACTTAACCTCATCTGTACACATCTGAAAAAAATTATATGCTTGCACATTAACTTGTGCATACAATTTACGACACTGATACTTAACATCATAATCGTTACACAAATCATTTCTGATAATGTGTCCCAGATATCTGAGTTTTTTCCACCACACTGAGGACTTGATCAGAGATCAAGAATGTTTCTGGGAGTAAATCATTATTCTCATTCTCGTTTCAGGAAACATCTCTGTCACACAAATGGTAGATTTTTTTGTTTTACTCAGAACAAGGAACCCAGGACCCCCCCCCCCCCCCCCCCCCCCCTCTCTCTCTCTCTCTCTGGCTTGTAATTCTGTTATGTTTATTTCAGCTGTTCGGATAAATGCGTCTTATATGTCGAGCTTATTTTTGAGTTTTTGCAGTTTGGGCTTTAATATACTTGAAACAACACAGAAAAGTAAGCAACAAATTCTATTCCACAGTGATTGCATTGTATGTACTGTATGCTGAGCATTGCAACACAGTACATGACAAATAATTCCCACTTTATAGCTTAATACCTTAAAAAAAACATACAGTTGCTGCAAAAAAACCCATATTTTTTTAAAGAGTGCTCTCGTGTGTTCACAGTGCATGGGCATGCATGTGTACATACAAAACAGAAAGCCTCAACAAAGGACTACAGGGTCTAAACATACAAACAGCTCTTCCCAGCACATGTGCTGAGACAGAGGCTTGTGTTAGAGGAAATCTGAAAAGGAGAAGAAAATGTGTAAAAAAAAAAGACTGATTCAAAGAGAAATTAAAGAAGCACATACTTAATAAAGAAAAAAAAACTAATGAAATGAGAAAATTGAGAATTTTATTTATGTTTAATAAAATTAATTCGGCTTTTCTGTTCATCCACTAAAATGTATCATTTAGATGTGGATGTGGCTCAGTGCTAGAGTCAGTGGAGTCGTGTAGTGGATTCAGTCTTTCAATCTAAAGGCTGGTCATTCAATTCCAGCCCAGACCACTTACATGTCCTTGGGCAACACACTGAACTCTGTATTAGTCCATCTGCAGTTTGTAACACTAAAGTGGTGAATTATTATGAGGCTGAAGGCCACATTACATAGTAGTTGCTGCTACTCGCTTTATATATGTGGTGTAATAGAATGAATGTGACATGGTATGCAAACTCTTTCAGGGATCAGAAGACCATAGAAAGGGCTTTATAAGTAGAGTTTACAATTTTACTGTATCGTTTCTATCCCTCATGTAATCACAAGTTATGTCTTGGCTCTTTTCACCAATCTTTTTCAAAACAATCTGTGCCCTGTTGTGCCAAGGGAAATGAAACCTAATCAAGTCTTTTTTGATGATGTGACTGAGGCTCTTAAAAGGTAAAATATGACACCCTTCCTTTTTCTATCATGGAAAAAAAAAAAACCTCTCTATAAAAAGAATAAAATGACAATATAACAGAGAGACCATCAACAAGTGCATGAAAGAAGAGCAGCTTGCAATGGTTTGGACACTTGACTATTTAAGACAAGTTTGTAGTGGTTCTTGTGTTTTTTTGTTTTGTTTTTTTGTTCGTTTGTTTGTTTTCATTTATTTATTTATTTTTTGTTTCATTGCAGCGGTAGTTGGTGAAGGCGTGGTGAGGAGATCTTCACTCTGCGGAGACGCAGCTGTCTCTGTGTCAGTGGTCAATCGGCAGCTGCTCTGAAGCTCCAGCTCAGGCTCCTGCAAGCTGCCAGCTGAACAGTACAAGTTTTGCCGATGCTTGTGAACTATTTCAAGTGTTACCAGTGTTGTCTGCTTACCTCTCCTGTTTCTCTTTGTTGCCACAGCGATCTCCACACTATTCTCAGTGCCTCCACTATCAGTCTGCAATCCTTTTCCTGGACAATTTCAATTGTTCAACCTCGATTAAACAGCTCTGTTTTTGGAATAAAACCTTTCACCCCTTACTCCTTAGCTTGGAAGTCTGAATCCTCCTCCCAGTCAGACCTTTGAGGGTGATTTTATTTTATTTTATTTTGCCCAAGGTCTCCCCTGAACTGATTAAGTCAATTTTAAGTTTAATACTCAAACAAAATCTGGTTTATCAATCAAAATGACATCATCAGTGCCATTAAAGACATATGTATCAGGTCACTTACATGTATGAATGTGAATATGAATTTTTTGATGTATAAAATGTATTTTTTTTTTTTTTTTTTTGGAGTTTAATTTCACCTTTAACCCATGTTAATGACCCCTGTAAGTCTCTTTGTAAAGGCAATTATACGATTAGCCAGTACCTGCTATACAATACATTTTTAAAAAGAAGCTTGAAATTGTGATTCATCTAGAATTTATTTTAACTTTTCTACTGGACTGCATTTATTTTATATACCTGGTAGGCCATACAGTCCTTCTGAAAGTTTGCGTTTTACTGCATCTCGGAACAATTCATTACCTCCATCTAGTGGTAGAAACCAGCAAACAAGAGTTCACTGGATTTACAGATGCATCTCAACAGATGAGAGTATTAGGAAAGTTTCATATATTCCATCAGCTATTTCAAAAAGTGATACGTGGTAAAGCAGTTAGTGTTTGGATTAATCACAATCTCTGAAAAATTCTGTTTTTTCCAAATCACTGTCTGATTTTTGAGTTCAGGATTTACCAAACCCAACAGTTTTGGCTGTCACCCTTCATCAGACATGAACCACAAAGGAAATGTAGCTCCATATAAGTGTGTATACAACTCTCCTAGTCACCCAATAAGTCTAATAAATGGATAACATAGTACAAGTTTAAGTTATATATATATATATATATATATATATATATATATATATATATATATATATATATATATATATATATATATATATATATATATACATACTCCATACATAAATATATATTTAGTTATATACTGTAGATAAAAACTCAGTTACTAATTCCTTCATATTACAGGATTAAGCATCAAGTTAACCTGTTTTAGCCTGACATATAACTTGAGGGAAAAAGGCAAAGAGGCTTCTCTGTCATGTAAAGTTCAGTGCAGTAATATCCAAGAGTGTAAATGTGATGTGAGGCTTCTGTGAAATGCATCACTGTTGAGCTTCTGTTGTTTTGACAGCTAATACTGGAGCTGTTCAGAAATCCTTGTTTTCAGTGGTTTGTTTTTCTTTTTTTTTTTTTTTTATTTCTTTTTTTTTTTTTTTTTTACCAACATATGAAGAGTTCAGTATGTAAATCACATTTCTCATGTTGCACGTGATCACAACTTTAACGTTAAATGTTTTGCCAATGTGGGTGGTTAAAAGTGGAGGTTTTGTGTATGAAGTGTCAATAGAGACAGTGCCATATCTGTAGTTACCTGAAGGGACTGACTGTAAAAAAAAATATATGGTGCAGTCAATGTTTTAAGTTTTACCATTTGAATTCAATGGGAAACATTTTTTTTCTCTTAGTGTTTAAATTTGTGTCTCTCTGGGTTTATGTGTGTGTTTGCGGGAAATATGTGTGATTCACAGCAGGACATGACTACTGCCAAGTAAAGAATTGATCAAAAAGTCTCAATCACATGGTGAATGATTAAGAATACTGAGGACTGAATAAGGGCGTGCAGCTCAGAATAGTCACACAGCTTGTTTCAGTAATCTGAGAGGGGGGGCAGAGTGAGACAGAGAGACACACACAGAGAAGTGGCTGAGGTGAGAATGTACCAACAGATGGTCTCACTAAGCACCTGTAAGTGCTGCCAGGTTGCAATGTAACTGTTTTAAAGGATCAGCACAATAAGATGAGCACTGCAGAAACAAGGAGCAGGCAAAAGAGAATCAGATGGAGCAATAAGAGATCGGACCGATAGAGACAAAAGTGGAGTACACAAGGAAAACAAGGAAATCCAGGATTTATTGGACTGTTAAATCTCTCACTGATTAACAAGATGGAGCTGGTGGAGAATTTTTTGGAGGATTGGCCAGAATCACTGGACATCTTTGGCTCAGTGTGGATGGATGCTCTGGATATTTCCCGGGCGGTTGAAGACTGGTCTCCTTGTCTGTATCTTGTGGAAAATCTGCTTTTGGAACTGTTGAACCATAAAGACTTATTGCTGGAGACCAGAGCTGTTTGTTTTAATGTTCTGGGCCCAATGTACTCTGATGACCCTTTCATGTGGATGTTCAACAATGTATGAATTAGACTGATGACTTTTTATTTCTGTTAGTTTTATTTATTTTATTTTATTTTATTTATTTACGTTTTAAATTATTTGTCAGATGTAAAACACTAAGACCAGGAAATCCTAAAGCTCTCCCAGTGTCTAAAAATGACAGTGCAAGACTGACGGCGCTGGCTTCAGTAAACTGCCTCTTTATGAGATACTTTATATCAAGTAAAATGTTACCATAAAGGTTCAACAGCCACAACGGACTTTGAATTCAGTGGATAATTCATATCAAAAAGTAGGTGAATGAAAGATAATGTATTGACTAGGTCATATTTCTTTCTTTTTTGTAAAATAAAAATTGCTTTTGTTTATCTTCAGAGAAACTACTACTGCCACCAGAATTAACTGAACAGTTAAATGGCCAGACTTGTCAGTACAGGTTTGCTTTAAACAACACAATGAGAATAAATGAACTTCATCACACAAAACAGATTTAACATTAATACACAATGTGCTTTTGTGGATGTGGATGTGTATGAGATGAAATATTGTGTAACTACCATTGTTATGAAATGTCAATCTGATACAGTCTGTCATGAAATGTTTTGTGTTGGAAGGTATTCACTATCGTCTTTTATTTTATAACTGTAAATGAACACTTCATCAATGCATGGATTTTTTTTTTTATCTTTGTCCTAATTTGTTATCAATCTACACATTAGCTTTTAGATCATTCACTTTTTAATGGTGGATTTTCTAATATACCCAGTATTCCTCTCTGATGGAAAAATACAACTTAGATGAGCGTCTCAGAAGTCTGTAAGACAGGGAGTGCAAAGAGTGCAATGTGAGAGTACTGCACAGCTGCACAGACTTGGTGCCGAGGAACAGAGCGCTATGGATTTGGGTACACCACATGTTCAAAGACACTGATGACTTTATAAAACTGTATGTGGAGAGGATAAAAGATTGTTCAACTTTTTGTTCGGGGAACACTTCTGTGTATCCCCCAAGATCTATGTGTGTTCTTTTCTTGCAACGTATTAACAAGTTCTTTTACCATCTAAACTGATTTTTGCATCTGCCTTTAGTTCTCACTGATTTTTTTAAAATCATAACTTGGTCCTTCAACCGGATCCCAAGATCTCCTGCCCTCCCAGGACAAAATACCTGAAAACCATGCACAGGGAGTTAAGGACTCTGATCAAAGCCCTCTGCCTGCACCCTTAAGGAGGCACTGAGCAGTTTGGTGTATTCTGAGGCCACAGAAGACGTCAGCAGAGGCTTGACTGACAGGATCACAAACTGACCTTTGCATCTGTCTTGAGTTCTCACAGAACTTTTTCCATCACTCTCCAAAAAAATAGCAGCTTAAAAATATATATGTTTATTTGCAGTCTTCTTGTTTTTTTTTTTTTTTTTTTTTTTTTTTTTTTTTTTTTTTTTTTTTTACATCGATTGATATAGATGTCTCAAAAATATTAGTATCAGGGCCAGGGAAATTAAAAATAATGAGAGGATGAATTTTTATTATGATGCATCTTGAGCAAAAAAGTTTAAATTTAACTTGAAGAAAAAAGTCAATGGCAGCTTAGTGTTAACCTCACACCTTTAAGGGTCCAAACAACCCTCATTCTACTGCAAACATTTGCTCTGCCCTGCTGCGTTAGTTTGCTCATGCACTATGATCTCTTCCAAATCATTCATAATTGAACAGTAATTGAAATTTATTTACAGATTCATGATCTTTGATATAAACTGTCATGAGAAGAAAAAAAATTTCTTCAGAATAACGGGTTTATAATCTCAATATCTTTGTAGACAATGTTGTTAGTTGTTTATTATAGGACAAAGAAGATGAGTAAAATAACAGACCAGCTGCAAGCTATCACACACCTATTATTACAAACATCTCTGTAAAATTTACCTCTCCTTTGGAAAAGCAATCATATTATGTAGCCTACAATGAGCATATTTTGCTTGTTTGTTTGTTTTTGCTAAAAAAAAAAAAAAAAGAAAAAAAAAAAAAGAAGAAAAATTTGAGGGATGTTGATTTTAGCATAGTAATAAAGGACTAGACTCAGAACCAGCCTCTAGTGGCCACTGGCGGGGACTGCAGTCAATGGCATTTCAACCATAGACTGTATATGAGCCCAGTTTCTTAGCCGTTTGCTGCAGGCCTCGGGCGATAGGCTGTATCTTGAACCACGTGTGTAGGGAGAAGTCTATTTTTATCTATTATTTTTTATATAAGTTAAGAATTTAAAAATAATTGGGAAAACTATATTTTGCAGTGTGTTTGTCCCGTATTGGTACATCGTTGCGCCTACAATACCCAGAGTTCTGCGCTCCGTCAGCGGTAGCATGTTGTTTGGCAGTTACGTAATGTAGTTTCAAAGGTTGTGTACGTTCGTCGCGTTTCTACATCTGAGAACACGATGTGACAAAATTCAGACCGCTCACCCATTTAAAAGCTTGAACCTGGGATAAGAAAAACGCAAAAGGTAAAAGTCTGTTCTGCTTTCTTTGTTCAAGGGCTCTTTGTTTGATCCAAGTAATCCTTAACCGACGATCCAAATCAACCGGGAAGCACAGAAAAGTAACCCTTGTAGTGAAAGGTTGTGTTCATCAGGATTTTAGAACAACCACAGGTTAAAAGTCACAAAATAAGTAAGAAATATTTTCTATTTCTCAACTCTGAGGTAGAGGTTTGAGGTCTGAGGTTTGATATAACTGTGATTTTTTTTTATCGTAGGTTTTTATCTGCCATTGATAAATTAAGGCCACTGTTAGTCTGACACAATTTTGTACGTTTTCACTTTAATTTTGTCGTTAAGCCTACGAATTTTGTATGTGTAATCTGGAGCCTACGAAGTTAATTTATACTGGCATAAATGGAAGTCTGTAAGTAACCTTTTGTGTCGTAAAATAAGAAGTTAAGTTTGAACTTACTTAGACCTGCTGTCTAACCAGGGTTGTGTAAACAGGTTGACATTATCTCCTCTGTGTTTTGTTGTCAGTGTTTCTGACCCTAACACTGTTAGAGTCATATTGTTCATCCCTGTTGTCTAACCTAACTCATATCTGGTAATATTACAGTTTGTCTATTATTCTGTTCTCTCCTCCTCCTCCTCCAGTCTGCGATCATGACTTCTTGACACCTGTTTCCTCTCTCATCACTATGAGTGGTGCCGTATTGGTTATAGTGGTTGTTGTAGTTTTCCTCTTGGCCCTCTACCTCCTCCAGCGTTATGGCGATTTGAGGAAGCAGCAGCCAATGGTCCTGTTGGGGACTCTACTAGCCTGGTACCTCTGCTTCCTTATTGTCTTCATCCTGCCGTTTGATGTCAGCACGGTATGAGACAAGTGCAGCTTTTTGAAAAATGTCATTTTGCTGGATAAACAGGTTATGAGTTACATGTGTTTTCAGGAATAATATGTGACTGAATGAGGTTCAGCTGTGTGTTTTGTTTACACTGCTGTCCCCTAGGCATCCTGCCTGAACCATTGTTATGTGATGAATAGCTTCAGGTGTTTACCTTACTGTATAAACTCTGCTTCTCTACTAGACCATCTACAAGCAGTGTGTACTTGACAACCATCACCCTACTCCAAGCCACTCTAATCGGACCGGTGACATTTTCTCTGTTTACCCAACTGTCAGGTGAATAAGACAGTGTTTGATTAACTTGCTCTGATGCTACAGTTTGCTCATTTCAAGGCAATGCATTGCTTCAAATTGTGTACCAATGCCATCCAACATGATACTGTGAAGTGCAAAAACAATAATTTAATCATCATCATCAGTAATCATCACTTTTTAAAGCCAAGAAATGTTGATTTCTTCCATAATAAGTTCTTCATGGTCCTTTGCTTTCGATCAGGGGTCCCCAAACTTTTTCCTATGAGGGCCACATAACTTTTTCCTTCTCTGATGGGGGGCTGGGGTCAGTTTGTAACAGAAAAGGTGTGACGATCACAGGGGTGCCTGGACATAAACATTAATTGTTTTCCAGAAAGCCATACATAACCGAATATTAATCACCCTTTTTGGGATCTTGACAGAAAATCCCACTTCGTTGTACTTGTTGCAATGACAAATAAAGTTCTATTCTAAAAAAAGTCAGGAAATGAATAATAACACTATTAATGAAATAAATAACACTATTTATGATACAAATAATAACCAAATAACCCTCTCTGAGTTCTTCACAGAAAAAATAAACTCAGGAAATATATGATAACACTATTTATGAAATAAATAATAACCAAATAACCCCTCTATGCATGTATTAGTCTCGATCGTGTGGCCAGACTGAAAAAAAAATCATAATGCATCTCTGGTTTTGTTCAGGGGGCCAAATGTGGAGGCGGGCCGTAGTTTGGGGACCACTGCTTTAGATCACAGAAATCTTATTTTCACCAGCTTTCAGCTGTAAGACTCTCTGTAGAAAAAGGTTTTTTTTTTTTAGATTTTGAGCACACTCAAAACCTGTTTCCATTGAAAGAAACAAAAATGAAGTCTTTTCCTGAATGATGTGGTGCACTCATTTTCTAGTGACAAGCAATCCATTGTGATTAGGCAACGACTAAGGAATAGTATTTTAGCTTGAAATACTCATTCCTAAAAAAAAAAAAAAAGGTAGCAGTAAATAGTGTTCTGCAAACAAAACCACTTTAATTTTGCTGATCAGAGCTTTTATTTTGTATTATAGGATACCAAAAGCCTGTGTGGAGCCATGGAGTTACATCCCAGATGGTGTCCTGCCAGTGTTCTGGAGAGTTGTATACTGGACCTCCCAATTCCTTACTTGGTATAAACTATATCATATCCTGTACCTGCTGTATGCTTTATTCTTATGGAGATCACTTTGTTTTTTATTTCAAGTTTCATATATTGTGTGTTTTTTTTCTACAATTACAGGCTGCTGTTGCCTTTCATGCAGTCTTATGCACGATCAGGATCTTTCTCAAGAGCTGGAAAGGTTAAAACAGCTCTTATTGAAAATGCTCTCTATTATGGCACCTACCTCCTTATCTTTATCTCCCTGCTCATATACCTGGCCACTCACCCCAAGTGGCATCTGACATGGTTAGTCAAACACACATTACATAAATATTACGTAACCAGTGTTACCAAACAATGCTAAAAGAAAAATTAAAATCTATCAACTAAAGACTTATTATTTTTTAGGTGTACTTTTGTCAACACATTTGTTTAAATCACGTGCAGGTCACAGCTCCAGACTATCGGCATTACTGCTGCCAACACCTGGGGCCTCTTCCTGCTAGTGCTGTTGCTAGGCTATGGTCTGGTGGAGATTCCACGCTCTTATTGGCTGTCATCCTCCCATGGATACCTGCTCACCAAGGCCTACTTTAAGACAGCAAAGATGGCTACTGAGAAGGCTGAGGCAGAGGAACATCTAGCAGATGTAATGGAGGTGAGGTTTCATTGTAGGGCTGTGTGATATTGGAAAAAATTCACATTGTGAATTTTTTTTCCTGCAGTATTTCTTGAAATAGTGAAGAATAAAGGAAATTAACCCATAGACGCAGTGTTTTCATGTGTTCATACAGTATAACAGGGTATATGCAGGGTCTTGTCCAAAATCAAATAATTTGAATTTAAGGCCTAAAATTCTCTTAAAATTTCATAAAATGTCTTAGATACGATTTTGAAAGGTCTTAAAAATGTATTAATGTTACTTTCATTCAAAACAAGTGCATCAACTTCAGTCTTGCTTTTTAATGTTTCGATTTTTGAGGACGCTATATTAACTACAAAACAGAACTTAATTACATACGCAGCCCAGTCAGAATTTATTGAGCGCAACCAGCTAGTATGCTGTGTGTGCATGCTGTGGTGTGTAACAGCCTACAGTCTATGGTTACAGCTGAGCTGTGAATAAATTCAAATACTCTGCAAGTGATTCCATGCCGCCGATTTTCCTTCATGTCTGTTGAACCTGCAGAGACCCTGATATAATTAAAACACAACAGCTGTGTTTATTTCTGAATTGCCCGTAGGTGTGAGTGTGTGTGTGAAAGGTTGTCTGTCTCTCTGTGTGTCAGCCCTGTGATTGACCGGCAACCAGTCCACGGTGTACCCCGCCTTTCGCCATAAGACAGCTGGGATAGGCTCAAGCCATCTGCCACCCTGAGCAGGATAAGTGGTAGAAAATGAATGAATGAATGAATGAATGAATGAGCTGTGTTTATGATGATCTGTGACGTAAAGTCTGTCTCATCTAATAAAACCGGTTGAGCTCTTTACCAGCAAATCTGACACTTTGAACAAACTATATGAAAAAACAAACAAACAGTAATGCTTACAACAATTTTTTAATCAAAGATACACTCCAAACCTGTTTTTTTTCCACTAATTTATTTAAATCAATTTGAGGTTAGCTTATCTGTTTTAATGATTAAAAAAAATGAGATGAGAAAAATATTGAGAAAATTTGTGTCACAGGGTCTCTTCACTTTTTTTTACGTTAACAAGAACAATATTCTCTATATTCAGGAGGTGGCAAGTGCACATGGATCCATACAGTTCAACCACAATCTCAGGAAATGTGTTGACACCATTCTGACAAAGGTAAGTGATACATGATGTGGATTATTTTTTCTGTTAAATTTGGCTTTAATCAACGCAAGCTTGTTTTTTCTCTTTTGTAATATCTTAATTCAGATGAATTTTATAATCTTATTCTGTGCTTCTTCTGACTCTCGTCTTATTAGTGTCCCGCTGAGTATCAAGAAGAGTTAGGAAGAGATGTGGAAAGCTCTGGTGAACTAAATGCCCTCCCCACCAAAAAAGGCTTAATCAAGCTTCATAAAAAAGTAACGATTATTGCTTCATCATGAAAAAAACAACAAAAAACAAGATATGTCACTGTGGATAACAATCATTTACCTTGTCACCTGTGTGTGTGTGTGTTCTAGGTAATCTTTGCAGTGCAGAGACACAGACAGGCTCAGGTTCAGTGGTCTATCTTGTCAGGTCAGGTCTTCCATTTAGAAGATGTAGCGAAAAGCCAGAGTAGCCCAGTCCGTCACTTCATCCACAGCTCTCCGTCTGTACAGCCTCACAGCTGGATCCACAGATTCATCTACACACCTGCAGTGGGTGAGTGCATCCAGTAGCAGTTAAACACATCAAGAGTTAATCAGTTTACTTCCTTAATGTAAGAAATGTTAATGAGAGCTGTAATTGGGTATATTTTGTCTGAGTGTAGTGATTTCCTCAGCCACATTTCAGACAGCCTTATCTTTATTTTGGACTATTTTAAAACCTTTTTGTTTCTTTGACTTTTTTCCCCCCGAAATATTATCTTTGTGTTATGTGATAGTTCTTTTAACATTCAAACTCATGTTTCTGTGTGTGTGTGTGTGTGTGTGTGTGTGTGTGTGTGTGTGTGTGTGTGTCTTTCTCAGAGTGGTACTGGGAGTGTGTGTTCAGACAGACTTTCTACAGGCTGCTGGCAGTCCTTCTGTGTCTTCTCTCAGCAGCAGTCGTTTGGTCTGAGTGCACTTTCTTCAGCACACACCCAGTCCTATCCCTCTTTGCCGTCTTTGTTCAGATGGCTGAAAAACAATACAATTACGTTTGTATAGAGGTAGGCGTGTGTTCATTTAGGCATACAAACATGATACTTACCAGAACTAAGTTTAAACAACTTGGACATTAAAATCTACTTTGAATGCTGTAAATAACAACATTTGTTTGACCTGTTATTGAAGGTTATACATATACCTAAATCTCATCCATGCTTCTCTGGACTGAACAAACTAACCAGTTTCCTTTGATTTGTTTTTATTTTCTCCACCAGATTGTGTGCTTTGTGAGCATCCTCTTCCTGTGTTTCTGCGTCTACTCCACAGTGTTTAGAATTCGAGTTTTTAACTACTATCACCTGGTACCTCACCACCAGACTGATGCTTATAGCCTGCAGTTCAGTGGCATGTAGGTTCTTATAAAAGGTCAAAATAAAACATCTTAATTTTGTATTATGGGCATCAAAGGTGCAGCATTTGGAAATACATTACGCTTCTCTTTGTTGCTTCTTGAAGGTTGTTTTGCCGTCTGACTCCTCCTTTATGCCTCAATTTTCTGGGCTTGATTCATATGGACTCTGCCATCTCACACCAGGACAGAATACAAACATCTTACACCTCTGTGAGGCTCACATAAACATGCTCTTACAATGATTTTTGTTACTTCCAAAAATAGTTATGCAGTTGGTACACACTTGCTTAATTAAATTCAAACAATTTCCTCTTTCTCTTTCAGATCATGGGCTCTATGCGCCTACTATCGTTCATATCTGATGGGTTTTACATTTATTACCCCATGCTGATACTGCTGCTCTGCTTTGCCACTTTTTACAGGTAAGATAATAACTACTTACTGCTTTAATGTGGGTAGTAAAGTTGTCTTGAACAAAGAAAAGTAGAGTTAAAAAGAAGCCGATCTCCATTCATTTTTCAAAACAAACACACCTAGGTCAGAGTGATGTCCTCACGACAGTGGGGATCAAGTGCTTATGGGAAGCAGAGTCTTTATCGCTAGCGATAAACTAGCTTTACAAGAAAAACCCAACAGCCTTTAAAGTATGTGTTAATGTTTTACAGATGTACTTTTATCCATTATATAGATTTTTTTAACAAATCAATATTAGCCTTAAGAATCTAAAAGCATTAAGCTGTAATAATGAAATTGTGAAAAAAAGAAATCAAAATAGCAGATTTAACCAAAGTATCTGTAGAGTTGTTTCAAATTCTGTTCTTATATTCCATTGATCATGATCACACGTTTAACCTTTTTTTAATATTCTGTCATCATATTCTAAGCTGGTTATGCTGTGTGATTTAACAAAACTCCAATGTGCTTTACCAAAAATAGAAATAGAAATTTAAAAAAAATAGTTTTAATAAAAGAATAAACAAATTACACAAACACACTGGTCAATAAAATGCTAAATCTTGAAGATGGAATCCAGCAACACGTCATAAATATTTAGAAAATATGCCAAGCCTTTTTTTTTACCTGAGTGACAGAAACATAGGGAATCAATATATCCATTTAGAATGTGAAGCAAAGCTCTTTGCTATTTTTAGAGAGATCAATAAAAATTGAAAATCATAAAAAAACCACTGTCACACCAGTGATGCATTCATATTTCCATGTCCCTGATGAAAAAAAACACTTGAAATGGTATTCTCCAATGTTCACATATTCTGAAGTAGATTTTGACCTATTTTTATAGCAAGCACAGTCTGATTTTTAGGTTGTCTTTGTACCTTGAGTTCTGTAAAAGTCACATAAATTATTTTAATGCTTACCAGCTGTTATGCTGATGCTCCTCACTTATATTTGCACACAAACATACAGACATGAACATACTTTCATACATACTTTTAAACATTTTTGCTTCAACATTATATGAATCTTGTACGCAACCACATCTCCCTCCACCATCTCTAGCTGGTACAAAGCCCTGCTAATGAACTCATTTCTAAGGCGTGATCCTGTAACCCCTGTGTGTTCCTCCTTACATTGGCTTACTGTGGGATTAGATTTGAAACTGTTTTTCTCATTTTTCAGGCTTCAAACAGCCTTTCTGCCTTTCCCACATGTATATATAAACCATGTGAAATAACAAAAAAATCAAAAATTAACAATGATATGGTTTATTGGATTACAGATTGGTCATGCACAAAGACTCTTCTCTAGAATCTTTTCTGACTTAAAAGAAACTTTATTTTTAAAGACAATCACAAATGAAAAATAATTTTTCAAAAATTGTTTGTAAATGTGTATGTGTTTGTCTTGGTTTCTAGCCTGGGCTCTCGCTGTTTGAATCTCCTGGGCTTCCATCAGTATGTTACTGATGATGACTTGACCTCTGACTTGGTAGATGAAGGCAGAGAGCTTATCAGAAGAGGTACTTTTGCTCACTGTTTTCATATCAGTCCATATACAAATTGTATTATTTTTTGGACCCTGTATTGTTTTTTGGAATATTAGCTGAGTTATCGTACACACAATTATTAGTTGTCCACATTCTTTTCTTTTTCTTGGTAGAAGTTAATCCAACTGTTATCAGATGGGGTTCTGTCACATGCTTTCTATTTTAATTACTTATTCATCAATTGTCTTAACGTATGGATTGTATTTATATTCCAACCCCAATTGCGATTAAGTTTGGAAATTGTGTAAAATGTAAATAAAAACAGAATACATTGATTTGCAAATCCTATTTAACCTATATTTAATTAAATACACTACAAAGACAAGATATTTATTGTTCAAACTGATAAACTTTTTTTTTTCTTTTTTTCAAATATTCACTCGTTTTGAATTTGGTGCTTGCAACATGTTCAAAAAAGCTGGGGCAGGGGCAATGAAAGACTGGGAAATAATAATAAAAAAAAAAACTGTTTGGAACTATCCACAGGGGAACAGGTTCATTAGAAACAGGTGAGTGTCATGATGGTAAGTCTGTGATGGTATGGGGGTGTGTTAATGCTTATGGCATGGCTAACTTGCACACCTGTGAAGGTTTCATTAATGCTGAAAGGTACATACAGGTTTTGGAGCAACATATACTGCCATCCGAGCCACGTCTTTTTCAGGGACGTACCTGCTTATTTCAGCAAGACAATGACAAGACACATTCTGCAAGTGTTACAGCAGCGGGGCTTTGAAGTGAAACAGTGCAGGCATTAGACTGGCCTGCCTGCAGTCCAGACCTGCCTCCTATTAAAAATATGTGGAGCATTATGAAGTGCAAAATATGACAACGGAGACCCTGGACTGTTGAGCAACTGAAGTTGTTCATCAAGCAAGAATGGGAAATAAATCCACCTGCAAAGCTTCAACAATTGGTGTCTTCGGCTCACAAACACTTACTGAATGTTGTTAAAAGGAAAGGTGATGTAACATGGTGGTAAACATGCCCCATGTCCCAGCTTTTTTGGAACATCTTGCAGGCATCAAATTTAAAATGAGTGAATATTTGCAACAACAACAAAAAAGTTTAAATATCTTGTCTTTGCAGTGTATTGAACTGGATATAGGATAAAAATGATTTGCAAATCATTTTATTTTGTTTTATTTACATCTTACACGCCTCAACTTCACTGGAATTTGGGTTATAGAGATACATCAATGTTTTTAACAGATACTGACTTAATTAGAGCAGCACATGCTTTTTTTTTTATAACAATATGCACTTCTATATTTTCTCTTATAGAAAGAAGAAAGAGACAGAAAGCTGAAGATGGAGATAACAGGAGATGGGTCAGAATTTTTACTCACTCAAATAATCCCTCCAACACAAAAATTCTAACACAACAAAGTCAACCCAATCTGTCTCAACTGATTCTAGTGTTTCAAAGTATTTATGACCCTTTGTCTTTTGAAGGCCTGGAGGGAGCGGTATGGAGTTACTGGGATAACTGGGCGGACCAAAACTGGTTACACTGAGATAAAGGATAACCAGAGCAGCCCTGTCATGCAAAACAAGAAAAGTGGTACGAATCAAAGCTACTATCTTTGCGAATCAGAACATTTCCTCTGATTTGAAAAGGCTGTTCTGGCAGAGTTTTTTTTACACAAGTTTCATACCATGTAAAAAACTGCCACCTTACAAGGAACTAAAAGCTACAATTTTAGCCAGAAGGTTCTTCTTCCATGAAGAAATTTGAGGTTAGGTTAAGGTTAGGTTACATTGCACCTCCTATTGCCTCTTTGTGCTCTTCTTTCAATGGATTTTTTTCTTGAAGTATAGAGTGGAAGAGACTGGTGTTAAAGCAAGTTGTCATACATGCATAAGTAAACATCTACCGTCCACCTCCTTTATAGAAGAATGATGTGGGTGGTAAAGTCAACATATTTGGCAATCTCTGTATATCACTGCCACAAACCCTGGATAAAAATTAACTGTGTACCAATTGTTTAACCTCGCACTCTGTTGAATTTCACATTAATTCTTCATAGAAAATGATCATTTATATTTATCAGGAGGTCTTTGTGCTTAAATATTGCAATTAAATATCAACCTACATCATATAATTGCCTTTCTCAGTTGTCACATTCACGGGAAGAGATTCAGAGACAGAGGAGCAGCAGAGAGGCTTACTGCAAGACCATTCCAGTGATGAAGGTTCACCAAGTAGAAGGTGTGTTGTTTTTCTGAATAAAGATAGTTAATTTACTATTTAATACGTTGATAAATGGAAACATTTAGTTAAGCTGGAGTTAAGCAACAATATCCAAACATTTCAAACAGGCTCTCATCGTTGATATCGGTGCCCTATTGTCTTTGTAGGTCAACAGGAGGTCGGTACCTGTCCCTGTCACCATCTCAAACAAGAATCTTTGATGATGTTTGATAGATGGAAGACATGGTAAGAAAACAAACATCAGTACCTGCTGGGAACAAAAATTAGGATGGAAAATTCATCTGCAGAATTTTGAATCTTAATGATAATCCAGTGCCTCCAGTGTATGTCAGGGGATTTCTGAAACTGGATTATTCACTCAGTCTGTAAATGGATTTTAAGGGTCCAAAGGCCTTAACCTGTGTATTGGCCAAATGTTTTACCTCACCACTTTACAACAGAATGAAAACCCATTCATAAATCAAAAGGGAAGGTATCACAAGTCTAATTTATCTCTTGTTGTGTTTTGTGTTTGGAATTGCTTCTGTTTGGCTCCAATGGCTTATTCCATTTTTTGTAAGAATAAGCATGTTTTAAAATTGTGTGACTTCCTTGGGAATGCATTAAAACATGATAATTGCAATATTGGAATCTGTGCCACTGTGAATTTCTATATGCTTGTTTCATTATTTTTATTTAATACTTTTTATGTTCAATTTAGCGTTGAATGTAACGTGTAAGTGAGCTAGTAGGTGTAACAAGCAGAACAAAAAAACGGTTGCTTGTGTTGCTTTCAAATGCTGCTCAGTCTTCGTCGACGACAAAGTCTCACACGTACAAATCAAGGATCAGATGTTTCGTTTTACATAAAAAAAAACACTAATGCTGGTGGAAATATGGGACATTTCTTCATTCCATAACGTGATCACGATGAAAGGATTTAGACATTCAATAAATGAAGGGGATGCTAATCTGAATTTTAACAGTGAAACGATCGTTCATTACGAAGCTCCAGTTTTTCCTACAGCAACCAGAGGCAGCATCTTACTGTCCCAGACCCAACAGGCTGTTTGTATGGGGATAATGGACAAAGCCCAGGCGTTGTTAATTGTGGGATAAACGCGGAGGGATTGTCAAGGGACATTATTCCACCGTTTAATATCGCATTGGCCTGGTCTACTGTTTATTTCCTTCCTTGTGACTCTCGAGTCTGACGGGTAAGTAGATTGTTAGCCTGCTAGCTTTAGCTAGCTGTTAACCTAGAGCTAACGGCAATTGGGGACAAGCTCCACTTATTGCCAAAGAAACGAGTGCTAGCTGTAAATATACAGGGACAGCACAGCACAGGTTACATTTGAGGAATTCGTTTATTGTTCAGAACACTTCTTGTGCACTGAGGCTATTTTCTTTGTGATAACTTAAATTCTGAAACGCCAAGTCTGTGAAGTGATTATTGGCGTTTGTACCGCTATAGCTTATTCCTGACCTGAATTTAGTCTTAAGAATTCACCGTTCATCAAGTCCTGTGTCCCAAAACGATACCAAATCCTGATACTATATAACAGCATCTGATAAAAAAAAATGTTATCAGACTTGTATATTTTTTCGATGGATGCGAAATGTTCTTATCTTTTCCTCGCTTGTTCAATTTATTTGACCGAGGTTGACTTCCTTGAGCCACCCTTTGCCATAACGATACCCTGTGTGGCCGTAAATAACTGCTCTTATTTACTCTTGTTTAAATCAATGCATCTTATCATCTGGGAATCTATATTATACAAGCAGATAAAGGAATCGAAAATATAAGAAAGCATGGTTGGAATAATATTATTTTGAACGATATTCACTCCTTAATTTGCAAGGAAGGCTAGATTTGAGGAAGTCGTGATCAAGACTGCTGTACAATCAGTTTCACACCCGAAACAAACCATTTCACAAGTTAGGAGGTGAAAAATTCACAATAGTAAGAAACAGGAGAAAACAGTGGAAGTGCATCCAGTTTATTATAATATACACACCACAACATATTCAAAGTAAAGACAACAATGTGTGCAATGTTAAAGACATCAAAGAATTAGGAGAGAGGGGAATGCTTTTAGCATTATCACAGCCCAGTCCCTTCCCAGGGTGCATGTTACCTAGACAGGATGCATCATCATCTCTACACAACAAGATGCTGTAATGGTAAAGTGAAAGGAATGGTATAGTGGCTTGTATTGGTGTTGAAAGCTGGAAAATGTCTTGCTGATGTGTGTGTGCTTTCTGCATCCTGCAGGCACTGAATAAAACAGCACCGATGGGTAAACTCAAATCTCAAGGCTATATGAGTGTTTGGTGTAAGGTGTTGGTAGCAAATTATTTCTTGAGTGCCTCCAGTTCCAAACATACTAAGATGTGTTTACAATCAGATAAAATTCCCTACATTCATGTTAGTGATTTTTGCTGATAGCAAATAAGGATAAAGTGTGCTGACCCTGGCTGATCTTTGTGTGTGTCCAGATCGGGGACAGCTATGGGTGGGTTGGGAAATGGGCGTCGTGGAGGAAGATCACCCCCTTTGATGATTGGTGCTTTAATTGCCTGTATCCTGGTTCTGGGCTTTAACTACTGGGTGTCCAGCTCCCGCAATCTGGAACTACAGGTGGGTTCCTCCATTTGATTGTGGGTTTGGGTTTCTGTAATTTTAATGGAGTGCATGAATCTTCTAGTTCCCTGCATTGATCAAAACTTAATGTGCTTATAGTTCAGTAAATAAAGGTCATTATTACTTTGCTTTGTTTCATCAGTTCAAAAATGTTGGTGGAACTGATGAACCCTGTTTATTCAGTGTATACAGTACAACTGTGTTTCTATTACCTTGGCCTGTGCTCTTTTATTTTGTCCCCCCTTTTATAAGTCAAGTATACATGAATGGCTTTAAAGGAGAAAGTACTGCCATGAACTTAATTTTTTCTGTCTGATACAGACCAAGCTGTATGAGCTGGAAGGCCAGGTGCGACGAGGTGCAGCAGAACGAGGAGTCGCAGAGCTGAAGAGAAACGAGTTCCAGGAAGAAATCCAGAGACAGAAAGAGCAGATCAGCCACATAGAAAGCCTTTACAAGAGACAGCTGGAAGGAGCCCAGAACACCTGCAGCCAAGAGAAGGTGCCCACAAATACCACTTGTTTGTTAAATTTTGATTGGAAACACTCTAAGCCAAGTTCACTTCACAGTAAACATCTAAGGGAGATGTGTAAACAAAGTGTGAAGCAACAGTGTATTTTGGTTTGTAATTTGGTTTGTGTGTGATCCTCTTTCCTTTTAGGCCATTCTGCAGCAGAACATTACCTCCAGTACCAAAACTCTGCAGGAACTTAAAGGTAATGGTTCAAATGTCTTTTCATGTCTTACCGTTTATAAATCCACCAGAGCTGTACAGAAGAAGATTTACCCATAATTCACAGCTTTAAATGTTTTGCGTGTGTTTTGCTGTAGGTCAGTTGAATCAGCTGAGTGATGATCTGGGGAAGCTTCAGAAGGAGCTGCAGAGTTGCCAAGGCAACATTAAAACCCTCAACAACAAACTCACCTATGACATGTAAGAAAAAAGATTTGTATCATTATAAATGCATATCACATATTTTTTTGCATTCCTTGGGAATCTTTATTTGTGTGTTTGTTCACTTTCGCAGGACCCACTGTAACTCCCAGGTCCTGTCTCAGAAGGAGCTGTGTGATGAGAGAGTGGCAGCAGCTAAACTTGAAGTTCAGAAAAAGATGGAGAAACTCATTGCTTCTCAAGGTGTTTCTTCTCCAGTGAGTTGACTTTCTTGTGTGGGAATTCACCACATCAGAGGATGTGAATAATGTTTATTTAAGGAATTTTCAGTCTTTTTTTTGTATCAGAGCAGAGAGCTGGAACAGGCCAGCTTGTTTTGTTCCACTTCTTATACTTGGCCTATTTGTGTCATCCTAGGCCTTCATGAAATGTTATAGAAATGACATCTTCCATAGTGTTAACATTGCACTTGGGTGCTTGAAAAACAAATAATTCTGATTAGGGATGCACTGAAGTTTTAGCCACGGAAAATGGCACAAAAGTGTATTTTTGTTTTTCGGCTGAAGGACTTTATCTCCAAAACAACACGGCCAAAACAGTATGTTGGATGACTCAAGCAAAAACAGCAGCCGGCACACTCTTGTCTGGATAAGGGTCAGCATGTCTGTGTGGACATATTTCAACATATCTGAGAAAGATCCACGGAAAATGATTCGCAAAGCGTGTAATGCGTGCACAAGGATTGCTCCAGGTCGTGATGAATGCAGAGAACCCGCTTGGAGAGGGAGAGCAGAGCACAGAAAAAAGGACACGTCGCTCTGAACCAGATGAGGGGCATTCCTCTCTTATAGATCAGATCTAAACCCAGTTCTTTTATTTAACAGACTAAACAGTCTCATGTTATTTATCTTATTTACATGACAGGATGGTCCCACATTCACAACTCTCCTCTGCTCTCTGCATTGCGCCCATGCAGAGCTGTAATGCACACAAACACGCGAGCGCGCACACACACGGATGAGGATACTCTGTGTAGCGGACAGAGAGTCCAGAAAAATAAATGTCACAACCATCACAAGAGAGACAGAAAAAAAATCTCTGCCTTTTTTAAAGTGCTCCCGGGGTGTCTCTGTGAAGATGGCGTTATTCTTCAAAGTATTAATATTAATTTATGTGATGTTACTAATGATTGGCATAATAATTTATTTTGGTGGTTCAGTTTTTCTATGGAAGATGAGAACGGCCATGGATTTCTCTTTTTTTTAATGTACTGTTATCTCGTGATAACGACTTATCTTGTTATCTTGATAAAACAAAGATCGTTTTCTCTGATAACGAGAAAGGCTGGCTCAAAGCACTATTAATGAATATGTAAATGTATAATTACGTCTCACATTACATTGCAAAGTTAAGGTTAGCCTACATTTATGTTTCCTTATCTTAGCTGCAGCAGCCGGTCAGATAGGAGTTTGTCAGCCTCTCAGCTGCTAACTGGTAGCCCCTAAAGTAAACAAAGTGTAACTTACTGTCAAGCTACATCTACACCCAGTGGCTGCAAGCTGTTTATGGCAGAGCTTGTAGATTGAAATCAAGAGGAAACACATTAGTTTCGTTGCCTCAAGATAACAGTGTATTTTTAAAAAAATAAATCAATAAAAATCCATGGCCGTTCTTGTCTTCTGTAATTTTCAGCCTTGGTTTCTTCATTTTCGATTTGTAGTTTCAGCCAAAAATTTTCATTTCGATACATTCCTAATTCTTATAGATTTTTGACGATTGCATCAAAAACTGCAACATGGCAAATAAAAAGATGATTCTATCATATTGTTAGCAAGACCATTAACTCAAATGAACATCACTTGGACCATTTAAAGCTGAAATACAGTCTGCAGGCATTAAGAAAGATTGTGTTTAGTCTTTTTAAGAGATAAAAAGCTCAAAAATTTTCAAGTGGAGGGATTACAATATATACTCAGTAAACTGTTGTAAAACTAAAGTGGTAATCACCTTAAGACCTCAACTCAGGGTATTAAAAAGGTAAAATAAAACACATTGCCTTTTGTGCAAAGATGTAGTGATAAAACAAGAAAAATGCAAGCTTATTGAGAAGTATTGGCCTCACTCTTGCTATCATTTTGTTTATAAAGTAAATAAATCTGATATTCTTCATAAACTTTGATGTTTCAACTTTTACAGCCTTCTTCTTCTACCCTCCTGATTTTTACTCCACAGATGGTAAATGCAGTGGATGAGGCAGTCCAGACTGGAGCTGATGCAGCTAAGACATCGACTGAAGTAAACCAAACATCAACTCTCTCTCAGCCCAAAGTAAAAGAACCAGCTGAACTACTGACCAATGAGATCATTGTGGAAAGCGGTAAAACACATACAAGTCCTTGTTGTCAGCCACATATCATGTAACTTGATGCATCAACAGTGTCTTTGCGTTGTTTCTCTCCGGCCTAGACACTCCACTGGACCAGGCCCTTGCTAAGGATGTTACTGTACCTTCAGCTACTACAGGGAAGCAGGACATTTTATCACCACCAGAGGGCGCTGTTACACCAGAGGAGGGTGAGACAGGGACCAGTAAACTTTTGAATAATAATCTGACTGAGGAAAAAGAGATGGAGGTGATGGATGCTCACGAAGAAAGCCCTGCTCAGACAGAGGGTACAAATCTGACACTCATTAACATTTGAAAACAATTCTAGACATTCTCAGAATTGAGATTGAAATCCGATACGAATCTAACCCCAATTTGTCCTCAAGAAGCAGATCCGGGTATGGAAGGCATGCTGATCAGCCAGGCGAAGATAGATGATTCTCCTGGTCAAAAACTGGATGAGCAGGATGAATATGATGCAGAGGAGCAAGTGGTGGGTGGATCCGATTTGGAGAAACAACGGCAAACCAAACGAGCTGGAAATATAGGTATGTGTGGAGATAAAGAAGTGTAGAGTTAGAGCACATGTGCTGAGTTTTTAGAGCAGTTGACCATCAGAGGGTCAGAGCTCGTGTCTGAATGAGTGAAGGTTGTTGATGAATGTTATAATAAAAACCATGTTGTTCTCTTTGATAGATAAGGACATGGAGGAGGAATTGGCTGACTATAACGGTGACGATGAGAATGAAGGCGAGTTTGAAGCAGACAAACAGGCTGAACTTGCTCAAGTCTAAGGTATGCCCTAAAACTCTGTCTTCCCTGTTGAAATACACTAATATTGATTTCCTGCAATATACTTGTGTAAAATGAAAACATGTTCATATTTCTGATGGTCTTATCTTGTAATGGCACAAGTGTTTATAAACAAAGCAAACAGGATGTTCTGGCACACTGGCTCAGGGTCATCTAGATGTTGCATTTTCCATCATAATGCTTTAATCAAAGTAATAAGTTGGTTTCAAGAATTACTTAAAATGTGTAGGCTTTTAAATCACACAGCATGTGTGTTGTTTCATTGTTTCAGATAACATTTAAATTTTCTTGCAGGGCTGGAGTTGGATAAAGATCCTCAACACCCAACACGTTAGAAAGCAGAACTGGTCATTCATCTCAGCACAATAACAGGTCAATGCTTCCCTCCAAACACAGATGATTACGCATGGAATCCAGATGAAAATTTCACGACATATAGTTTGGGGGTTTGTGTTTTTTATTTTGCTTTTGCGTTCTGGAATGTCTTTTCATTTGTGATCTTCATTGGTTTTTGTTCATTTGGTTTGGCTTCCATTTAATATAATTCAGTTTGGGATGATAAACATGAAAAGCATACTTTGACATCAACAACTTTTCATCATGGCTTGACACCAGTTTACTTGAAACGACAAACATTTAAGATCTCGATCTTTCCTGGAAATCTCTGGATTTTTGTCATGTTATCAGATGTGCTGTTTATGTTTATGTTCAGCCTGTAATTTCTTTGAAACTAAATACAGGTAAATGAGGACAATGTACAGACCCTTGCAGGGCTCTGATGGATGCAGCACAGGCCTCATTCTCTTATAGGCTCAATGAACATCCAAAACCATTTCTGTACAGAATCTCACATATAAAGATGTTAAATGTGAGTGGTCAGGATTTTTATTCCTCTGCAAAGTGTCTGTCAGTGTATGCAAATAAGACTTCCAAAATTCACAGCAAAATAAGCAAATGTGATGGAGTTATAGTTAGACTACTTGGTGCATTCGTGTCATTTTGATGTTAAAGCAAACCAAATGGGAAACATCAGCTTTGCATGCACATAGATAACATACAAAGAAAGTTTTGTGTCAGAGTCATTCTACAAATAGTACAGGCAAGGTAGCCTGGGGGGATACATATTACATGAAACTCTGCCACATTTTATACAAATTATATTGTCATCGCTGAGAAATCCTTCTTGAAGACTCCCGCAATCCATCGCTTTTGCATGTTAGTGTCTGCAAAGCTTTAATTCTCTGCAGTCGAAAAAGAGGTTCAGATTGAATAATAGGGCTTCTCAACAATTTGATACAGCTGAACAGTTCAAGAGGATGAATGGAAAGAAGAGTAGCACACATGATTATCTCTGTAGATCAATTTTTTTCTATTTTAAGTCATGCCTTATCAAGTTGTCAGTTAACTTCTCAGCTGAGGTCAGATGAAGAGCTGTTTTATGTGTTTACTGATCATTGATCTGCTCAAAAAGTCACTTTTTTTAATACTGCCTCTTTTTTACTGAGTTGAATTAACTGTACATCTTGGGTAGAGAGCAGAGTAGCTGTAATTTCATGTGGGGAATTCCTTAAAGCAGGAACTGTTTCTTGTGCTTTAGGACTCCTGCCAATACAGTTGATGTGAGTTGTTCTTAAATGTAATAGTCCATTCAGGTTAGAGCTGCACTAGACTGAAAAAAGGTTGATTTTATAAGGAGCTTCTCTGTTTCCTTGGGTTTTATGTAAAGGACAGATTATTTATTCTGATTTACAGGCAATCTGCTCTATGAAGAGAAGTCCTGGCAAAAATTTGACAGATCATTTACATGTTTCAGTTTATCTTCCATACATCCATAAAACTGATTTATCATCAACTGGCAATCATGAGAATACTTCAATATGTAAAATTATCTTTATGGACTTCCATCATTTTCCTATCTGAAACCAGCAGGTATGAAGCCACAGTTAGGTATTATATTGTAGCTCTAGTGCACCTATTCCTGAACTTCAATAACATGTCTCTTAAATGAGAGGATATTCTGTTGAATCCTCTCTCCAACTTAAAGGCTAAGCCATAAAATGGCACATCATCACTGAAGATGTATTTATAAAACAGTGTCATATTATTTGAATGATTCTCTGAGAAAGATACTGGAGAGAAGAGCATTGTGGTAAAGTTGTTTGCCAAAACTCCATGGTCTCAAATTAAAAATAAGATAACATTAGAACCGATACTGCTCGTGATATTCCTTAAGACAAGAGCCTTATTGCAGCTTGATAAATAAAAACGTGTCACAGTGGTGATTAATGACAAACTGATAAAACAGTGAATCTAGACACGCATGTGACACTTTTGACTCTGTTTTCGTCTGTCATGCAAGGAAAATGTTTCTCTTTGTGTTTCTTTTCATTTGAATTTGAGAGCTGCTGATATTTGTTGTCTGTTTTAGTCTGATGATGCAGAATTTAGACAAATTCTGCTCCTTGATTTGTCAGAAAGCTTCAGCTGCCTGTTTGTGTACAAAGTCAGTTTTATGTGTAACTGGAACATTTTTTTTTTTATTACAAGTTTGATTTTTTTTTTCTTACTGATGAAGTGTTTTGATTTTTATTATATTTTAATTTTAACTGCTGGATACATTTCTGAAAAGATCAAATGTTCATAGGCTTTATTGATGAAAGATAATAAAAATGTTTTTATAACCACTATCAGGAATTGGTTTGGAGTTTGTTTTTCTCTGAAACACATTGTATGTAGATTATATATATGTAAAAAAAAAATTAAATGGCCTTAGTTTAACCATAATCAAAACTGTTATTTCTTTAATTTTGATGTTTTCTTCTCTCAAAATGGACGGTTCTGACTTCACTTTTCCTCAGACAGTTCACAAAAGTTCATAATTTACTAAACATTGTGTGCATGGATTGATATAAAACAATCATTTGACAGCAGCTCCATAGAGTTTTCACAGCCCTCACAAGCCTTTAAAAGAACATATTCAACACAAACACCCTTACAGTTAAAATATATATTTCGTAGAACTATTTCATCTCGACACACAAAAGTAAAGGTTAAATTCTAAAAAAAAAAAAGATACAAATAGACAATACCCTAAAATGAATAATGCTTCAACCTCAGTATTCCATTTCTTGCAGCTGTTTTGATAATTAAGCTGAAAACTTCTTCTTGCTCCTCTCTCGTGAGTTATCAGTTAATGAATTTGCTGATGGCCTGCAATAAAATTCTGATGAGTCATAATACCCAGTGTTTAAGAAGCAGAATGTGATCCATGTATGTCACATGTCATCAGAGAAAGCAACAGAGTCAACCATCTGGTGGTGGTCCAAGGGGACGATGATGATGCTCTGCCTTGTCTTCATTTTGGTATTTACTGGTGAGTAGGGAGTATCCTACCTTTTTCACCATGTCTGTATTTCTTTGGATGAACACTTTTCTGTAATAAATATTACAAAACAATTACTCGATTATGAGCTATTCTCTTCCACCTGCAAGGTGCTGCACGGGGTGTCCTTGAGAAGATGATTCTCAGGAGCCTGTAATGCAAAAAGACAATGCAGTTCCATGTGGAGACTCATTGCGGGGGATCTCTGCTAAGGATTTCTCTAGTACCCCATCTCATACCCAAAAAGGAAATGGAATTATTTCATTGACCACCATCAAAATAGGCTGTGAACAAAGCCTTATGAAAGGCTATGATATGAAAATCCTTTGATGTCATGGTGACACCTGTGGGTCAATAAACAGAGGCTGTACAAGCAACAACAAGAAGGATTTATAGGCTCAACATTTTTATTCAGAGAAGCACTTAAATACATAAACAGATCTCATATGATTGAATGATATGCACCTTCTTCCATTTCAGGTGTACTTCTGAAGACTTTTCCAGATGTTCTAAAGGCAGCTTATAAAAGTTCCCACAGGCCAGTTCTTTGTACAAAAGCACCTCGACAGGTGTCTGACTTTCACACACACAGAAACACATTCAAACAAAACAATGCAGATGTAAATAATGTCACCCGTTCAGGTCCACTCACAAGTTCTAAGGTCTGGTTTTTTTATGCAGAACAAAAAAAAAATACAATGAGACCCTTTTTTAAGTTAACAGTCAACTGTAAAACAAAAACTCAATTCAGACATAAACTGGATAGGGGTATTTGCACACTTGTTCAACAGAGGACAAATTCACTGTAGCTGACAGTCTCTGGAGCAGAATCAGATGATCTTGACAACAGGAAAGTACTTATGGGCTGAGAAGTCAAATTCTGGGAGCACCTTGGGAGACAGAATGAAAGTTTTTCACAACATAGAACATCTGTTAAAACACTTAAATTTCCCACTCAAAATGCTATATTTTTCTTTGCATGTCTGCATTATCTGTACACTGATGATAATCCAGGGAATGTGTGCTTTCTGGGTTACCTTTGTCTCCTTCTTGTGACCTCCTGCCAGAAGCTTCATGACTACAATGTTGGGCTTGGCCACCTTCAGTATACGGTTCACCTGTGAGCAAGCATTAAGATGTTACAAATAATTAAAATAAATGCAAAAATCTGGAGTTCAAACAAAAAAATTGAGAAGAAAAATCCTCACCTCAGGATCTGGGCTTGGCACATTTTCTAGGATGAGCTTGGCCTGCTGGAAGTGTTTGCTGGCAGCAAGATACAGGTCTGCTGAGCCTGGTGGAGGATTGTACTTCTTTAGATCAGACATCTCCTGCAAAGGGGAAGAAGAGAGCAGTCAGTGGAGGCAGAGGATCTAATGTAAGTCAGAAAAAAAAGAGAAATGTAGTTACAGGAAAATGATAACAACAAGTCTGTAGTGGAGTAAGGATGGAGGAAATAGAAAATAGAGAGAGCCAGCTTTGTTACCTTGAACTGGATGTAGTGCACAGGTGGAGGGGTGACCACACTGTTAAAGGGGGCAAAGCGATGCTCATAGCGAACCTGTTCACTGTCCAACTCAAACTGAGGCTTACGCACCTTCCCATCCATATCCAAAGCTACCATAGTCTGAGGAAACAGAAACAGGTGATGGCTAACACTGCAGTGTGCGAAAAGGTAAAAAGTGCAGCACTCTCACTGATGTCCCACCTTGTACATGCCAGCACACATGTTCTGGTAAGCTTGGCTCATTGTGATCTCTTTGCTGAGAGGGCGAACTGCACAGGAAGCCAAATCTTATCATTAGGACAAGGGATGACATGAAGAACACACTAACACATTTAATGATGTGCTGTTTTTGTCTAGCGTTTGGTTAACATGGTACACAGAAACTGCAGCGATGCGTACCTTTTTTCTTCTTTTTTGTCTTTTTGCTGCTGCGACCCTTCAGCTGCTCCTCCATAATTCGCTCCTCTGCCATCTGAGAGGAGTCAGCTCTGCTCAGAGTGGACATCAGCCACGCATAAAGGAACTCTGACAGGTACCTGAAGTGAAACACAAACACATGTTCAATCACAGATTAACAGAAGTGTAACCATAGCAGGGTTTCCTTTTGTGTTAGTTTCAGCCTACCAGTTAAGTGAGTGACAAACAAAACATGACTGTGCTCTCACCAGTAGATGTAATAGTATTCATGCATGCTGTACAGTTCCAGTTCAAAGCCGCTTAGCAGGTACTGGATCATAATCCTCAGGTTGTGGTACAGGATCCAGGTGCCGAGGCAGGCCAGATGCTGTCGCTGAGGCTCAAGTTTCATTAGCAGGCTGTGCAGAGCTGCATCCACCTTCTCTGCCTGCTCAAAAAAAGGAATGATTTTGCAGTTGTTTTTCAAGTTAATAAACTACAGTATTTACTTTTTAACTGGCAGAAACAGCTGTAGTGTACTTCATCCTGCAGCGTGGCAAACTCTTCAAGAATGTGTCCCAGCTTGTCTCGTTGCCGAGCTCGGTTGTGTCCGTGGATCTGTATCAGACTGCAGAATGGCTGGAGGCAGAAAAGACAGAGAATTCATATGCTAATCGCCTTAATGCTTCACCTCTTCACCATTTGTGTGCTGATGAAAGATCAGCCCAAACTCTCAGTGTTACACCCCTACTCTGAACGCACAATTCCTGAAACTGTGGAATTGAAATTCTCCAAATCTTAACCAGACAAATACATGATAAGGCTTAAGAGTAAAAGAAACGTACCCTTGAACAGTGTGTAACAAAGGAGTCAATGTAATCCTTGGCCTGGTGGTTGTTAAACAAACAACACCTGGGGAAGGACACAAACACACAAAACCTCAAGTCAACAAATCTGGAAACACATTTAGCTTATTGAAGTCTGTATCTCATGTTCATACAGTCAGAAATGGCTCCAAATGAGCTTAAATTAACAGGCTCAAAAATGTGAAATGACAAACTATTTGATTATTGGCAGACTTACTTGTAGGAAAGCACTGGGGGGCTGACAAAGTATCTCAGAGCGTCTTTTATCATGTCCTGCATCAGGTGGGTCCCGAACACTTTTTTATTATCTATCAGGAATGTTGTCTGCATTGAGGGGAAAGCATTTGTTTGGTTCTTGTTCTAAGAAGTTTAATCTGTACTTACACAATTTTACAGCAACATCGACAAGTTTTAGCAATTACTACATGTCTACAAACTAGATAAACTCTTTTTAAGAAATCTCTTTGTTCATCTCAGAAAGGGCAGGGACCCTTCAGAATAAAAGCTGAAATTATAAAATTACCTGAAGAAGAGATCTGGAGAGCACACAGGGAGACTGCTCACTGAACTCACAGAAAAAGTCCTGGTAAAAGACACAAATTCATTACATTTGCACAGTTTCAATTAATGTGCTGTCGTCATATAATATGTTCTAACTTGTAATAAAAAAAGTATAACAGAACTTCTGTCATTCTTTAAGCAAGGCCCAAAACATGGCAAAGTGCTGCTTAAGTATGACGTAAATGTCCAAAAAACTATATGTACCAGAATGCCATGCAGGTTGGTGGTGTTTATCACGTCACAAACGGTCTTGATTCGTTCTATTAGTTTCCCAAAGTAGGCCACCATGTCCTCTCTCTTTATGATTTTTGCATAGCGGGGAAAAGTCGGTGGCAGCAGTCTTTGATTCACAAGGGGTTCAAAGCCCATCATAATGGGATGGTCTGGAAAACAAGAGAGAAACTGAAGGTTAGCCAAGCAACTCTGAGATCACAGAATGATCTTCCCAAAGTGAATACCTTAGCTGAAAGTAGGAACGGTGCTTGATGCAAATACACTGTAATAGGTAAATGTATACATCACCTCCTTTAGTGGTGTCGTTCTGTGACTGGATGCCATGCTGGATGCTAGAATGAATGGCTGACAAGAGGTCAGCTGCCTGAGCCACAAGCTTCTGGGCCTCACCCACTGAACTTGTCTGAAAACAGATGTAACATAAAAAAAAAAATGAATAACAACATTTAAAAAAAGAAATTTAAAAGCAACTTGCTTTGCCATTCTTTAATCTCTTTAACAAGCACTGAAACTGATTTCCATCATCTGTAGGTTTTGGTGTGCATTACCTCTTTCTTGGTAAAGGTGATCAGTGCTGTCAGCAGAAGGCGTGTGAACTTGATTCTATTGAAAAGTGCCAAGAACTGCTGATGCTGGAAAAATAAAGCATGACTACATCAAACAGGCTCACACGGGCATGGAAATCTATTTATACACCCAGTCTTTAAATCTCCAAGCAACCAGAGAGGCCACATTTTTGTTTAGTTTAGATCAAGTCCATTTTTGGGTCAGATTTTTCTTTCTTCTTCATTATCATAACTGTTATAACAGCTAGACATTCCAAAGAAGAGTCTCCTGGGGTTAAATGAGTCCCACTATAATCATAGACTGTAGAGGAAAAATAATGTATTACTGGCAAGGATGTGAAGGAAATGACCTAACTTACCTCTAGCTCAACCTCTGGGTTTCGCTGCTCACCCTGTCGACTGCGGGTGCTCTGAGGTGGTGGGAGAGGAACCATTACATAATTAAACACTCCACAGTTGTATCACAAGTATTTCACTGAGGTTTTGAACTGGCAAAGAATGTGGATGCAACAAATACCTTTACTTTCCTCTGCAACTCATCCTCCACATCTTTTAGCATACCTGGAAGGTGCAACAAATGACAGAGAATCAGTCTGTAAGTGTCTCAGCTGTCGACTGTATATTAAAGAATTTAATGACGGATCATTGTAGATAGTGTTAGTACCCGTCACACGCAGGTCTGTGACATTATTGGCCATCTTAAAGCCATAGGTCATTGCCTGGAAGTCCTCCTACAGATAGACGGAAAGAAGTAAACATTAATCTGATGTATAAATATGACATTGAATACTCAATAGCCTATTGAGAAATTGGTTCTTTAAAAATATGCTTATATAAATAGCAAAAGAGAGCAGCATTAAAGAACTGATGACTGATCCATGCCATAGATATTAATAAAATACTGCAACAGCCATATCCACATAAAAAAATTCTTCCCTCCATGTATTAAAATTGTTTTTGTTTCTGGTATTTCAACTAGTTAATCTACTTTTTTTCAGATGTAATCATTGCTGAATCGCAGACGCACAGACTTTTAAAGAGTTGCTTACCTCCTCAAACACAGCAGCTTTGTTGACTTTCTCCCGTGCGATGTCACACACCTTCAAGATTCCCAGAGCAAAGGCCTTTAGGGCCGGCTCCTCTATCAGGTCTGGGTTATGGACATACAGACAGGTGAACACAGTCTGTGCCAGGGAGTGGCCCTCCAACCAGGTGATCTGAGAACACAGAAGAACATGCACACCTGATGTATTTGATATTTGTTTTGTGCAACATGTTAAAACAAAGAAAAAGTAGTTTTCTATATGACTGAATGAGCTTTCTGTGACAAAAATCCAATATCCAAAAACATGTGACTCACCAAGAGTATGTATCATTTGTCTATACGTTTTCTGGTTTTGTAATATTATGGAGCATAACATCAAGTAACCTACTCTTCAACATGCATGTGGAAAGAGGCAACTCAAAATGTACCCTCAACAGGCCAGTCAAATAAAAACCTGACAGATTTGCATTTTATAGATTTTTCTAACCACACAGCGTACAGTATGATTCATTAAAACTTACCAAGCAGCAGAAACATGTGTCTATGATGCCGATGAGTTCGGGAAGACTTAGATCTTTCACCTTAATGGCTTCCTCCTACATTGAAAACCAGAAAATAATAGAATATGAACCAACCAATCAATTTAACTGTTTTCAATATTAAACTTATCAATGACAATTTACTGTTTTCATTGTAAAGTTATCAGAATTAAACAACCCTTTACCTTTATAGCTTGTTCAAAGTTGAGCACTTTCCTGTTGACTTGGTTTCCGATCATTCCTGCATCCATCTTAGGATCCATCATCTCTATGGCTGACATGGCCTCAAATAGACCAAACCTGCCATTACAGAGGTTCATATTTTATAATATGCATCTCACAAGCCAATCCTTTCTTATAATTTAAAAAAAAACGTTTTAAATTCCCAGACATAAATACTCTACAAACTCTCCCTCAAAATATGAAAAAATGACATCTTCCTACTCACAGTTTGTCATGAAGCAGCTCTCCAAGGCTCAACTCTGCATAAATATGGGGTGAGGATGAGAAAAGGACAAATGTGTCAGTCTCTTTTCTAAATAGTGTTGTCTTACAAACAGTCACTACCAGAATCTGTACCTTTGCAGGAACCCTTGAATTCATGTGTAATGTCAACCCAGTTTGCATTGTTCCTCATTTTTTCTGGAATGCCCAGCCCCCAACCAGCATCATCATCTTCAACCGCTGATTTCATCACCATAGTGACTACTAAAGAAAGGCCAGGAAAAAAAAGAGGAAAAAATATACCAAAAATGAACAAAAGCATCATCTCAAAAGAACAGCAGAATCCAGGAGCACATTTTGCAAAGCATGTAAAAGAAACAGTAGTATGGAATAAAATTTGTCTGAATTTTTGGTAGCTTATAAATAATTATAATATATATATATCAGATGTCCTTTTGTGTTTTTTATTTAAGGGCTGTAATGAGAGGTAGTTCAGCAGCACAAAAAATCTATAAATATTGCAAAATATTACAAACTGTTTATATGATTTTCTTCTTCAACAGTTACTTTAAGTGCAATTCTGATCTTAATTGGTCTGTAGTCCATCGAATTAAAACATCACTTATTGTATTTCCTTGTAAATACTAATGCTTATGCTTGGACTGCAATCCTAGCTGAACTGATCGGGGGTTTTTAAGATGTGGGACTACAGTAGAGGATTGACGTCATGCTCTGTGAACTGACTTGGGAAGCTTAATTAGAGCCCAAAAAAAAAGGTGTAAATTGCACGCATCAGTGCCGTGGATGACCTCAGCCTTGATAACATGACAACATTATAATAAACGCCCATTTTTGTATGACTCGTTTTTTTAAATCTTAAACATATTCGCAGAAGAATACTGAAATAAAGATTATGATTTTGAATGTGTTTTTGTTTTTATGAAAGTTGTACATGCATCCATCTATGATGAAACATCTATCAGCCATTAAGAATGCATTACAAATAGAGATCTTCTAACTGCATCAAGCAAAATATTTGTCAACCCATTTGGCATATCTCTAATTTTATCTGTGTGGGAAAAAATACGAAAACTCAAAGGTAGGAGAAGAGGTAAGGTACCTTTTCTTTTCTTTTGACACTTAAAATATCAAAATTCGTAAGACAGGATATGTCAGTTAGCTATTACCAACGTTAGTGTAGCTAGTACTAACGTGTGCCATCAAGCTGTTTGGCTATAAGACGATATTTCAAATGCACTATCCTGAATATCGCCCCTCTCACAGTCTAATCGATTTGAAAAGGTCACTGAAAAGCTTTAAAATGATTAAAAATGAGCACATACCTCAGTATTTCGAAACACCAACCATGAAGCTAATAAAGATCTCTAAAATACTGACGCATAAATTCGACGTCACAACCCATCGTCCTTGCTTTTGGTAATTGTAGTCCTTGAATATCACGATGCACAGGCCGCAGGAGAAAAGCTTATAACTTTTTAACAGATGAGTTACATGAGTAAAATTAATATTTTAAGGGTTACGTTTAGGTAAAGCGTACGATGAAGTGGTTCATTTGAAGCCTTTACAGCAACGATTAAAACACGGAGAGAAACGTACTCTCGCGTTGTTCACAGACAGCCCCTGTGACAGCTTGGGCTGGTCTCATCCTATGGTCTCATCACAACATCATCAGGGCGTTTCAGGCAACGCACAGGCACACACAAGCGGTCCGCCCTAACTTGGAACTGGTCCTGCCCGCACGGGACAACTGTTCCGAAATATACAGGTTGGTAAAATCCTGGAATTATTTAGTGAAATATGGGGCAATTTCCTGTCGCTATCTTTACTTATATGCTATTTATTTATCATTACTGCTAGCATATTCTTCGTTAGCTAGCCTGCTGTCGCAGACAGACGCCGTTAATGACTGACTAGTCTAGCAGGTGCAGCAGACACCAGCCTCGGTCGGTTATCTCAGCAATTATACAGCAAGTAGTTACATACTAATTATAACGAATCCCAATTTCCATGCTTGCTCGTATAATGACAGTAACATGAAGTTATGATATCCTCATGTTAGGTTCTAACCCAATAGGGCCGCCGCACTGTGCTGTGTAAACTGTCCCCTACAACAGATCTGTTTAAGAATTGCTTCAGTGAAAGCTTCAATAGATTATTCGTAACGTATAACACTTACAATGGTCTGGATCCATCAACAGTTGTGTTCCAGCTCTTTCCATATATAACAGAGCTAAACCTCAAGTTTCACGTGGGTTTTTATAGCTGTACCTGTAAAAAATGGTTTAATTTACAGTCTTACCCTGAGGAAGCTTTATTTAATTTAGTTTTATTTAATTTTATTTTATTCTGGACATGCTGCTTCTTACCTTAATTTAATGCTGTATTAATTCTCTGTATTGTATGTGAAGTATATGAGACCATCACGCATTAAGTACTTAACGTCCTTTTCTTTTTTTTTTTTTTTACCTTTATCTTGATTCGCGTCAGTTTTGTAGACTGAGTGCTCTCAGTTGCAGCAGCATCACGCATTTTATCTCAATCCATAAACACTCCTGTATTCACTGCCTGCTTTGATATAAACCTGCTGACCTTTTAAATGCATTACTCAAGAAAGTTGCTGGAGTAGGTTGCTCTTGCTGTATGATGTTTAATCATTTTTGAAAATTAGTTTGTCCCGTGGGTTTTAGTATAATATACAAACACAATCAGGTATTGCTTTCTTCAGACCTTGTCTTCATATTACTATGTCTGCAGGTCCTTTGTCTCAAGAAATATGAGATCTTTGGCAGCGTTTCTCTCAGTAGTTATGCTCTGGTCAGTGTGAGCCATTAATCTACTAATGCAGATTACTCAAGCACCCTTGAGAGTAAGATTTGAAGTCAAAACTTCTTATTACAAGGTTATACTTTAGTAGCAGGGATAGACTATAGCCTGAAAGAGGTTCACTGGACTCATCTTTCTTTTTCACTGAGGTCTTAATTTACTCTTCTATTTTTTTCAGATGACATGAAATGTTGATGTGGTGAAAATGAATAAACCCAAAATGGCCACAGAGAAAGGGTGAGTTTTTAATAAAAACTTAAAAAAGGCTGTGATATTTGTGCATTTAATAATGAGTTAAAGCTTTTCCATCACGAGTTTCTATTCACATAAACTGTCTCTTTCAGAATAAGTGCTTGCCTTCACTGTTCCTGATGTGCTCCATTCTACCTTCCAGCCGTCTGTTTATCAGTTGCTCTGATGTTTGTCTTGTTAAACTATCTGTGTGTGAAAGGTGACATGTTTGTACACCGCTGTTGATATTTGGTTCTCCTTGCATGAACCTGTCACATGTATTAGTAGTTGTAACTTAAAAGAGCCTTGTCACTGTCAGTGCAGAGGAAACAAGACAGGGAAACTAATTATAGTGTGTAGGTCCTTATCAAGTTAAAGGGTTTATTATTTCATTACTGTAAAATAATCTGTGCTCAGCTGAGACTTATGCAGCATGTTTATCCAGGCTTTACTTTTCCTTCACTGTTTTCTTTTGTCTGTACTTGCATTACATTTTTGCCCTTTTTCCTCTTTCTGTCTCCAGCACACACACACACACACACACACACACACACACACACACACACACACACACACACACACACACACACACACGCACACAGTCTTTCCGTACGTCTCCTGCTCTCTGTGTCTTTATAAGGACATATCAGAAACTCTGCTCCACTGGGTACAATCAGAGACTTTTGATTCTCTCCCATGTTTGCAGTTCCTGCACCAACAACTGACCTCTGACCTTGTGTTTCCAGTTGAGTGCCGTTGAGCTAAGGTTAAACGTGGGGGATGGGTCACTATCTCAGGAACTGTTAAGGCCGAAGGAGACAGGATCATACATCAACTTAGGAGAAATGAGCAAAATAGTGATGTTAAAGAATGCTTTTAAACATGGATTGCAGATTTTTGATTTTATGCTGAACTTCTTTTCATGTCATAATGATGCATTCCGATAAAGATGAAGCCATTGTCAGTTTTCTAATCAGTATAGTGATAGAAAAAAAAACCCTTTTTGGACTTGTTATGTCCAAGATTGAGGGACATGTTGAAAAACAGGTATGATGTAAAACATGAAGATTAATGTTTGTGTCAACTCTGACTTTAGGTATGGCACTTCATGTTACTGCAGTATTGAGCTGTCATATCAGATTTCATGTATTTTGTCTTGCTATGAAAGTGTGGTATGCACATAAAACACACTGCGTTTCTCTTAATATAACATCTTAATGTAATATTTTTTCGTATTCCTTTTCAGATAAAATGATATTTCTTTTCCTTCTTTTTTCCAAAGCTCTGAACAAATATAGGTTTTAATCAATTATTGAACACACATTTTCTAAGATAAAATTGTGCATATTTTCAGTGTTCCCAGTAACTCCAGGGTACTGATGCTGCTGGGCCAACTGGAGAGGATGAACGGGGAGGCCATGGGGAGGGACGTTGACACGGCAAGACAGATCACAGCAAAGATACTTCACCTCATACAGACACAAGGTGAGAGCACAGACACTACCACACAATAACATGCAGTATAGTAGATTCACACTGGGACTAAAAAAAGGAAATCCAGCTACTTCCATGGATTTCTGTGGCTGTTCAAAGGGAAACAAGTCATGTCTGGCTGGTGGTATGAGTAGCACTGCCCCCTCTTGGTACCTGCCCCTGTAGTGACGTACAGTTGCTAGGACTGTTACTACACATTCATAGTATCCCTGATTTGTAATGTAATGCTGATGACAAAGTTTTTTTTTTTTTTTTTTAAACTGCACGTCTCACAACAATAAACTGAGTTCAGATGGAAAGAAACCATTGTTGGGTTTTAAATGTTAAATTTTACCCTAGATTTTTTTTTACCACTAAATCTGATGCAACAAAATTTAACAGTGTTTTCAGTTACAGACTTTGCTGAAATAAGGATAGAGATCCTTTTTGTTTGTCACAGTTTACCTTGTTTTCCAGTGCTGTCCTACTTTGCACAAACGCTCAAGCACAGGTGAGGAGGCGGCTGCAAAGGTCTATTGAGCTTCAGTCTTTCTCAATACCCAATATTTTTTGTTTTCATACTTGTAGTCTTTAAACCAACGGAAAGCCAATTAAAGTGACATCACTTTCAATAGCTTCCTTAGTGTGCTGTCATGCTATGCCATCTCCTGTGGACTGACCCTGGTGTGTAATTCCCAATGTAAAAATATCACGTGAAGTATGTTGATTTATTAAAAAGGTGTTGGGAGCATATGCTCTGTAAATAGAGCTGGGTTAGTCAAAGTGTAGATGGATTGATACAGTGTCTCCTGTTGTAGTTATCTGATTACTGGGTTGAAAGGAGAGCAGAGAAGAAGACCTGACAGCAGAAGAAGGGGGCTTTGTGCTGTTTCTCTGAGTAGAACAGAATGAAACATGAGTGTGTCTTCGGGTCTTAGCAGGGTTTCTTACTGCCAGTCTGCAGAGGGGATGAATGGAAATCTCTGGTGCAGGCATCATCGCTCTGATGCTCTGGCAATTTGTTAAATTAAAAGGAAAAAACAACTCTTAACAACACTTCACCTTGTTTTTTTTTCCATTTATTAAGTTAAAAAAGAGAGAGAGAAACATTCTTTGGATATACATTCTCAGCTACAAAATATTATCAGTTTTCTTTCAGGAAACTAAATATCTTGTAATTTGTGACAGTTTGCCACCCTAAACAAGTTTTATACCTTAGAAATTTGGCATTTTTTAAATTTTAGATAATTTATAGACTTAGCAATCATTCATTCATTCATCTTCTATACCGCTTCTCCTGTTCAGGGTCGCGGGTGGCTGGAGCCTATCCCAGCTGGCTAAGGGCGAGAGGCGGGGTACACCCTGGACTGGTCGCAAGTCAATTGCAGGGCTGACAGACAGAGACAAACAACCATTCACGCTCACACTCACACCTACGGGCAATTTAGAATGTCCAATTGACCTAGTGAGCCTGTTTTTGGACTGTGGGAGGAAGCCGGAGTACCCGGAGAGAACCCACGCATGCACGGGGAGAACATGCAAACTCCGACTTGGCAATCAATCTTTTTATAAATGTATGAGGTTGCAAGAATGATCAGTAATATAATAAATACTTTTAACCATTCAGTTTAAATAGATATATGGACATTTTATAGAAAGCTACTGAACAAGGTCTGCATCAGTCCTGGAGATGCCACGCTTTTATATTTGTTGGTTTAAATGCTAATCTTACTCCATGTTTTTTTTTTGTATTTCAGTTGTATCTTTGCCATTGATTTTAAGTTTTTTTTTTAATCTGAAGGTAATCTGTCATCTTGTGCCATAGTTAGTATTTTTAGCCTGCTGGGATGCTTTTGATATGGTTTAAATTTCTCCCTCACCCTTTTTGGGGATTTCTCTTTCCTCTACCCACAATTTGTTGCATCCTTCCACTTCAAAAGACACGTGTTAAGCTGGTTAATTCATCGTCACTCACGGGCACAGTGGAAACCATTCTGTCTGTGACCCTGTCCATCATGATATGTATGTCAGCTGTTCCTCTCTCATCTGCAACTGGCCTGTCTGTCACAGCCCGCCTGCAGCTTCAACTCAAAATGTCCATGTGTGTGACGTTAGTCTGGGGGTCTGTGACCCTGTTCACAGTAACTATACACCCTAGGACAGACTTTGCTGTACTCCTGTCTCATGTTCAGAGTCTTCAAACTTAGGTGGCAGCCAAAACAAAGAAAGAGGGGTTGTATAAAGAAAGGAGAGTCAGAGTCGCACGGGAACAGGAAGATCTGTCAGGTCAATACAGTTTTTTCAGAAAATTGCTCCCCAGTTTTTTTTTCTGTAGTAGAGGATGAATTCAGACTTGATCCCAACACTTTTCATTTTTCAGCTTCTGTTCTTACTTGATATTATGGAGGCTTTTTGTATCACAGTCAGGGGAGGTGGGGGTGGGGGGAGTGTAAGAAAGAAAGTACGCCTGTGGAGAGCTATCCTATGCAGTTGTCAGTTTCCTGTAGGAGCAGTTGATGATTTAGTTTCTGTTAGCGTGCGAGAGGAGGTGCTGATTAGTGTGTTTACCGAGTCCTGCCCCTGAGCCAAGTGTGTTGGTACACAGTTGGAGAGTTTGGGGATTGGCCAGTTGAGCAGTTTATTCTAAACATAGAGAAACAGCAACAGAGTTTTCTTCATGCTCCATTTCGACTGTCAAACCACTGGAGTCTTTCTAAAACGAGACAGCAATCCTGGGAATTTTTAGTTGTTTTTTTTTTTCAACCAAAGCTTTGAGGAATTTGGTGATGAAATGGAGTACAGCTACTCAAGGAGCCACTATCCACCTGTGGTCTCCCCTGATCCAGGTAGGGTTCAGAATGAAGAAGAAGATATGTCAGGTATTGTAACTTGATGAGGTGAACCTATGTTTAATCTGCCTGATTAAAAATTCTTACTAAATTGTCAAGTCAATATTTAAACATTTTCCTCTGAATATTTTTCTCAGGTCAAGTGAAAGCGGAAAATTAAACTAGCAAGAAGGTTCAGATTCAAGTGCATGCAAATAATTGTTAGCTTTCAATCTAAGATGATAATGAATGATTTCAGACAAGAGTAGCTGGTATTATGGAAGACTAAAGATAAGTTATGCTAAATTCACAAAAAGTGTGTTTTTTTAGGAATATACTGCAAAGTAAGTTTGTGAAAAGGGTGAAAGTCAGGACACTGTTTCAGCAGCCTGCTTTAATAGCAGTTCCATGTCAGAGGGATTAATTCCATGCTGCTTCAAGATATTATCTTACAATGTTATTTAATTTTCTTTTTAATAGAAGGATATTAAAGTGATAGTGAGTGTATGAATTGTCTCCACATTATCTCCATGTAATCTGTGCCCATTATGATGCACTGGCTATCTGTTAAAGTTTTAGAGTATTCATAGGGCTTCATTCTTCTTAGAACACATTTGCAGCAAAAAGAAAAATCACTGTAATTGCAAACATATGAGTGATATGCATGCTGTATGTCTGAAAGAGGTGAAGGACAGCTTCAAAGTCTTTGGTGTTTATTTTTATGTTGTATAAACTGATATGGTGTGTTCACACTAGCATGAACAACCCTGAGATTTGAGCATAGATGAAGGTGCAAATGTTTTGTGTTTACTCGCTTAATTTGCACGTATAACTCGCTTCATTGCCCAAAGACAAATTAAGCTGCATGCTTGTTGAGATTTCACGTTATTTTCCCTGCCTGAAAAGAACTTGCATTTTAAGAATGACTTTGCGTGTAATTCACTTGCGATAATGAGTTTCATTTGCATGCCACATTAAGTAATCTGCAGGAGTGAATAGTCAGTTTTAATTTACAAGAAGCTATTATAAACACCATGTGATTTGAAAAAGTGAATGCATTCATTTAAGATATAAATCAAATTATGATAACAGTCCTTATAAATACATATAGACTTACAAACTTATTTATTAGCGCACATAAGTTTATAAGAGTTTATAAATGTGTTCTACATACACAGGAAGCACTTGCTGTTATTCATATGCCATTACTAATTCTTTTTCAGAGGATACTTCATTGAAAATTTTCTCAAGACTTTGTTGTGAGGATTCTTGTTAAAATGCAGTTGTTTTAAATCAGCAAATGTCACTTCTGCCTCTGTGTGTGTGTGTGTGTGTGTGTGTGTGTGTGTGTGTGTGTGTGTGTGTGTGTGTGTGTGTGTGTGTGTGTGTGTGTGTCTTTCAAACACTTGTCAGCTGTCTCTCTCATGCATAATTTTAACTTTCACCTGCTTTTTGATGAGGAGGTCGTTAATCATAAAGGCTGACAGCTTGACACCTTTTATTTCCATATTCACCTGCTGTTATAATGTGTGTTTTAAATCAGTGACAGGGTTCAGTGGTATACATGTGCACCACTCCTATTTGTCAAGTACTTCAACTCCCAGAATTAGGTGTTTTTTGATGTGCCTGACCCAGTTTCACATAAAAAATAATAAAAAATCAGTTTTCAACATAATTATGAGAAGTCTGTAATCGTCCTTTTTTCTTACTCAAAAATCCATAACCATCTGTAAACTTAAATGTTGGTTTAAATAATTGATTTTTAAAATATTAATGTCCTTCAGTGTCTGTTACCAACTATCTGTCCTGTTTTTTGTTTCAAGAGTTTGTATTTGTTTGAGGACAGGACGGACTGTCTGCGGCCTCTTCAAAGAGTTCAGGAATCTGTCAGCTCCTAAATTACAGGGCAAACACACAGTGTGGTGGGGAGGTGGTGAAAGAGAAAAAAAGAGGGCCGAAGTCAGAGTTGTAACTAAACTACTTGTTGAGTTGGACAGCTGGAAAGGAGAAAGTTTAGGCTCACATGTCTAGAAGCTAAATTTAACACAGTGTTAAAATGTGCTTTGACAATACAGTATTTATTGTTGAATGCTGTAGAATATTTACAACCACTAAACCAGGTCTTCAGTATTTTATTGTGGACACACCTGCTGTGCTCAGTTTACCAGCTCTTGAACTGCTTGTGTGAGAAACCTCTTTGTTGCTTTTAGCACTTCTCATTTATAATGATTCTGAATTTATGTCTTACAGAGAAGACTGGAAAAGAGGTGATGTCCAAAGGCTCCAGTGGCATGGAGGTGATCCTGGCTTCATTGGAGGTCAGCTCATTTATCAGCGCAAGTGGACTCTACATTTCACAACATGACACTTTAACACCAAGCTCACAGTGCTTTGGCTGTACAAATTAATAGAGGAGCAGCTTTCTGCAAATCAAATAAGCACCAGTTTGAGGGCTAAGCTAAGCTAACCTGCTGCGGGAAAAAGCTTGAGTTTTACTGAGTGAGACTTGATGCTTAAATAGCACACTATTTCCAAGGAAGGTGTCTTTGTTTTGAACCTTCCTCCTTCTACCTTATAAATGACTACGATGTGAGCTTTTTCAAGTGAGGCTAATGTTGTTAACATTGCATGCAAAGTCAGAAGAAGTACATTCATGCCTTTGTGCAAACAGCTGTGGGAAATACAGCTTGTAAAACAAGTTAATCATTGTCATTCATTTAAGGTTCATTACGCAAATTTCAGCAATTGAGTTTATGGATGTAGATTGTTTAACAAGTGTGTTGTCTGTGGCTTTGACAGAGCTCCAGGGATGTCCAGACAACTCTGAACATTTTGTACATCCTGAGTGAGCTGCTGACTGTTGGTGAGCTCAATTCCTTTTCCTCTTTTATAAATAAATGATGAGCTGTCCCAGCAATGAAGGATGATAACTTTCACTCTTCAGTGGATGGTTATCATTTCATTGACAGTTAGAAAATTTGAATTTAAGATTATTACAAAAACATAAAAAACTCAAAGTAGTTGTAAATTGTAGATTAAGTTAATATTAACACCATTGCAGTCAGATTTGTGGTTTCAGTGATTTGAACTGAGAGTCGTGACCTGATTTGTTACAATGAGGCAATTGTTTGTTTTAGACATGTTTTTTAACCCTTTAATGTGCAATATTATATTCCATCTAATGCTGTTTATTGGTTGTTTTCTGTTCTAGGTAGGGGTCGCAGGGTGGGAGTATTTGTGTGTAAAGGAGGAACAGGAATATTATTTCAGATTCTGATCTCTGCAAGTAAAGAGTTGCCTCCAAGCGAGGAACTTATGCTGCAGCTTCACTCATTACTTGCTAAGGTTGGCCCAAAAGGTAGGCTTAGGGTCAGTTTATTACAGATTCATTGAGATTTGTTCTTGTTTACATTTTGCACATTGTGTTTTAAGGTCTGTCAAATATATCTGTCCTTTATTTAACATTTGTAGAGATTTTTTCATTATTTATACACTGCATACTCACCTGTGTGTAACCTGTGTGTGTTTAGACAGAAAGTTTGGCGTGAAGGCACGTCTTACTGGAGCTTTGAACGTCACAATCAATTTGATGAAACAGAACCTACAGAATACCAAACTGCTTCTGCCCTGCCTGCAAGTTCTCAGGGTTTACTCTGCCAACTGTAAGTCATTTTAATCCATAACACTCTAATTGTTTGTGTTCTCTTTTAGCACGAGCAGATTCTAATCAAGAAATAAAACAAAATATGTGACTGATAAAATCCTCAAAACAAACTTTCAGCTGTTTGATGTCTAATCTGATTTTTCTTTATTGGTGTTTGTTCGTTTTGTCTGTTTTTGTAAAGCGGTGAACGCTATTTCTTTGGGCAAGAATGGAGTGGTGGAACTTATGTTCAAGATTGTCACACCATACTGCAAGAAGAACACCAGCCTGCTCAAGTAAGCTCATTTGATTGTGACAGCAACCCAGCATGAATGTGTGATAATAAGCATCATCCATAGGCTTCATAGGCTTTTAACATCTTTAAGGGACTTGCGTTCTGCAGACCATGTAATCCCTTTGCCATGTTTCTTAATCAACAGGGTAGCTCTGGACGCACTGGGAGCACTGCTCAAATCTAGTGAGTAATTTGCTTTGTAGCATTGACTTTTGGCTCCTCAGTGGTTTAATGAGGCCCTTAATCAGAGTTTGTGCCCAGGAATGTCTCTCTCACCTCCATCATCGTTTGCCATTTGCCTGTCTTACATTGATTCTCTGTTCTGAAGAAAACACAGTGAATGATCGTTTAACAAAGATGTCCAGTTACCTAACCCCAAACTTACCATACACTTTATTTTTGTTTACTTACTTTGAGAATTTTACTTTTCCTGTTCTTCTCTTCATCTTTAGGTTCAAGTTGTTAATGTTTCTTCTCTCCTCTCTGTTCAGAGACCAATGCTCGTCGGGCAGTGGATGGCGGACACATACCTGTGTTACTATCTCTGTATCTTGACTGGCATCGCAATGACACGAGACATCGCCACATGCTGATACGTAAAGGGCTGCTGGTCTGCCTCAGGAACATCACAAATATTAAGCTTGGAAGGAAAGCCTTCATAGATGCTGATGGTATGAGGGTACTCTACAACTCGTCTATGGTGAGTGAGTTTATAACAACACAAAGATAACCGTTAATCCATTTTGTGCTATTCACTCACGCACTCACCTACTCTCTACTTTCGGTGGGATTTAATTCTAGGAATGTCTCCCGGTGCGGACCCTGGATCCTCTGATAAACACTTCAAGTCTCATCATGAGGAAGTGCTTTCCCAAGAACCGTCTGCCTCTGCCCACCATCAAATCAGCCTTCCACTACCAGCTGCCACATGTACCTGCTGCAGGGCCAGTGGCACAGCTGTACAGCCTGCCACCTGGGGGTGAGGACACACACACACACACACACACACACACACACACACACACACACACACACACACACACACACACACACTGGAGTGTGTCCCTGCTGATCAGAGTAAACACACACAGCTCTAACTGAGAGTTATGATGAATTAATCTTACATTTCAGAAACACACACCTATTTACGTTTAATTGTAACACTCTTGACACCGCTGCACACAATGTGCTTTTCAGGAAGGAAAAGTCATCATCTCTGCAACAAGCCCTTAAAAAAGGGTAAGACATACGTAAGGCACAATTCCATCCTCATAACAGCTCACTTGCTGCTGTTTTCTCATTCCCCTCACATCATCATCGTCTGACACATCATATGTTAGTAACTCAAAATTAACATAGACTCCCGGCACTAATTGCTAAGTACTTTCTTGCTCATCAGTAAACCCTACACCAGTTCCATACTCAACTTATTTGCTTCCTTGTATCCGCAGGATGGCGAAAGAGTTGTTCCCCTTCTTCCCTTTTGTTTATGTTTATCTGTCACCATTGTGATATCTCTGTTGGACTTTGGCAATCAAGCAGTTGTCAAATTATCATTGTGATGGTGCAAAGTTGTGTTATAACAGTTACACCAACCATGGGGAACAATTTAGAATGACATGCTCCTGCTTACAGTTCTTGAAAATATGCTCAGAAATTAAAATATTTCATATTTTTATTTCTTCCCAAAAATCTCTCACTCATCTCTTGATCATAGCTCATATCGCTATTTTTATTTAAGTTGCCCTTCTCCTGTCATAGCAATGAGACCAATCAGGCTGGCTTTACTTAGCTACTTCTGTTCAAGCTTTACACACAATCTGAAAAATAATAGGCTCTTCACTATGGCTGAAAACAGAGCTATACGGCCCTGAATCCTAATAACTTGTGTGTGTTTGTGTGTACCCAGTGGATGATGTGGTGGACGAAAGTGACGATAATGAGGAGACAGATGCAGACACAGAGAATGAAACTGAAAACGAAGAAGACGAGAAGGATCACCGCCCCGCAGTAATACTCAGAGCTCATATGCACACACAGTATATCACATGATAATGTTACATGTTGCTATTTTTACTACAAGACAAGTCTGTATTACAGGGTGTCCATAAACGGTCTTTACAATTTAAACCTTTTTTACAAAAGCAAATGAACAGACAAATATGTGGACATTAACCTATTTTAACAGGAGAACTAATTTTGTAAGAGAACGCTGAAAGGCTTGTTTTACATGATCAATGTTTTCCTCAGATGTTCTTAGTCATCCACTCCTCACTTTCCCTGTCTCCATAAATTTCTTGTGCCATGCACAAACTGATGGATGTGATGGTGGATGGCGTCTATACTTAGCTCCGTAGTTTTGCTGAGTCTGCCTATCTGATTTGGTTTCAATAAACCGTGACGCATATCCACACGTTGTGCCTTTTCCTGAGGAGTAACAGTTTTTAGGGGTTCATTTAACAGAACCTTTATTATCAACAGGATACCTGAAATACACAAATGCAATGTAATTAAAATCTGTGATCTGATTAAGATATATCTCATCAGTTGCCTTTGTAATATATTTTTTTAATTCTAAAGAGACTTTATGGACATCCTGTAGATGCAGATGTTTTGGTTGTGAAAAATTCTTTCATCATGATTTACATCACTTAGAGTTTTAATGTAAAACATAAATTGGCTCTTTTTTCTTGATGATGTTAACTTATAGAATGGGTTATTAAAAAATACCAGCTGTTTTATTTATAGGTTAATATGTTAAAATTTGATGGTAAGTCATGGCGTTAGTGCACTTATTGATATTTTTTCTGTTTTTCTTTTCATTTGGAATCAGATGGTGTTGTTTAAGGAGAGAACTTTTCAGAGCCGAGTACGTTGATCTTATGATGATGCAATTCAGCTGCATTCATCCAAGACCCAGAAGAGGGCAGACATAAAACATGACATAGAGGCAAATAGTGTAATTTCGTCATCGTAAAAGCGTTAAGGAAAATGGATTCTGTTTAAGCCATCTACTTAAAGTTTCTTTACACTCCTGAAATAAGAAAAAACATTGCAATATCTTTGAACAGTATCACTACTTTTCTTATTAAATCATTGGATGCTGTATTTTTGCCTTTTTTCCTGCAGAATGACGACATAGAAACAGATCTTAACAAGCTACATCCCAAAAAGAGCCCTGGACGTCCTTTTGAGGAGTTAAGGGTGTATGAAAGGTTTTTCTTGGAGCTTTCTGAAGACTTTCAGGTCAGTACTTTTTTTTACGTTAAGTAGAGTTTATGATGAGAAAAAAAGTCAAACTTAAATCTCTGCCAATGAATGTTTCTGAACAAGGATTCATGTGCCACAGGGTTATAACTTTGAATGCTCAAAGAGTGCCTCTACTACGTCATCTTCATCATCAGCCCCAACTCTACCCTCTCGACCAATCATAGTGCCCACAGCTCAGGCTCTGTCCCCAAAACATGTCCCCATATCAAGCTCAATGGTGGGTTGCAACTCTACCAAAGGAAAACACACTCTGCAGTCTCCTTCCGCACCCACTCCCACTCCTCCTGCTCCTCTAGCACCATTAGAGCTGGACACCATCCACATCACCAAGGACCAAGACAAACAAGAGAAGGCAAGCGTTTCTTCCCCTGACACACAAACAACACTGCCCTCCCACTCCAGGCCTCCTTCTCAAGTGCAGATGATAGAACAGGAATTAGTTAATGTGTTGGAGGGTGTCTCTTTAGATGAAGAGGTGTTTCTGAGCGCAGAAGATGAGGGACGAAAGGGAGTCAAGCAAGAAGAGTCCCCGGTCAGCACCACAAGACACATACAGTCTCCCCTTCTCCTGGGGGGTATCCCTGCTCTGCGTGTGGGAGGAGGAGGCAGCAACTGGGGATCAGATTGTGGTTCAGAGGGTGCTGAGGATGAGGGAGCTGTTCTGGAGGTGCCGGACACAGCACTGCTTCTCCCGCTGCATGACCCTGACCTCTACGTGGAGATGGTGAAAGGAACGCTTTCTGTTCCACGGTATGCTGAAGTGGCTTATCCAGACTACTTTGGCCATGTGGCCCCAACATTTAGGGAACCTCATCTGGAGAGAGTTTATGGTGTTCAGAGGTGAGAGCCTAATAGTTGTGATTTGAAGAAATGTTTTTGTATTCAAACAGGCAGATTATTAAAAAAAACATGGGAGATTAAATGTGCATTTATAAAAACAACTGGAGAGGAAAAGATAAGCTTTTCTTAAATTTTCAAACAAATAAATGAACATGTTAAGTTCCTGATCACAAGTTACTTTTAGTGGTACTGTTTCCAAGTTCTGAGTCAGCTTTCAAAGCGGTGTGACTTTTATACTTGTTTATGATCAGCATATTATTGGAAATAATTGCCCATCCACTGTGTCAACTTTTGAGTATGTTTTGTGTATCTAATCCTGTAGGACTAAGATATTCCAGGACATCGAAAGGTTGATTCATCCCAATGATATCCTAGATAAAGTAGTTTATGACCTGGATATTCCAAGGTGAGCTCCTCTTTAAGACTGATTGATACTCCGATAATGTCAAGAGATGTAATATGAACAGAACATGTTTAAGTATCTGATCTAACCTATCGTTTAAAATATTTTGTTTCATTGTGTGGTAGTTGTCCTTTGATAGAAGACAATGGTGAATCCTTGAAGTTCAACTCTCAGTTTGAGTCTGGAAACCTCAGGAAGGCAATTCAAGTTAGAAAGTAAGTATTTGTTGTCATATTAGATTATAGAAAGAGTTCAAGAGTTCAGTTTTTGATCTTGGCTCTAATGTCAGTTGGGCCTTCCAAAGGAAAGGCTCGGGGAGAATGAGGAAGATCTTCAGGATCTACTTTGTTTCATTTTGTTTTGTTCAATGTAAAAAATAATGTTGTGTTTCTCCAGATACGAGTATGACCTTGTGCTGAATTCAGACATCAACAGTAATCACTACCACCAGTGGTTCTACTTTGAGGTGAGCGGCATGCGAGTTGGAACATCTTACCGCTTCAACATCATCAACTGTGAAAAGTCCAACAGCCAGTTCAACTATGGTGAGAGACACAAAAATAATTAGAAAAAAGAAATTCATAAAATCCTGATTGTTTTTTTCTTCTTTTGAAAGTTCTTCACTTGATTATCAAACATTCTCCTAACTCTTGTTCTTCCCTCCTTGTTTGTCTGTCTGTGTGTGCAGGCATGCAGGTGCTGATGTACTCTGTTCAGGAGGCAATCAGTGGAAGGCCACGCTGGGTCAGAACAGGAACAGACATCTGTTACTACAAGTAGGTGCACTCAATATGCAGAAGCCCTCAGAATATGAACCAGAAAGTGTACACAAGTGTTACAGGTGCATGTAATTTTTGTTTTTTGTTTCCAAAGATTGCACATGTATACTTTATGAAATAGTATAGGCACTTGTTATTTTGTGCAACATTTTCTGTTCTGTTCATTATTCGTTGTATTTTTGTATTTCTCCGTAGAAATCATTTTGCAAGGAGTTCCATTGCAGCTGGTGGCCAAAAAGGAAAGTCCTATTATACAATGACATTCAGCACAAGCTTCAGCCATAAGGATGACGTCTGCTACTTTGCCTATCATTTCCCTTACACATACTCCACTCTGAAGGTAACATTACAGAATGCATGTTAACTAGACAACAGTAACACTTTGACGAGTGTGTTTCTGTGTTCTGTTACAGCTGTCATTTCTTTTTTTGTTGGTAAACCTCCAAAAAACCCTGCTGCAGTCCTCAAATTCACCTTCTTGACAAATCCACTGTTTTGTTTACACAGTTTGGTCATTTATATATCCTCAAATCCTACAATAGCTGGATAGTGTGCTGAAACTACCATACCCTGCCAGCCTTTTATCTAGAATGACATAATTGCAGAATTGTGTGTAGCACAAGCAACAAGAGTGCTTCAGTTTAAATTACCATTAACAAGTGGTCTAATAAACAGCCAGTGAAACAATACAGGTGTAAAATGTGAAAAAGTCAAGAGGCATGAGGGCTTAAATTGGAATTGATTATTACTTTTGTAGTAAATGTGTGATGTATTAATTTCTTTCCTATCCTCAGATGCATTTGTCTAAACTGGAAGCTCTGAGGACCCCTCAGATCTACCTGAGGCAGGATGTCCTGTGTGAAACCCTGGGGGGAAACAGCTGTCCCCTTCTCACCATCACTGCCATGCCGGAGTCAAACTCCAATGATCACATCTGTCAGTTTAGTAAGTGAATCAGTGCAGGTCTGTGTATTCTGTAGGACGTTACTGACATTCAAAGTCTGTTGTTTTCATGAAGGAAGCTCATTCTTACATGTCATAAACTGTTATATAAAACCTTAGTCTTAGTTTTAATTAAATTAAAATAGGTCTCAGCCTTTTGTGAAATATTGTGATCTCTCTTGCTTGGTGTAAGGTTATTTGCTGTCTCCACAAATAAAAAGCCGACCCAAATATTCTTTCCACACTAACTGCAAGAACACAAGGGTGAATTTTACAACATGATGACAGGCCAAAGTTAACCAGAGCATACTCGCAACTTTCAAATATTTTTCTGTCTGATGTAGCCTGCTTTCACTGTTTCACTTTAAATTCAAGAATCTTTTTTCTTTCTTTTTTTTTCTCATTCCATCTTCTTCTGTTTGTGTGTGCCCTGTTCTGCTCTTTCTCCCTCTTCAGGGAATCGTCCATTGATCTTCCTGTCAGCCAGAGTGCACCCTGGAGAGACCAATGCCAGCTGGGTAATGAAGGGCACACTGGAATTCCTGATGGGCACCAGCCCGCTCGCAGCCAGCCTGAGAGATGCCTACATCTTCAAGATAGTCCCCATGCTCAACCCTGATGGAGTTATAAATGGAAAGTGAGTAACAAGAATCCTGAGATGGAAAGAAAAACACATTCACTTCTTTCGAGTAGACACATTGAAGATGCATACATCTGTTGGGCCTGTGCCTGGGCGTTGGTCACAGCTTTATATCTGTAAACACACAGAATCTTATCTTGAAGGATGCTCTAGCTGTTGCGCTGTTCTTCTCCTTTCTACATTCTTTTCCTCTTCTGCCATCTCCTCTCTGCCGTAGTCATCGCTGTTCTCTGAGTGGAGAGGATTTGAATCGTCAGTGGCAGAACCCCAATCCTGAGCTCCACCCCACCATCTACCACACTAAGAGCCTTCTGCAATACCTTGCACACATACAAAGGGCACCACTGGTATGACCTCTAATTAACTGGACTGACATTTTTATTGTTGCTGCAGCATCTTTCATTTGGGAAGGATAAAGAATCTCTTTTTTTCTTTCATTTCTCCTGATTAGCTTCACACTCTGTTTGGCTGCATGTCCACAAAATTAACAATAATTAATTACCACTGGACCAAAGTTCAAAACGTTAATGCAGCTGCTACAAACCACAGCCTCTGTTGGCCACTGTGATAAGCTGTGTGTCAGCAAGTAATATTTAATTGGAAATAGCTTTACAGGAGATTCATGCTCTGTACAAGGGTTGATGATTTATGGCACAGAGCAAGGTGAAGGTGCCGTCCCCCTTCTGAAACTGCACCAAAAGATGCTCTTTGGGGAAATATGATTAGTACCTCCAACATGAGACATAATTTATAGCTGTGTCAGTTGATTGTGTTGATCCTACAGAGGATTTGAGTAATCTGAGCTCTCTGCTTTACTTATTTGTATTTTTTGTCTCAGTGAACGTCTGATATAATAGGCATTGTTAACACGATCCTTTCTTTTCTCTTTCTTTTGTGTTTGTGCATGTTCATACAAAGGTGTTTTGTGACTACCACGGCCATTCCAGAAAGAAGAATGTGTTTATGTATGGCTGCAGTGTGAAGGAGACAGTCTGGCAGTCCAGTATCAGTGCAACATCCAGTGACTTACAGGAGGACCTTGGATACAGGGTGAGCCCTCTCACCACACACGCACGCACGCACACTGTGTTTTCATTCCGCAGAGGGTAACATGCACAGACTCTTATTTTCTCAGCCTCAGGCCTTAGCAGTTCTTCAGATCACAGAACTCGGATTGTATTGAACCTAGTGCAAAAAAATCACCTTTATCCAGCTGTTCTAGTATTGTATGGTATAATCTGTAATGAGCACTGAGGATTGTTTTCCTCTGGTCTGGTCAGGGTCAGTTTGTTATATCTTTCTATTCACTGAGCAGAATGCTAATAAAGACACTAGTTCAATACAGTAGTTTCCTGGTTGAGTATAGCTCCAGGCTACACACACACAGCAGCAGTCAATACTGCTAGACTGATCCTTTCTTTGTTGATCATAGTTATTTGTCTTTACTTGGAAACACTCTTTGTTATGTTCCCTTTTAGTGCACTTTTGCACACACACCTACACAAAAACACTCAAACATGCTCACCTGTTTTTCAGGCTTTGCCTAAGATCCTGTCCCAGATCGCCCCTGCCTTCAGCATGGCCAGCTGCAGTTTTGTTGTGGAGCGCTCCAAAGAGTCGACCGCCCGTGTTGTTGTGTGGAGAGAGATAGGGGTACAACGCAGCTACACCATGGAGAGCACGCTCTGTGGCTGTGATCAGGGCAAATACAAGGTAGGCTTGTGTTTTATCTTGTTTAAAGAGTAAGGGCTAAAAAGACCTACCCAGTGTTGTGCAACACACCCCTCGGATCAATACTCACTTTTTGTTGCTCCTGGTTTCAAATTGAATGTTAAGATCACACCATTTTTACCTGTATTATTGATACGTTTTGGAGAATTGGGAAGGGAGAGAGCGATGGGGAATAACTTACTGTACTTAAGCTGGAGTTGCTGTGGTTTGTTGTTGGAGTCTAAATCAGAAAATCCCAGATTTTTATGTTTAGGGTAAATTAGCACAATGTGTATTACTTTTTAAAAGGGATGTTAATATCAGGTCTTATAATAGAGCAGGATTAAGTAGATGGTTCATTCCTTGGCCAATCTGGTCTCCTCACGTTGTACAGGTTTTGTTTTGTTGTGGACCCTCCCTTTACGTGGGAGAGATGCTACTTCAATTCTCCAAACGTCCACCAGGAGGTGCTGCAGTCCTTTCTTTCTTTACGTCTTGCGCCTCTGTTCTATCATCTCCTACTTTTCTATGACCCTTTTTGTTTTTTCTCCCTCCTCTTCTCCATCACAGCTGATTTCCTGCTGAATTCTGCCAATGTCAACATTTTGCATATTCAGAGGCAGTCTCATGATGCCATTTTGGCTCTTATTAGCCCCCCCCACTGGTGTGCTTGGAAGTATTTGTCCAGATGTGCAGGAAGTAATGTCTTTTGAATTTGGGCTGAATATGTCTGTGGCCAGGCCAAGATTAGATGTTCCTAGCTTTGCTCTGGGGAAAGAGGAACATGAAAGATTTCTGGGTTGAGCCAAGGGTTAGTGTGAGTGTATGTCTGTCCCAGAGTGAGTATTCATTTACTTGTATGATTGCACCACACTGTGAAGAAAAATGCTTAGGTAGTTTAATTTGGGCTTCCTGAAAATGAAAGTTATTGTCATGAACCTACATGAAAAGTTTCCTTAGTGAGGACTTTCCAGCATTGAGAATTAGGAGAGCTCCATCCTAAAGCTGTAAGGTAGCCTCAGCAGAAATTTTAGAAGTCTGACCTTTGAACCATTTTTTTTCTCCTATATATTTTAATGTTTTTACATGTTTTGCGGTTAATACAAGTGTTAATGTTTATGACTTTTGGGGTGTTAAAGTAGTTTCTGTGATCGTGTCAGGGTTCAGTTGTTCCTCACATTCACACGTGTCTTCCCCTCAGGGTCTTCAGATCGGCACCAGAGAGCTAGAGGAGATGGGAGCTCAGTTCTGTGTGGCCCTGCTGAGGTTAAAGAGGCTGACAGGACTCCGCAACCATCAACATCTGCTGGATTTGGAGAGTGATATCATTGGGACGCAGTCTAAAGTAGTCAGGTTAGTAAAGCAGAGCACTAAAACCACCACACACAACCAGTGGGACAAGCTGTGAGACTGTTCAGAGGTAGAGAGTGTGACTTGAAATCTCACAGCTCCAAACAAAACATACTCGACTGAGGAATTAAGTCGGTTGCCTAAAAACAAGAAGGCAGAGTAACACAACAGATGTCAAGGACCAATTATTTTTATCTCTCAGTATTACAGAAACAGTATCCTCATACTACCTTCCAAAGATACCTGAGATGTTAAAGAGTTTCCTCTCTCTAAAACTTCTATCTGGAAACTAGTAAATTGGTTCCAGACTGTTTTCTCCTTTATCTGCACTAAACACTCGTCCTACTCTGAGCCATGTTCCCCCTCAGCCTGGGTACTCACTGTGTGACTGTCACTCCAGATCTCCTCTGAAGCACTACTCAAGAAACACACAGAAATCTACGTTTATACAGGACCGCTGTGCACATCATTGAAATTCTGTCTCCATGTGATGAATATAATGAAAACTCTGGAGTGAGAGGGGAATGGGTATGAATAATTTTCAGTGGTGTCATTATTTCTCTAAGAGAGCGTAAAATAGCCCCAACACAGATGGGTTCTGCAGGGCCACAGTGAACTGTGGATGGTACCGTGCAGGTTAAGTCCAGAACATGCTGACCAGTACAGTGCCTTGATACAAGATCTGTGGCTTCTAGCTGGAATAAAATGAAACAGAGTCAGACGGAAAAAAGAACAGTGATCAGGGACAGAGCATCTTCTTTTTCACCTAAATGCCTGAGATTTCGAGGGATGGTGAATCTTAAGATGATTTTCTTAACACATTACTCAGATTCACAGCATAATGCTCTTATCTTAATTTTCCTTTTTTCTTTTTTTTCTTTTTCTTTTCTTTTTGTGCCTTTAATCAGAGAGGACAGGACAGTGGATAGAGCAGGAACCAGGGTGAAAGTGTGAAGTGAAATGTAGGAAAGAGGCCACAGATTGGATTTGAAATCAAACCACTTGAGGGTTGGCCTTATGGGGTGTGGGATCTGACCTGCCAGGCTACACCGCCACCTTTGTTTTCTTCTTTATGCATTACAGAGAAAACTTAAAACAAAAAATAAGTGAATTTTTATTTATTTTCAAATCAGTAGGTGATGTTATTGAACTATTTCCCCACACCAATCTCTTTAAATTAAGTTGTATTTTAAGAATTTATCTGAGAATAACGTGTGCATCTAACTGACAAGCTACTGTTGAATGTTTTTATAGCTGTAAATTTGAAACTTTCATTAAAAAAAATAAGACATTTTGTCAACAAAGACATTTGATCAGCTTCAACAGAGAGCAACAAATTGATCAAATAGCTGATAAAATCTTCAGTTCTGAAATGTTAAGTTATGTGTAAAATCTGTAACTTGCAGACCTTCTCTTAAAACTCCCCCTTTTTTAAAATTTTGCAAAGTAGAAAAAACAAGAAGAGCATTTTGGTCCATGACGCCCCTGTTGCTAAAATATGGTAAACTCAGACCCACAGATGAATGTTTATTGTTTTTTGTGTGTTTTAGGAGACTAAACATAAAAGTCTAACTCTAAAACTTGATCAGATTTTGAAAATAGATTAATTGAAATATATTTCCCAGGTTGTTATCGATATTTTACAAGAATTGCCACCAATCGATAAGCCGGTGGTACACAAATGACCACACGGCATTACTGTACATCAAATCAACTCTACTAAAATTCTCTGTTCGGAAATATGACATCCTCTCAGATAAGATTGTTCTCCAGGTCAACACCGCAAATAAATTATTAAACCCAGCCCAACCCTGTAGACCACCAAGGTTACCTTAATTTATTCTTCATTTTTTTAACATCAGCATTCTCCTCACCACAGATTTGTTAAAGCACTTGATATAAAAGAGAGGCTTTAAACTCCAAACCACTTAATGCTCCTGTTTCTCCCAGTGTCTCCCAGTCCTCCTCTCTTCCTCACTAACCTACTCTACTCTCATATTGATATATTCATTCATCATTTATGTGTCTGATCATTAAAGGACTGTATGCGTGTGTGTGTGTGTGTGTGTGTGTGTGTGTGTGTGTGTGTGTGTGCGTGTGCGTGTGCGTGTGTGTGTGTGTGTGTGTGTGTGTGTTTGCGTGAGTGTCCTTTGGGATTGGTTGCTCTCATCTAGGGTTTATGGTTTTTATGCGTGGGGCTTGGTATAGTACCACTTACCACTTAATAGGTCATCACAACAATGATATTGCAGCCATTGGGAGGTGCCTGCAGATAACTGTGTGTGTGTGTGTGTGTGTGTGTGTGTGTGTGTGTGTGTGTGTGTGTGTGTGTGTGTGTGTGTGTGTGTGTGTGTGTGTGTGTGTGTGTGTGATAGAGAGAGAGAGAAAGAGAGAGTGTTAAGGGCATGGGTGTGTTTTTTTGTAGACAAAGGGAATTACGTGTTCAGGTGTTGAAGGTTTGAGCACATAGAAATGACATTAATTGGTGTTTTTAATGCATAGTGTGTAATAAACTTCTTTATATTCAGAGGGACTCAGTACTGACAGAACAGCTGCCGGCTGATGCAGAAAATGTAACTCAAAGAAAGCAGATTGGGTTTGGTGTTTCTGTAATGGCTTGTAATGGTTGACTCACAACTCTCATTATGTTTGGAGACAGACAGACACACACACACACACACACACACACAGATTATTATTCATCCACATTTACTGTACATACACTGATGCACAATTTCTGTGTCTCTGTCTTGCACTCAAACACTGCTGAGCTCGGTGGGAGATCATTGTCTTAGCCCCCTGATCGACTGTCTCCCAGGGATCACATTTCAGACCATTAACACCATTAAAAACCCACTAAAGCCACTAAAACCTCAAGAACCAGCAACCATTTAACCATTAAGACCCACAAGGAAGAAAAAACAGCCAGGGCACACGAGCAGTTTGTGTCCAGCTTTGATGTCGTTAATATTAGAATATATTTCATTGTGAATAATACTGTCATACTTTAAAGTGTTTTCAATCAAAAAGTTAGTTTAGGTTTCAACTAAACTGCTAGATTATTCTGTTAATATTTTGTTGTACCTTTTTCTAAAACCAAAAGAATAACTTGGCTACAGTACCATTTTAAACTTGGATAAGTACACTTGTTTATTAAACACTGGCAGCAACACTTAAAAATAAGGATTTGCTGCTGCCAGTGTTTTGCAGCCTGAACTGCCTAAATCACAAACATTTATTAAGACAGACAACGATCACTTTGGCCTTTAAAGACACTTTGATGGGGAGTTTTGCATTTCATGAGATAGACTAGATTATTTTATCATAAGTTAAGAACTAGGTAAGCTTTTTCAACAAAATATATGAGGATAAAAAACAAACAGCATGTAATGAACCCCTGGAAGAGCCAACAACTCAACAACACGCAGATGGATTAATCGTGAGAGCATCCTGACAAATGTTCATTCAAATTTCAAAGATTTCCACCGACATAGTGGAAAGACTGAGTCACAAGATCATTTATCTTTTTGTTCAATGCAAATATAAATTCTTCCAGAATTGGACCTTTCATGAACCATGATACTATTCAAAAAACATTTTCGTTGGTGATTTTATCTGTGAAATCTGAGAGCTTTTAGTGAGTGGCTTGCTCAGGCTGGAGGACAGTGGCGTGAGCGCAGTTCAGGATGAAGCATATCATTTGCCCAAAGGCATAATTACCTAAGTCATATTTCAGAGTTTTCAGAAAAGAAGAAAAAACAAATTTTTTATGTTTATTTGTTTTTTATACTATTTATAATGTAATGTTTGTTATTTATATTATCATTGTTAACTTATTTGTTTTATTGGCATTTCTTTGAGTTAGGCATTTGTTCCATGAGGCTCACAAAATAATTTAAATGTGTATAATGTATGACTTAAGCAATTATGCTATAAGACAATTGATATATGACAATGTGTGTTTGATTTAAGGGGGATTACACAATTTTTTCTTCACAGATTTTACTGCTCACAGGAAAATATTTCACCCTAATATCATAATGCAGGCAGTTCAAAGAGTTTTTTCCTGTAACAGCTCGCATTTACTTCATGAACTCAGTAATGAACTCCATTTTAAACTGACACTCATGTTACTCTGTTTTGTTTTGCAGCAGCAGCTCCACGACCTATGTGATGGAGGAGGATGAGCCGTCTTTTCTGGAGGCGATTGACTACAGCGCAGAGAGCAACGACGACGACGCTGAGCCTGAAAATGAACACGCCATCGAGGTCCACGAGAATCCAGATCACCTTGATCCACTGTCCGACTCAAATGACGCAAATCACAGAGATTAAAGCTGGGGTGTTTACCTCCTGAAAATCTGACAGTTTGAGTTCATTAGAAAGCAGTGCTCAGATTGTTAGCTGACCTCTAAATAATAGTTTTGAAGGTCAAATCGTTAAACCTTCACTTCTCACTTTGACCGGTAAAAATAGCTCAAAACTTATTGTGCAGACACTTTATGATGTAGGCTTCAGTGGCACCACACAGATGCTCTGGTCCCAGCCATGTTTCAGCTGAAGTTGCATACTCCACCTGCCTTCCACTTCAGACAGGCTGAGATAGCCCTCAATAGGAATCAACATGGATTCCAATGAATGTTTTCACCTTTCACCTTTATTCTGAGATCATTATGAACTTTAACCCCTGACCTCAGACACCATATAGCCTCTACAGCTAGCCAGAGCAGCAGACAGCAGGCACCGCTGATCCTTAACTGGAACCCTTTTCCAGTTTTTTCATTTTTTACAGCTGAGCTCACACTATAGCTTCGGTAGTGTTATACTGCATAGCCAGTGGCTTGTGTAGGCACTGTCCTTTAAACCTCTCTCACCTGTGACCCTGTGTTTTAACAAACACGTCTTGTGAAAGAAGGAAACCGGAGCTCTTCCACCTACCAGCTTAGAGGTGCAACCAACTTGCCTTCTGATTTTCTGTTTCTTCTTCTTCTAGTCTCAACAGGCGCTTTAGCTTTTTAATCTTTTTCTTGTGTAGGCCTTCCTTGCTTCTCTCTTTCCCCACTCTTCCTTTCTTCCTTTCTTTTTTTTTTGGAAATGTTTTTTCTGAAATGCCAAGGTGTCTCAGTGGGATGCAGGGATGACCAAACAGCTCTGCATCGTATAGGTCAATGTCAGACATCCCAAGTGTGTCATACAGAGAGAGAGAGAAAAAAAAAACATGCTAAGATGTAACCACACTTCAGCTGTACATTTTAGCTGTGACCTCACTTGCTCTTCTTGGATGTAGTACACAAGGTCAAATCATCTTTTATGTGCTGTTTGCCTTGCTTATTCCAAAACTGAAAGTATTCACATAACATAGATGTAGAATGTTCACGTGTTTATGAAGACACACCTCAAACAATACAGATATAATCACGTACCACAAACTCACAGTAACAGGTTTGGTTTGATGCACAGAAGTAAAAACATAAAGTTGGAATGTAAAATATCCACCTGCACTGTTGGTGTTTTGTGGTTTTTAATAATAGTGTTATGATGTTAGACTGAGCAGATATGTACAAACTGATGAGCTGCAGAGAGCAGACAACCCTTTTGCACTTTGGATATATTCACATAACAAATACTTACTGAATGACAGTGTAATGTCACCTTAGAACTAGTCACATTTTGAAAACCTCAACTTCCGTCACCTCAGTAGTTTGAAGTTCTCAGAGTCCAGCCTAAAGCTTGATGCTTTAAAGAATTGTACAAGAATTTAGTTTCTTTTTTATCTTTTCCTCAAATCTGTGTGTACAATTATGGATTTGCATAGGAGAGACTGTTGCATATAAACAGATGGTGCTTTGTATTAAGAGTATAAAGTAGTTTGTTTGATTATTTCTTTATTTGTTGGTTCTGATTTTGTCTGTTACATTTGTACAATTAGCGCATGACTGTTTTCTGATTTTACTTTTTAATTTATTTAAAAGTGTTTAAGGGAAGAAACCTGTATGTATATGTGGCTTTTTGAATGTGTGCGTGTGTGTGTGTGCAGGAGTTGAAGTTAATCCATCGTTCAGCTTAGCTAATACTCTGACAGTGTTTTTCTTTTCTTTCGATTTCGTTATCTCCTCTCACTCTCCTTTTTTCATTTTGTCTCCAACCCCTCCTCAAATGGCTTCCATTCCCTCTTTTTTATATTATTGTCTTCTCTTCTTCCTCTCCTTTTTTTTTTAGAATATATCTGAAATAATGTCAGCCCCCTCCAGAGAATTGTGTGTGCTGTTATATCTTTCTCTTTTTTTGCCTTTAGAAGTTGATGTCAAGAAGATGTTACTCTTATTTCCATTTATTTTGAGGAAAACAAAGTTGGGGATAGTGGGTGATTTTAAGTCGATGTAACACCGAAAGCTGAAACAAAGTGGGAACACAGGAAATAAAATGTGAATGTGGTAAACTCTTGTTTGTCTCTTGTTTTATTTCTTTCCATTATGCTGGAGAGCTGACATCGTGAGTTGTAGCACTTCACTGTTGCAATTGCTTTCCTTTTTTCTCAATGACATGAACATTAAATTCACACAGCTTTACTCCTCAGAAAGACCTCTCTTTCAAACTTGGTGAAGTAACTGTAATGGATCTTAACCGAGTTACGGAGGAAAGTGCTGTAATTATCAGACCAGGCCAAAAACAAAGACTGCGGAAGAATGTTTTTCTTGTAACCTTGGTCTTATTTTCATAGTCCACACTGTTGAGGTTGTTAAAATAACCATGTGTGTTTTCAAAGCCCCTCCATGGACAGACAAGTCTGGTATCATGAACTCCCTGCAATGGCTTAGTGGAAAAATGTTGGCAAAACTGCAACTTAGGAACATTAGATTCAAATGATAAAAGTTTCAATGTTAAGAGATACATTATAGACACTTTGGTCATGAATTTACTTGAGTCACAAACACAACAAACCATTACTGCTCATGTCCAAACCAAAACAGTCCTTAAGGCCTGTTAAGTGTAAATGATGGGGCACAAAAGTCCCCATTCAGCTCCAGCAGCCTGATTTTATCAAACTAACTGGGTCTCTTCCAAAGTCACAGCAGACATGTTCCTATGCCTCCAGCAGTTAAGCACAAGAAACAATATCTTTGGAAATACAAGGAAAATAAAACATGAAAAAGTCGAGGAGCTTTGAAAAAAAATCACTGGATTCTATCAGCTGAAGCCTTCTACATCCATTCTGAAGCCTTCTGGAAGCCTGTTGAACATCCAGTCTTGTCACAAGGGGGCCACTTCTGTCTCGCCTGTGATGCGTTGTTTGTGAACGATTCGTTCAAAACAAACAAATCATCTGGGTGAATGAACTGAACTAAATCACTTACTGAAAAGAGCCGTTCATTTCTCAACTTCAGTTGTGCTTTCCCTCGTCTCGTGTCTCTCTCACTTTGGTGTCAATAATATATGTGCTTTTTTGTAACTACTGACTGCTGTCAGTTTGAAAACATCTGATATATCCATCTTAATTTTACTCAGATGGCTTTTTTAACAACCACTAATCCATCCATCCATCCAGCCATCCATCCATCCATCCATCCATCCATCCATTCATCCATCCATCTTCTAGTGCTTATCTGGGTCCGGGTTACGGGGGCAGCAATGTCATCAGCCAAGACCAGAGGCCCCTGTCCCCAGCCACTTCCACCAGCTCCTCTGGGAAGATACCAAGGCATTCCCAGGCCAGTTGAGACATACAATCTCTCCATCATGTCCTGGCTCTACCCCGGTGTCTCCTCCCAGCTGGGCATGCCCAGAATACCTCCCCAGGTAGGCATCCAGGTGGCATCCTCAGTAGATGCTTGAACCACCTCATCTGACTCCTCTCGATGTGAAGGAGCAGCGGCTCTACTCCAAGCCTCTCCGGGATGTCTGTACTCCGAACCCTATCTCTAAGGCTGAGCCCAGACCCCCTACGGAGGAAGCTCAATTCAGCCACTTGTATTCATGATCTTGTCCTTTCGGTCACGACCCACAGCTCATGGCCATAGGTGAGGGTTTGAACGTAGATTGACCGATAAATTGAGAGCCTTGCCTTCTGGCTCAGCTCTCTCTTCACCACAGGACCCGAAATACTTAAACTCCTCCACTTGGGGCAGAGACTCTCTCCTGACCTGGAGTAAGCAGTCCACCCTTTTCTGGCTGAGAACCATGGCATCATCATCACGGCTGCTTCACACTCAGCTGCAAACCACCCCAGTGCGAGCTGGAGGTCAGTGTTCGATGAGGCCAATAGGACCACATCATCTGCAAAAAGCAGAGATGGGATCCTAAGACCCCCGAACCTGACACTCTCCGCCACTTGGCTGCACCTGGAAATCTTGTCTATAAAAGTAATGAACAGAATCGATGACAAAGGGCAGCCCTGGTGGAACCCAACCCTAACTGAGAACGAGCTTGACTTAATGCTGGCAATACAAACCAAACTCTCACTCCGGAAATACAGAGATCGAACAGCCCGTAGCAAAGGACCATCGACTCCATATTCCTGGAGCACCTCCCACGGGACATCTCGGGGAACACGGTCAGAAGCCTTCTCCAGATCCACAAATCGCATGTGGACTGGTTGGGCAAACTCCAATGCCCCCTCTAGCACCCTTGCAAAGGTATAGTGCTGGTCCAGTGTTCCACGACCAGGACAAAACCCACATTGTTCCTCCTGAATCTGAGGTTTGACTAACCGGCAGACTCTTCTCTCCAGCACCCTGGAATAGACCTTACCAGGGAGGCTGAGGAGTGTGATCCCCCTGTTGTTGGAGTGCACCCTCTAGTCCCCCTTCTTAAAAAGGGGGACCACCACCCCAGTCTGCCAATCCAGAGGCACTGTCCCCGATGCCCATGCAATGTTGCAGAGACAACCACTAATGATGGTCTTAATTCGATCGTGTTTCAGTCAGCACAGTGTGTGTGACTGAAGTTGGTAACTCGCAGTCTTGCATTCACATTCAGTCAGTTGTTCACTGAAAGTACTGAATGGGAGCTCCGACATGAATCACTCACTGACTGACTGAGAGGGAAAGAGGGGCTCCTGTTCAGTACTTTCATTGAATAAACTGAGACTGGTGACTTGCAGTCTCGCACATCCACGTTCAGTCAGTCAGTCATTCACTGAACGTCCAACACAAATCACTCACTGACTGATTCCTGACTGACAGGATTCCCCTAAGTTCGTTCACTGAATGCACTAAATGAGAGCACCACCTTGGAGTCTCTCTCTTACTCTTAGTCACTGGGTGATTTGTGTAATAAACATACTAACAATCACTTTAAAAAATATACAGACTATGTGATTGTTTTAGCAACTTTCATTTCACAAACTGAAGCTTTAGCCCACTAAATTCCCATCTCATTGGCTTATTATTCACCACTAGCCATTCTCAGTATGATCACAACCAGAACTAAACGTCCAGCTATGTTTCAGTTTATTCTACTGATTCAGTAACTTCAGATGACTTGTTGCAACTGCCTCTATAACTGTCAGAGCCAATACAATCCAGTTCTGGGAACAGTCACACTAATAGTGGCCCAGGAGGAGGCAAACATATGTTATACTAATTGATGTTCAAGCAGCTTCTTCCAATCAAACCACCTGAAAAGTGTTGGAAAAACTGAGCAGGGAATTTTTCTTAAAGTATGCCGTGTGGTAATGGCGTTTTTATCATGGTGGATAGTTTCTGCTCATAAACAGCAAAGGTAAGACTATGGGCCAATCCCAGTTGTACCCCTTGACTCTTGGTTTTGCATGTTTATGTCTAGTGAAAGGGTATGCCACTTCACCACAGTTCGTCAGTTTGTCGTCATTTCAAGAGCTACACGGCCCTTGATATGATGACAAACCAGGACCTCACTTGAAAGGAAGGGGTATGAGAAATTTTAGCTACATCAATGTCAGACCGGTGTGACAGAATCAAAAACGGACTTCACTGCAATGTACTGCATTTCATGAATGATTATAGAGCTAAGCTGCATTAACTACAAATTTCATTCATTCATCTTCTTTACCGTTACTTCTGTTCAGGGTTGCGGGTGGCTGGAGCCTATCCCAGCTGTCATAGGGTGAGTACACCCTGGACTGGTTGCCAGTCAATCCCAGGGCTGACACACAGAGGCAGAGAACTTTTCACACACACACTCACACCTACGGGCAATTTAGAATTACCAATTAACCTAGTGAGCATGTTTTTGGACTGTGGAAGGAAGCAGGAGTACCTGGAGAGAACCCACTCATCCACAGGGAGAACAAACTCCACACAGAAAGGCCCACTGTGTGAGCTGGGATTTGAACTTGTGATCTTCTTGCTGTGAGACTGCAGCATTAGCTGTTATACCACCATGCATGCACAGCAAATGTTACAGTAGTCAGAAGCTACATAACACAGCTTCTGAATACTGTAAGATTCACTTTTCATAGTTAAGCTGTCTGATAAGTCAGGTAATTCAGTACATCGTAATGAAGTCCACTTGCTGTGAATTTGTCACCCTGGTCTGACATCAATTTATCACTGCTTTGTGAAAATGTGTTCAGCTTGGAAGTGAACAAACAATTGTTGTCCTGCCTACAACACAGCCAGCAAGTAACTTGGGGTGACGACATAGCGGAAATTGAGTAGTGTCTCGTTTCTTAGGGGTGTCTTGGCCCTTTGGCCCTCAAAACAGAGGGCCAAGGGGAAGGGGTGGACAAAGGGGGAGGGGACAGAGTGACAATTAGGACTGATCTTAACTTCTGATTGTGTTTCTCAAAGGCGAGTGGTTTTGTTTAGTCTTATTGGGCTGCTGGATCAGTGAATCTTGGTTGGAGAGTGATGAAGTGGGACTTTTGGAATCTGTCGAGGATTTGCTCTCAGGGAGACGTGTAAAGCTGCCTCACTTGTTGCGTTTCTCTTCATTTATGCTGGTGCTGTATTTTTTGTTCCCTTGTGATTTGATTGCTTGGTGTTCTAATTGTGTCAGATGGTCATAAAATGGTTTATATGTGCTTTCTGTGGGTATGCCACATGTGTATATTAATCCAAGACAGGCTGACTTTTAGATGTGACTATTGTATCATTGCGTGGCAGCCCCCAGTAACGGTGGTGACAGGGTAGAAGAGGTTAAAAAAATTGATATTTGGTGCCAGCTGTACAGCATTTGAACAAAAACATTATACTGACACATAATAGACAACATAATGCTTTGCTTTACTCTCATCTGTATTTCTACACGTGCCAACTGTCAGTTTGTGGGGTTAATTTTCAGGTTGATAAGATACTTTTGTTTTCCAGGCAGTGGTAGGAAAAGTAAAGTGTCTCTGAAAATCAGATGATGTAATGCTTTGTCCTCAACTTCTGTCTATGCAACAGCAGCAGCAGCTATATAATCTTGGTATTTGTTATTTTAGCAGAAGCTTCAGTAATTATAAGCTTGTCTCCTTGTTTTTCAACCAGCATTTGGACATGAATCTGACAATGAACCTCTCAAACATGTCACACATCATGGTTATCAGCAATGATCATGTCGACAAAGCACTGCCGGGGTTTGGTTAGAGTTGATTTATTTCTATAGGCTAATAGAGCACAAGTAGATACTCCATCACTTTGTGTCACTGGCATAGTTGTATAAGGATAGCAACGAGCCTCCGCTGCTTCAGAGCCCCGAGTAACATAATCTTTCTTGCTTCTGAGGAAATGACCAAGGCGAGAAGGGGGTGACAAAAAGGCCACAGAAATATCTCTAAAAAGTCTTGTATGATGCTTTGTAAATGGATATAAATGGACAGAAAGATGCAGGAGGCGGAGGAGAGTGGGACATGGGAGAGATAAGAGAGAGAGAGAGTGCGGGAGTGAGAGTGAAAGCGGGAGCGGAAGAAAAAAGTGAAGAGGAGGACGAGAGGAATTTGGAGAGGTTGAGGAGAATGTTAATCTGAGGAAGGCAGCATGGATAGAAAAGCTCTTTTCCTCTCTAAGCCCTACGCCCTCACTTCCTGTCCCTGTTGTCAATCAGAGCAGCTGAAGTGCATCAGACAAAGGACACCCCCCCCCCTTCCTCACACACACAAACTCCACCATAAACACCAGCACCAACCGAGCAATTAACTGCACTGGTAAGAGGAGAGAGAGAGAGAGAGAGAGAGAGAGAGAGAGAGAGAGAGAGAGAGAGAGTGTTTCAGGATGTGCTGGGTGGAGGGAGGTTTTGAACTGCTTCTGTATGTTTCTCATGTTCATCAGAGACCCCTAATTAGCAATCTGTCTTCCCCGTCTCACGTATTCATGCAGGCACCTTGCCCGGCCTCCATCCCCACACTGACCAGCTTATTTCTGCAGTCTAAGTGTGGCTCTGGGAGCCTCTAACAGCGGAGCCAATTAGTGCCAGTGTCCGAGTTGGCTGCTCCTCAAACTCACTGGTGGTCCCACTGAGGGACAGAATGGCTCCTCTGAAAAGGTACAAGTCCACAAAGAACGGCCTGACAAAGACCTGTGTGTACAGGCTGCATGTCACAGCAGCACACAAGACTGGGAATCTCTCTCTCTCTCTCTCTCTCTCTCTCTCTCTCTCTCTCTCTCTGTGTGTGTGTGTGTGTGTGTGTGTGTGCGTGCACTCGTGTTTATCACTAGATGGGGCCATACCACCTGTAGCCCACCAACGGTATGGGGCCATGAATTCTTGTGGGGCCATTTTGCCGGACCCCAGACCGTTTAATGCTTTACAGTGGCTCAGGAGCCTTTCCTGATGCTTTTCATGCTTTTTTCTCACTTGGCCCACAAGGTGACAAAAACTGGAAATGTGTGTGTGAAGTGTGTGTGCTCACTGGCCCCCTGGAGGTTTTTCGATGCCACTGCAGCCTCACACACACTTCCTGAAGTGTGTGTGATATTAGCCAATGAGACGCCTTGAACAATAAGCGTCATAGTCTCGCGGGATTTTACAGGATTTGTTTGACAGCACATGCTGTAATGACAACAGAGCAATGCTGAAACAACTGATTGATTCCTCGAATTGATACGGTAAGTTTATTCTCATTTTTTTTTTTTTTTTTTTTAATAAAGAGTTTTGCGCGAGTACAAGGAACTTACTCTTCCAACATGACTATTACTACAAACTCTGCTACTTTTAGCAGCTTATTTAAGCTGCTAAAATTAGCAACAGGTTGCTAGTTTATTTTTTTTTTGACTTTATAAAGGTTTTGGGGGGTATTAATAACATTAAAACCAGTGAAAATCTGCATAAAGAAAGCAGTTTTGTGAAGCTACAAGAAACAAACTCTAACAACAATATCAATAAAAACTGCCATTCAATGTTGTCATTACATTTAAAAGATGAATATCTACAAATAGATGCCAAAAGAGCTATAGGTTGCTAGTTTTTTTATGTATAATATTCAATTCACTTCAATAACGTGTTTTAAACTTATATTCAACAGATGAATATCTTCATTAATAAGGCATTGTTCCCAGGATTACAATATGAAAGACCTTTTGTGTTCTCCTCAGCTAGTTAGCTGCTAACCATTAGCTTTGGAGACACTAGCGCTGTGAACGGGATGTGTCGTCCGGCCGATGACGTATATCCGGTGGAGCACATGGCTAATTAACTCGGTGAATATTCATGACGGCCGTGTTTGGAGACGGAGGAAGAGCCGAGTGGAATACGTGAAGTGAGTCGAGTTCCAACGTGCTGTTTTACGTGAACAGATGTCTGATAAGGTATTTGATAAATCAGTTGTTGTCATTTTTTACGGAAATGCTCCTCTCGTACTTACTTTACGGAAGCTGATGTACGGTAGAGACTGCTGTGCTAAGAGCGAACGTCCAGGTAACTGACAACTAAGTGCTCACAGTGTTCACCGCAGGCTTAGAGGGGGTAACCGGTTACACGTAACGTCATGTTATAGTGGTCAAAAACGTCACATACGGCCAGGTAGGTAATTGTACAGCAAACTTAATTGTTCGGTTTACGTTAAATGCATCGCAGTCCACACCGGCCTGGTCAGGTAAGCTACCTGTCGCCCGAGCCTCGCTCCCGGTCAGGTAAGCTAACCGTGGCCCGAGGCTTAGGCCTGGTCTGGGAAGGTGTTGCGGTAGGCATGGCTAGCTATGGTAAGCTTTATGGGATCCAGGCCAGCACTTAAAGTGGACCTCTTTTTGAGAAATAGTTAAGCTAACCGATGTTATTAGTAATGGGTAAGTGATCTACGTGAGTGTATATTCGCCATGTGATAATTTCGCCATAATTGCGAAAATAAATAACGACGTGCTAAACTACAGTACAGTTAATGATCATTGTTTTCTCATGCTGCACAGTTGCACGATGAAGAACTTATTTTGAAGTGACATCCCTTTTAGGCCTCTTTTTAGATGTTAAGATAGTGAAATCTCTTAGATTGAGCCTAATTGGGCACTGGTTTATAATATCTTTGCTACCTGTAAGTATTTCTAGACTCATGATTCCTGTTAGAGCTCACTGTCTTCTTGTTTAATGTCTAAACAGCAGGTGACAAACAGGCTGGCTCCAACACCAGAAGAAGTGATGGTTGTGCTTCCTGCTAATCTGTCTTCCTTGGTTTATGATGATGATGATGCTGATGATAAGGAAGGTGATGATGATGAAGGACAAAGGTAATGGAAAGAATAAATGTGGTTGAGTTCTGATTACACTAAAAACTTGACAGACTAATTTCCATTTGAACTTAATCAGTTTACTTGTTACACACACAAATTTCAGATCATGTCCTTATGGGGCCTTTTATCATACTCTGCCTTAAAAGGGTTTTTCAGTTTTTCTGGTTCACACACACAGAAGTTTCAGTTCATGTCCTTATGGGGCCCTCCGTATGGACCCCTCTAAAAGTGATTATCAACTTAAAGGACAACACTTCTCAGCATCAAAACTTAAGTATTTACAATAACAATAATGTGCTTTCTGAGCTGCTGCATGATGGAGAACATATTTTGAACTGGCATCCCTTTTTAGGCCCCTTTTTAGATGTTAAGATGGTGAAACCTCTTAGATTGAGCCTAATTGGGCACTGGTTTATAATATCTTTGCTACCTGTAAGTATTTCTAGACTCATGATTCCTGTTAGAGCTCACTGTCTTCTTGTTAAATGTCTAAACAGCAGGTGACAAACAGGCTGGCTCCAACACCAGAAGAAGTGATGGTTGTGCTTCCTGCTAATCTGTCTTCCTTGGTTTATGATGATGATGATGCTGCTGATGATAAGGAAGGTGATGATGATGATGGACAAAGGTAATGGAAAGAATAAATGTGGCTGATCTCTGATTACACTAAAAACTTGACAGACTAATTTTTGTTTGAACTGTATTTAATCAGTTTACTTGTTACACACACAAATTTCAGATCATGTCCTTATGGGGCCTTTTGTCATACTCTGCCTTAAAAGGGTTTTCCAGTTTTTCTGGTTCACACACACAGAAGTTTCAGTTCATGTCCTTATGGGGCCTTTTATCATACTCTGCCTTAAAAGGGTTTTCCAGTTTTTCTGGTTCACACACACAGAAGTTTCAGTTCATGTCCTTATGGGGCCCTCCGTATGGACCCCTCTAAAAGTGATTATCAACTTAAAGGACAACACTTCTCAGCATCAAAACTAAAGTATTTACAATAACAATAATGTGCTTTCTGAGCTGCTGCATGATGGTGATCATATTTTGAAGTGACATCCCTTTTTAGGCCTCTTTTTAGATGTTAAGATGGTGAAACCTCTTAGATTGAGCCTAATTGGGCACTGGTTTATAATATCTTTGCTACCTGTAAGTATTTCTAGACTCATGATTCCTGTTAGAGCTCACTGTCTTCTTGTTTAATGTCTAAACAGCAGGTGACAAACAGGCTGGCTCCAACACCAGAAGAAGTGATGGTTGTGCTTCCTGCTAATCTGTCTTCCTTGGTTTATGATGATGATGCTGCTGATGATAAGGAAGGTGATGATGATGATGGACAAAGGTAATGGAAAGAATAAATGTGGCTGATCTCTGATTACACCAAAAACTTGACAGACTAATTTTTGTTTGAACTGTATTTAATCAGTTTACTTGTTACACACACAAATTTCAGATCATGTCCTTATGGGGCCTTTTATCATACTCTGCCTCAAAAGGGTTTTCCAGTTTTTCTGGTTCACACACACAGAAGTTTCAGTTCATGTCCTTATGGGGCCCTCCGTATGGACCCCTCTAAAAGTGATTATCAACTTAAAGGACAACACTTCTCAGCATCAAAACTAAAGTATTTACAATAACAATAATGTGCTTTCTGAGCTGCTGCATGATGGTGATCATATTTTGAAGTGACATCCCTTTTTAGGCCCCTTTTTAGATGTTAAGATGGTGAAACCTCTTAGATTGAGCCTAATTGGGCACTGGTTTATAATATCTTTGCTACCTGTAAGTATTTCTAGACTCATGATTCCTGTTAGAGCTCACTGTCTTCTTGTTTAATGTCTAAACAGCAGGTGACAAACAGGCTGGCTCCAACACCAGAAGAAGTGATGGTTGTGCTTCCTGCTAATCTGTCTTCCTTGGTTTATGATGATGATGATGCTGCTGATGATAAGGAAGGTGATGATGATGATGGACAAAGGTAATGGAAAGAATAAATGTGGCTGATCTCTGATTACACTAAAAACTTGACAGACTAATTTTTGTTTGAACTGTATTTAATCAGTTTACTTGTTACACACACAAATTTCAGATCATGTCCTTATGGGGCCTTTTATCATACTCTGCCTTAAAAGGGTTTTCCAGTTTTTCTGGTTCACACACACAGAAGTTTCAGTTCATGTCCTTATGGGGCCCTCCGTATGGACCCCTCTAAAAGTGATTATCAACTTGTAGGACAACACTTCTCAGCATCAAAACTAAAGTATTTACAATAACAATAATGTGCTTTCTGAGCTGCTGCATGATGGAGAACCTATTTTGAACTGGCATCCCTTTTTAGGCCTCTTTTTAGATGTTAAGACGGTGAAACCTCTTAGATTGAGCCTAATTGGGCACTGGTTTATAATATCTTTGCTACCTGTTAGTATTTCTAGACTCATGATTCCTGTTAGAGCTCACTGTCTTCTTGTTTAATGTCTAAACAGCAGGTGACAAACAGGCTGGCTCCAACACCAGAAGAAGTGATGGTTGTGCTTCCTGCTAATCTGTCTTCCTTGGTTTATGATGATGATGCTGATGATAAGGAAGGTGATGATGATGATGGACAAAGGTAATGGAAAGAATAAATGTGTTTGAGTTCTGATTACACTAAAAACTTGACAGACTAATTTCCATTTGAACTTAATCAGATAACCACACACACAAATTTCAGTTCATGTCCTTATGGGTCCCTCCGTATGGACCCCTCTAAAAGTGATTATCAACTTGTAGGACAACACTTCTCAGCATCAAAACTTAAGTATTTACAATAACAATAATGCACTTTCTGAGCTGCTGCATGATGGAGAACATATTTTGAAGTGACATCCCTTTTTAGGCCTCTTTTTAGATGTTAAGATGGTGAAACTTCTTAGACTAAGCCTCATGGGGCCCACTGTGTGGATCTCTCTTTCTTTTCTTTATTGGAAGGCTTTTGTGCCACACACAATTTAGATATTTAACTCCAAATACCTGCAAAGGTTTGCTGATCCTTTCAGTGGTCTCTCAGTCTAGGTTAGTTGGCTCCACAATCATGGGGGAGACTACAGACTGGATAGATGTCCAGAAGGCAGTCATTGACAGCTTCCACAAGGAGCACAGCTATACAGTCCGTAGTCTTCCCCATGATTGTGTAGCCTACTCACCCAGACTGAGAGACACTGTTTTTTGGGTTTTCTTATCTGTAAGCCATATCAACCAAAATTCAAGAAATAAAGACTTATTCTAAACTATTCCACTCTATGTATAATGAGTGTATATAATATGTAGGTTTCACTTTCTTGAGTGAATAAAAATGCACTTTTTCACAGTATTCTAATGTTTTGAGATGTGCTAGTGTGTCTTCACACCTATTTAGACATCCCTGGTTTTGGTCTCTTGCAAAACCTTTGTCTTATAATTACTATTATTTAGCCTGCCTTGAATCAGTTTAGCCAGAAGTCCTGTTGCCTGAAGCAAAGGCTGATTTCTTTTTTGTGTCTTTAAAATTGTTAGTGATCCTGGATTCTTAACAATATCTTTCTAATACAATAACCCTGTGTTCATAAAGATAATATGATTTATGAGAGCATCAGTAGCGTTCGCCACACTTGTCTGAGAGATGAGCACTTCCCAGTCAGCTAAGTAATTGTCTTGCAAGGTCTCGGTGGCCTCCTCATTGCCTGGTTCCTTTTTAAAAATGGCCTCTGTTTTTACCCAGTTGGTAGCAGTTCAGAGACACAGGAATCAGAAGATGTGGACAGTGTGACATCACTGCTAGACAGCACATCTGCAGCATCTTCCCAGAAAAGCTCTACAAAAACAAGAGGTGAGCTGAGAAGAATCAGGCAGGTTAATGGAAAAGGTCTGCCCATTTTTCTGTTAAAGACACAGGCACCATAGACAAATTATATAAAATCTTTACTCCCTGTTATTGTAATTTTATAGTAGTTGCAATGCCAAAAGAGTTATGCATGATGGACAAGAATGCAGCCAGCTTACCAAGAGCAACTTCATACTCATGTTTTAGTCCATAGCTGTCTCATTTTTCTGTTTTAACTTTTTCCTCTGACCAGATGCCAGTACACCAGAAACTCAAGAATCAGTGGATGAGGCCAGCACAGCATCACTACAAGAGGAGACCTCTACAGAAAACCAGAAGAGGAGGCTCTCAAAAAAGAGAGGTGCATTGAGAAAATGGCAGGTTATTTGACTATGTGACATTTAACTTCAGTGCCTAGTGTAGTAAGCAAGATAAATGGAGAACAGTGAAAAAGCTTACGTCTGTCATACCAAGTTGGTCTGTAAATATCTGTTGCAATCAGGGGTGCAGGTGCTGAATCCACTAAATTTTATTCTGCTCCTCTTTTTTTTATAACTCTGACATGTTTCCTCAATGAATGACATTAATTCCTCAGAAAAGTGTATGATTTGCAAACCCACAAAGGGCCGGTTTCCAAAACGGCCCCTTCTCTGATTCAAATTTCCTGTTGGTGGTGCATTGCCCATGCCGTTGTGGTCACAAATCTATAAAGTATAAAGATTTAGATCACTTGGTTTGTTTTTTATGGCTCCTCAAAGTTGTACCTTTCAGAAGCTGTCTAAGTGTTGATAAAATGTGCATGTTATGTAAAATATTAATGAAAATCTAATCAAATGATGTCACCGTAAAGAATACATTCATGGCATGATTGTGACCAAAAATCATGTTTCCATCGCGCCATTTGGCTGTTTTATTGAAGAAACAATCTCAAAAATGCCATTTTCGATGATAACATTTTAGACACAAAAACTGTGTTTTTTAGAGAATACACCCTTTTATGGGCGCTGGATGCAAACCAATTTTTATCCTATTAAATAGTACGTAATGTGCTATTGATGAGAGGAAAAATCATCAAAATGTAAGTGGTGGAACATTTTCAAATGTTGGGTTGAATTAGCCTATGGTTGAATTGCTGATTTTCGACTTTCTTTAGATAATTAACAAAAAAAACGGGAGTATTTGCTCGGTATGTTGAGAATATGTACACAGATATGAAAAAAAGTGAGAGAAACACTTTTTCATAAAAAAATCCAAGATGGCTACTTCACAAGTCCCCGTGGTTGAAGACATTGGCTGACAAATAGACAGAACAACAAACAAAACGTGTTCCTTATGATTTTGGTTGGTTTTCGCATTTACGGGAGTGTTCATAGCTACGGGCGATTGTATAATACCTATATTTACATACTACAGTAATAGAGCATCGTGTGTAGTCTTGGTATATATACCAGATGAAAGATATAGGGAACAGTGCGAGTGGATTTCAAGGAACTGATCTTTGGACCAACCTGTCCAGGCCATGCATGCCGAGTCATCAAGAGAAGAAAAGCTTATTGTAAACGCAGACTGGTTCTGTGAAAGGACGTGCGACACCTCTAGGAGGTCATTAATGATTTTGGATGATTTTGATGGTAACTGAGATTCCAAGAAACCTCTACCATCAAGGACAACCTCTGTAGACGGATCTAAGTCGTTACCAATAAGGTGAATGGAGCAGACGCGGGATGAGGTGGGACACCACAATTTGTGTGAATAGATCAGGTGATGTCTTGCACGTTTTGGTAAGACTGATGATTTTGTTCCATTTTTTGCAAAGGTAACAAGACAGAGACAGCATTTTTTGTGTGAAGATGATCCATTCAAAAGATCATGAAGGGTCAGCAACGGCAGGATATGGGACAGGGAGTCGTCTTCTTCCTCTATTTCCTGGTTCTGCTCGGGTTCAGGTTCAGGCTCATTTTTGTTCCGAAGATACTTCATGTAGCATTTCTGGCAAAAAAATGCTTGTTCCTTTGCTGACATCAATCCTTGTTGCACCAGCGTATCTAGGAGCCATTTATATTGTGGACTATTTACATTGCGTGCACTTCTGTTCTTATTGCCACTACGTTTCTTGAAGTATACTTGACACTCTTCTCCAACACATTTACCCTCCATCTTGAAACCATAACAATTGGTTTATGAAGCGTTGATAAAGTAACAAAATAGCAAGCCACCGATGATTGCTGTAAACAGCTAATACTTAGTAGTTTGGTACAATTATGCGAAAATGTGTGATAAATAACGAACAACTAATTACACAAAATAACAAGATAATATAATAAATCACATTCAATACCTCCAAGAAGCGCAGAATTGATTGATTACTTAGAACAAAATAAAGTATTTCATATGTATAATCTATCTATTCGATGTGGCGTGGTCGGCAGGCACAAAGAAAGTGAGACAAGTCAGGGTCCCAACCCTGACAGGGCCAAAACGCTTTGGAGATGGGACAATAAAACAAGGAAATTGAGACAAGAATAGCTAGTGTCGAGTGAATGATTTCGTAAACGTATAGACAAAGACAAGAAGATACGGATAAATGTATGTACAAGGCCACACGATCAGAAAATTCAGAAGAGGACAACTTGAGTATTCATGTATCAGGGTGTCCTCAGTGTAAATCTTTATATCGATACTATTTATTTAGTCGTTACACATCATAAAAACTGTCATGAAAATATCCGCTCTGATATTCAATATAAAAGTTTGTATATAATAAGCTATATAATAGGGTTTCAGACAAGGTTGTTACTCATTTCCCCTTTTCTTTCAATTTACAGCCACATTCAGGCGGCGATATGAGAACGTTCCACCACATGGAATTAGCTGATTTTTGGTACACATATGAAACAAGTAAAGCTCTATCCGATTTTCTGATGGAAATTTGCATCCAAAACTATATAACGGGAGAAAATTGCAAATTTATGGCATTTTTCTTCATAATTGTGTCTCTGCAAGTGCATTTTTATCCAAGAATTTTTTTTTTCTGTTTTATGAATAAACACGATGTTTTGGAAATATTTATCAAAAGAAATTTATACTATGTTGCGAATTACAATTTCGAGATAACCTTCTTTTATTTACGAACTTGTGTCTTTGATGCTGAAATTGACAACTTTATAAAAATACATTTTCGCTGAAATTATGAAATCTGGGTGTCGGAAAGGTGTAAAATTATTTTTCGGAAAAGAAAAAAACAGTAGTCGAGCTAGATAAGAAATTATACAGGGGCAGGCTCCTATGGAGAATTAACATTACTGGAAACAGGCCCTTTGTGTTAAAAAAAGACACTTTTAAAATTTGTGTAGTTGTGGATCATGAATGTGATTAGGATTTTTAGACCGGGGTAAAAGATAGGCTTGTAGCAGGAGGTGTTATAGTATTTGAGCTAGCCCTACTGGAGGTAAAAGAAAACACAAAAAGGATTTTTTATTCTCTGAAGTCTCACACATATGAAGTAGATTCTTTCATTATAGCACAGAGAGAGCTCAGGTGCCTCAATTTTCCACTCACTCTGACTATTTATTTCTGATATTTAGTTAATGTGCTGTAGTTTTAATGAATCCAACCACTTAACATTATTATTTTTTTTTTTTCAGAATCTACTTCATGTATCTGAGACTGAAGAAAATCTGAAAACATGTTAGTGCTCTGTCTTACAGCCAGTAAGGCCATTTAGGATACTAAAGCTGTCAAAGGTGCCAATGTTGCTATGTTATTATGCTGTTCTTATCAACACAAGGAGCTGTTGGACAGCTTTCCTGCTATCATAGCTCACTGTAATAATCTGCAGTTGAATCATGTACAGCAGGCGATTTTTGATTATCACTGCTCTGTCTTCCTAATGAAAGAAGAGGAGATGCTGGATGTAAACCTCTGATGCAGCCTTGCAGGGTTTTTTTTGTTATTAAAAAACTATAGAAACAACTGACATCTCCATCAAGTTTTTGGTCCCTGCGAAGGTAGAAAGGCTTGACATATCTGTGTGTGTGTGGAAGTGGATCCCACAAGTAACAAATGCTAGAAACATGTCCCCATAAGTGACCAAAAAAACTAGCTTAGAAAAAAAACTTAAGAATATGGCTAATCTAAAGTGACTGAAAATTTTGTTATTTTTTTTTAAGCTTCCCTGATTTTTTACAGAGCTGTGGGACCACTGGAAAGGGTGGGCCCCACAATTGGGTTAAAAACGTGGGGCCCCAAAAAGGGATAAACACGAGTATGTGTGTGTGTGTGTGTGTGTGTGTGTGTGTGTGTGTGTGTGTGTGTGTGTGTGTGTGTGTGTGTGTGTTTACATGTGTGTATGTGTGTGTATGTGTGTGTGTGTGAGAGAGAGATCTCATTGGAATTCAGCACTCAAAGTCCTCAATAAAGAGTTAAGCAGTATAAGCTGTTTCACATATGATGGTAAGAAGTGTTTTTAAAGATGCTTAAATGGTTCAAAATGGTTCCTCTAACATTAGAAGTAGGAAATTTAAAGCCATACACAAAGTGTTTCGGCCTGTCAAAAGCCAGATTTTCCTTTAATCTCTCCTTTTTGTCTTTTTTTTACTCATTTTAATAATGCCTAAAATCTTCAGCATTTTTATGACATCTTTTAAAACAAAGCTTTGACACAGTATTTTTTTCCATTTTATTTCACTTGATTTATAACCCCAGTTCCAATAAAGTTGAGACTGTGTAAATCATAAATAAAAACAGATTACAATGATTTGCAAATCCTGTTTAACCCATATTCAATTGAATACACTACAAAGACAAAATATTAATTGTTCAAATCGATAAACTTTGTTTTTCTTTTTCTTTCTTTTTTTCGTTTTTTTAGTGCAAGTATTCACTCATTTTGAATTTGATCCTTGCATTACGTTCTAAAAAAGCTGTGACAGAGGCATGTTTAATACTTTTACATCACCTTTCCTTTAACGACATTTGTGACTGAGGACACTAATTGTTGAAGCTTTGGAGGTGGAGTTATTTCCTATTCTTGCTTGATGTACAACTTCATTTTGAGCTTCATAATGCTCCATATATTTTCACTGGGAGACAGGTGTGGACTGCAGGTAGGCCAGTCTAGTACCTGCACTCTTTCACTATGAAGCCACGCTGTTGTAACATGTGCAGAATGTGTCTTGACATTGTCTTGCTGAAATAAGCAGGGACGTCCCTGAAAAAGACATGGCTTGGATGGCAGCATATGTTGCTCCAAAACATGTATGTACCTTTCAGCATTAATGGAGCTTTCACAGAGTCAATCACAAGTTAGCCATGCCATGGGCACTAACACACCCTCATACCATCACAGACGCTGGCTTTTCAACTTTGCGCTGTAACAATCTTTTTCTTCACCATCACTACAAACTTAATCTCAGAAATTGTGTTCAGCAGAGAAAAAAACAGATCTATCTCCCCATTCCTAAACTTTATCAGCCTATGTGGTATTGACATAGAGACTTCAACATGATGTAAATCAATCCAGTCCGGTCCTGTCCTGACCTGATCAGGAAGCCAAGAAATAAGAAATAAATAATAAATAAATGCACTGCAAATAGACCACAACTCAATGGAAGTGTTTCCAGAGGATACTTGAAAGTGATGCACACGACTGGCATTAGCCAATAGGCTAATCATGCGATTACAGTGTTAAAATAAATCAAAAACACTTACATTTTATCTCATTTTCCAACACTACTGACAGAAAGAGAACCTTAATAGGGCTGTGACTTATAGTCCGTGTCAACAACAAGCATGTCGGGACATTTGCATCACTTTAAAGTGTCCTCTGGAAACACTTCTGTTGTGTTGCAGTCTATTTGCAGTGTGTTTTTCTAATATGTTGTGATATCTGCAGTGCGTTTTCTTAATCCTGCACGTGTTGTCAAATTAATGAAGATGTTTTCTTAATTTGCTTGTGTTTTGTCTTTTTGCATGTGTTTTCTTAAGTTGCAGTGTTGTGAGCTCTCAGGACCACTGAAGCCCTGCTGAAAAATTAATGTACTAAGTGTATTAAAATTTAGCATACTTTTGTATACTTAAAGCCACACTAATCATCAATATACTTCAAGTGTGGTTATGATTAGTAAACTTAAAGCATGCTATTTTGGAACAACTAATTTTGTACTTAATATATTTTAATTGTAATTAAATTGTAATAAAGTTCAACTTTAAGTGTATTTAGTGTACTTTTTTGTGCTAAAGTGGAACAACTTAAAGTATATTTTGTATACTTTAAGTATTCAACTTAATATGTACTAATATATGTTTATTTACTTAAATTAAAGAGTACTTTGTTTGTATTTTAAATACATTAAAATTAATTTTTAGTGTCTTAATAATATATTTGCTTTGTACCTTTAGTATATTCCTACTCAGGTAATAATATGCTTAATTATACTATTGGCTTCTTCCAAAGATTAAAAAAAGCATACTCAGCAGTTAGTCAATACACTTTATTATTACTTTATTATACTTTCTTCATTGCACATTCTTGCAAATGTATTACCAGTAAACCACAGGCTGAAAGACTTGTGAGGCTACTTCCATGCAAGTGAAAAAATAAACTTTGATGTGTTTGAACCATATCCAAATTAAAGTAAACATTAATATATGAATTTTTAACATTTAAAACTTATAACATATTTTCAAATATTGGTACATTAGTACACTTTGTAGAAACAAATCAATTTCAGGCAGCAGACCTAAACATTACATATAAACTTTACTGATGAATACTGAACAATGAAAAACAGCATTCCTTGATATTGAACCCCTAACCCCTCCCACCATACAAACACAAACACACAAACACACACATTATGTTCCTTTTTTTTGGCTGAAATGCTCATTGTTACACTTTCGTCTGATGGCCGTGCGCACATCAGAGACACTTGTTTGTGGAAACTCCAGAAGAACAGCATCTGTTAACCGAATAGACAGAGATACAGTAAGTCACACAACATATTCATAGTATTGTTGAACAGTACATCAGGAAACTCTGAAATGTTATCAGAATGATATACTAATATTGCCACCAGTTGCAACCATAATTCAACATGTATTAAATTGTTACTGGTTTTCTGTTTTTCTGTGATCTTACTGCTACAGAAATGACAGAATTACATTTAACTAAAAAAAATTAAATACCTGTAATAGCCTGCACTTTGACAACATCAAGCTGTGTTTTTGGCAGCCCCCCTCTCCCTGACTTTCCAGTTAGGGTGGACTGTGCAAGACCCTCCTTTGTGAATACCAGGACAGCCAGCTCCTGGGCAAAAATGGCCATGCGAGATCTATTCAGCCGCAGGAAGGCCCTCTTTGGAACTGTCACTGTGCTGCCTGCCAAGGGATGCTGCATATGCGAGACAAAGAGAGGACAAATTAGACAAATTATCTCTACCTAATAAAAATGAACAACAATGTGCTGAATTCAATCTTTACTTGGAAACACTGCTGTTGTTGCTAACAAATTTCTTCTTCAGTACATAATTTAAATGTGAATTTAAAACAGTGTAGTTTCTGCATTAATTGTTGAAGTATTAATCAGTAATACATCAATAATACAAAATGAGAGGAGATGTATTTACTTTGCAAGTAGATATAAAGTCTGCACCCCAAAAATTTAAGTTAGGGGTCACCATGTTCCTAGTTAAATGAGTTATTCTCGAGCCCTGTAACCTGCAGCTCTGTGACTCCTTTGCAGTGGCTCCATGTAGCTTTAAAGAAATACTATAGAAATTCAGCATTTTATTTTTCCTACAGAGGGTATTGATGATTAACCATATCCATTATTAACCATTTGCACTAACTAAAACCATGATTTAACAATTTGTTGAACTAAACATGCATCACATCTTGCGATTAAGTCTGCCACAACATCAACAGCCCACCAACTTTAACACCCCTAGCAGGATAACTAAACCAACAAAACAAAACTGGAAGAAAATAGATTTTTATTCTGTGTGGACAGATTAATTTAACTGCCAACATGCAGGCTTAACATACATGACTGATACGTGGCAAGATATTAGAAAACAAAAAAAAGGTGAGTTGAGCAATATTATCAATATTACAATTTGTATCAAATTCATGTGTTATTTTTGGATTTCTAAAATTTCATAAATTCCAAGTACCTTTTGTTTAGATAATTATCCATAATATTTTAACTATTTATAGAATTTTATACACCATATCGTCTTTATTGTGAAGGTAAAGTGGCTTTAGTGGCTCTTCAATGACTTTATTACAGGTGAGATGAGGAAAAACAGCTCCTTTGAAAGTAAAGCTTGAAGACCTCTGCACTAGGGAGTGCTATGACCTGTTGGTACCTGGTGGTGTTGGGGTTCCCTCTGAAAGCAAGATAATTCATGACTGATTTGTGTAACCTGTTAAATCCCATCACTATATTGCTGACCTAATTAGCAACACAGGATGATGTTGCTGAAGACAAATGGTCTATAGTGCAAATATAGAATACTGTGTACTGTGATGAATACATATGTTCTTCCTTCAATGATAACATACCATTTCAATTTCACTTTCCACACTAGAGGATGACATTGCAGATGAAGGGGTCCCCCCAAATGAGGACCTCAATGCCCGAACACACTCCACACACTCCTTCATTAATTTAACAATTTCTGGCAGGTCTGGGTGAATGGAACAATAAGAGGGAAAACGTTTGGCTTGTTAGTTAGTCAATGAAAAGGTACTTAAGTTCAGTACAGGGCAATAATGCAGTGTATACTGTGTTCTGATATGTCAACCCCTCTAATTCCAATCAAAACACTTACCATGAAGGGCTGACATGATTTCATTCAATCCAGGTGCCATGCCATGGTTAGTATTATCATCTATCTGCTTTTAAAAGGGAGATGAAACAGCAGGCAGAAAGGAGAAAAAAATGACATAACAATCACATTAAATCTACTAAAGGTAAGACAGACATTTAAAGAATCTGATGTGAGGAATCATGGGGGGAAATGGTGGCAGATATAATGTTGTGTTCATTTTGTATGTTACATGTCCTGATTATTTTATGCTTGTTTTTTTGGATCCCAACAAACACAACAGGCAAACAGTGCATTTTGTCCTGCTCATGTTGACCAATATATCTGTGAATGACAGTCTGACAGCTGTGATCCCATCCTGTGCACACTTTTATTTGTTTATTATTTCGTGAACAGTCCTTTTTAATGTACTTCAAAGTAAAAGAGGAAGCCTTAGCCTTTGCAGCTAATTTCCAGCTTTGCAGGTCACCTAAGAATTATAATTGTAATTATAATAAATGATGTTCTAAAGTTTCTATATAAATTGAGTTTTTATTATTGTCCCTTATTATTATTGTTAGTGACAATATTTTAATACGCACGTGTGCATACACACTTTATTTCTCAAAGAAAATACTGTATGTTTAAAGGAATCTCTTAAACTATTTGACATTATATACACTATGCTTAGTTGGCATGCACATGGCAGCCAGAAGGATTTTTTTTTTTTAAATACAACATGCAGCAATTGTTAGATAAAAATTTTCATGCAGCTGGGTGTAAGATCTCTGATCTTTGCTTGATCTATCCATTCAATATGATATAATTTTATGATAATAATATAATATTCAGTATATATGTACATGCCGTTCTCTGGGTTGAAGAGAAATCCAACTCGTCACCTGAGGCATGGTCCTAAAAAAATGAAAAGAGAAAATAGCTGTGAAAACAATACAACAGAGTGTCTGAGAGTACACAACAGCTAGGAGAGAAGAATGGCTTACATTGTCATGCTGTTGTGGACTCCCTATGTATGTGGCATCATCGGAACTGGGACTGGACGCCAGGGGTAAAAGCACACGTCTTGCCGCCTGGTTAATCTTACCTCGCTTTCCCTACAGGAAACATTTATATAATAAAGGTAGGAAAATTATTAGTCATGTCCTTACATTTGAGTTGTAGTAGCGACTACAATATTTAATTTAAAAAAAGGATATATCACAGACGATGTTGGCATTCACGACAGTCGAGTTTTTAAAAACTAAAATGGAAAAACTACCAAAAAATTAACAAAAACATGCACAACAGCTGTTACATTCACAGGACATCAGTTGAATACATCAGTTTCTGTGAACACACCACCATGCCATCCCGGACTGTACGCTGCTTCCCAAACAACAAGCCGTGGATTACATGTGACCTGAAAGCACTTCTAAACGAGAAGAAGAAAGCTTTTAGGTCGGGCGACAGAGAAGAACTGAGGAGAGTGCAGCATGAACTCAGGGAGATGCTGAGGGGGTGTAAAGACAACTACAGGAGGAAGCTGGAGGCCAGACTCCAGCAGAACAAAGTGAGGGATGTGTGGTCTGGAATGAGGCAGATCACTGGGTGCAAGGTGAGAGACAGACTACCATCGGGCAGCCAGGAGAGAGCGAATGAGCTGAACTGTTTCTTCAACAGGTTTAGCTCACAGCCTGCTGTCTCCTCCACACCTTCAGACCCCCACACACCCACACTGGGCCAAACGCACCCCCCTCAGTCCCCTGTGGTGAACTCTCCTGTGCAGCACGTCTCCTCCTCCACCGAAAACACCAACAACCTCCCCCTCCCCCACATGACTGTGACTACAGACCAGGTTAGGAGACAGATGGAGAGACTCCACCAGCGGAAGGCAGCAGGTCCTGATGGCATCAGCCCCAGGATCTTGAAGACCTGCGCCAGACAGCTGTCTCCTGTCCTGCAACATCTCTTTAACCTGAGTCTAAGTCAGGAGAGAATACCGGTGCTCTGGAAGACGTCCTGCCTGGTTCCTGTACCAAAGAAGTCAACGCCATCGGAGCTCAGAGACTACCGACCAGTTGCCCTCACTTCCCACGTGATGAAGGTGCTGGAGAGACTGGTCTTGGCGCACCTGAGGGTGCAGGTGAGGACAGCTCTGGACCCTCTGCAATTTGCTTACCAGCCCCACTTGGGGGTTGACGACGCGGTCATCTACCTGCTGCAACGAGCCCATTTGCACCTGGATGGTGGGGGAAGCACTGTGAGAATCACTTTCTTTGATTTCTCCAGTGCTTTTAACACCATCCAGCCACTGCTACTGGGGGAGAAGCTGCGGGGGGTGGGCGTCGACACCTCCATTGTCTCATGGATCACTGACTACCTGACGGGCAGGCCACAGTTCGTCCGTCTGGGCGGGGTCCTGTCTGATGTGGTGGTTAGTGGGACAGGAGCTCCACAGGGGACTGTGCTATCTCCTTTCCTTTTCACCTTATACACCACTGACTTCCAGTACAACTCCGGGTCATGCCACTTACAGAAGTTCTCTGATGACTCGGCTGTTGTGGGGTGTATAAGAGAGGGAAGGGAGGAGGAGTACAGATCACTGGTTGACAACTTTGTAGAGTGGGCTGGACGGAATCACCTGCAGCTGAATGTCAGCAAGACCAGAGAGATGGTGATTGACTTCAGGAGGAAGAGGACGGCTTCACAACCACTGAGCATTCTGGGAGAGGATGTGGAGGTGGTGGAGGACTACAAGTACCTGGGAGTCACAATCAACAACAGACTGGACTGGAAATCCAACACCGACGCTGCATACAAGAAGGGGATGAGCAGGCTCTACTTCCTGAGGAAGCTGAGATCCTTCAACGTGTGCAGCAAGATGTTGGAGATATTTTACCAGTCTGTGGTTGCCAGTGTACTCTTCTTCGCTGCAGTTTGTTGGGGCAGCAGCATCGGAGCCAGAGACACCAACAGACTTAATAAACTTATTAAGAAAGCTGGCTCCGTTATTGGCTGCAAACAAGAGACTGTTGAGGCCGTGGTGGAGAGGAGGACACTGAACAAACTGTTGTCCATCATGGACAATCCTGACCACCCTCTCCATCACACTCTGGACAGACAGCGGAGCACCTTCTCAGACAGACTGTTGCAGCTTCGCTGTCGTACGGAAAGGTACAGGAAGTCTTTCCTTCCACAATCAATAACTCTGTATAACAGCCACCTCTGACTTGAAATCCATAACTTCATACTGTTTTTTACTTTTACTCTTTAACCTGGTCATAGTAATTGCCACCTATCACCTCTGAAGTTTGTTGCTACTTCTACTTATTTATTTATCTGTTCCAAAACAAACCACATCTTTTTGCACATTCTGTTGTAGTTATTGTATATATTTTTTGTATTTTTCTCCATATTGTCATTCTATATTGTACAGTGATTTTATATTTTTTGTATATTTTTTGTATATTTTATACTGTTTGCTGCTGCTTCAAAAGAATTTCCCAGCTTGGGACAAATAAAGTACCTATCTTATCTTATCTTATCTTATCTTAGGACAAAAGATAATCAATTTCTCAAATCAAGACCTGTTAGTAAAGTGTATGAAGGACACCACAGTTTTTTCCTGTCGCAAACTTTGTAGCTACCTGCTCAAGGAATAAGTACGCCTTACCCCATGAATACGTTGTGGAGATTCATCTACAGAGCTGCAATGGTCATCTTGTGTGTCTAAGGCCCTCTTTTGAGACAGGGAAGTCTTCAGGTTTTGTAACACCTGGTCCCTAGCTGCCCCTTTGATCCTGTTTTTTTTGTCCTGTCAACATTTATAACATAAAAACAAAGATAAGACTGTCACAACCAGGCAAAATTCTTACTAAAATACTAAGCCTAATTAAACTCAAGATACATTTCTACTACAGAAAACAGAAATTATTTCATCATTACCCTGACAGGCAATGGAAGTTGAGCTGAGGCAGTAGTAGTGGTAAATGACAGAGCCTCCATAATCAATGATAATGACTACATAGATCATTGATTATGTAGAGCACTCAAATTGTGTTTCTTGCTTTTTGACTATAAATACCATCACTGATCAAATAAGCCTCAACTGATTTAAAATTCAAAGATTAGTATGTCCTTTTGCTTTTTTAATCATATTAAAGTCTATATTTCTGCACTGTTACTTCAGTGCATCCTACTAACAGGTGTCAAAAAGCAATATTTAAGATTTGAATACAAATATTTTAAAATACTGCATACTGTTAATGATTGAACTAGTGGTTTCCACGTTTTGGGGATTTTGGCATCCCACAGAAAGCTTTTTCTAATCAGGTTCAAATTTTAGATGCCTTCTGATTTAATTTTACATTAATTACCACTCACCACTGCTCAGATATAGCTTATTTGGTGTCTATGTATGTATAAATGCATTAGTAGACTCTATAGATAGGCCGATAAAACAAAAAATACTGCTAGATTGTGATGTTTCAGTAATATTCATCTTGTGTTTTCATATCTATCAATATATCAGTCAGAGGGACCACATCAGTATATTTAATTTGACATTTTAGCCACATTTTACTGCACATAATTTTGCACTTTAACTTCAGTAGGATTTTTTATGCACTGTTTGTGATGGAGTATTTAAGAATTGCTTTACTGTTTTTTACTTGGGTAAATGATTTGAATTTTGTCAAGACCCCTTCCTGAAGGACAGCATCTGGGTGTGTTGTATAGCCAGACTATCGGAGCTAGCATGTCAGCATGTGTGCTATGAATGTTGTCTGCATTCACCTGCACGGCCGTTTTATGCTTCACCACGTCGGCCTCACACATTTTCCTCTTCATGCGTACACCCCGGCTTTCCTCCTCGGCCCATATGTCTTTGCCGAGGATGAACAAATTCTTCTTAGAAACGAGTTCTTTGTAAGAATCTGATATAACGAGAAGAGTTAACAAAAAAAAAAAGTTTAGCCAAGACATTCTCCCAAATAATGACAAAATTAAACAGAGCTGCTAGCTAGCCGAAAAAGTTGAGGAAAGAGGTGTTCTCTATACTTGCCTCCAAATAGCAGGACCGTAGCAGCCACCGTCCTCTTTGGGTCTTTTCTCGTAGGCCATTTTATTTCGATCCAGTTTGCGTCGTCATCAAGGTCCGGCTGGGACGCCACTTGGGTGAACTGGTAGCTATCTTGAATGAGCGACGTGCTTTCCACTCTAAGTGTTTTATCAAACAGATAGTATATGGCGAATTTGAATGTCATTGTTTCTCTTAACCTTACAGTCTACCCTAACCGTCGTCCTGCTTTCGCGCGAGTGACGTTGTTCAGATGGATGCGGCGCATGAGAACGTCCGCAATTCTAATTGGCTGAAAGTAAAAACGAAACTGATGCACTTCACCGGCCAGACACTGGCGCTTATGCCCGGCGCTGATCTGTTTTTAAAGACGAATTTAATAGATTTTTACGTGTATTAAAGACAGTTACGATACCAAATCAGGATGCCATCAAAACGACAATTAAAGAGACATTTGAATTCTGATGAGACTCAACCAGAGACGCCAAGAACAACAAAATATAGAAGACTTCAACCAAATCGGGTAAGTAAAACAATTCAGCCACATTCATGTTTCACAGAGGATTGAACCTGAACCAGGCTTTGCAAAAAATAATCGCATTACATCAATCAAAATAAAATAATTTAAAAAAATCTGGATTTTGTTGAACCAATGTTAAAATGACAGTGGTGGCTTTGTGCATATAAGTAATTTTTCAAAGATTTGCGAGTCCTTTAAGCCAGTTTTCCCCCAAGGTATGACACTCTTCTCTCACAAATGTCAGAATGATTATCCAATGTTATATTTCGAGACATTTTGGGGGGTTTTGCGTGGGGTAAAAAGGTGGGTGGTGGCAGTGAATTTTACTCTCCCACCTGAAAAAAAAGCTGTATTCTGTACAACACTGTGAAGTGAAATTTTTCAAGATTATTACCCAATAACATTTTTGTTAAAGTATTATTAGGTCTATGATGTAAAAATTTGAAAATTTGTAAGTGAAAGTCATCTTGTTATTTAGTTCATGTCAAAGAATTCTACACTGGTAGACCCCATACACTCATGAAAGACTGAAAATATGTGTTATATCTTCTGACTTTTACTGTGACATCTGCAGGAAAAATGGGATATAAACTTGTCAACATCTTTGATCCTTAATTTGAAAACCACAGTATTTATGGTAGGCCATATTTTAATATCCATGCAATGAGATCAGCCTGTCTGATGGATTACATAGTTCTAAAATATTACTCCCAATATTATATCTTCATCCTAAAATGTTTGCCCAAGTCCACTGTAAGTTGTCACGGGAAATCCTACATCAACACTTGTACTAGCAAGTGGGAAAAGCACTGTGTTCAGGTTTCCCCGGAAACCCCAGAACCATCTTTGAGGACAGAGATGGATCATTTTCAGCATGCTATGCTGGCAACACCAAATAATCCAGTAATGGGTGTGAAAGGCCCATCCCCTTTGATGGAACTTAAAAGCTTCAAGATGATCGCTGGATTCATTCCTGAGTACCAACACAGTGTCTGCCTGGGTGTCACCAAACAGATAACATCTCTGTGGCTAGACAGTAAGCACCATCATGAGGACTGGTACTTGGGCACCAAGGTCAGTGACATAGACCAGAAATTGCTGGCCATTAACCCACCTGTGGAGGTCACAAGGGCACCAAGATCAGTGAAGGACAGGAAATTCTGGAAAGCATCTGAATGGAGGTCATTTTTGTTGTTTTATGCATTGCCTGTTTTGAATGGCATTCTGAAAAAGAAGTATTGGAATCATCTTTTTTTATTAGTTTTTGCAATACACACACTTCTTCAAGATGTTATCAAAGTTAGACATGTGGATATTGCAGAGCAAGCTCTGCGAAAGTTTGTACTTAACTTTGAGAAACTTTATGGTGCTGCAAATGCTTCTTTTAATGTGCATTTATTAATGCACTTGGCAGCAAGCGTGCGCAACTGGGGACCACTGTGGGCAACATCCACATTTCCATTTGAATCATTTAATGGGACTTTGCTTAGGTGTTTTAATGGAACAACACATGTGCCAACACAAATACTTAATAGATTTCTTCGGTGGAGGGCACTCACAAGAAAAGCAGAGACTACAATGGCAAATGCTAATGATGGCATAAGGACATTATTTAACAAACTTCAAAGTACCTCTAGTTTAAGAAAGAAATCAAAGGAGTTTCAACCCCATGTCAGAGGATTTGGCTGCCCAAAGAAAAGTAGCACATCTGTGTTGCAGAGGATGGCTATTGAAAGTTTCTTTGGAGTAACAGTTCATTCAGGTGTATTTTATGACCGTTTCATTTGTAGCAGTGTGGTTTATCATTCAAAAAACAACACAACGCTTAAAAAGAGAAATAATTCCGTTGTACAGTTAGATGATGGAACATTCTGTGAAGTTATGACCCTGGTGGCCTTTATGTCAGATGATGGGGCCTCATCCACATCCACCAACTTTTGTATTTTAGTTAGAGAGCTTGCCAAGAGTGGAGGAAGGATTTGTAGGGATGTTCAGTTAAATATATCATCCACATTTATAAATGAAGTGTCTCACACCCATAATGTATTTGCTGTGCATCCCCAATCACTCAAATGTAAATGTGTAATGGTTAAGTCCAAGGACAAAATGTATGTCATTCCACTCCCACACAATGTTGAAAGTGACTAAAATTCTTGGGGAGCTACTACTTAACAGACATGCCAAAAAACCTCAACAGCAACACTCACATTTTTGTGTACCTGTACTTTAAAGTGAAAATTTTGTATTTTGTTTAACATGGTTTTGTGTGTAAGATGTATTTGATTATATTTTTTGCCAAACTAATTAAAAATTACATAACTGTCATACTTGTTATCTGTGTACTTAACACACATCCTAAGATGGAATAAATGGGTTTGAGTGTTTTCATAGAAATGCTATTGAACACTTTCCAAAAGAATGTCCTGAAATAAAAGCACAAATAACTACATAATTAATTCAAAAATAACTTAAAATTCACTCTGACTTAATATTACAGTTTCAATATTAAAATGTGTACTTTTAAAATATGCTTCCAGTGTATGGTACAATTAAATTTGAAGCTTACATTTTAAAAATACCAAAAGTATATGTAAAAACAAATTTCAAATTAGTACACTTACACATGATACACTTAACTTTTACTGAAAGTATATTTTTGTATAATATATTTCTATAAAGTGCATTATAGTGTAATTATTTTAAAGTGTGTTAAAAGTGTTAGCTTGAAAGCGTGATGTTAGTACACTTTCTATGTACTTACAAAAAGTACAATTTGTGTAAATACATTTTCAATATACTTTTTAAAATATGAATACACTTGAAATACAATAAAGTACATTTTTTTTTCACCAGGGAGGAACAACCTCTGAAAGTGTTATAACTGAATAAGTTCTTTAGAAGGTTTCATAGAGAAAGCACTCCTTACTTCTAAAGAAGTTCAGTGGGGTGGTTTGCCAATTTTCAACAGAAGAGTTGGTCTGAAGTTCAAGTTTCTGACCGAAAATACATTTCTTCTTGTTTTATAACCCAAATTTTAAGTCAAGACAAGACAAGCTGAGATGAAGTTTTGTTGAAAGATGGACAAAACTATCAGCTGAAACTTAAAAATCATTCTAGATGCATCATGTGGCTTCATGGTTTAGACACATGAGAAGGTGCTCCTGTGTGGTGAGCCTGTGTTTAGAAACCAACCTGCAGTCTCTTTCCCACGTGTCATTCCCAACTCTTTTTTGATCATCTACCCTGTCCTCTTTAAATGCATAAAAGGCAAAGGGACACAATTTTTAAATCTGCTGGAAGACGCTGCGGAAAGGCTTACACTTTGACTGTACAATCTTTTGAGCTAACCTTTACGATGTCCAGCAAAACGTTAAAGGGCATACTCCAGAGAATTTAAATTGCACATCAAGCAGACATGAAGACTACCGTTCTTTAGTGGTGAATGTGAAATGACAGTGATCCAGTGCACCATTGCAAGAAGGTTCCTGGTTCAAATCCCCAGCTGGTCAGGTACTTTTCTGTGTGGTGTTAGCATTTTATCCTTGTGCAAGTGAATTCTCTGTGGGTACTCCGGCCCACTCCAAAAGTTCATCAAAATGTTAGTGAGGTTCGTTGGTCATATAGGCATAAATGGCTTTTCCTACATGTTCACTCTATGATGGGCTTGTGTGCTGCCCAGGGTGTACCTCGCCTCTTGCCCACTGACAGCTGGGACAAGCTGCATCCTGCCGTGACCCTGTGTGGGATAGTAAAGACCAGTAAAGATCATGGATTAATGGATCAATAAATGTCTGCCTCCTACATGCACACTTGTTTTCACTGTGACACCAGTGTTTTCATAAAATATGTTGCTCTGATATAAATTTTTAGGATCAGTGGAGTGAACTTCTGATTGGTAGCCAATGAATAGACTTGTAGGAGGAACCAAAGACTACCTGATAACACAGCTGAGCAAAATTCTTACATGGTACTTTTCAACCTGATATTTTAGGATAATTTATCCTACATACTGAATCCAACTTAATGTCATCATTGAATATGTGCAAACATAAAATATAGCTAAGAAAGTCAAAGTGTAAAGTGGCTGTGGTCTGTGTGGTCCGTGTGCCACTAAGGGGCACTACTTCTGATTGTGTTCTTGTAAATCCTTTATATGGAGCGTTTTGTAAACAGCGCAAACATAAATGTGTGGACAAGGTTGTATGAGTGTGTGTGTGCAGAAGAGAAAGATGTGCAACTGGTGAGAAAAGTGACAGGAGACAGCTCACACAGATAACGGATGTAAACACACCAAGTATAAATCAAACGCTCACATGGACCCACTCTCTGTTTTGCATATCAATAGCCTTAGATAGTAGATTCACACACACACACACACACACACACACACACACACACACACACACACACACACACACACACACACACACACAGAAATAATTGGTTACGTAGGGAGTAGAGCCAACTTGCACCTCTCGTTGCTGTGGTAACCAGAGACTGATTTTCTCTAGAGCCACTTACTCACATCTCTGTAATTCACTTGTTTGTTCATTCATTCTTCTTTTTAGCCTGTCTTTATACAACTTTCTGTTGTCCACCCCCCACCCCCCCCCTCTCTCTCCCTCAGAGTGCTTTTCATCCCCACTTCTCCTCCAATAAGATACCCTCTTTGCATGCATATGCAAATGAGGCAGACTTGAAACCAATTAAAGAGAATTGAATAACGAACAGCATTGTGTCCTCCTGACAGGCAGAGATAGGGGCTCAGACCCAATGACACCACATCTATGTCTGTATCATTTACATCAGAATCTGTTTTGTTTTCTCATCCTGATTATTTTTAAACACCTCTTTTTATTAACCTAATGAAGACTAATAACTTTTTCCTCATACACTGTTCCTTTTCATTCCAGATTTAGTAGATTTTTTTTTACATTTCCAATGTTTCATAAGAAGGTTGTTGGCAATTATCGACAGTTATCATGTCTTATTGTTTAAATCACCCGAAGTCATGCTATCATATGTTGAAAGTATTAATAAGGCAATTATTATTTGAGAATCACAGAAATGGTACATTGAATAAGCTCTCTGTGGACCTTTATTGCTGAATAAAACTGTGGAGTTATAACATGTTTAAACCAGAATTCAAAAGAGGCTGTAGTCAGTTTTGAATCGAGTTATAATGCATCATAAATCACGCCTTCATGAATAAAGTTGAGAGGTTCATAGAAAGTGTTACCTTTTCCTCATCTGTTTCTTCTCTTTTCCTATATCATCCATATCCTCAACAACCCTCCCCCCCTTGTTACCCCACATCGCTCTCCAGGGTGTATCAGGTTTTCTTTGACCAACATAGCAGGAAACAGGAAGTATATATTGCTCCATAGACAGAACTCTGGAGATTCTAGATGTACAAAAACACACAGAGACTGTAAGCACACACTTCTGCATCAATAGCTCTGCTGTTTTGGGGCATAAATATTGTCTGTTTGCAAGAAAAAGGCAATGAATGTGTCAAAGATCAAGAGCAGGCATCTAATATAGACAGATTCTGAAGTATTAAGGTATGAAAAAGAAACTATACCACTTTAGCTGGTATACATTCAAGGTGAGCTGCTTTTTTAATGCTGACAGCAAAAAAACAGGCTGTATAAATTGTTGGTTGACTCAAAAGCACAAGAAACAAATGTGTAAAAAAAGGAAATATGATAAACTTTACTTAGTTATACCTTTGAATTTGTGCCTGAAATTGTCTTGTGCTACGATGAATCCCAGGAAAATGCATCCTATTTACACTCAACGTGAACTACAGTAGATAATATGCTAGGACTTCAAAGAACAAAAATCAGATTACAGTGATAGAGGTTAGATGAGCGAATTAGTGGAAAGAAAGAGAGGAAAGATACAGATTCAAAACAGGAAACAAGAGGAAGAATCTGCCACAGAGAATAGAAGAAAGTGTCTTTTCCTTTATCTTGTGTCAACTATCTGTCAAAGTGAGAGAGACAGAGAAAAAGAGGGAGACAGTGAAAGCAAATAGAGACAAAGAGACAGCAGGCACTGAAAGTCCTTTGTCAGCGTACAGTCCGAGCCCAGACCCTGGCGACTCAGGAATGTCAATGGATGGACGCCAGCAAAGTCAGCACCCATAACCTCCAGTTTAACCTTAGAACCTTTTATGCACTTACACAGCATGAACATGTATGTGTAAAACACACAGACACACATAACACACAGCATATAGTGTGCTAAGTTCATGAGCTGCTGGGGTAGAGTACACATGCTTCTAATGAGCACAGATTAAAACAGTGAGCAGTGATGATGGATCCAGAGACATCGAGACACAGACAGGCTGGCACACACACACACACACACACACACACACACGCACACACACACACACACACACACACACACACACACACACACACACGTACACACACGCACACGATGTCTCTGGAGGGTGATTAATATGTAAGTTAAAGTCAGTCTGCTATAGATACGAGCAGCACTCTGTCTGTATCCTGCTATCTATGCCACATAACTAAATACAGACACACTGTAAAATCAGGGCAAATAAAATCATTAAAAATACACTAAACAGACATAATAAGACCTGATATATTTTAGAGAGGGGACTGAAAAGTTCATCCCGTTGCATTTTTTTTCCGATGTCATTGAAATCTACTGATTTAGATTTAAAAGCACTTTGTTGCTGCTGACCAACCCTGTGGTACTCCTTCACAATAGTTATACATTTATTTGTTTTGTTTTTATTTCTAAAAAATTAGATATCAGACAGACAACTAATCGTATCAATTGATGAAGGTAAAAACACATTTATCTGGAGTCAGAAGTAGTTAATCCTTAATACAGAAATATACATATATAATATACAGAAATATGAATTAGAAATTTATAAAAAAAAAAAATCCAAGTTAAACATCAAACTAAGAGTCTTTTCTCACCATCGTCCTGGGTAAACCTACATGAAAGTCTGAGCTTGTAATAATCATAAGAAAAAACTACATTGGAAATAAAACCAATATGCTCTGCTGTTTTAATCATTTTTGTGTCATATCGAGATAGTGGATGTTGTTCCCTCTCTGTTTGAAATTTTTAGATTCACCTCATGATTCCTGACTTATAGGCGTTGTAAAAATTGTCTGGATGGTGAAAACAATGATACTCCAGGTCTCTGTATACATACATACTCTCTATACATTTATTTGTTTTGTTTTTATTTCTAAAAAGAGAGAAGGACTGCATAAAGCTATTTAAGTATCAATGATATGAACAAAGTTAATTTAAGAGTGCCAAACAAAATAAGCCTCAGATCTCACCCTGATTTCCCAGCAAACATAGGTAATGAATACTGGTTTGACACTTTTGCTCAAAGAGCATCCTCTTTTTCCAGTGTATTAATCAAAATTGTGTTTAACTTTCACATTACAAGTTTTTAACATCTGTACTTTTTTACGCCCTCTTTTTCTTCTCCACTCTTCAGTTGACAAAAAAAAATTGTCTCAGGAGAGAAGGATGATGAAGGAATCCTAAACAGACAGTGCTTCAGGAACAACAAGGAGACTGTTGGGAATTCAGGAGTGTGACAGGTAACAGACAGGCTTGTTAAAGACCTGAGAACTCCTGGCCTGACCAATCAATCACAGACCACTTTTAACAGTCTCATCACGCATAGTTTTCAGATCTTTCTTAGATTGGAAGCTAAATCATAGTTTCCTTTGGCTTTACTCTGAAAACAATTGAGATTTATGACAGTATCTTTTAATAATGCTACATCTTTACTTCCCTAAATGTCAATCAGACCATCTCTTACTCTATCTGAGTCTAAAATATGTGACCTCTTGCGTGACCTCAGAGCTTGATTGAGTGACTGTCAGGGTAATAGGTAGCTTCCACTCCCATCAGCAGTAAAAGAAGTTGTGTGACCCTCCTTCAAGATTTAGGAGGTAATTTAAGGATTTGCAGGCAGACAGAAGATACTTCACTGCTGCAATTTTAAGAGTTGCTATCGATGTAAGAGGCAGAGACAGGATGACAGGTGAATTCCTGACTGATTAAGCTTCAAAGCATGCTGGTATGTTAAAAGCAAAGACTCATGTGACCCAAAATACATCAAACTGTGTGTACAATACAAGCTCCACTGAACATGAAATACAGTACATATGAATCTGACAAAAACAGCTGCAGAACTGGGTATCAATCAAATCTATTCACAAGCATATGTGCTTGAATTTTTCATTTTTGCTCAATCAAAGATGACTTTATCATTTGTAGACATTTTTCCAAAGGTATTTATGTACTTGTACTATCATTCTAACCTTTTGGCCTCAGCTAAGTGTGAGATGGTCAGATATACAGGGTCAAAGCTAACGTATGCTACACTTCACATGCAAACCATCTCAAGGGTATTTTCAACTATAAAACAAAAATATTGAACTACATTCTCCCTAATGCTTATTTAATCTCTGACATCATATACAACCTCTCCTGGAGTTCAAAGGGCGTTCTTACAACCCCAATTCCAATGAAGTTGAGACATTGTGTAAAACATAAATAAAAACAGAGAACAATGATTTGCAATCCTTTTTAACCCTATTCAATTGAATACATGACAAAGACAACTTTTGTTCATTGTTTGGTAAGTAGGTCATGTTTTGCTTACATACTAACAAGTTAAATTTGGATGATAAAGCTTTAAAAGCTGAGATTTCAGGAGGGATAAAATATGTTTAGCTGGAGCAATAGAGAGAGGGAGCAGGAGCGCCAGAGACACATATCTGTGTGTTTAGACATACTCATACTCTACATTGCATTTTGGAAATCATAGTTTTAGAAGGTATGTGAATTAAGAAGAATGAATAAAATCCTTGTGAGACTGTGACATGTACTGCTGTGTTTGTTCAGCCTTTTGCACCTGTGGCTTAGTCAATCTAATTACACCCGTTGATGACTCTCTTTCCTGCTCCTAAGAAATGAGAGTTAAGGGTTTAATTGCTCCTCATGACCCTCATCAGAGCCAGTCTACCTCAATAACACTCGCCTCAGTCAAAGGGAACAATGAGCACATGCAGGTGCACACAAATGCAAATGGATGGGCTGCTCCTAAGGGGAACACGCATGCGCACTCAGGGACTTACTAAAACACACTCAGAGTCATAGCCACTTGGGGCACGAGTCCCCTCAGGATTAGTCAATTATTAAGCGGTCTATCCCTCTAAGAAAGAGTGTTATTGATCGATTATCACTGTAGGTTTAATAATTCAGTTGTTTTAATAGCAGAGATATGGAAAGAGAGAAGATGAACAGTCAGGGGTGGAGCTACAGGATGAGGAGGAAGAGAAGGAGGAGGAAGATACATGAAGAAGACGTAATGGTAGAGGAAAGAAAGGAAAACAGGAAAGCAGAGAAAAGATGAGAGGTTAAAAGAGCTGAATTTTAAAGGATAAAGGAGGGAGATTCTTGGCTTAGTCTGTCAGCATATTATGCTTTTGCAAGACACTTCTCTGTCTTTGTTGGAGCTACATCAGTACATGTTTCCAATAAACTCTGGGGTGAGGATAATTCCTAAATCAAAATCAAGGGAAATACTGTAACATTAATGTTTGTATTAGGTAGTATCATAATCAGATGGCTGGAAATACTCTTGTTCATATATCAATTCTCCTAGCTTCTTTGCATTTTAATTCCTGGTTCTGATGGTGGAGCATGTCACTTTAAGTCCCCGCTAACTAAGTATACTCTATTATTGATGTTCTACAGTTAATTTTTATTATTTTTTTCTTTTTAAGTATTATTTATTTATTTTAATGCATTTTATTTGGTTTATGTATATGTATATGTATATGTGTGTATGTGTGTATATGTATATGTATATGTATATGTATACGTATATGTATATGTATGTACATATATGTATATGTATATATGTATATCGATTTTAATTTTGAGAAGGTCTCTTCAGTGTAGTTGTTGGTGGGGGTTGTGGTTCCAATTCTAATTTAAATATGAGTACTGTGAACTAACGATTGTATGGCAAAAATTATAGATAAACTTTGTAAAAAAAAAAATAAAAATAAAAAACAAGGGAAATAATTAAACTTTATTGCAGCAGTAAAAAAAAGTAATTGCTGATAATAGGGTGCAGTTGGTTACAAAACCTAAATAATTACATGAAGTGAAAAAAATTTGTGAAATGTATGTGACTGTCTAAAAATGACTGAATAAATGGAAAGCTGCTGCCCACATTACAAAACAATGCTACAAAACATTCAAGATCAAACATCAGACCCAACTGACTATCAATAGATATCAGACAGACAACTAATCGTATCAATTGATGAAGGTAAAAACACATTTATCTGGAGTCAGAAGTAGTTAATCCTTAATACAGAAATATACATATATAATATACAGAAATATGAATTAGAAATTTATAAAAAAAAAAAATCCAAGTTAAACATCAAACTAAGAGTCTTTTCTCACCATCGTCCTGGGTAAACCTACATGAAAGTCTGAGCTTGTAATAATCATAAGAAAAAACTACATTGGAAATAAAACCAATATGCTCTGCTGTTTTAATCATTTTTGTGTCATATCGAGATAGTGGATGTTGTTCCCTCTCTGTTTGAAATTTTTAGATTCACCTCATGATTCCTGACTTATAGGCGTTGTAAAAATTGTCTGGATGGTGAAAACAATGATACTCCAGGTCAGCCGCTCTTATACCTGCACTTTAAATCTGTGGCGTTTTGTCCGGTGTGTTTCTCCTTCTTAAAAATGCATGAACTGACTGTACAGGAGAGGCTCTTCAGCTCTGAGAAGCTCTGCCTGTCTAAAAAATTCATGAAAAAGGGTTTTTATCCCTGACTGTTTTGTAGAGGTGGAGAAGAAGAAGAGATTGTTGTTCGATGTTGTTAACCTAAGCATCTCTGACCCCGCTGGTCCTGGGGAAAAAAACCAACAACAACAACAAAACCATACATTGTACATTGTTTATCTTCTCGATGGTCTTTTTATGAAACAAAAGGGAACAAACAGAAACCTGGAAAGACTTTAAGGATTGCTCTGCCTCATATAATTTTCATCTAAATGTCAAAATTCTGTTATGGTACTAATGTTCTTCTGATGTAAAGATAGAGGTGGACATTGACTTATTCTCACCTCCTTCCATAACTGACAGAAGGTACGCAGATCTTGTACAAGTATGAACATAACCAAACATTCACCATATAACTTGTTGCTTTTGTATCTGCTGTTTAAAACTCATAACAATCATCCGAGCTTGACTTTTAAACTTAAAACTAAAGCCATTTTTATTGGCCACTGAGGAGCAGCAGACGCAACCAGAGAACACCTAACTGATTATTTTATTGACAATAATATGCTAGTGCTTTGCTTAAACCTGCAGTTACCTTTGTCTGTTGGTCAAAACAACATTACTTGGGTTGCAAGACACAAAAATCAGACTAACCAATGAAACTCATTATTAACTTCACAGAGGTGTCAGGATTTGAATCAGTAAATTAAATTTTGTTTGCCAGGATGAGCTTACAGTTTACAGTTTGGTAAGTACCCAACAAAACACAATAGCCAACAATGGAACCATATCAGACACTCTTTACTTTGTCTTCAGATGAAGTGGTTCAGGGCATAGGGGCTTGATTGTTGAATTGTAAATGGTTTATCCGATTTATTTGTCACCAGAACCCAATTAAGTCTTGCGCAGAAAAATTTTGTCATAAGCGATTAAAGGGATGATGAAAAACTACCATCATAGGGCCCCTGTTAGCAGTTTTCTATTGGAATACTCTCTACATGAATGCAAATAAAAACCACTATTAAATCAGGCAATTAGGTCTGTTTTTGCCTGTCAGGGAGTGCTGTTTTAAAGTCTTAGTGGTCTAGCCACAGAGCTCTGAGCCAAGTGGGTTAACTGTCCCACTGAGGCCAACGAGGTTCAAACCCCAAACACACCACTGATCGTCCATGCTCTACTCCACTGACCACAACTCCCTGTTGCCTCCACACCTCTTACGCATAAAAGGTGTTCCCAAAGCCGAACGATTCATAAACCAGGTACCAGCTTGACCCAACACACACACACATGCAAACACACACGCCAGCTCATCCCATCTCCCTTGACAGTACAGGAGAGCCACTGGTGTGATTGCATTATTGATTGTCCTGGATATGTTTTTTTTTTCCTTCCTTCTTAAAAGCATTTAGCAATCTGGCAATTAGTTAGAGCTTAATGTAGGATGTCAAAACAGTGCTATTGATCCAGTGGGGCAAGGAGGAAAAATTGATCAGTCAACTCATTACGTTGCTGGCGCTGGCTCGTCATAAACACTCCAGATGAGACTCCATCAAAAGCCCATCCCTCGTTCACTGTCTCTGTGCTTGCTCTGTCGCTCTCTCTGTTTCAGCCTCCTCTGAGTTTTCTCTTTCTGGCTCATACCTGTCATGTGCACCTGGTTAGACTTAATCTTTTTTGCTTTTCGTTGCTCATACATGCAATTGACTGTTTTTGTTCTTCTGCCCTCCATGCTGGTACCTCACTTTTTTATTTTTTGCCATCATTGTCTTTGCTGTAAACTCTTAGCAACCAATTCATTTTCATCCTTTCAACCATCTGTCTGATGGTTACAACAGCCAAACCTTTCAGTGTTACACATTTTAGATACAATCACTTATCATTAAAACATCTCTTAAAGGGCAAATGAAGCTGATTTAGTTAACTCTGCATCAAATCAATTTATTAGTCAATCATATGGAAATCAGGTCATTGTAGACATGCTTGATTTGATTTGACAAACACATGGCTCTGCAGTCATTTCTGAGCCTTGTACTGTGCTCAGCAGACAGACGCTAAGCTCATTAAAGGCAGTACAACTGCAAAATAATGAAGGCTGACATTTATCAAACACTCCACAGTTTGAATTTTGATTTAGGGAGGTTTTTTTTTCTTTCTTTTTTTTTTTTTTTTTTACACAGTTTGATTAAATATCCAGCATATCTCTGCAGATCAGATGGAGTAAGGAATGTACATTTAAAACCGAGAGATCTACAAAAATGAATGTTCTCATAGTGGACAAATTTACATTTCATTCACAGTTTACAAAGTCTGATATACTGGATATATAAATACACACACACACACACACACACACACACACACACACACACACACACACACACACACACACACACACACACACACACTGTAATTCTGTAAAGTGAATCTAGATTGAAAAAGCAGGTTTCCTGTCCTCCATATCAAACATTTACTTGTTTTCTCAACTTGTAATGAATCGCTTTATAAACGTTTCAGTACCAGCTTATTTTTTTTGGCTAAAAACATCAAATACTACATGAAAGTAAAGGTGTATTCCAAAGTGCAATCCAAATGTAATGAAAATCCTTTCCGAAGAAGAATAAGTTCCGTGTAAGGGGCAAGTGAAAAAAACATACATTTCTGTCTCATTTTCATTTTTGAAAAAAACAAAACAAAAAAAAAACAACCTTATTTATTGTTGTGATTGTAAGTTTGCTCTTAATTGTATTAGCAGACTCAAGTTTGAACAGACCACTGCACTAAAACTGCTGCATGTGGGTTTGAACGCACATTATCACATTCAAGCCCACGTGTTCTAGCCCATGCTGTCTCTCTGCTGTTTAGCTTTCTTAGCTTTTTTGTTTTTGCCAGGCATTGTGTCGTCAGAGAGACTTCTGGTCTACATGCCATAAATGGATTTGTGTTTGATCCATTCACCAATACTGAGAAAAAGCAAAGGATCCAGAAGTAACCAATTATGGAGTTGATAATCTCATTTGAAATATATTGGGGATTACAGGCAAATGTATAAAAGTGAGACTACTTGAAGATTACTTATGAAGTCCTCATGGGGCCTTTTATAATAAGACAAATTCCTAAAAATTTGAGTATTTTTCCTTTGCTTAGCTTGGCTATTTTACCAAAAATCAAGGCAGTTGAATTTGTTGACCTAACAAAGAGCATCCAAAAACCATGTTAGCTATTTCCCACTGCTTTAAGTCTGAATACTCTGATAAGCCAAGCTAAATACCACTAGACTTGCATTCCAGTCAAATAGTTGGTAGTGTAGTGTTTGTTTGTTTTTTAAATAATTTTCAGGGCAAAATAATTAAGTACTACAAGCTTTAATATTTTTCACGCATTTTTAGGATCCTCAACCTTTTGAAATAACCCTGGATCCAGTAGAAAAGTAATTTCAGTTGTTTCATCTGTGTGATCTAGTGCATTTTGTTGTTCCTAGTTTTCTGTATATATGTGTTCCTTGGTAAAGAAAAACACTGAAATGAGAAGAATAGCTGCATCTGCAGAAGGGGTCAGATAATGTAGCGACTGGGGCTGATGGACTTTGAGATTCTCCTTGTTTTCCGTTTGTCTCCAGTCGGTTCAGCCTTTTATCTCTGCTGCACTGCTGCTTGTTTTTGGAGTGTTTTGTTTGATAACAGCTTTCAAATAGGATGTCAGCACATTTAGAGAGGAAAACAACAGGAGCATGAAAGATAGTGTAGAAGATTTTGGATAAAGTCTAGACATCCGTTCAAACCAAAATCTACCTATTTCACTTGTTGTCTTTCTTCTTTCATCTGTTTCTGTACTGTTTTCCCCCATTTGGTCTCCTCTTCCTCCTGTTTCCATACCAACCTCTCCCTCTCTCCATCTGCCCCTTTTTCATCTCCCTCTTGTGCCCCAACAAGTGTCTTATATTTCCAATGATGATTTAGCTCATAAATCTTGATAAAGCCACTGGCTGTTCCGTTTGGATGGAACAGGAAACTCTTGCAGGAGGAGACAGAAGATGAGGAATGGCTCCCGTTCATGAGGCTGTCCTCATTTCTCTGTTTTTCTTTTTTGACGGAGTCCTCTGGGAGAGAGACTCTTTGTGTATTTAGAGCCTCTTTGGTTCAGACTCACTGGATGGATCTACAAGGGTGTTTGTTTGCAATCAAATCTGTGTTTGATCAGCCACCCCTAATATTTGATTCTTTTTTGTTGTTGTTGTTCTAACTGAGCCATTACTTCTCATTTTTCAAACACCTCATGCATTTACTGGAAATAATTAAGCAATCCAACAGAAAACCTGTGAAAAATTTTTCACTCTTATGAGCAAACTGGCAGGGGGATAGAACTAAACCTGTTTGGTAACAGTTTTTTTTATACCATAAACAACAACCTGTTTCAGATTTTTTTTCCAAGTATTATGTTACATTTCAAAAACTATTTTTTAAGATATTTTGATCTACTTCAGCAGAACTTACATGAACCGGCACCTTTTAAGTTTTAAACAATTTCTGACAGAGTGAGTAAATTAGGTAAATTAGCATAGAAATGCTGTCTAATTTTTCTTTCTTTCTTTCTTTCTTTCTTTCTTTCTTTCTTTCTTTCTTTCTTTCTTTCTTTCTTTCTTTTATTTATTTACCTTGATTAGGCAACAAAAATAATGGTACAAATGATTAAACAAAACAAAACAAAAACTTCTTAGCCTTAAACAAAACTCAAATCTAGCAGTCATGTTTCTAGAGTAAAACAATCTCTTGCTCACCCTTCCCTCCTAAAGTGATGGACGCCTTCAAGGAAAAGAAGCTCCTGTGATTAAAATATTGATTAATACCAATTTATTTTCACACAAAAATTGCAGCGTCTTATATCTGGCCTGGGAATATCTCTTGACCAGCGAGAAGACAACGCTCAGGACAAGATGATGCCCTGAATATTACAGGTACCCTCCATTTTATCAGATACACCTGTTTGACTGCCCATTAACACAAATATCTAATCAGCCAATCTTATGGCAGCAACTCACTGCAGTTACGCAACTAGACATGGTCGAGACGACCTGCTGAAGTTCAAACAGAGCATCAGAATGGAGAAGAGAGGTGATATAAATGACTTTGAAAATGTATTGGTTGTCGGTGCAGGATAAACCAGATTGCATTTGTTATTGCATTATTACATTTCATTTGTATGCATTTTGGTCTCAAAAGGACTCAAAGATTTCCGACAAAGCCGGGCAAACGGTTTGGGACACTGGTCTTTCAAAGTTATAGTTATATCCTGTTCTTCCCTCTAGATTTATCTCTGTAAGTTGTTTTATGCCCATGACAATTAAAACCAGCAATTAGAAACTGCGTGCAAACTATTCCCTTACCATAGATTCAGTCACCTCCTTTTGTCTTTTGTTAACCAAGAGTGTATTATCTCCAATCTCTGGTCCACTGGGAACACAATAAACCCAGTTGAAAATAGATGAAAAAAGAGGAAGAAACCTACATAAATTTTCCTTTAGATTGTTATTTGCAGCAGTAAACAGCTATCATTACACACGAGGGGAAAACGCTCACTCACACTGTCCTCCCTGGTTAGTTGATGATGTCATTATGCAGGTGCAGCAGTGAGGAGTTAACCACTAATGACAGCCTGTCAGTGCCTTAAAAATCTCTAATTGGTCTGGGTCATTATGAGGCAGGCTTGCTTTGTCTCGCTGTGTCATTGTACTTTTGTGTGTTTGAGTAATAATCACACATTTTCTTTGAGCAACTGTTGCTCTCTCCTACTGCTTTTAGATCTTCTGGGATGAAGAGGCACTAATAGTATAGTATCAAGGCAGAGGCAGGCTGCAGTTAGCAGAGACATTACTCAGACTTTGATGTAAGGCTTGCTTGTTAGAGACACTAAGCCTCAGCTCACTGGCCATTATTTTCTTGGCTGTAAAGCATCAAAAGGTGCAGAGATATTGTCTCTATAGGGTTTTAGTCACAGAAATCAGGTGACTTATCACCTCTCTCTAGATGTCAACACTCATTGGAGACACTTTGTTGAGTTTTGTACTCCATCTTGGATGGTTTCAGGAGCAATTTTCAGGGGATGGAAGCTTTTATGCTGTCAGAATGTAAGATCCATTTAAACAACCATTTTATTTCTGTGGAAAAAAACATGGCTGCCAAATGTTTAGTTTTTTGTGAATTTCTAGCATTTTTGTGAAGCCCTTGAAAGTCATGAAAAAGTGTTTTCTCCATCATTTAATGGTCAGTAGAGGCTGCCACTGACTGATGAATATTAAAGCAACTTTTGGCTTAATGATGCACTGAGGGAGCTTTTAAGTTTCAGTTGCTTGTTGTATTTAAACAGTTTTAACCACAGCTTTATTTAAAAAAACAAAAGAACAAAACAACACCCCCCCCCCCCCCCCCCCCATAATGCTCACTCTTTGCTTTTAAAGACAAACTCATCACCAATTTTGTTTGTCTGTCATTTTATGATGACAGAGCTGGGAGCATCAGAATCATTTGTGGTCCTGCTTCTTATTAACAAGTCTGCAGCAGCCGTTGTTCCTGTCAGGACTGTGATGGTGATAATGATCACATTCTGCTGCACTTAGTAATTGTGTTTATCCCATCTTTTTTTGTTGTTTATTTTCTATTTAGTTATCACTCTTTGCTCTTTATTTACCTGATAAGGTGAACTGAACATCCTGTTGGCGAAGGCTGTTTTCTTTCCTTCAATGAGGCTTTGTTGGAACATGTCCTTTCTTCATATAAAGTGGGGCTGTCTGTTACACTCATGAAATAGTGTATTGCAAATACAGGTATTGACTCCAAAAACATGCAGTTATGGGGAGGCAGGAAGGAAAATAAAGTCAATATGGGGGATGATGGTTGTAGTTTGAGAGTCAGAAGCTCATTTGGTTTCCAATGTCATACAGATCACATCAATGTTGACGACCTGTAATTTCAGCATTTCTAAAAAAGTGTAAATTTAGGATGTAAACAAGCAAGTGCACAAAAAAGAAGATATGGTAAAGCTGACACAACATGTGAACATACTGTTCATATACTCTTCCATATTGATGCTGTCAACAAATGTCATTAAAGCTAGGCAAAGACCATGGGGCTTATCAACTATACAAGATTCAAGGGTCAAGTATACAAAGTTGTAAAGATGGTAAAGGGGAGGATATAGTCCAGATTTTTATTTACCTTAAGTCGTGTTGTAAGCATTTGATAACTGACCGAAATATCTGAAGCTACCAATTGTCTGCAGAGATAAAACATAACAAGTTGTACATTTAATTCTTTTCTCGCTACTTTAAATGTTACTTTCCAGCTTACCTAACCTATAATTATGATATATAACCTGGTGGAGGAAAGGGGATTGAACCACAGTCTCAATACATAGGGTGTATGGTTTAACCACTTAGCCAGACTGATGCTCTGCATCATTAGTCATTCAATTCAAAGATCAGCCAAAGACTGACTGGAGATACTTTTCTGCTGTGCACCACAGCAACTACTGGAAAGGTAAATTTTGTTGTTAGCTGATGGGGTGTGGCATTGATCTCAACAGACTCCTCCTGCACATCTTGACTCAAAAATATATCATAAGTGCCACATGTCAGTGTTCATCATAGCAGCATTTTGGAATCACTTTTACACAGGGGTCAGATGTAGGAACATCATCCTTCTTTATATACGCTGTGATGTTGATAGGTTTTAATGTGTTGATGAGAGTTTGTGTGGCAACAAAATGAATGAACAAACAAAATAGAGAATGCTAACCATTTCTGGAATAACTGTTTTTGGTGAAATTAGGCAGAATGAGAACAGCAAATCAGACACTTCCCTCCCTGCACTCTGTAGGTTAAGAAGTGGTTAATGGCTTTGCTATTAGTGCAACACAAATTACAAAACTGTACCAGTGCCAGCACGTACATATTATTAACTGCCCTCTCCTTTTTTTTCTTGACTTGAAAGCCAGGGCTCTTTAATTTTCTCTTTACACCTGGTTAGTAAACAATAAACAAACAAACAAATAAATAAATAAATAAATAGTACAGCTCACAAATATGCATGGACCCTAAATAAGACAGCAGTTGTGTTTCTATTGTTTTGACTTCCCTTTTGATTAATTAAAAGTACTTGAAGAAACTGCCAATTTTGCCTATTTTGAGTTCTAGTTCTGTTGAAAGTCTCTTAGTTTCAAATGACAGTAATTGAGGTTAAATATATTTTAACTGAGATGAAGAGTGAAACAATTTTGTCCTGAGGCAGGAAGAAGGATGGAAGGAGGCAAGGTGGTGACAGAGCTTTAGGACATTTTGGATCTCTGATGCAGTTTGTGCAACTGATTAACTGCTAGTGAGTGACAGCTGTTCATCTGTAATTGTTCTACTTAAGATACAGAGTAGATCAGCTTTTACAGCCTCATTGGAACGCGAGTGTGTGTGTGTGTGTGTGTGTGTGTGTGTGTGTGTGTGTGTGTGTGTGTGTGCACTGATTAAAAGTGCTATTTATGAGGTTGATGTGCTGAGTACGGAAGTTCTTCACTGCACACTAAGGAAGGCACTACAACCACTTGCTGTCTTAATTCTCTTACTCTCATTCTCTATTCTCTCTCTCTCTTTCTCTCTCTCTCTCTCTCTGCTGAGTCTAGGCACATTCCTTTCCTCTACACACCCACCCACCCAAAAACACTCCAGCACCAAGGTGAATTTTGTGCTGCCCTGCATTTCTCATTTCCTTCCCTGTGACGTTTATATTAAAAGATAAATTGTAGACTGTGTGAGAAGAACATATTAATTCAGCTGTTGCTTAATTGCATCAGGGATTTAGACGTACTCTCCTGTCCAATTTGCTTGTTAAGTTCCCAGCAAAAAGCCCTCAGCCTGCTCCTAATCTGCAAACCAAGCAAGTGTTATTTTTCTCTCCTTATATTCTTAAAAGACACTGGATTTATATTGGGATTAATAGAATGGGAGCAATGTGGCATCACTCAAACGCTCCGGCTCTATCGCTGAATTCAATTTAGCTTATTTTTCTGCCTTTCTCGCATTGCCCTGAGCACGCCTGAGTGCTTCTTCTGTTTCTGCAAAGCCCCTCAATTTCTCTTTCCTTTTCAGTTTCAGTCCATTCTTCAGTTTGCTGGTTGTCTCTCTCACTCCCATATAAACACATGCTGACCCAACTTCAGTTCAGTATACACTCACAGGAGCTCCATTGTGACATAACACTTTTTATTAATTACATTGTATCACGACAGACTGGTCCAAGCTCAGAGAGAAATCATATGATCAACATCATGACTCACTTTAATCATTCCAGTATCCGCCTGTATGACTGTACATGTTCCTTCTGCTGTGTGTGTGTGTGTGTGTGTGTGTGTGTGTGTGTGTGTGTGTGTGTGTGTGTGTGTGTGTGTGTGTGTGTGTGTGATCTGAGTACTTTTTGCTTCATTTCCATGAATTTAATTACCTGTGTGCTTTGCAAGACAGATTGTTCTCAAATTTTAGGCGTTGAATTACAATCAAGCATCTCATTCAAACAGATCTGTTACAGCATCTTGTCTAATGTCTTATTCCAAACCTTTTACAATCCACAAAACAGCCACCAACATGATTCTTTTTCTACCACAGTGACAGCAACCGAACCCCCTTAAACACAGAGATAAACTACACAAACCGAATACTGGAAAACAGATACTGCATATAGCGAGTCACAGTTTCACCCCAAAAATATTTGAGGAAAAAAAAAAAGAAAAAAGAAAAAAAACAACACTTTTTTTTTTTCTTCCAGAGAAACAGTTTTTGTGGTTTTATTTTCCTCAAGGTGTTTGGGCTTCACAGCACCATCCAAACACAAAGACCATCTTCAAGTTAGTCTTTGTGAATGTTCAGCTTTATTAGCTCGGACTGTGATGTGTGTATGGGAGAGAGAGGGAGAGAGAGGAGATGGGTTCTCAGGTGTCTCTAAGTGTGGGATTCAATTCAATGTGCCTCATGATTCTGCTTAACTCAGCCTAATAATTTGTGTCAAAATATCTGTTAATATTGCTGAAATACTTCAGAGAAATGTAGACTTTGAGAGATGTGTAAAGCAGAAGGCTGATTTTGTAGACATGAATAAATAAATTGAGTGATTCCATAAATCGTAGCTGCCATAATGCCGACCTAAGTCCAACACGACTGAGTAAAGTCATTTATCATGAACTGGTGAGTGGCGACAACAAATCAATGCCTGATTCCTCCTCGCATCTCATTTGAACCTGGATTTGGGTGGAGTCTGAGTCCCTCTTGACTTACTGCAGCATCAATCAGCACTTCTCAAATGCTCAAATGCACGCACACGCGCACACACACATACATACACACACACACGAAAGAGGAACTGCTGCTCAGCATACCATGTGCAGCTGTTTGTCATATTCACACAGTGATTTATTTTTTTTTTTAATGTCACTCAGGGAGAAACACTCAGAATGCTTTGATGTTGCACTGCTGTCATCTTAGTTTTAAACTGTATTAACAGAGAAAAATCTGCATTGTTTTACTTTTCCTGATTGATACGCAACTGAAAAGGCAAAGAACAGTGCAATCAGGAGGGCCTCAACTCTGCATTTAAGTTTTAACACACTTTTCCTGCTAATTAGCTCATTTACTATATTCCCTAATGATTAGCCTTTTTTTTTGCGATACTAAATTATTAGCTATCAAAGCTAACATTAGCATTCAACCACTTTCTTAGCTAACATAGCTGTGTACAATTGTCCATAGATCATCCTGCTTTTGAGCTTTGAGTCCCATCAAATATATAGAGAACGTTGATATGTCTGTTTAGGTTTAACAGACTGAAATCGAAAAACAGTGCAGCATGCTTCAACACTGATTAACTGATACATAAGTAAAGATAAAAGGCTTGATATCCTTTTGAAAAACCTCCCTAAAGCACCTGAAGTCAACGCTTAACATGAATTGGTTTGTCCAGCCAATCACAGTATGCAGCGATCACTTCGTTTGCTGAGGTCACCATACTGGCAGAACCTGCTGTCTTGCTGCTATGTCGAGAAAGGATGTTGGAGTTTTCCAAAGAACCAGAATAGAGGTACATTTTTCTTTGAAGACAATACATATGCTTTCATTTTCAGGCCGTAGAAATATCAACTTACATAGCCATGCTAAAGCAAGAAAACACAAACAGCTGGTCAGGCTGAAAGTTTGAATACCCTGATAGAAAATCCAAATGTAGCATGAGCTCATACATGTCAGGTTTCTATGAAATTGAAGTGCCGTTTTTAGAGGTTTGAAAATAACTCTATGCTGAATATACTAGATGACAGTTCTAAAGGACACGCTTGGAAAGTTATATATTCCTAGCTGTCTGTCACATTGTTATTAGCAAAAAACAATTAGCACATTAGCTAACTAACTAGGTAGGCTAGGCTAACATGTAGACTTAAAAAGTTAGATTAAAAGAGAGATTAGCCTTTTTTTCTTATATGATATCAAACTTTAAACAAGCCGAGGAGTGGATGAATGCTCATGTTAGCTGTTTTTTTAATAGTATAACAGTTTACCAAATAAGTTTGTATAACCTTAAACATATATTCAGCCATTACCCAATTTTAACTACCCATTGCCTGCTCAGTTCCTGATCAGTTGTTGAAATTATGACATGTTGACAGATTTTCTAACTTCAGACACAGTGTGGCCTAGAATTGAGAAGTGCAACATTAAACATCAAAGTGTGACACAAAGGCAGCTGATAGAATGTGTTTCATTGTGTTTCATTGAAAGTCTGATGAACAGAAGCTTTCCTGTTTTCTCTGCCCTCCTCTAAAACAAACAGAAAAAAAGTACACTCTAGTTACTGACACAGTCTTGGACACAGCAGTTTGTGGTGCTTATTTCTTTCAGCAGCTCATTCACATTAGAGTTTTTGTTCATTCCTCTTGCTGTAATTCCATTTTACAAAAAAAAGAAAAAGTAGCACTTTTTGAGACCAGAGTTTAAGACTATCACATACAGTATAGGCAGCATAGAAGAGGAAAATTGGTTGAGTAAGTCTATATTACAGTAGGTCACTTGAAGAAGAGAAAGAGAAGTCTGTGATTGTCAGTCCCTCCTTGTCCGAGGTGTCCAATCCCACAACAGTTTTCCTGTATTTTTCAGTATTTGACCGATAACTTTGATGGCCGATCTTCAGATGGAGTTGTGTTTCACAGAGCTCTCTTGCATTGTGCTGACAAGTCTTCATCCCAACAAACATTGTCTCACATTGTCTTTCTGCCACAGCTTCTCCACAGCTCATCAGTTTTAAAAAATGCACAGCAGGTATGTACACACACTGTGCATCCAGCTGGGATGTTACCTCAGCTTTCTCCTCTTTCTTTTATGAGTTTGATTCTTGTCATTCTTTTCAGCTCACACACTCCCTGCCCTCCGTTATTGCACAGAGTTATTGTGTTGTAAGTTTTTGAATCATGTCGAGTGCAGTCCTCAGTGCAAACTCTACTTGACTGTACAGCAGGGATGGATACTGAGGAGCTTTTTAACCTGCCATGTGGATGCTGCAGCCATTAACCCTCACATTCATGCTCTGCAGGAGGCGATACATTTGCAATATGTCAAATTTAATCTGCACACTGGTGTGACATCCATCCCAGCTGTAGAGCCCTCTGTACAAGAGGACAGGTAAGGTAGCTGTTTAGAGGGAGCATGACACAAAAACACTGAAGATTATCTTACACATTTTGCTCAAACATAATAAATAAAACAAGTGACCATTGTCAGTCAGTAGGCTGTTGCAAAAGGCAACTTTAGAAATAGAAAGAAATGTACAAAAATGCTTTTTAATTTATAAATAATAGTACTAAAAATCAATACAACCAACATTTTCAAGTTCACAAACATCAATACCATCAAGTGCTGCTTTGTTCTCTAACAAAAAAAAATACTTCTAGATGAATGTTTGTACATCTACAGAGAGTGGCTGTCAGTGAAACCGCTGTGGTTGTGTTTGTAAGAGTATAATATGCTCCGGTAAAACGCCCAAACAAACATTAATGTGTTTCTTTCATGCATGTGAGCTGCTGTGTATATATACAGTGTGTCGGTAAGACCAGACATGTGAGCTGGGCTGTAAGTGAGTCGAGTGGTTCTCAATAATGGGAATGTGTGGTGCATTATTGAGTTTATTTTCAGTGTTAGCTGTTGGTGAATTGCCAGTAAAATGTGTGTGTACAGTGTGTGTGTGTGTATGTGTATGCAGAGCTGAATGTAGGAATGTGTTGTGAGTGTGAGGTTGAAGTTGTGGCTTACAGAACATGTGCAGGCCACAGTAATGATGGATGCCCACTTTCACTTTCTCCCTGAGGACATTAACACCTCCTTTTTCCCTCTCTCCACTCCTCTATCTCCACTCCGTCCTTCTTCTTCCTCCACATGACCCATTCATACCTTGTCCCTGCTCCTGTAGTCTCTTCCTTTCTACCTCATTGCCTCCGCTCTGGTCTCTCTCCCTTCCTCTCCATTCTCCTCCCCAATATGCGTTATTACCTCTCCCTTTATTTCTCCTCTTCGCTGCTCCCCTTCTCCCATGTTCTTCCTCTCCTTCACCCCTTCCCTCTGCCCCTCCATCCATCCTTCTCAGCCATAAAACAATAAGTCTTGAATGTCTGTGAGGAGACTGTGCTAATGGAGCCCATTAGACTGTAATGAAATATACATTACACCATTACAGTGGACAGGGCCCGGCTAAAGCACTGCACCGCTCAAATAATAAAACATGCACAATTCAATTTCCTTCTCGGACAGTTTTGAGTGTCTTTCAGTGTGTGTGTGTGTGTGTGTGTGTGTGTGTGTGTGTGTTTGTGGAGGTGGAGGGATGACGGGTAAGGTATGCAGTGTGTGTGTTTGTGTGTGTTGTTTTGTGCGGACCCCTCTAGCACAGATGTGGTTTTCAAGGATGTCTGAGTGCTGAAAGCCTTGATGATTTAATATGGGTTTACCAAATGAACCACACCTTCTATAGCACCACCACCCTCACCGCTGACCGAGATCTGACCACTTAAGAACCCACCCTCCCTCCGCAATCTTCACACACACCCCTCCTCCTTCAAAACCAAGACCTCTAGAAAGTCAGACAGCTGCGAACATATCAATCAATTGACCTCCGACATGAGCGCTTGACATCACAAGTGAAGCATCTGTCACTTTAGGTGGAGGGTGTGTGGGGGGAGTACAGTCATCATGTTACTCTGTGCTGTGCGCCACAGAGCAGTTATGAGTGCATATATCCTTATTGGCATGTATATCAGTCATTTGCATGAGAAGATATTGTAGAGCAGTACCAGAGAGGTCAAGCTTATTAACATTTCTAGGATTCACAATAAAAACATGTTAGAACACCTCTGTCTTCTTCCTGGATTATTTTTCACCACAGAAAGTTAAGCTCAGCTTCAGCAGGCACTGTAATGTTCCGGAAAGTATCTCGTATCATCTTACACAGACACCAGACTGTGTTTACTTTTCCGTTGTTTTTTCCTCTCGTAGTAAAATGTACTGTTTGTGTGGCTGTGTGTTAATCGTCCCCTGTGTAGTAGAAGTAGGATGAGTACTGACAGTAATACTGAGACAGACAGACAGACGGACAAACAGACGGACAGACAGACAGACAGACAGACAGACAGACAGACAGGGTGAGAAGGGAAACACAGTGTCTTTATGGCTCCACGTCACCAAGAGCCAACTTCTCCAAATCGTCTCATATTTATACACAAAGGATTCAGACCTCCAGGAAATCGTCCAACTCCTTATAATTGCCAAGTCCTGTTGTCCGACGGGCAGCAGGGGGATGAGTCACTCAATTTTAAAGTCTTGCTAATTAAGTTTTGTCAATTCAGCCCGAGTCAGTTTAAAGCATTCGTGAAAAAAAAAAAAAAAAAAAAGAAACGAGGGAAACTTTTTTCCCTCTAAAGTTAAATTACTCTCAGTAAATGTCTCTTCAGGAAGGAAGGAGCAGGAAAGGAGCTGTGATGCACAAAGGAGGGGAAATTGGGGAGTTTGGAGGACGGAGCGAGGCAAGAGGGGATGGGATGAGGAATTTTTTGATTGCCTTTAAGAGTCTGATAATAGCTTCACATCCTGTACAGCGGTACCTCGCGTCACACACTTCATTCACAAGTGTTACCATGTCCAGCCTTACAGAAAAACACACTCAAACATGCATGCAACCCAGAACACACATACACTCTTCAGATATGGATTCAGTTTCCATACAAACAGACAGACACACACACACACACACACACTCATCCAAATCTAGCTCCGTCCGTCTGCTGTGTTCAGCCCAGTATATCCAGGTACACAGGTGAGGCCTTGGCCAAGTTGAGGAGCAGACAGTGGATTTCCTTGATGTTGAGTCTCATGTGTGGCTCTCTCTGCCAGCAGCCCAGCATCAGGTCATACACTTCTTTAGGACAGGTCCTGGGGCGCTGCAGAACCCGGCCCTGCGTTATACACTCGATCACCTGCAGAGGAGAAAACACACACACACATAAACACAAAATTTACTGTAAGTTACAAAAACAAACAAATAGAAAATAAAAACCTTGATCAATTCAGGCTGAATGTTTAAACTGCAGTGGAACTGAGACAAGAGAGTATTTTTCCTGCTGAAGTTCACTGCAGTGGCATACAGTGAAAATGTCACAGTGAATAAATTATTCACTGAGGTGACAAAGTTATTTGACGCTAAAATACTGGACAAGATAATCCAATTCCTCTAGAACTATGTGAGGGGAAATTTTAGCGTTTTGCACAAGGTTTATTTATTACTGTCCTGATAAAACAATTTTTAACATTTATTCTATAGGAGGATGAATAGATGGAGGTGGAACTTAATTAATGGAGGAGAAGAGGCTGTTTAAAATGACTATACTTCTAAGAGATGCATTTCCCCTGTTAATCTCAAAGAGCAGATTGGAAAATATCTATACAGTTAACTGCTTTTGATATATTTAAGAGTTTTATATTTCCTCTCTCATTTAATACTCACTGCTGAGTGCATGAAATGATTTCAAATTAGTGGTGTCAATGAAGCTTCAAAGAACTGTCTCTATATATTTATTGCAAAAAACGATTTAATTTCTGCATATTGTCAATTAATAAATCTGAATAATTAAGAATCCAGCTGGTAAAAGAGTAATCATAATGCTAATCAAACATTACTGCGTCTACTCTTGCAGTGACTTTTATCAGCTTGTGAGAGTCAACGGAAAAATAACATTTTATTTTTGAACTGAACTCTATAAAGTGCATGAAGGAAAACTGAGGTCAGAGGTTAGAGTGCTGTGAATGAAAAGAGAGCTTTAATTGATGTAACCGGGAAAAGAGGGCCTTGTTAAAGGCTAAAGGTTGAGTTTAAAGGGATATGAAGAGCAGTAACCAGAGCTGAGGGTGGGTGAGGATGATGAGGTGAAGGTGAGGGTGAGGGTGAAGGGTTGAAGGGTTCTGACATTCTGGGTTTCTTTATGGAAAATAGGTCAAGACCTTAAGTGTAGTACAGGAAAGATTTACAAAGGTTATTAATAATTCAAAAGAAACAGACAAATGTTTACTTATTTATTTGTTTGGTTGTTTTTTTCTGATCTGAAGAAGCTGCCTTTTTTCTACACTTATTGTAAGAGCCCCAAACATGTTGTTAAGCATTTTTCTTCAAAATCAAATAAAGGGATTTGGTTTCCTTTATTATTGTGCTGAGTTGAAATGCCAAATATTTAATTTACTGAGAAAAAAAACCTCCTTAATTAATACCCTTTTGTGTCTGCTTTTGTAGTTTTCGGCGCTTTGTTGACGTTTTTACAGAAAGAATTCTTCCAAAGCAACTCAGCCATTCACTGTTAAATAGCTGCTACTGCAACACAAAATATTCTAGATATATTGTTGAAGGTTGCGAGTTTCTTTTTCATCATTTTTTTGTTTCATACATTTCTCTTTTCATGTCTTTTTATCCAAATTCTTCTCGGTTATTTTTTTCTTTTCAATATCTACATTTAAACAGAAAATAAACAAAACTAAACAGAAAAAAAATATGATCTAGGAGTGCAGGTTTGGCTGAGTTATTCAGACACATGCCCCATGTAGTCTCCAGACCCTACTAGTCTAGTCTAGTGCTTATGCAGGTGGCTCAGGTTTAATTATGATCTGCAGCCCCCTTTCCACGTCCCTCCCCACTCATTCCCTGTTTCCTTTTCTTTCCACTGTCCTGTTATTTCAAAGTAAAAGGCAGAAAATCCCTTCCAAAAAACTTCTGTTGTCTCATATATATTTAAGCCTATTTTGATTCATTCACATCCAGGCTGATAACTGTTAAGGGTTTTAAACAGCAACTATCTTGATAAATCACTTATGATTTGCTTTAATCAAGACAAAATGCCAAACATTTGCTAGATCCAGCTTCTAAAAGTTTGATGATTTGCTGCATTCCTCCCTTTATTTAAAATGCATTCATTCATTTTCCATACCGCTTATCCTGTTTTAATTCACTGGGAAAGAAATCCCCTGAGTATCTGAAACTGAAAGTGATGCTTGGTTGCATCTCTAGTCCTTTATAGTTTAGATAACATAAAGAAAGATAAGACAAACCTTATCTTTTTATATTAATTTAATCCTATGGGAAATTGCTTTGCAGAAGTCAAAGTAGGAGAGAGTCACAATACTAAAGATCATCAATGACGGCATCAAATCGTAACCATATCACAAGTCCTTAGAGTGCAGTTATCAGCAATGTACTTCATGTAAGAGGGTTAACATTTCAGTTTAACACCTTTTTTTGAATCTATTTGAAAAAAATGGATTAAATCTCTTCTCCATCTTAAACATGAGACATATAAAGCTCCGCAGCTCAGTGTCATACCTCACAGTAAACTGACTCTAGGCAGCAGCATCATCATGTGTAAGAATACTTTAAAGCTGTGGGTGCTTCCTTGGTAACATATCTGTAAGGTTACAGCCTCTGTCTTTGAATTTGTGTCTGCTGGTGTGAACCCCAACCTCAACCTCAGATTCAGGATGAGGCATTTGCTCCTTACTGTACCTCATTATTGGAGAGCTGGTACCACGGCTGTTTGCCGTAAGTGAAGATCTCCCAGAGGACGACTCCTAGACTCCAGACATCACTCTCTGTGGTGAATTTTCTATACATGATGCTTTCAGGCGGCATCCAGCGGATTGGCAGCATTGTGTGACCTCCAACCTTTAAACACATCACAACACCACACACAAACACAGACACATACAAAAAGAGAGAGTAAAGTCAGTTTTATGTACAGTTAACAAATAAAATAAGATGTTAGGCATCATATGACAGATAGTTTAGCTAACTATCCAAACTCTCTTTTATTGTCTAACTTGTGGTGGGTTTATAATTCAAGTGCCCAATACATTTTAAAGTAGCGCTGCAAATGTTTCAGTGCTGCAGGCGTTCAAGGCAGCTCAGCACCATGGTGGGACGGTAGCAGATTGCATCAGCTCTGTTACTGTTACATACCTCACTGCTGATTAGGCCATGGATTCATTTCACTGCAAAATGTACTGCTTTATATTTGCTCGAACACTCAAACTAAATATTTAGTTTTTACTTGAGTACACTAACTCATTTGATCAGCAGGAAGTCAAATGTTTGCAGTAAGATGTGAGACATCAAACGGCAGCAGTGATGTATTTAAAGCTAATATCTGACAAAGTAATAGAGGTTTTAGTTTGTGCAGGGTTCATGTGCCATGTAATTGAAGTTTATAATTCTTCAATAAGACCTTTAACTAAAGCATCAAACAGCAGTAAAAAAAAGAAAAAAATCAAACTCTGAAATCAGCAACAAGCCCCACACGTAAACTGACACGCAAGTCATTCAGTCCTTTCATTATACTCTAATCTGCACCGAGCCTTTGACATCTGTTTGATTGTTGTATTCAATGGCGGGACATAGTTTATCTCTCTATAAGGACATCAAACTGACTGAAACGACTATGGGAGGAGGCTGGAGCATGAAAAGTTACTGTGCTTTAACAAGCACAAAAGGTTTGTGAGCCTCTCATTCATCAAACTCAATCTAACATGTAATCACTGCATTATATTTGGATAAAAGCTCTCACATTTGTAAATATAAATATAAATTTATTTGTTGGCTTTTACAGCCTGTTTCTCTGTTAACACTTTAGATGTGCCACTTCATGAATTTTAACCCTGATGCAGGCCAACCCTGTGCTCTCACTCTCTTATATTGAGTCTTCCGTCTTCCCATCTGCGCTCTGTTGCTCCACACAGATAGCACAATACATTTTCTGAGGTTTATGCCTGTTATTAATGGCTAGGCACCCACACTTGGTCTGTTTCTTTGTTAGTCAGTGGGTTATTTAATGGAGTAATAAAATGTGCACGGTCACACAGATAGCCATCAGGTTCATTGGTACGCCTGGGGAAACATATCAGCCTCCATCTCTGCAGCTCTTACTCTTCATAACCAGGCCCTCGCTCCTCTGTCTCTAAACGCCATGTTCTACTTCTTGTTATTTCTCTCTTATTTGCATTTCTCTCTTTGGCTCCATCTCATTTAAGTGTGCTTTACTGGCATGGCTATAAAGAGGAACAGATTTGCCAAAACAGTAAAATCAGGGTTACTATCTACAAGATGAATGGTAAGACAAGAGGAAAAAAAGGAAAAAGACTGGCAGATGAGCCAACATTTTTTCTTAATATGAAAAAACATCATACTTCAGTGTTTCTCTTAAGACTAATACCTTAATCTGATTATGTAAGACTTTCATACCATCCCCAATTCCAGTGAAGTTGGGATGTTGTGGAAAACGTAAAAAAACAGAATACAATGATTTGCAAATCCTTTTTAACATATATTTAATTGAATACACTACAAAGACAAGATATTTATTGTTTAAACCAAGCGGCAACCTCTGGTCTGAAAAAAATGAGACAATGCGGAAGCGCTAAAATCTGCAGTTCCTCGAGTGTCTGCTTGAGGCTGGCTCCGGAAGCTAAGCCAAAAAAAGACGTTTTCACAGCTGAAGTAAGCATATTTACAGCCTGGTACATAAAATGTCTCCCGTCTGAACCTTTGATTTGGCTAAATGCATGCACTGTACGGGAGGTGAATTTTTTTCTAACTCGGCAGTGAAGACAATATTAAGATCCCCAGTTTGTCCAATCAGAGGCACAGCTCAGCTCACGTGACTGCTGGGCACCCTATGGCTGTTACTTTGGGGACTCAAAGCCTGTCTTATTTCCAATATGGTCGCGTGGGCCATTTTGCTTCAAAAATCCATTTCAGAAACAGACGGGTGATGTCACGAAGACTACGTCCATTAATTATACAGTCTATGATTCAAACTGAACTTTATTGAGTTTTTTTTTTTTTTTTTTCCAAATATTCACTCTTTTTGAATTTGATGCCTGCAACATGTTCCAAAAAAAGTTGCGACAGAGGCATGTTTACCACTGTGTTACAACGAAACGCACTTTGTGAACTGAGGACATTAATTGTAGAAGCTTTAGAGGTGGAATTCTTTACCATTTTTTGGTCCAGGGTCTCTCATGTTGTATCTTGTGCTTCATGCATGCTCCACACATTTTCAGTGGGACACAAGTCTGGACTTCAGGCAAGCCAGTCTAGTACCTGCACTCTTTTACTATGAAGCCACACTGTTGTAACATGCAGAATGTGTCTTGGCATTGTCTTGCTAAAATAAGCAGGGACGTCCCTGAAAAAGACGTGGCTTGGATGGCAACATATGTTGCTCCAAAACCTGTATGTACCTTTCAGCCTTCACAGATGGTCAAATTAGTCATGCCGTGGGCACTGACACAGCCCCATACCAACACAGATGCTGGCTTTTGAACAATCGACTGGATTGTCCTTTTCCTCTTTGCTCAGAGGACACAACGTCCATGATTTCCAAAAACTTTGAAATGTGGACTCATCGGACCATAGCACACTTTTCCACTTTGAGTCAGTCCATCTCAGATGAGCTTGGGGCCAGAGAAGCCGGCAGCATTTCTGGGTGGTGTTGATGGCTTTGGCTTTGCATGGCAAAGTTTTAACTTGTACTTATAGATGTAGCGATAAACTGGCTGACAAACTTGCTAGCAGGGCTATCGTAAGTCTAGTTTAAAAGTGTGACCAGGGACTGTATAGTACATCTTCATTATCTAATCCATCCTCTTTGAAGCCTTTCATCAGCAAGTGCTATATTGAAAAAGCTGCCTGAACCCAACTTTGTTTGAATTAGGATGAGGCATAGAGGTGGGCCTTTAGCCTCCCAAAAAAATGGCTACAGTGTATCTACCTGTCAGTCAAGTCAGCTGTTCCCAGGCATTGTGATTCTGAACACAGCCATTGTTTATTCCATTCAGTTCTGTAGGATAGATAGTTTTCTGACAGTATTTATTCACTGAGGGGCCTGGACCAGCTGGTATGCATTAGTCTTTTTGTTTTATTCATCATGGCTGATGATTTCTTCTGATTGTCTAAAATATTAATACTGGGCCCTTGAACAGCGGGGCTGCATTTTCTTCATGTTTGTCAACTGTCTGTATGAAGGTGCTTAAAGAGAGGAAGAGAGGATGAGAGAGAAGGGCAGTCTCTTTAAAAGGGCCCACAAGGCTGAATTTCATCAAATAACTAAAAAAGAGAAAGAAAGAAAAAAGGAAAATGAGGAAACAGAGATGGAGAACCTCACATTTTTTTCCTGTTACAGGGGGGATGGTGCATCAAATATTAAGAAAGTCACGTTAACAGTGACACAGAGACTCTCGGTGAAGTAAAGCCAGATCATCTCTCTCTCTCTCTTTCTTTCAGTTATTCAGCTCCTTCTCTGATCTCTTTTAGCTGTCACTCTCTGCCTCCTTCTCTGTTCCCTCCCTCTCTTCTTCTCACCGTCCCTCTCCATCTCGGGGCCTGCGCCCGTCTGTCTCTCTGTCTGTCTGTCTGTCTGTCTGTCTCTTTCTCTCTCTCTCTGTCACTCTCTCCCTCACTGTCTTATAAATATGCATCATGTCAGCTGTAGAGCATAGCCTGACTGTTCCAGGAAAGCCCATAAAAAGAGAAGTAAGAAAGCAAAGGAGGGGTCTCTGTGGTAGTCTCCTGGATGTATCCATGGAAACTGGAACAGTTTTAAAGAAAGTATTATGGGATGTGATGTAGGCGGCGCTTATATGACTAACCCCGCCCACTCTTTGTTGCTCAGAAATTCTACCTTAATTGCCCTCTGTGTTGTCATGGAAACAAAAACTCTTTCCAAGAAGTGTGTGTGCGTGTGCGTGCATGTGTGTGTGTGTGTGTGTGATTTGTTTTTTACATCATGAATAGAGCCTGGGCTCCCACACTGCTCAGTAACAGTGACGTTGTTAATATATAGGTCGTTAATTGAAATGATGTGTTGCTCTGGTCTGTCCAGGTGGAGCATAAAAACTGGTTCAAGCACCAAAATTGTAAAGTAAAAACTAAATAAATTAAACAGTACCCTGAATTGGAATTTTTCCAAAATGACCTGTACTTGTTTAAAGTAATGCTCCGCTTCATGTTAATGCACATCGTTGTCTTATTATAAATGCATGATGGTTTGATGCTGTCAGTATATTCACTTCAGTTTTCAAAGAAAAGCAGTTAAAGTCTGATTCATGTTCATAGTTCTGCTCTGATAAAACCAAAAACACAACTACTCCAACTACTACTCGCACTAAGCATCTTATTCTCTAAAAGTGCTCCACTAAAGAAGGAGCTAAGTTGCTGACTTTTGATAAGATCACTGAAGAAGTTATAAGCAATTGAAGGCTTGCTCCATTCCTTCCATTCCTTCACTTTAAGTGGCAACAAAGAAAAACAGCTAACTGTTACACTGAAAATATTACAATGTTCATGATCTAAAAACATGAAGGTGCACAACAGCTAGTTTGCTATGGCCTCAGACAATGTAAGAATAATAATGTATAACCACTGATTTCTGTGTAAATGTCCTTCTGCTTGATGCTGCAATTAAAGCTCTCGGTAAAGAACATCTGCATTAATTTTAACTTAAATTACTTAAATACTTAAATTACACAGTACACGTCACTTGGATGTACTTGCAGCTTGTACTTATTACTCAAGTTGTTTCACTGTTTCAACTGACAGTTCAATGTTCAACAGCCAAACATGTCTTATTGAAAAAATGTTAAATGTTAGTTCTGTATTATTTGCATATCTTGTAAAATCTAGTATTTAAAATTACATGATGGAAAAAAAAATAAATAGTAGCATTCTGCAGGGCATAGGAAGAATTACATTTTAAGGCATTTCCCAACAACATGTTTAAAGGCTGAGACACTAAAAATCACTTTTAATAGACTGTCTATGTACTAAACTGACAGCTGAGCTAGTTAACTGTATGGCTGTGCATCTTGTGGTTTGTCCTATGTTGTTGGTCATTTCCCATGTGAAATGTGCAAAACAAATAAATTTCAATCCATTATTTCACCAGATATAGTTCACATTTACTTTTAGATTGAGGAGCAGTTTTTGTATCCTGTTTACAGATAAGTTAAAAAAAAAAAATAAATAAATAAAAAAAAGCTTGCAAAGGGGTTGTAATTTTATTTGGTTACAGTGTTTACAAATAATGGAGTTTTCACTATAAAGACAAACAAGCCTCCATATGCTTTTTATGTGGCAACAGAGCCCTCTTTGTTTTGGTGTATATCCTCTCATACAGACAGTGGTGTTTTGTCTGTCTACTCACTCCTGCACTGAATACAGCTCCCTGTGGCCTATCCAGGTGCTCCATTAAGATGCTGTTTGCCTGAGCTAGTTGGGACCCAGAGATGGGTTGTATAAAAAAACGTAGAAAAAAAGAAGAAGCAGACCAGCCAAATTACTCTGCAGAGATTGTTTAGCTCTGCTTTGATGCCAGGGTTTTTTCAGCACTCTGTGTCAGCAGTGTAAAACAGTCAGCCCGCAGCCTTTAAAACCAAGCAGACATTTAATTCTCCTTTATCCTATACATTTGGGCATGAAATCAGTTTAGGGAGAAAGGGGGTTATAAGTGTGTGCATCCAGCCTCTGTGAGTCATTCGGACATAAATACACAGGAAAAAAAAAATGGCTGTAAAAAAATGAAGATTTGAATGGAGGCACCCAGTGTCTTTGTCAGCTTCATTGTGTAACAGGGGATTCAGTGACGTCACCACAGCCCACGCGAACACACATAAGCATGGGGTGGGTGTGTGTATAAGAGGGTGAGGGGGGGGAGCCAATTCCTCTATGACTCATCTTTGCTCCCCTTTGACGCAAGAGCATGACTGGATCTCTACAGCCCCCTCCAAACACACACACATACACACACACACACACACACACACACACACACACACACACACACACACACACACACACACACACACACACACACACACACACACACACACAAACGTGTCTCTCCTGGATGCTGAAACAAGACTGGATCACTGTGTTTTGCCTCCTACCATCCTGTACCTCTCTTACTGTTCTGTTTTTTACCCTCGTCTGTCTGCCTTCCCTGTCCTTTCCTGTCACTTCTTGTTGTTTCCTGTCTTATTTCCTGCTCTGTGGTTGTCTTAAAGCTGCAGAATGTGTTTGTGTTTGTTATTGACAATCCTGTGCAATGTACACAGACCTCTCAGCTCTCACCTTAGCAGTGCTCTGTTACATTTTTTCTCCTTTTGTATATTTATTTATGAGGTATATTTATTCTCCCTCTTTGGCCTGCTACCCTTCCCCTGTGTTTCTCCTTTACTCCTGCTCTTTCCTCTCCTTTCATCTCTCTGCCACCCTCATGCCTCTGTCTCCCACACCTCCATCCCCCCCTTCCTCTCATACTGCCTCAGCATACTAAACAGAAGTTCTCTGATTACTTTTCTTCCTGAGAAAACGCTGGATACAACTCCGGGGCTCGCCACCGCTGCCTTCTTCTGTCGCCATGACTACAGTGCTCAGCATTATTGAGGAGAGGTGAAAGGAAGGGGGAGGAGGAGTAGGAGCTGTGTGATGTCACACAGATAAAGTACAGAAGAAAGCCACAGAGAAGAGGCTTTTAATCTTTTTTGCATCTTGAATTTGTTGCCAAACATAACAAGTTATTCAAAATTTAATGGTGACAATGTCTAAAAAAGGAGAAACAGGTGAAATGGGTTCATCTATCACATTCCCAGAACAGAATTTGATTGTAGTTAACTGATGTTTTCTGTTTTTTTTACTTCTGATTTTTGAAACTAGAGCTTTTAAGCCATTAAATTTGTGTGTACAAATTTAATGGCTTCAAAGTCCATGGTTGATTAAGTCTCTTTGTTACCGTAAACTGTAAAAGTTAAAGTATCAGAATGCATTCATCATTTATGATTACAGATGAAAATTAAAAAAAAAAAAAAGATAATCTAAATCCAAAATTGTAATTATGTACACAAATGTGGTTTCTGCTACTTCCAGAGACAGCCTCAAGTGGACACTTGGGGAATTGCAGTTTTAGATTATAGATAGATTATTATTACGTCCTCATAATCTCATAGTTTTAATTGCTGTACCGCCCTACGCCCCCCACCCTCTGCCTCTCTGCCTCTCTACCTCTCTCTCTCTCTCTCTCTCTCTCTCTCTCTCTCTCTCTCTCTCTCTCTCTACCTCTTTCCTCCCAGGTCTCTGTCTGTGTCACTTATGTCAGGGTGTCACAGTGGAGGGGGAAAGGGCAGAAAAAAATGGACAGTCACAATCAATCTATCAGTACGATTTATTTGATTTCTGCCTTTGGGAAAGGCGACAGATTGCTTCACTAAAGGATAAAACACACACACACACAGTCAGTCTCCTGCACCCCAGGGTTTTCTTCAAAGTGGTGTTAAGATCTGCTAAGTATGTCTTGATTCTCGCTCTCTCTCTCTCACACACACACACAGACACACACACACACAGACTAACAAAAAAAAATCTGCAATCTCCTTCCTGCAGAGAAAATATTTGTGCTGTATGCAGCACTCTTAATGTTTGTTGTGATTCCTCAGTATATTTTAATCATATAGTTCTGCGACTGTATTCTGAAACAATGAATGTAAACTGGTGTCTGTGCAGAGTGCTACAGTAGTTCACAAACAATGCCCGTATTTCACACAGTCTGACCTCAGTGAGCACACTCTAAATCCTCCCTCCCCCTGAGTTCATCTAATTATATACAGCATGGCATCACAGAGAGTTTCACATGCTGACATGTACGTGTGTTTGACTTCACTACAGTCTAAATGACCTACCACAGCAAGCTACTCAGTGTAACTCTGCTGAGGCTGTCAGTCATGCCCATGCAGGGGAACAGAAGAGAGGGACCCATGCAGCAGGGAGGTGAGAGGCTGAAAAAAGGGCCAGAAAAGATATCGACACATACACCTACCCTGTAGTAGTCAGTGCTGTAGACGTCTCGGGACATGCCAAAGTCTCCGATCTTTACCAGCAGGTTCTCCCCCACCAGGCAGTTCCTGGTGTACAAACACAAGCACAACAAAGAGAAGATTATTGAATTAAGATAATAAAGAGCTTGAACTATACTTTAGGGAAGTTATCCTCTGTCATATACTGCGTTATTGTAATTGTAAGTGTTTAAAACACTTGATACAACTCAGCTCAGGTCAGTGAAAAGAAAGTACCTTAAATTTATTAAAAGAGGTATGCCTCTCTCTATAGACCCCTTTCCTGTTTGTAAACAGTGATGATGTTTCTATAGCTACGCGCACATTTAGGCAATGTAAGTTCTGCGGAGTACAATGGCTGGTCAAGTGGCGTGAGGGTGTTAACCATCGAAAAATACATTTTTTTACCTAAATAACACCAATTTGATGGATAGTAAAGTACTCCTGGGTTCATGAGAAATCAGTTAGCGGATGAAAAACATCAGAAAGTCGACAGACATTTTTAGTGGGGAAATCCAGAGTGTACCCAGACAGGAGTTTAAACACACAAGTCACTCGATGCTTATGACTGCTTTGTCTTTTGACGCTGACTAGACTGTGAAATATAATGACATGAACTTGTGTCAATAAAGCAGAAATCCAAACCAAAAAGAGCACACAGAGAGCTGAGTCTGAGACCTGGGTCACAATAAAGGATCCAAGAAAACTACGTCCAGACAGAGAACTGCTCCAAATCTATCAGAATATTAATGCTTTGATATTTTCGGATTACTAATCTGACCAGTTCATAGTTTGATAATATATCGTAGTTTAATGTTGAACTTTAAATCCGTTTCTGTTAATCATCATTTATAGCTTTACTTATTATTCACTCTCCATACTGAGTCCATATTTGGTCATAACTTTGGCTCCAAACCAACTTTTACATTAAATATTCAAAGTAAAAACTCATTCCAACTCACATGCAGCACATGTTATACTGCAGTGATCTGATCAAACTTGAGAGTCAGTCAATAAAATGAAGAGTGACGTTACGATAGCTGATTGACAAACCTGGTGGCTAGGTCGCGGTGCACAAAGTGCTGTGAGGCCAAGTACACCATGCCGGACGCTATCTGCTGGGCAATGTGCAGCATCTGGGACTGGGTCAGCTCCACTGGTCTGGTGGTCTGACCTTCTGCCATCAGAACTGCATCTGGACCGTGAGCCCTGTGAGGGAACAGTGTTGTTACGTTTTCTGTAAAAACTATTTAGCACTTTATATGCTTTTTTGCACTTTTTATATAGATGACATTAATGTTGATTTACGTGTTTTATTTTTTATGCTATAAGGATGTTTCTATCTATATAATGTTTCCTTTTCTATTGTTATGAACTCTGCTCTGGCCTGCCAAGGACTACAGATGAAAATTAGCCATATGGCTAATTCTGGCATATTTAGATTGGCGCTATGCTCAAATATTCATTAATATGAATAACATATTCAACATTAACATTGCTTTGAGATTTTAATGTAATGAGGAACAAAACTTTGCCTGAGAAACTTGTTGAGGTCCCCGTGCTTCATGTACTCAAACACCATGATGAGGGGATCACTCTCCACACACACTCCATAGAACGTGACAATGTGTTCATGTTGAAGGTTGGTCAGCAGCTCAGCCTCACGGTGGAAATCCTTCCTGGCATTTTCACTGGCCTCTTTCAGCGTCTATCACATACGTGCACACACACACACACACACACACACAAAGAAAATACATTTTACTGCACTGACAAATTAAAAATTTACACATAGTGCTTTGTACACTATTTCCAATTAGTCATGTTCACAGTGCTCCCAGTCTGTTCCAGTTCATTTGGCTTGTGTCCAACCAAAAATGTAAGTGCCTTGCCTTGTAAAAGTGAGTTACAGAAACGTTGAGCAACCAGTGAAAGAAAAGGCGCAGAGCAAGGGCTGCTACCACCATAGAGCAGGAAAAAAAGCCATTACACAGTACAACCCTGTTTACATTCATTATATCCCCTGGATCCTTTTGTAACTAATCTTGGTCCTGCCATACATGAATCAGGAAATCTGTCAGGCAGGTTGTGTAACAAAAGCATCTATGACAGAGAGAAAAGGAGTGAGTGAAAGAGACGGAGCGAAAAAGAGGTAGAGATGCAGGAAATGAAAATGATACAGGCTCTATTTAATTCACTTCAAAAGAGGGAAATAATAGAAAATACTTCTTCTCTGACATGAATAATTGATTGTCTTCCTGCAATATAGGATATGGATATACATTCAGATTCCACCTTGTTGGCTCTGTGTGTGTGTGTGTGTGTGTGTGTGTGTGTGTGTGTGTGTGTGTGTGTGTGTGTGTGTGTGTGTGTGTGTGCCTGTGTGCTAACATCACGGATAGCAGCTCTTATTACAAATAAAGGTTTAGAGGACAAGGAGAAGAAAGCTCAGTAAGACGGAAATGACCCGCGACCTTTCAGCCAGAACGCTGAGATACCAGAAAATGAGACAGGCTGTAACTCCACCCACCCACATTAAAGTAATCATGTATCATGAAACTGAGGCTTGGTCATGTACATTACAGTAAGTAATGTGATATTACATGAAGATTAAAGGGTGGTTTACTGCAGTATGGATACTGCATGGAAGTGTGTGCTGCATTCTGGGTTTGAAATGTGATATCAGACATGTATGGGAAATCTTAGATAACTGACTGAGCTGCATTTTCTCTGATGAGAGTGTCTTTGTGTTTTTTCTCTGCTTCATGTGGCTGAATATGTACTTTGGTCCTAAGGATGACTGATAACCATGTGAAAATTGACAAAATCTTTACAGAGGATTTAAAATAGTAATGATGCCATGTTGTGATAATGTCTGAGACTGATGTCCTCTGTATTTCGAACAATACAGGTGTAAAAATATTAAATACTTACTACTCTGTAGTTGGCATCAAAATAAATAATCTGTTTAACAAATTATTGTTTTTTTTCATTGTTGGCCCAAAATGTTAGTCAAATGTATTTAAGCAAAAAACATGCCTGACGTTACAGGGTAATGTGGCTGTAATTCTATTCAATGGCCACTGCCATAATGATATTATGCTGTACTACCCAGATTTAAGCAGGCACAGAAGACAGATTGCATCTTGCAGAGCAGTGCAGTTTGACCGTATTTTAATCTAGACAGTGGAGATAAAGTTGTGTGTTATCTGTGTCTGGTTAAACTGGCATATGACCATTCAACTGGAGCAAAGCACAACCAGTACAGGCATGTGGATGTTAACCTGCAGGAAGGACTGAAGTCTGGAAGTGCTAGCTCTGCTAATGTTAGCCACACTCTGCAAACTTTGACATCTTTTACTTATCTGGTGATTAGCTATGTTAATAACCTGTGATTGATTTTAATTGTTTTCTGACTGTTTTTATACCTTTGGACCAGTTTGTTTGTCAGATTATTTCTGTATTAACCACTAGGAAATTAGCTACTTCAGAAAATCCCAAACTGAGATGTTCTGAGTTTAGCTCTGTGAACATAAACCAGGAGGTCAGATAATTAATCTAAGGGGTCTTTTCCTTGACTGAAACAAAGCCAGAATCAATATCATCACAACTTGGTAAACCAACCTTTCTTTTTAAATGTATAAGAAAATATGTCAAATATTAATTAATACTCAATTTAAGTGTTAATAAAGCCAAGGACACTTTATAAACCTCAGTAATTACACTTTAGACTTTTATTTATTATCTCTGTTTGATCGATTTTGGTATACAATAGCTCCTTTCCTGACATGGGGCATAGCACACTTTGTGTAGCTTGATGTGCTCACAGTAAAATGAAACTTTGGTTGCAAAATTTGATTTAAGAAAAGAAATCTGTCTTTTTGGCAAGCACATGCACTGCTCTACTGGGTTCAGTAAGCTAACTGAACTTTTGAATTTAATACCCAGTGTAACACATATTCATCACTGACGGGCAGGAACGTATTAATGTTGAATTCAGGAAATTTAAAACAGACTGTGAGCCAGAAGCGTCTACACATAAACTATTTCCTGTATATGTATGTATTGCTACATTAATTCTCAGGCTAACAGTGACAATGTTGCACTGTTAGTCATCCAGCCAGTACACATTGGCTTCAACAGACAAATAAAAAGCAATCAACAACCTCTGGCTCAGGAGCAGGAGCACATTTACATATGTGAAGGCAACATTATTAAAGCGCATGCTGTTGATGATTGATGGTACACAGATGTGTGCACGTATATTTCTGTGTGTGTGTGTGTGTGCATGTGTCCCAGTGATCGATGGGGCCTCAGAGTATGAGGTACAGTAACAGTGAGAGTTGCCCCTGTATTATGCCTGACTGGCTGATTGATAGCCAACTCTAAAACCAGGACCATTAAGCTCGATTAGCAAGTGTAGCTTATTGTAATGAGCTATACACAGGAGAACATGTCTCTGTAATATACCATGCATGACAGGGTGCACCATAAGTGCAATATGTACATGAGTAACAGTGTACTGAACAGGGGAGGGGGTATTTAAAGGAAAATCAACCTCAACATACAAATCACTGCTTTGTTGAAGAGTAGAGAAGCTGGCTGTAATTATGATTGAATGAACTGACACATCTTGGCATGTCTCACGCTCTATAAAATTAGTTTGGGTTACAATTTCAGAATAGAAACCCTGGCTATGGCTTGGTCAAACTGTGATGTCATGGCATATTTGTTCCCACAACTGTAGAATGTGGTAGATAAATGGTAAATATTTTGATGCACTTAATATGGGTCTTATATGGAAGCTCTCCTTGCTGAGTTTTTTTCCAGGAGTGGGAATGTGATTATGTGCTGGGAAAAAGGTGTGAGGGCCCCTCCTGGGTAGTTGAAGAAATGACTAAAACACATGTCACAAGTTTCTCTTGCTGTGGAAAAAGTGAGGATGCATATCCTGCTGTTGTGCCTCCAAAGGACAAAGTTAAAGTCAGCATCTTTGGAGCCTTCTTGAAAATGTGATTATGTGAACTTGTGGGTTGTCTTTCTAGTGGAGAAAACAAGACTATATGCGCCTAAGGGTGCTCTTTTAGTGGTGAAAACAAGTTAACCCTACCCTACAGGCGGTGTTTCCTGCAGAGATAATAACTTTCCTTTCCTGTTTTCCTTCTTAATGCGTTTTACAGGGTGCCCTCCTGGTGAAAAATATTGATAACATCACCTACTAATGTTATGCCCTTCTAGTGGAGAAAACTTGAGAAAGTTCTGGATAGAGAAGCCTTCAAATGGATGATAAAAGATAATGCCCCCAACAGATTGAGTTTTTCCGAGAGATATTGTGATAACACACCCTTATCAAGTATAAAAGGCAAAAACATAGACACATCAGGGATCCTTTTTGAAGAGAAAATAAAATACCTGCCTTATAGGTTGTGTTTCTGTAAGGAAAAGATGGTAACATGCTCTTTGGGTGCCCTACAGGGTTCCCTTTTAGAAGAAGAATGTGATCACTTGCCCTACTGAGTGCCTTCCTAGTGGAGAAAATGCAAAACAGTGCAATCTTGGATGCCTTCCCTGCTAGATACAATTCTGAGCACTGTCATCTCACCACATGTAGTCTTTGACTTTATATTTATTTATCCTTTTGCTCCTGCCCTTTAAACAGCCTGAGTTCAAGACTGGGTACCATTGGTGACTCCAGGAGTACTCTTCGTTTTAAAACAGGAATAAAAGCTCAGTGAGAAACTGTACTGAGTAACAGGAGCAAGAGCGGAAACATTCTGTACAAACAGCATCATCTTAACTCTTTTTCAAAGCATGTCAGTGTGACAAAGAAAAAAAGAGCATTTCCTGACAAACATCAAAAGTGTTACATATTTTTGTAATCAATTCTCATTGTTACCAGCAATTATTTTTTTACTACTACTTTAGTGATGAAACATTCTTTTTTAGTCTGATTTCAAATTTGGGTAAATTGGCCCTTTAAGCAGGGAAAAGTGAATGAAATGGAATTAATTTCCTTTTGAAAAATCTGTCTCCCCACCGGCTTTCATCACATCTGCTGTTTGTTGATGCAGCACCAAGGAGGAGAAAGAGCAGACTGGAGAGAAATGGTGAGTCATGTTGATGTCATCAGTTGACAAAAAGATAAGGATGTGAAGAGCAGGAGGAGTTTACTATAAGCAGGTGGTACATTAGCTGATTGAAAAAGAAAAAAATCCAATTGAGCAAGTCAAATCAATGAAGTGACTCTGATGATTGAATAATTTATCTGCATCATGTCTACACGCTGTTTGGGAACACAATTTATTTTTAGTGTAAGTTTGAGTACTGATTGTAAAATGTTTTACCAGATTTGACGAGCAGTGGGTAATGCAGCATCTTGTTTTACAACCAAGAAGTCTGCTCCCAGGGATTTTTTCAGGTGCATATTTTACCCTGTCCTCACACTGAGCTGAAGCTAAGCTGGCAGCAAACATCAGTGGAGCCAGAAAGCGATTTAGAGCTAAGCTGGAGAGAGACAGGAGGTGTAGGAGGAGAAAAGAAGGTGGAGGATTTAGGAAGAGGAAAGTAACGGGATTGGGGAGCAGCAGAGAAGAGAGGAAAATGTAGTGCAGGTGAGAGTTAGAGGTGAAGTGCTGCAGACAGAGGAAGTAGAGGGGTAAAAGGAGGAGAGGAGGGTCTCTCACAGGTCATGTATTGTTAATGAGAAGTTCTTCACCAATCAGATCCAGTTTCACCACAGACCAGTAGAGAAAGCGTGGTTGATGGAGAGATGGATGTGATGAGGGGATGCTCCATGGGAAACCGTTCAGTTTGACCCAGGAAGTCAGCGGTTTGATTGTAATTCCACCTTACCGCTTAAGAGAGAAACTCTTAAAGAGAATGACTTTCTAACAATAGCAGAGGAAATGGAGGTCAGGAGGTGCCGAACAGGGAGTCTAACCTGTATAGAGGCCATATGAAGGATTTTCTCTACAATTGCCACAAATCTATAAAGGATCATGCATTTAACTGCTGTGAAGTGTTCAATGTTTCAAATGTATCATGGGTATCAGATCTCAGCAGAAAAAGCAATAAGTCCACCTTCAGTAATAACATTATGGGCTTTATTGGGGTGGCCACTCCACCACCCCATCTCTCAGCCCCACCCCACACATGGCACCACAGTTTTCCCACTGCTGATACTCCCCACTTACATTTCAGGTAAATGAACTAACCAAAAGATTGTATCACCTAGTCCTAACATTTAACTCTGCTCTGTTTGGGCTCTTAAATAAACTGTAAAGTATCTTAGGTTATGTTCACACTGCATTTATAAGTGACCCAACCTGAATCCTTTTTTTTTTTTTTGCTTAAATGTGACACATATCTGCTTTGTTTCTGACAGTCTGAACAGCAGAAGTCACAATGAATCTGATATTTTTGAGTCATATTCAGGCCACTTTCAAATGTGGTACTGAATCAGATACACATCAGATCTTTTTGAAGGCGACCACTGTCTGAACCGGTCACATTTGATACGACTTTGATGTCATTGAAGTAACACATGTCACAGTTTTGCATAGTTACAGCAAATGCTGAAGTTTAAAATGCTGAACCCTAACCGTAACCCTGACATCTCCTTTGCACTGGGGAGCAGAGCTAAACTCTAGTGATGCACACAGCATTTCAACATAATTACCAAGAAGTGATGCTATAGAGATGGAAATATTGGAGTTTTCAAATTATACGAGGGAGCTCCATAGAACTTTTTAAAGCATTGCTAATGATCGGCTAAAACAAGGACTGAGTTGGAAGCGTGAAAGGTTAAGATAAGATCATAAACGTGTGTCCAAATGTTTTATCATCATTCAAACTGCTGCTAACCCTTTGAATGTGAGAATAACTCCTTAATCTGAGACTTGTTTACACTTTTTACCAGGCATTTAAATCTGAGCCACAAAAACTTTTGAGAAGTGTCACCTTACAGCTCGCTTTTCTGAACAGAAATTTAGAAAAAAAAAGCTCACTGGGCTCCATCTTTACCTTGACAGCCACCAGGATCTTCTCCTGGTCAGGTGAGAGGTTGTAACACTCGGCCAGGAAGACTTTTCCAAAAGCTCCTTCGCCCAGCTCTCTCTTCAGCACGATGTTGTGTCTCTTAATGTGCTGGACGACTGTGAAAAGAGGAAAGATAACACAGAGATTGGCTTCAAACATGGATAAATAGACAATTATTAACATCACTGCTCAGCTGTCTTTGCTTAATGTATATCCCCAAAAATTTAATAAGTATTTAAGTTTAGACTCATAAGTGCAGGTTGTGTTTACCCCTTGAAAGGATTGTTGGCTGTCTTTCTGAATGTACAGTAATTTAGATGTAAGAGATCCTTCAATTTTTCAAGTGGTACTCTGTTGCTTGCCATCTCTACTCATTAACAGCTCCATCCCCAGGGACAGATCTCTGCCTTAGCCAATTTTATTGTTTTATAATGTTCAGTGTTCGTGGAGGTAGCAGAGGGAAGACCTAAGCAGCATTTAAATATGAGTTTTGAGGCTATTTTTTACTGTTGAGTAAATATCTTATGCTTATTTTATTCATTGTACGGTTGCAAATAGTAAATGAGAAAAAAAAAAATCACTGTTCTGGCAGATTGTATTTGGTTTTCGCTATACTGTAAATATGAAACAATTTTTTTCAGTCTGTTTTATGTAGATAATCTCTCCCCGCCTTCTGCTCACTCATCTTAGGATCAGCATTCAAAAACCTGCTTTCTGTTGCTAAGTAACCCATGACTCCATGCCAGCTGATTTTTTTTAGCAAAATTTGGCATTTCACCTTGTTTGTGATACAAGGTTTTATGCTACAGAATGATACTCAGCATGGTGCCCTCACCGTGATCCAGCTAAGCCCTGCTTTGACTGCAGGCCAGATTTGCAACTGTCTGCATGCAAGGAAATACATTTATCCTACAATACAAGCACAGAGATGCCTCTGGAACACACACACACACACACAGAGACACAGACAGAGAGAGAGAGAGAGAGAGAGAGAGAGAGAGAGAGAGAGAGAGAGAGAGAGAGAGAGAACCAGAGAGAGAGAACCAGAGAGAGCCAGAGAGAAAGAGGGGACACCACCACAAGCTGAGATTTATCTGTGATGTGATTAAGAGGCACATTTGAAGAAAAGCTGTCCACTCAGAATATCACATTAAAGGGCAGCTTGACTCTTAGAAACTGCATCGATCTACACTGTAAGCTTCTGAGGTCCTCCAGAACCCAATACTGTACAGAAAGAGAGAGAGAGGGAGAGAGACATCAAACCATCATCATCCTCTACTGTAGTTCTTAGTGTAAGACTGTATTGGTAAGGAAAATATCTGCTATGAAAAGTGTGAGTGTGTATGTTTACTCACTCTTGGTCAAAATTGATGCACTGTGAAAAGTGTTTCAGGTCCCAAAACCAATACCGATTCCTGGGTTTAGGTATTGGCCAATACAGATACCGATTTAGCATTCCCTATTCCATTACAATATACAATATAATATGAGGATGAAATTGAGAACTATGTTTTAACAACTTCTGGCTTTTCTAACTTTATAAACTTTGAAGTGGAAATCTTTTTAGACTACAAGCCACATTCAGCTAAAAAAAATCAAGAGAATGTGTCTTATTTCAAGATATCACACATGAAAAATAAGGCCTGAATTAGTTGTAATTAGTTGAAATCGTGTTTCTTGAAATGAGAATAAGATCTTAATCAAGAAACTTAACCTGTTAATTTTTCATTCCCCTGTGGCTGAGTGTGTAGAGGCATCACTGTGGCTAGGACTGTTGCCTCTTCCTCGTGCGATGCAATTTTCTTCAGTTCATCTCTTTGCACCGACAACTCATGCAGCATCAGCACCAGCAGCATACTAAACCCACATCCCTGCAGCACAACCACCAGCCATTTAACCAGCTAATAACCTCACCGCACCATCTCCTAATGTGGTTGTGTAATAAGCACTCTCCCATGTAAACCCGTGGTACCACTATTCTTAATTACACCCTTAAACAGCAAATAAAATGATGTGTGCATACCAATGTTTCCCCTGCTTTCTCATTTTCTCTCTAAGCTAGGAAGAACTGGTGCTCCTTTCAAAGCTTTTCCTGTTTTTTTTTTTTGTCTTTGGTTATACTATGAATTTTATGCTTGTCATTACAACTAATTTTGCATTTTCAGAAACTTCCATAGTTGCTTCAAATTGCAACCAAGAACTTTTGAAATCAACTTATTATTTTTTTTATGGTCCTGTTTTCTTGTTAGTTCTGCTCTTCACATCTGTGGTTTTACCAGTTCTACTTTCCTTCCTCCTCCTCACTTTCATTACTAAACCTTGTCTCTACTTGCAGTGCTGCTCATCAGCCCTCGTCTCCTAAATCAGTATCCTTAATTAAGATGTACTGAAATATTTTTCCCCATTTACTAAACTTAACACGCTTGTTCTCTGATGTTTGTCTTAATAGGTGCACGTTTTCCGTGCTTATCGTACTCCCTCATTTTCCTTCATTTAGCATCACTCCATCCAGTCTCATTATCTCACTCTCACATTCCTTATGTAGCATCCCTCTGTTCCATCATTTATTCCTCCTTGTTGCCATTCCCCTCAGCTGCTAAACCTATCACTCTTGAATCGATGTCTCCTAAACACTCATTCTTCTCCATTTTGTTGCTCCATCAGTCTTTCTTTCCATTGCTTGTTGCTGCTTACAACATTAACATCAACAAGAATTATATCTCCAATCAACCACCCTGTCTCTAAGCTTTTTCCACCACCCTTTTTCCTCCATCCAGCAGTTTCTCCATATTTTCCAGAACAATCCGCCCCGTACACCTCTGCTTGTTAATCAACATTTATAGACGACCAAAGACATAAATGCCTTACATAATTATCCCCCGTTTGCCATCTGCTTCCTCTGCCTTTTTTCATTCTCCCACTCAAAATCTTTCCATGATCCAAGATTCTGACACAAACTTGCCTGAACAGTTTTGAAACTTTGTGCTTGGTTGTCTCACCTAGTTTTAACAAAGAAAAATGACAGGCTGACACAAACGTGTCTGAAGACTGGATAAAGATAGACTTCCACCCTTTTCTCCATTAAACGCCAAATGCATTTCATATCATCACTCTGATTGGTCTTTTCTTTTCTACTACACCTTCTAACTGTCCATGCTTGAGCTATTATGACCTACATTTCCACACGCTCAGTGTGAGCGTCGGACTGTAAGTATATATAAATGGGTGTTTTCAAACACTGTACGCACATGTTGGCCTCTGAATAACATTTTCACGTATAATGGTAAATCCTCATTCCCTTGATACAACAAAACACAACCCCCAACGGATCTGAAGCACTTTGAATTGCCTTGTTGCCAATACAGATACAGTGGAAAAATTGAGAGATACTGTTTTCAGAGCCTAGGAGGTGTATCATTATGAAGATGAGGAACATAAAGCCCCTGCTAGCCTCTGTTAGGAGACAGACATAAAAACAGTTCTGCATGTAACTCATCCAGACAAAGCGTGTCCTTTGACCTTTTTACCATTATGTTACTACAGATGAAATCACATCTCTGACAGTTCTATCCCTTATTCTTCCTCATGCTATCCCTCTTACGTCCTCTTTGAGTCTAAGGAGATGGCTGCAAAGAACGTGTTTGAAACGATTCAATATTGGCATTTATACATCTAACAGAGGAATGAAAACAAGCAGGAAACATGAAAACAATCCTTGAACCCCAATTTAACTTCAATGTCAGACGACTCTGATGCATCATAATGGTAAAGAGTTTTGGTGTTTTTACTCAGACTCCTCTGACTCCAGGATGGCTCTTCAGCCTTCAGTTTTTCAAGTATTCTGGTAGAGTGTCACAGAGTCCCCCAGAGCTCAGCAATGTCCTGATACTTTTCAGAGAAACTAGGGGTATGATAACCAAATGGTGTTCTTCACTCCCTCTGGACCTTGAAGACATCCGGGTTCAGTAATTGATGATTAGTCCTTGTATTCTTTTCTACACTCCTTGGCATTGTGTTGTGGAGTCAGCCTGCTGTGGTTCCTTCACTTTTTCTCTTTCTTGATCTTTTTTCTTTCTTGTTACTCAACTATCTTGGCTATCTATTATCTAGTCTTTTTACTGGACTTCTAAAGCCTTTCATTCAAATGTAAGCACCAGTGTTTCTGTGCACATCAACTTTATGATAACAGCATTAAGAGTTATACGTTTGGAAGATAATTATTTTAGCAGATTGGTTGAAGTGTCCAAATAATAATTCAAAATTAAGTGTGGAATTTCTCACTACAACCCCTCTTAAGCTGCTTGACATGCACTCATACAGCATGCTTGTAGTGTCTAGTAACCATCTTTGTGAGTGCAGTTTTAACTCTTACTGTATCTCTTTAATAATGCATGCAACTCTCTTTTCACTCATTCAGTCTCCTCTGAAGTTATTATTGTTAATGAGGTTTTCACTTCAAAGGTAAGCTAGCACAGCTAACACTTCCCCTAATTACAAATGGATCCATCATCTCAGCACAGTAATTGTTGCTTTATTGCTGCCAAGAAGAGTTCTGTGCCATCTTTTATGTGGAGAAGTGTAACTGCCACTGATTCTTGTTCTCAGTAACACAGGCCACAAGCTGGTTAAGGCCACTTTTTAAAAAGAGTTCAGTTCTTGGCATGCAACCTAGTGCCACTTTGCCAAACTGTCTTCATCAAAGGTTATTGCACGGGTCTGAAAAGGCAGACTGCCAAACAATTGGCCAGAAACTTTGCAGTATTTATGCTGCCTCTCTGAGAGTCAAAGAGACACACAGAGTAATGGTTGTAATGGCTATAGTATATTGAAACACACACATGCAGTCAGTCATGTGCACACACACACACACACACACACACACACACACACACACACACACACACAGAAGGTTATCGACTTTCATCGATCTTTGGTGCTTTCATTCTTGCCTTCAGGCTGTAAATCACAGTCTATCTTCAAGTTATACTGAAGTAGGACTGAAGAGGTCAAGCCCCAATCCCCCATCATTATACCCCCCTAAGAGAATACTGTTGTGGTGCGCACACACCCTAACACACATGCAGCATGATAATTTACTGCAACACAAGGCCACAGCCTGTAGAAGCTTTTACGACTTGCCAATAATCATAATGTCATGTTGATGGAGCAGGTCAATATCTGTGTGTGCTCTCTGTCCATCTATTTGACTGCTCCTCTCCCTGTTGTTTTCTTCTTTTTCCCCATGTCTCCTTTTACATTTAGTCTCTTTCTCTTTCTAATGTATTTTGCCCTTCTGCCTCTAGCTTGGTTGAATTACGGAAGGATTACGGATGAATATGTGAAAGTCATCGGCATATAAAAACACTTTCTCCCTGTAGTTACTGCCTGACCCTCCTTTGAGTCTGGGGATGGTTGTCTGTTAGTCACAAACAGAAGTCTCCAATATGGATTAGTGTTCAACATAAAGCGCGGGCACACACACACACACACACACACACACACACACACACACACACACACACACACACACACACACACACACACACACACACACACACACACACACCACGCATATAAATTGACTTTCTAATTCCCGCTTTTTGCTTAAAATTGAGAGCTTATCCTCAGTGGCTCCAAGGTCATCTGCATGACAGCAGGAAAGAAGCTTCCATGGTAACCTCTATGTATCACACAAGTGCATTTAATCTGGCTTTTTGCTAACGACAGTATGATAAACATTTATTATCTATTTTAGTAAAGACATCACCATTCACAGTTTCTACATAACAGAATCTGTACACAGGACTTTGAAGTGTTCTGGCTTCTGCTTCTTGTGTTTGTTGTTCAAGTATGTATTGATCAAACAAAAGTCAGCTGGCTTTGGTGAATTCAGGAAAAACAGTATGGGGGAGCAAAAGCAGGCAGAACCTATCTGCTTTGATGTCATTTCAGCTCCCACTGTTAGTAATCTGTCCATGGTATACTCATCTCTATAAACAGATGCCTGCATACAAGCAATACATGTTGGTGTTTAATATACAGTAGTGATGACAGAGAAAAGAACCAAAAGCAGACCTCTAAGGAAATGCAGTACAGCCTATATACACTGATTCTGGAAATGTTTGCAGGGGTATGCAATTGGTATGCCCACTAGACCAATCACAAGACTTGCTGTCTGTGACATTTTGGTGTATAGTTACATTTGGGAGGAAGTGCACGTCAGATTACACACATAGGCCCCCTGAGTCGGAAAAGTGCTACACAGGCCTACAGCATGCAGCGTTGATTAATGCTGAGTCACATTCATCTAACAATCCCAGAAAGAAACCTTGTTTTAAAATATTACAAGCCAAAAAAAAGACCTGAATTACAGAAATGAGAAGAAATTCTGCCAAGGGAATAAGGAAATGCACTTGTTGAGTGTCTTAAAATAAAAATAGCATCTCAATTCAAGACACCTAAGTAAAATAAATTTATCTTATTCTATTGTCATATTTTTTTCACTCATTACATGCAATCAGGTCTTGTTTTTGACTTTAATATTTTTCAAATGAAAGATTTTTTTTCCAGACTTGTCAGATGAATGTTGCTTGTGTTGAGTCTCTGGAGATAAGACAAAAACACCACAGAGTTTTGGCAGTGTGTTAAGTGAGTCAGAGTTGAGCTTCTGTGTGATTTATCAAAACAGTGAATCAGATACTTATCATTAACAGATGAACTAGTGCTATGTCATAAGGAATGACTGCATTAATTTTGCAGCTATATCCTAAAGATGAATGTTTAGATTTTCTTTGAATATGAACACACTTTTGCTCCTCAAGTTGCTGAAACATGCAACACACACAAAAGGAAGTCTCTGCTGGAGGTTGTTCATCACTAAGTGCATCAACAATGCCTTTGATACCCAGACAACAGCTGATAGGGTTCGAGACTGGGGTTGAGATAACAGAGAGTTTGACTTACATGTGTCAGTTTTGAGCAGGCTGTTGGTGCTCCTGAAGTACTGAGGGTTTTCTATCACAGGGATCTTGGTCATTCCTATGATTACAGCATCAGGGCCCATCTCTGAAGATGACGGCGTGTTGCTGCCATTGGAAACGTGGTGAAGAGGAGAGGCAGAGTCATCATCATTGCTGATCACTGAAGATGGTCCTAAGGGGGCAAATACAGAAGATGAAGATAAGCATTTCTGATGTTATTTTGCTTAATCTGATGCTTAATCTGATCTCCACAATGGTCTTGAGAAGTCTTGGCATGTGAGATGGAAAAACAACTCTGCCCTGATGTTCCAAGCGTAAAAACACAGGAGAATAAATTAAGTTGTTGATCTCTTATTAGCAGGGATTGAAAGAGGATCATGGAGCAGGGAGGTTAAGCTGTAATTATTGATTTCATCAGACAGTACTAGAGAGAGATGAAAGGTACATTTTCCGAACCTTACTTGAGCTCTTTAAATGTTGTTGGAGCCCTATTTCAGACAGGGCACTGGCATTATTTGCATGTTTTTTATCCTTCGAGTCTTTATGTTTGTCTTGACTTTGGCAAATCACAGAGAACACATTTAAACTGCATGCGCATTTTTTCGACTGTAGTAGTAACTGCTAAAGTCTTCAGTTCATTGTACTAATAATGAATCACAATGAGTTTCATAATTAGAGTTTTAAAGAGTCAAGTGGGATCATTAACTTAATGTACAGTTCAGTGGAGTCTTCTATGTGTGCTCCTGCTGTTTTACATATATTTAAACAAAATATAAGTGAATTTTCATAACTTAATGACACCTTTAATCCAACAAGAAATTGGATTATCCCAGCAACTGGTAATGTGTGTCTTCACGGCTACTTTCCTTACTTATCATATGCACAAAATATCTTTAAAAAAATCCTCCTGAAGGGCTTTTAAAAGCATCATCCCTAAACTAAAGTCTGACTCCTGATCCTCTTCTTGAACTTGTGTGTAAAAAAGTCCCATTACATTGTTATATATGTAGCTAAATGTGCACCAGCAGTGTAGGATTTTGGAATATGATAGACAAAGCTTCCAACAAACTTAAACTGTGATACTGGCTAGAAATGTTGACTGAAGACTGATCAGAAATTTATTTAATTTAAAAGTATTGAAAATGAGTCACTTTATGAGCCCGTGAGCAGCATATACATTGTCAAATTTTATTGTTTTCATGTTTGACTGCTGAGTTATTTTTTTAAGTCAGTCTCTGCTGCAGTTAATGATGAAGTCAAGAAAGAGAGATGAACATGTATAACTACGTAGCTGGAGGGTAACCAGGGGAATTAATGTGTACCTTCAAAGAGACAAATGCAAGTAATGTAAGAACCTAGAGAAGTAAACCCCAAGAGCTACAATATTCAGATTCAGAGCTTGAAGATGATTTTTTTGCTATCATCTCGTGGAAATGGCTCTGGAGACCAGCCTTTCAGTATCCAACTTAACAAATTTGCCACTTTCAGTCCAAGTAATAAAACTGTGCATATCAGAATTTATGCTACATACAACAGACATTTAAAATGGAGAAACAGCATGAAGGAACATGCAGAAAGCAGAGAAGAGGTGGGATGGCACAAGAAAGACACTGAACCCAGCCCTATTACAGGAAAATGGTTTGTTTTGGCAACAAAACAGAGATGGAGCTGGTTCTGTGCTCACACACAGTCAGACATAGCACTCCTGTATGACTCTGAGGATAGTTTTTTGTCTTCAGATTGAGTGTCAAAGCAAAACAAATCTCCATACACAGACCCTCCTGTTGTTGAAAGTATGCACATTCATTCATTCATTCATCTTCTATACCGCTTATCCTATGCAGGGTCGCGGTTGGCTGGAGCCTATCCTAGCTGGCTTAGGGCAAGAGACTGGGTACACCCTGGACTGGTCGCCAGTTAATTGCAGGAAAGTATGCATAGTCTCAAGTCAATGTTGTTGATATATGTCTTTGGCTTTGCATGGTAGAGTTTTAACTTGCACTTGTAGATGTAGTGATGAACTGTGTTAACTGACAATGGTTTTCTGAAGTGTTCCTGAGCCCATGTGATAATAATATTTACACAACCATATCGGTTTTTAATGCAGTGCCACCTGAGGGATCAAAGATCACAGGCATTCAATATTGATTTTCAGCCTTCCAGCTTACATGCTGAAATTTTTGATAATATTATGGACTGTAGTTGATGAAATTCCTAAATTCCTTGCAATTGAACATTGAGAAACATTGTTCTTAAACTGTTGGACTATTTTCTCATGCAGTTGTTTACGAAGTGGTGCACCTCACCCCATTCTTGAGCCTTTCAGAGATGCTCCTTTTATACTTAATCATGACACTCACCTGTTTCAAATTAACTTTTTTACCTGTGGAATATTCCAAGCAGGTATTTTTTGAGCATTCCTCAAATTTCCGAGACTTTTGTTGCCCCTTCCCAAGTTTTTTGAAACGTGTTGCAGCATCAAATTCAAAATGAATGAATATTTGCACAAAAACAAAGTTTATCAGTACAATAGATATCTTGTCTTGTAGTGTATTCAATTGAATATAGATTAAAAATGATTTGCAAATCATTATATTCTGTTTTTATTTACGTTTAACACAACATCCCAGTTTTATTTAAATTGGGGTTTTATTTGACTTGATTTCTGAATGACTATGTTTGAAGAAAGGCAACAGTACCAATTTGTTTACAACTGTTGATCTCTTAAACTCTTTGTAGGAACACAAAACCTGTTGGCCTGGTGGTGTTTGTCTCTTTGTTGTGATTGGTTGTGCAGGAGGTGTGCTGGTGTCTGTTACAGATCCAAGTGAAATCCCCTTCTGCCATTTCTGTGGACATTGTGTGAAGACAATCAAACACTTGATCTGAAGTGTAAATGAGGCAAAACTTCCGATCTTCAGAAAAGAAGTTGATGTAGAAGTGCAAAAAGTTCTAGTTTCTCAAGTGTCTGTTTGAGGCCGACTGAAGAAGCACAGAAGTCACAGACACATCCATTCAAAAAGGCCAATCTTTATAGCAAAAATAAGCATGTTTGAAGCGTGGTTCAAAAAATACTTTAAGTCTGAATAGCTCATTTCTGTAATGGCACACACTGAACAGGGGCTCATAATTAGGGGATAGCTGTTAGAGAGGAAATTAGAAGCCTGACTCAACTCCTTCTCTTTGCTTCCTGTCTGGCTGTCTGTAAGTTCGGTTAAATCAGCATTTTAAACATGGTGACTGCCATTGAGAGTCTTAGAAACTCTGCCTCAGAAAGTAGTTGGGTACATAACGGGTACTACATCCATGCACTATGCGGTATATGTGCAGAATACATCTTTCAGGTGTACTCAAGTCCTGTTAATTCTTTAAGACATGAACCTTCTGATCAGTACTGTTTAAGCACAACAGCAACTGTTCCTTAACTACACGTACTAAATCATAACTATGACTATAAAGTTTATATCAGCCAAACTATGGTACTTGTGCTAACCTTACTGGGTAATTATCCTTATTAAATGAAAAAAAGGTTTGTACCAGCAGGGTACAAAACTTCATGATCATCCACAATACTTATAAAAGTATGACTGGGTATAATAAACTTGTCTGAGAAGTCTGGTTATAAAAGGTTAGAGTGAGTGATTGTCATGCTCCTGATACTTAAAAACATCTCATAAATACATTCTTCTCTGGTTAAGGCATGTGAACTGCTTCACATGAATAGAAAAATGTGTACGTGCTTATGTGTTTGTTTGCATAAGAATCTCTTCAGAGGAATAATTAGATGCTTTCATCTACGCATGTGCTCTCATCTGCTCATCATCCTGTGTCAGGTGAATGCAGATAACAACAGGGACAAGTTAGAGCACGGGTCTCATCAGAAGCCAGTGGAGCAATTTTCAGACTCCCACAAACACAAACAGTGAGTCCTTCATCCTCTACATCTCTTCAAGACATGAGAGTAAGCCTGCAAACATTGTATTATGAGCTAAGATTGATTTCCCATGAGCACCAAATACTGTAGATGTATTCCCTCTCATGTGGTCGCTTCCGCTGAATTATAACACGGATTGACATCACTCATTTCCTCTGTCCCTGGACTCATACCAGCTCTACTGCTGCTGACAGTCTGATTGAGAGGCAGGAACACAGAGAGTTTGTTTGATGTTTGTGTGTGTGTGTGTGTGTGTGTGTGTGTGTGTGTGTGTGTGTGTGTGTGTGTGTGTGTGTGTGTGTGTGTGTGTGTGTGTGTGTGTGTGCGTGCGTGTGTGTGCGTGCACCTTAACCACCCCGGTATGTGTGTTTTGGTGACTCATATGAGGATTAAAAGGTCTTTGCAGAGGAAAAAATGGATAAAAGCACACTAGTTTGTTTTGTGTGCAGCAATGGGCATACTTCAGTGTGGTGTTAATGTGTGTGTATGTGTGTGCATGTTTGGCTAAGCTGTAATGTCGACAACATCTCCCTGTGCCCAAGATTAACCTTGTTTGCTTCTTTTCATTTGGTCATTAAAGAGGGATAATGGGGGAGTAAAAACATAAATGCCAGATTAAATTTGTGGTGCATTTACAAATTTTTGTTCAGGAGGGTTTTTTTTTCTGACTAAATCTTCTCTGCAATATTTTATTCTAACTCATGACTGGCCTTCATTTGAAACCTGTTGCTGTCCTCGTTTAAAGTACTGGCTTGAAATGTTTTAAATTTTGTATCTAGTAAAAGGGCTGCAAGTATTACAAATAGCAGGTTTATTATAATGATTAATTGATAAAATGTCAGGAAAGCATGAGAATGTTGATCAGTGTTTCCCAAAGCCCACAATTCAAGTCTACAAAAAGGCATTCAGTTTGCAATCACAAAAAAAAAATAATAATCAGGATCAGAAATACTTTATTTATCCCAGGGGGGAAATCTGAAGGAAAAAAAGTTGTTTTTATTTAATCAACAGTTGAGTTTTTCATAGATTGACAGCATCAGGTAAAGTTAAAAGTAGTATTACTCAATTTAACATTTTCAGTTATGTTGTATAATTTTCTATTTTCCATTTTTGAAGTTAGAATAAAACAATATTCATTTTTCAATTAAGAAGAATCAGAGCTGTGTTTTTAATTATGTGGTCTTACTGTTAAAGCCCAAATTGAAATCAAATTAAGTTTTGTCAGCCCATAAGGGTGAGTGTAATTCTTCACTTTCTCTGAAAAAGTCTAAGTCACCTGCTGCTGAGACGATTTTCCCTGCTAAATTGAACAGCAAGGGGAAAAATACAGTTATTTTGCTCTAATAGAGAAGTGATTAGCTAAGCTAAGCTAAGCTAAGATAAGATAAGATAAGATAAGATAAGATACTCTTTTATTCATCCCACAATGGGGAAATTTACAGTTACAGCAGCAAACAAGAAAACAAAGTGAAAAACATTACAATTAGAATATATTAAATAGAATAATATAGTAACAGTAATGTAGAAAAAAAGTACATAACAAAAAGGTAAAAAGCCCTCTGAAAGGGGTGATGTTTACAGGTATTATAAATTTTATTACCATCTCTGACCACATATGGAAGAAAACACTTGCAGTATCTCCTGGTGAGACACTGCATGTGACGAAGCCCATCACTGTACCAGCTTTGCAGTGATGTAAGGGTTTCCTGCAAGGGGTGAGACATGTTGTCCATCAGAGACGACAGGCTGGCCATCATTCTCTTGTCAGCTACCACCTCCACAGGGTCTAGGTGGAAACCCAGGACTGAGCTGGCTGTCTTCAGCCGTTTGTAAAAGTCTCTTTCTGTCAGCAGCAGATCTACACTGCCCTAAAGAAGATAGCTTATGCCACCACAGAAACAAGTCCAATTCATTGTTAATGTGAACCCCAAGGTATAGATTTTACAATATCAATGTCCCTTCACTGGTATGGGAGAAGCAAGCTTGTTTCTTCAGAGGTCCACCAGCAGCTCCTTGGTCCTCCCTGTGTTGAGCTGAAGGTGATTTCTCTGGCACCAAACTACAAAGTCCTAGATCAGTTCTCTGAACTCCCTGTCATCCCCATGGGTGATGAGGCCAACAATGGCAGAGTCATCAGAGAACTCCTGCAGGTGGCAGCTCTCTGTGGGGTTAGTGAAGTCTGAAGTGTAGAGGGTGAACAGGAACGGATCCAGAACCCTTCCCTGGGGGGCCCTTGTACTGCAGACAGCTGTGTCAGACTGACACCTCTGAGCCCTCACAGACTGTGGATGGTTTGTGAGGTAGTATGCAGATCTTTTTATCCCTGCTCTGGTTGCAGGATCAGTTCCTGGTCTTATCATGATTTGGGACATGTCTTACCCACTTTCACCCTACATTTCAGGCATAAAAGCCCAAAACAGTACTGAAAAATTAGATTTTCTTTTAACCCTGAACAGGATAAGTGGTGTAGAAGATGAAGGGATTTTCTTTTATTTGTATTATCATCACTAAGTAGGATGGCAGCTACAGTGAAATGTTAAAGTTGACAGTCCTTCCAAAGCTTTTCAAGGAATTGCTGATCCTGTTACTGGATACATTTTGCATTGAAGAAAGTGAATTTTGCTGCTGGGTCATGATGTTTACCTCTTTGTGTTAATCTATATCTAACAAATAAGATTGATAACATGTTTCAGCCGTGCAGGTTATTGTCTGTCAGTGCGGTTGTGTATTTGTGCTGGGAGGGGCTGAAGATCATTAGTGCAGAGAGGTCTCAGGGTCAGATCGTTATAAATACTGTTAAGCTGAGGGGCAACAAGAGGCTGCGTGCATGTGTGTGTGTGTGTGTGTGTGTGTGTGTGTGTATGTGTGTGTGAGAGCTGGCAGAGGGTCCATAGGGATTAACTTAGTAAAGAGGGTTGAAAAGATGTAGAGCTGGAGGGTGGAGGGAGGGAGAGGGAGAGATGGACAGGAAAGGTGAGGGTATAAGTGGGGTCGGGTCATGACCCAACACTGTTAATAGACATGGAACCGCTGTTTAAACTGGTGGAGACTGGAGGACCTCACAGTCTGCAGAGGAAAGCCTGAGTTAACAGTCAATAAAACACATCACTTTGCCTTCAAAGTTCAGGTCATGACTGAGGGGGTGGTGGCAGGATGAGCACTGAAAATGCCAATTATGTCATTTTTTCCAGTCTTTGAAATGACTGGTGAAAGCTTTGTTTGGTGAGTGGATGGACCTCGACGTCTGTGTAGTAGAAGGGATGTAACATTTATAAGGTAGCTGCCTTTAAATAAAGGATGGATGTGATTTTGCTTGGATTAAGTCGCTGTTTGTTCTTTGTTACGGTGGTGACAAGGTATATGCAGTGTTTAATGTGCTTCTCTTGGGTAAGACTTATAATCATATGTAAACATATCACATCACATGTCACCAGGTTTTATTGCCCTGTTCCCAGTTCAGTGAAGGGTGGGTGTAATGTTGCCAAATTAAAGGATGACCAAATTCCAAGCCACATCCATGGCCTTCTGATATGGTAGGCACAATTCCTCATCAGGTTTTTACAACTATGTCTGAGCAGCTTCATCTGTGGAGGGAGGCTCGTCAACTCTGCCGTCCAATCAGAATGCAGCTCATAAATAATGGCACTGTTAATTTAATGAACTCTAGGCCACTCAGCCTGCCTCATTACAGGTTTATGTTGAGTGCTGGGAATGAGACGCCTGGTGAAACTTACTAGAAATATTATGTTGACTACTGTAGCCTAATTATTCTCTCCTGCCAAGACAGTAGAAAGTCCATCCACTTTTAATATGGAGGAAGGAAGAGGAAGCTCAAGTGATGTAGCTTAAAAAAAACAGGTGTCGGGATTTTTTTTTTTGGCATCTTTGATGTTGTTGTTGTTTTTCCTCCTTTAAGAGAAGAAAGGCAGATGGTACTAGCTGGAATAAAATGAACTGTTATCATGTGAAAGTGTAACCTTCAGCTGTTCTACTAAATAAGAAACATTTATAAACAGGATGTCAGCCATGCCAATAGATCTGTGCTTCCTAATGGATTGAAACTTGTGTACAAAGTTTCACTTCACATATATTCATATTTGTCATATGTGAGTATTAACAGCTCTGTTTTCCATTAACTATTTCCAGTACGTATAAACATGAACATTAGACATACTCAGTTAAACAATATCATGCATGATTTTTCCTCACCACCCCAAGCTATGTTAGTTAGCATGCTAATTAGCATAATTGGCAGCTTTTTAAAGCCTCTATAAAAAAAGTTTCATGTTGCTGGATTTAATCCAAGTTGTATGATTAATCTTCCCGTACAACTAGAAAACTAATCAATGAGCTGTGACAGGCAAGAAAAGCTCAACTTGACGGCTAGCCTCCTGTCAGACAAGGAGGTGACAGACACACAGGCCTCAGAGGTAACAACCATCAAGCCTGGCTGGGGAGCATGTTGACACCTAATTTCCAAGTAAAATAAAGAGAAAAGTTATATAAATTAACAAGAAAATACTTGAAAATTATATTCTGGGGGGTTAATGGACCACTGAGCTGGTTGCTTTAGTGATAGCGGAGCTGCTTCAGGAGCTCGAGGGTCTGAGATGTGGAGTAGAGCAGGAGTTTTATGGCAGGAGTTGCACTGGAGTCGAGTTAAAACAATGACTGTGAGTGACTGTATTGATCTCTTTTAGGCTCTCGGGGTACACCTCAGACTAACTGAAGCCATTTACTGCTGCACGTTGCCCAGGGCAATGGATGTAGAGAGGCTTTTATGGGATTTAAGGACATCAAGACCTGTCAGTCAGTCTGCTAAAGCAGATAGCTTGACTTATACCCACAGTGGAACAGAGAGAACAGTTGTCAGAAGATAGTGCTACATTTGATGATTTGAGATTACTTTATAGGTGGTATTCAGCGATGCCAGGGTGCAAAATTGGCTGTAATATGTGGTTTAGATACACTTCAGACAGGGTGATGGACAACCTTGATAACAGGTGCAAGTTGAGAAACACAACAAATTGAAGAAGCAAGTGTTCTGCTCCAGTTGCCATCTTAACTGAATCTTAGCTCTCACTGCTGAAAGAATATCATACACCACAGCGATAGCTGAAATGTGTCAAGTAGGGATGGGTATCATAAGAAATTTATTGATACACCAAAATCAAAAACTCCTTCCTTGTTTTCATCCTATGGCTTTAGACTCAGTTTCACACTGTTTTTTTTTCTTTTAAAGAAGTAAAACTGTTTTTAAATACTTCACTTAAATGTCAAATGTTGATCAAAGTGTGTGGTTCAGGTTTGTGAGGGTGGAGGGAAATGTTTAGATTCTAGTTTTGGCAGCTTTAGTTTTCTTTGGGGATGGCTGCCTGGGTGAAATCCTTCTAATGTTGCCTTGTTCAGACTGCTGTCTTCTTTCTCCAAGAAGCAGACAGCAGTCAGAGCAGCAGTCAGTCAGGCTTCAGGGCAAAGACAGGACTCCTGCCACTGTTGACCCCAAAGGTCTCAGTGACCCCTTAAGTCTATCACATCAGACACACACACACAAAAACATCCCCACACACACAGTTCACTGGTAACATTACCCCCCGCGGTCTCTAAACTGTGCTGTCAACCCGCTGAACACAGGAAGTAATCTATCGATCCAGGAGGAGGAGCGACAGAGGGGAGGTGGGGGGACAGAGGAGGAGAGATGACAGAGAGGTCAGGAAGTTGAAAATCAAAGGAAGAACTTTCATAGAGTTATGAACAAGTCAAAAGGAACAAAACATGTGACATAAAAATAGTAAAACTATACATTTAAATCTAAAGAGAAACAACAAAGAAGAGCAAAGAATGATTAGAGGGAGGAGAAAGGACAGAGAGGAATAGAAGAGAGGAAACAGCAGTTGGGTAGAATTTCTTCGACACTGCAGTTCGATGCTGTCGGTATGAATCTGCCTATACAAGCCAAAAGTTCCTCTTCACTCCAGTGCAGGGGCCTATCACATTCCCCCTCACCGGTAAAAATAGACAATTCCTTGACATTCTGCATCTCCCCACGTCACGTATCTCTTTTCTCATCTTAATGCACATTTACCACCCCACTTTTCTCTGTCATCCTTTTGTTTTTTTTCCCCACTTCCTTTTCTTTTGCTTCCGTGTAGCCCTGTCAGTCTTGTTCTATTTTTAATATTCAACCCACATTCACCTCCCTGTATGACACAGTGGAAGGCCAATCCCTCCCACAGAAGGAGAACTCAGAGGTGGTCCAGGATGTGAAGGTAGCAAAGGAAGAAATTAAAGTAATATAAAGAACTGTGAGCACTATGACTTGAGCACTGTGAATGCAGGAAAATAAGCTCCAAGTTTAGGTTTGATATGGGATAAAAACACTTAAAATACATAATCATTCAAATGAGAGGAAATTTATTAATCAGAATCACATTCCAATCCTTATATTCATCTTACCAGATGTGCCCTGAAGTCTTAAAATGTTGGTAAAATATTTCATGGGTAGTGATTTACTAACAAAGAAAGAAAATAAATAAACTTTTTAATATATCAAATAAAACTACTATATTTCATTTTTACTACTTTGTCCCTCCAACTCCAGATCAAAGATTTATACATAACATTAAATTATGTCTAAAGATGAAAAAGATGGTCCATTAATGTAGAAAAAGCTGTAATTTTCTTTATAGTGACCAACTCTGGAGGTATAATACAACCTACATACCTCCTTCATGGTAATGCCAGAGACTATTTGGCAAAAATCTTTGCTGAAATCTACCTTGATCTATCAGTTAACAAAAAGGTAATGTCATGATTGAGAACATAACAATACACTGATTTTTAAGCATAGCAACCAAACCTTATTTCTTTAATGTACTGTTTTTGAAATTTAAAATCTGGCAATCAAAATTTTCTGGGATTCAGTATCGCTTTGTGTTTTACTTCTATCTAAAACTCCATCCGTCAATTTCTCTTGTAAACAAACAAGAACAATACAATGACAGATTTCAAAGAAGGTGCTAGAAAATATGGTATCTTGGTACTTAGTTTTTTTTTTTTCACTTTGCCTTGGGTTTTAGCAGCTCAGAACAACTGTTAAGACATGTTTCAGATACTGGAGTTAAGAAGATGAATACTCCAGCCACACTGTCTTAAACCCAACTGTTCTTAAGTGCTCAAGCTTTTCCATCCCACTTTCTTGAAACCCCTAAACTCCAAGAGTAAAAGATAAAGGTTTGTAGTTAAATTAAAGCCCAACTCTCGGAGCTCCTCAATGACAGAACCCCACTAAAAGTGTTGAAACTCTTACTGTCATATAGTGAAAGTGCTAAGCCTTGATGACTTAAAGTATTACAGCTGCCTTCATATGGAAAGAGGCGGAGAGGCAGAGGGACGAGAAATGATTTACAGAGAAGAGAAAGTACAATAAAAGGGGATTTGGATGTGGCATTGATTTCAAAGGCAGAATGGACGCAGATATATTGGGTTTCAATTATTGTGTCTGACTGAGGCTTTTGTACTGATAAATAAAGGAACACTCTACAAAATATGGAGTGACACTCAGACGCACACCTAAAAGCTTTGTCACTTTCAGATGAAAAAGACACATTTACACACAAGGTACACCAATAAATGATTTCTTTTATTGAAAAGAAAAAAAGACTGTCCTTTGAAGTAGAACATATCTTTTTCAAATGAGCTTTTTAAGAAATTATACAGAGCAGCCTCTTGAATGCAGTTTTAATGCTACAATACATAATTGATGCAAGAGGATCATGACTAAAAAGTCTTATCACTCCAAATGTTTTTCCTTCTCCTCCATGTGAAATGACTTTTAACAGATTCAGACATCTTGTCTTTAATGTGTTAATGTAACCCATCATTGTGCTTTTACTATAACATAAAAAAGTCTTTCTTTCACTGTGAATGGAGACATGAAAATGAGGTATAATAATATCAGTCCCAAGCAATAATGAAGTTAAAAGAGGCGCTTAAAACAGCTCAGATGTACAACAGCAATGATGTGTATCAGAATGTACAAAGGAAATAAAAAGGACAAATAAAATAATAATGATAAAACATGGAATAAAATCCACTTCCAGTTCAATACCTATAATATACCATTGTAATTCCCAGTGTTAGCATCTCTGAGCTGAAACTTCTATCACACATTTCTAAAGAAATCTAAATTATGATACTTATGTTATGCTTTATGTACAATTGTGTGCAAAAAGACAGAGATTCAACTCTTAGGAGCAATGCATCCTATTTAAAAATGACCTGTAAAGGTTTACAGAACAATAACGTAGATGATCACTCTTCTTGACCACATTCATTCACTTTGCTTATTGCCTTGATTCAGCTTGCTGAAATTATTGAAAATAACTGACTAAAGTTAGCTTAAAAGAAAAAACTAAATATTTACATGTAGCTTCCTCCTGGCAAATACAATTTTATGAGCTATGCTCAAATGTATAATCTCTCTTTTTTGTCACACTAATAATGACACCTTTCAGGAAGTTCACTTATTTGCTTACGAGTCGAGTCAGAATTCAAAATGTCACCAGTCTAAGTTTTTCCACTAAAGGCTGCAGCTATAACTTAGTACAAACACTGGAAGCAGATGTTGGACTGTGAAGAGTGCATCCCTTGTACCCAGTGCATCCTCAGCAGGTCAGGACTGATGAAACATGTTGTCAGTTGCATTAATAAGAGCGTAAGAAACAAGATTGATATTAACATACTTCTGTGATGTATACTGACTAAGTTATAGTTATTTTGCTGATATATATATATATATATATATATATATATATATATATATATATATATATATATATATATATATATATATATATATATATAATAAACCCTCAACAAGTAAAACAGTAACAGTAAAAACAAAATCATTCCATGCTGTGTAAAATCACTAAGTGCAGTTTGAACTGCTAACAAACTGCAGCCTGATCAATGGACTCACTTCAAATGTGAATTTTTATACACCAGTGAAAGTGCATGGCCCCTCCCCTCTTTCTGTTATTAATGGATGCAGAGGCTACTCAAGTGCACACTCTTAAGATAATGCAATTTTAAAATATCAGCCATCTGAAAACATTTTTGTTATGCTTCTGATTAAATTTGCAGAGCAGTTTTGCTGTCTGGGGTTCGGGATAAACAAGGTTGTACTCTATTAAACTGTGACTCCCTTCAAAAACTCTTCCTCCCCCACATCAGAAAAAAATGTCTGCTGGGTTTTCACTTTTCAAATCTGTATCTCTCTTAACCAAATATTCCCGATACATGTGTGCTGACCTCGATGGCCACAATGTGTCTCTCTACTGTACGAGAGAGTCATCCAGCACACTAACTTGATGTGCACATATGGTGGACTGGTGGGTCAAAATGCTACCTATAAGCATGTGTGCAGTACATACATACAGTATATTCTGTACTTAACCACTTGACATATGTGTTATCATTAATTCATATATGCATTTGTATAATTAGTCTCTCTAATGCTACTTTACAGACTTATTACATTTTGTGGTTATTTATGGGTAATATAATTGAGTTAAAGGACCTTAAAGATTCAATTTTTTTATTCAAGTCCTACAAGTAAAAAGTGCACATATGTTCTGCTATAGTCAGATGTTTATGCATGGCTGCATCTGTCTTTCAGAGAGAGGCTCGTGGGTGGAAAGCAAACCAATGATTAATTTAACAGAGAGACTTCATTTTATGATTTTGTATGTCTGTTTTTGACACTGACAGGTTCTACGTTCCATAATAAGTTAGAGACAAGGCACATAACATCTTTAACATCTTGCACCGTAAAAACATTTTCCCCCTTAAAAACCCACTGCCAAAATACTTTGATTTATAGAGCCATTAATGCACTACGATAACAGAGCTGTTGGCAGTGGGAGGGAGAGGAAAAGAAATGTGTTTTGTGGCGGATGTTCTGGATGTTTTGACAGGTGCGGTGAATACCTGCAAAACTAATTTGCCTCCCAAGCAGCCAGGTAGAGCGCTCTGCCCCTTGAAAAACAAAACTGCCAGACTCATCATAAACAGTAGTTATCCTTTTTAGCATTATTGCACCCAAGAGCGAGGAAATTGGAAGTGAAGCCATTTTCTCTCAAATGCATTCCCATATCTCTGATCACTTTTATGGCTCGTTCTAACTGTGACTTGCAGCAGTGCAGGCAATATGCTAACAGGACGCAGCTGCCAAACCCAAGCAAAATCACTTTTTTCTTCAAAGGCACTTTGTCTTCCCCGGTCCACAAAATAGTCCTGGTTCATCTTTTTAACGAGACTCAAAACTTTTGCAAATTGATCTTTCTCTGTTGTTTCAGTACAGCCTGATCACCCAGAGCCCCTGAAGTGGCTGAATGTCCAAGCACTTGGGTCTAGTATTGTTATGAAGAGATATCAAAGTGAGAATGGGCAAATTTAAGCAAGACCCTGAGAGCAGCATATTTCAAAAGTCAGGATTATGTACACTAGAGAAGGACTTGTTTAGTGTGCATGAAGAAAAATTTGGTTGAGCTAAATGAGGCATAAAGTGCCTAAATCTCAACTGTGTGTGCTTGTTTGAGTGTTGGACTGTGTGACAGTGGACGATGGAGATGGGAAGCATGTGGGAGTTTTTGGGCAGGATGTAGGTTAATGGCTGTCTCTGCCCCTCTCAGCTGAATAATTCATCCAATGGGAGGCTTTCCTGTGTCTCTAAAGGCTCTCTCTGATTGGTTGATCAGGACGCAACATCTCAGGCCTCCACCTGCTGTTTCTATCTTTACAGGCTGAAGATGATGAGCACTGTGCATCAATGTGTGTTTCTTCCAGGACTCTGTAACCCCCACAGGTCTGCTAACATCATTTGTACTTTTGTTTTTTTTTACACTATACCCTTTTTTTTAATTCTCTCTTTCCTACGTCCTCTCTCATAAATATTCTCACTCACAAAAAGTAAACTGAAAAACACACAGATTCTCTCTCTCACACACACACACACACACACACACACACACACACACACACACACACACACACACACACACACACACACACACACACGTTATCTGTCTCCCTTTCAAATATTGTCTTGTGTGTCCGTCTCCGTTAGCGTGTGACCACCTCCACTGGGATGTTCTGAAAACAACGCACAGCCTAAAGGGAAACACAAAAAACATAAACAGTAACAAAAACAAAACAAAACAAATTCATCAAAAAAGGAAACAACACAAGAATAACAAAAAGGAAAATAATAGCAATGAAACAGACATGAATAATGGATAAATAGTAAAAGTAAAAGAAAAAGACCAAGTGAGGTCTTGGTGCTGGTCATGTCAGTACAAGAGGGGTTTTAGTTTTATTTTTAGTATTTGTTACTAAAAACATGTTTCCTCATTTTATTCAATGGACAAAGAAACAACTCAAGAAGTTTATTCAACATGTTATTTTTAGATAAATCTCTTTTTTTTTGCCAATTTTTGAAAAGCACCAGAGACAAATGCCCTAGTATTTTTTCTCCAGTCATGCCTTGATGTTACACACAGTGACTAAAGTCACCTCCAAGTTTTTTTTTTAATAAAAGGAATTAGAACAGAGAGGTTTAGTAAGTTAGCCTCATGGTATCACAACAGAGCCAGAGTCTTCTTGTAGGCAGTATGCTCTAAAACAGCAGCGTTGTTAGTGCATCTTTGATGGTTTCTCATTAGTTGATAATGATGGTTCCAGACATAGAGCATCCCAAATGCGTCACTGCTGAGTGCATGACTTTAATGATTATGCATATTCAGCAATGTTCAAGGGCATCGGATAGGAAAAGTTGGCACACCTTTGTACTAAACCTTTGCACTAGTGTGTCAAGGTTTAAAAATAATAAATAAATCATTAAACTGCACGCAGAAAAAAGCACTCAACAAGAGATCTAACCTCCCCTCATGGATGTGTTGACGTAATTCATCAAGCAGAGCAGCACCATAATCAGAGCTCACATATGAAACGAGAAAATTCAAACATGAAAAAGTGGAGAGCCGGAATAAACTTACTGCACTGCTGACATCTAGATAATTCTTATTCTGCTAATTACTGGCATTAAATAATGCCATAATTCATAAAATCTGTGATTTTTATCACATAAGTGTCTCACATCCTTTTAAATCCAGGCACAGAAAATAATAGAAAAGAAGCCCGTCTGTCACATTCTGAAAGACACAATCTGCCTATCTCAGAGAGCTTTGTGCATTTCTGTGTCCTCAAATTAGTTTCCCAGTTTTATCACTCTGTCCACGGGTGACTCTTTCTAGATATTTCCAAAGACGAACAGCGCTGTCATGAGTGTGGTGAAAGTAAACCGTAAAAAAACATAGCACATATCAGTCTAGAGGGCTGTCAACAAATGTCTTAGTTCAAGACATTAAAAGACAAAAATAAGGTCTGAATTACCTGCAACAAGTAAAAAAAAATCTGCCAGTGTGGTAAGAAAAATGTACTTGTCAAGTTTAGAATAATGTCTAAATTCAAGAAACTTTCACTTACTCCACTGGCAGATTTTTTTTTTACTTGTTACAAACAATTCAGAGCTGATTTTTGTCTTTAAATAACTTTAAATGTTTCTGGACTGGTCTGGTGAATGAGGCTCATATTAAGTCTAAAAAGACATTTTTACAAAAAATAAGACAAAAGCACTTCCTAAGATTTCAGGTTTTTTGCAGTGTGTAAACTGTGTTCAACTACATCATCCCTGTCATGTCCCTGTTAAATTCCATCAACAAATCAAGAAGACCACGGAAACTATTACAACAACCATAAAAGCAATCAGAAAAAAAGATAGACATGATGTTGGATACATGAGGCTGTGCTTAGAAACAACAGTGCTTTTAGCTAAATGCATAAAATTTTTACAGTGGGGACATTTACTTATATCAAGTATGCAATTAGATGTAATCAACCTCCTTGGTCAACACCAAAATTCATTCATTTCTGTGAGTCTAAGTTCACAACGCCACAAGCCAGGGTTGTCACACCAGTGAACATCAGCCTCTGGTCTTAAAATGTGAAGCCAATGCAGAATTGTTTCAAACTGCAGTTCATCCACTTGAGCCAGGCTGCAGAATCACAGAAAACGCCAACCCGGTCCAAAAAAAGAACTAGTTGTTTTTGAATATATTCAACTCATGAGTTTTGCCTCTTTGAGGGTAAAAGCGACCTAACTGACATGCATGATTACTGTAGCTGGTGGGGAGATGCCTCAACTTTGCCTCTTGACCTCTTGCTAGTTTGTTCCCGGAGTCAGCATTTCTACACTTCCGATCATCTGACTCCACCTCAGAAACAACTGCGTGGCGTCACAGAGACTTCACATCTCTTTTATACAGCCTTTGACTCCAGCACATCAGGTGGATCACATTTAGAAGTGCAGTTGAACAGTAAATGGTGTCTGAAATGGAAAGTTGTAAACTGCAAGGGTAAAGTCAACATTAACCTGCAAGGAGTTATTTGGTGCCATGTTCATAAGGCCACAGGTTTCAGTGGGGATTTCTTCAAATTCAAAGTTGTTCGGTAACTTCTTTAGTGAGGAGCAGTGGTGTTTTGTGGGAGAGTGTCACATGTTTTCCTGGCATTTAAAAGTATCTTTCTAACCCTGTTCATGAACAGTGTGAGGAAGTGTTTCAGGTAACAACGAAGAAGCTTTTGAACAGTGTTGTTTTGATCAGTGTCTCAGCAAGGTAAATATAAACTGTGATCAATTTTGACTTTTTTCTGAGTGTTTCTTCACCATTAGAGACATCAACTAGTCTGAATATTAATTTGTCTAATCAGCAGGGAAAGTTAATACTAGTTTGCAATCTGTGTGTGTGTGTGGTTGTAATCATACAGTTTAACTTGTTTGCATGTCTACATTTATAATGTCTCTGAATGCTGAATACATACATACTGTATGAGCACAATAGGACCAGATTATAGATATTACTGTACTTAGGGAAATGGTGCACACGCTCCGCCATGTGTGTATGATTGTCAATTATGTTTGTCACTTCTGCAGCAAAGGTCAAAGTCACTCTGATATATCACGCAGATCCACAGCTGAGCAGCTTCCCAGTAAAGTGCTTATTTGTGGGGGAAAAAAAGAAGAAATTTACTCACAGAGTGGGAGAGGTGACCTTTTACAGAAACATGAACAATAAACTCATCGATCGCACTCACACATCTGAACTTCAGTTTAAGGCTTAACCTTTTCACTGTGCCCCAGTCAGTCGACAGTCAGTTTCCTTTATGGGCACCTCGCACCAGATAAAACAATGAGCTGTTTAACATATCCCCAAAAATTAACTCCCTGTCATGTACGTGCAAAGAGACATATAATTCATTAAAAATAATGCACTGCATGTCTTTTTAAATAACAGACTGATACCAACATCTGGCACCTCGCTGGGGGAGTCTGTGCCAGCTAACATAACAGCCTTATCAGTGTCTGAGGATTATGTGTACATTACAAACCTGTCAGTTTACGACGGAGGCTGAGCCAGCCAGGAGAAATAAAACCTCTCTGCTGGATGTGGCATTAAAGGTTTAAATGCATTCCAAATATGTGAGAGAAAATGAGAAATGTCATGAGAAAACCTGTAACTAGAGTTTGTGTGTGAGGAGAAAACTGTTTGAAAGAGGAGTGAGTCATGACTCGTAAAACATCAAACAGTCTAGAGCAGAGAGATAAGATGAGGTAAAGAGAGGATAAAAGTCTGATTCCAGGTGTGACACAGCGGTGCTTTCTATTTAATTTGATGCAGCAACTTTATGTCCTCATGGTCTAAGTTACATGTCCATCGATTTCGTCCAGCAATGCTAAAAATGCCAAGACAGCATGGAAATATTATTGATGTTAACAAGTTTACAAAGAAAATAATGGAGATCAAATGTTGGTAGACTTTGTTAAATGTCCCTCTCAGAAAAGGAAGCAAGATAAGATGGAAACATTCAATGCTACATTCCACTTTCTGCGTTCTTTTAGCAATACTATCACCCGGTTCAAACAGAGGAATGACACATGGGAGAAATGCTTTTATTTTCCATTTCCAGAAATTTTGTGCTGAACAAAACTTGTTTTGGCGAGGGGTAGAAGTGCTGTGTGGGAACATTTGTTTTCACCGAGGTTAAAATTTTCAAATTCAAGTGGGAACAAAAAGCTTTTCCCTGCATCCAGTAAAAATTAGATCAGGAGGCAACACAGACAAATTATCGCAATAACTACTGCAATAACTGCTAAGTCTCTAATCTACAAATACTTCAGTAATCAAATGATCCATCAAGTGCTTTTCAAGCATAAATAATAGTGTTCGGATTCACTAATCTGAGCCCATAAGAGTGTCGTACCAACCAGATGACAGCCTACTTGAGTTGTGTTTGTTGGCTCAAGGTCTTCTGCTAACTCAGTGTCTTTAATCTTCTAATCTTCTAAGAGTATCATTACCCAATGGTGTCCTGCCAGAAGAATTCAAAATACAGACTGTCGGACAAAAAAAATATGACGATATTCAGATTTACTAAATTTAATACCACATGAAGAAAACAAGGATACATTTGTCAGATCAACACACGTTTTGTTTTTGTTTTTGTTTTTTCAGATCCAAAGTTTCATTTTTGAAATCTCCCTTGCATGGTTAGGATTTGGGAACAGCTTGTAGTTTTGCTTTAAAAGGAGATGTAAACTGTCAACTCCAGTAATTTTAAACCAAACTGAAAACACACTTCACACTCAGCCTCCATCATGAGCACTGAATGTGAAGATTACAGCACAAGGTGTGAATGTAATAAATGGATGTAATTCTACTCTGGCTAGTCTTTAAGTCCTTTAACTGGACTCAAATAATTAGTGTGGGGACTACAGTGTTACTCCCACAGCTCCAATCCACAAACTAATGAGAGCCAGAGGTTAGGAGAGTCTGGGATGGAGGTGATACTCATCCTCTGTTATCACCTCTGTTTGCTCACTCAAACTGAAAAAGAGCACCGAGGAATAAACAAACAAAACAGGAATACATCCAGGTTTCGTTTAATTAGACAATTACTGCAGACATGTTGTGTCCTCCCAAAATAATCCCTCCTCTGCTGCTGCAGGTTTGAGGGAAAAGGATGTGTAATTAGGGAGCCTGTGCAGAGGAAGTGCAGGAGAGTAATGGCTGAGACGTCTGTCAGGAGGGGAGTGTAAAGGAGAAAACCATCCCAGGCAGCTGACTCTTTATGATAAAGGGCAGAGAGAGGCGAGCCAAAAACAACAACCTGCTTCTCCCCCTCAGCTGGGTTTGTCATTCCGTTCTGAGGGAAAGTGAGAGATAAGTGTTGAGATCGTCTGTGGACTGAAGACAAAAAAACCTCAAACTTGTCACTGTTCACTTTACTGTCATAAGAAATAAGAAAACTTGCATTATATCCCCCCTTTGAGGACATATTGTCAAGATTCCTAACTTAACACGGTGTCACAGTGACCTGAGCTGCACCTGGGGCTCTAATTTACACCTCAGACAAAATGATTTGGCTGAATCCTCATGTGTGAGCCGGTGGAGGTTTAATGGATGATCAACCCCTCAACACAGCACAGGAATGCAACATCAGAGAGCTTTACTGGCATTGCAGAAGGTTTCCATATGATGGTTTGTACATTTAGAAAAAAGGAACTGGGCTAGGGCATAACCTCATGACTGCAAAATTACTCTACGGGCTTGAGAAAGCTACTCTTAGTGACAAGAAAACAGAGGCAACCAGTGATAAAAATTTGTTTTATACTTTATAAATGCAACAAAATGACAAGAATTTATCCTGGATCCATCAGTTTATCACCATTTCTCTTAAAGAAAGCAAATGTGGGTATGTGCAAAGGTATTTGTGTGTATATATATATGAACATGTAATTGTTAAGATAATTTGTGTATTTATGTAATTTTCTGATTCAAATTTTAAAAAATGATTTCAAATTTAAGTATTAAAAAACTCTGAATTTCCATTATTTAAAAAGAAGTGAATTTTTTTATTGTCTGCATTTTTTCATACTTATATTTTCAGGCTTTGTAGGCCTCTGTTTGGAATGGATAGGACAGTAGATATAACAGGAAACAGGTTGAAAGTGGGGAGGGCTAACCTAATGGGGCGTAACCTAACCATTAGGTCATACAGTACCCGGGGATTTTTTTGGTTTTGTTTTGTTCTTTTGTTTTGTTTTTTAAGCTACAACACCTGTTACACTTTTATGTCAGCAGCTCTGAAAAACTCTCCTGAGAAACTGATTTGGCCACGTGATCCATCAGGTTTTTCAGTCCTCAGCATCTCAAAGCAGGCTGATTCAAAGCAACAATTTTAACCTCAGGACGTCAAATCAGTGCTCCATCTGTCTGCCAATCATCATCAGTGCTTGTAGGAGGAGTGAAACTGCTCTCCCTGCTATGACTCACTTCATAAACAAAGCCAGAAAAAAGGCAAGGAGCTCTCACAGCCAGAAGAAGCGTGATGCAGTGATGAACACAAGCTTTACGATACATCATCTTTTGTCTGCTGTTACGTCCAGCTCCACTGATGCCTTCATCCTGCTTCAGGTGTTTCTCCACGTCTGTTTTTGTGCATGTGTGTCCAACTGAAGGTAGTGATTCACTCCCTTGCCTCGGCTAGTGATAATGATTTAGTTTTTGAGCAGCAGCGCAGGTTGGCAATGACGCAGGTTGCTGTGGCAACAGCATGCAATGGGCAACATAAGTCGGACATGTCACGCTACAGGCCCTCTGACAACTACACATGCACACACACGAGAAACTACTCTGCAAAGATTCATGCTGTCCTTGTAAAAACTGAACTACATTCAACAAATTAAAGTCTGTCCATCATTAATTGGAGCCTCAGCTGTGAACATTTGCTGTTTTTCTAAATGTTGTTGGGTCTTTCTCTTGTTCAGACAAAGTACTTAATTAAAATATCCTTATCTGGCTCCAGAGGCTACTTTCAAACCCTTCAGAATCCAAGTAACAAGTGCTTTAAGGGATCATTTCCAAACAATGAAAGAACATCAAGGTAGCAGCTCCAATATGAACAATGTTTTTTAATCTTTTTTTTAAATCATCCAAATGTTCATTTTTAATAAACCAGATCTACACACGCATCAACTGAAATATGCTTCTTTCCTCATTTTGTTACTGCGAACACAAATAGAAATATTCCCCTCTTTGCTTGGACTGTAATTCGAGCACCAGCTGTCCGTTTGTGCTGCGTTTTCTCTGAACATGTGTTTGTTTTTCTGTGCAGGTCACACGTCTGCTGCCTGGTTTGTGGAGTATTTTTCATCAGATGTCTTATGTCAGCGAGAAAAACCCAAGGACAGCTCAGCAGAATGGAGGGGCTTGGCACAGGACCACATACTGGACTTCAAAAAAAAAAACCCCACACCAATAAATCCAACTGGCTGCTGGTCTGAGGATGCTGCTAACAAGCAGGCTCTGGACCATCTGCTTTGTCCTGAAGAAGACTCTGTTTGACGCCATGAAGGTACAAACAAAAGCCAAGACTTCACAGGCACTTACAGAAAAGTACATTTGTTTTTACTCTTTGACACTTTCATGTGTTGATGTTTAGCACAAAGTCCTGCACCTTTAATTATTCTAAGAAAAACTCGAGTTGGAGTAAAGCATTTTATTTTTTGGCAAAGTCAAGTCTTCGGGAACAGGCTGCAGCCAGGGGCTTCATCCATGCCTCAGAACTATTATCATTATTGGACTCTGAGCTTAACCACTGTTGGCTAGCAGGATTGCAGACTCCACATTGCAGAAAGAGATGATACCAGAAAAAGCTGCTCAGAAACTGCACAGTGTAGACGTTGCTAAAGCCAGTAGACGCTGTTCCCTGAGGGAACCAAAAAATGCTGCCCTTTATTTAGTGGTGGAATTCATATCTCAGATTTTCAGCTAATTACCAAACATTTCTGAGATCTCCTTTTGAAAGTATTGGAATGGAGTCACTTAAAATTTCAGGCTAAAAGGTTTTTCATTAAAAAATTATGAAATTGTTGGTCTGACGTGCAGTTGTTTTGCTGTTTCTAAACATTTTGACTACAAATTAAAGTTTGTCAGTTCTGCTGAATCGGCTTGGGCTCAGAAAAATCCTTGTTTCATTCATTTTTGGTTTGAAACAAGGAGATAAAAGTAATAAATCAAAGTGCTCTGCTGGCTACAGAGCTCTCGAGCTTGAAGCATGTTTACTGTAGTTCTAAAGAAACAATCTGGCTTCTGAAACTTAAGCCTTTAAAAGACAAACTGCAGGTGTGAACAAGTATAAATGTGAGAGAAACACTTTTAATTTCAAAGAAGGACAACATTTCTGTGCCTCTTTCCTTTTGTTTCTTAGTTTCTACCCTCACACACCACTATAACCCTGTCATTCACACACACACACACACACACACACACACACACATCCCCCCAGCCTCAATTAACAATGTCTCTTCCAAACACACACACACTGCAGAGAGCAGAGCTGCTGAACGTAGCATTCAGCAGTGATGGGAAGGCAGGGCCAAGGCATCCTGACTCAGTCTGGACAGGCAAACGATCCACTGATCCATCAATAAACCTCTATCTGTTATAGTGCTCCGTGCTGCTGCTCACTCCCCCAGCCCCCCTCTGCTCGTCCGTCTCCTCTTTTTCTTATCCTCTGCTGTGCCCAGAATAATGCACAGGCAAAACATACACAACACAAAGCAGCCAGACACACTAAATGATATTGGCAGGCATCTTTGCAGGCTCATACATATTCAGAAAACGTGAGGACTCTAGTGTGTATTTGCGTCTTGGTCGCCTGAATATGTGCCCGAGTACAGCAGGCTGAGGTGTTGATCGATAGCTAAAGCCTCATTATCATAGAGCCGATCATACAGACATTCACTGTACTGCCAGGAAAAAGGCACATTGATGCAGCTTGCACACACACTCACACACACACACACACATACTCTGGCAGAAGTGACATTTGCTGAGCGAGACACAGGACCCTGTGCAACAACACGCTGTCACTGTGTGTGAGGGGAAACTCACACTGACAGGAAGTAGATGCTTTGTAATTGCCTGTGCACACAAACACCAGAGCCAGGGAATCACATGACTTTAAGTTGGAGCTGATGACTCGACTGAAACCGGCTCAAATTCAAAACAAACAATTTCATTCAGATTGCTCTTGAGTGACTACATTTTCATGTTTCAATCATAGTTCTGTACATTAATAATAATAATATACTCATGAAATAGATTACGATGTTACATTATAAAATGTAAAACTGCATTATTTAAGGTTTTGAAATGGTTTAGCTTGTTGGGAAAGCAAATGCAATGCTCAGGCTACAGTACTCGAGATGTTAGCCGCAGGACAACTCCTGACCTCAGCCCTTTGGTGCATACCTCATGCTAGCTAGCTCATCTCTCTCTCTCTCTCTCTCTCTCTCTCTCTCTCTCTCTCGCTCTCTCTCTCTCTCTCCGTCTCATCAAAATAAAAGTAAAAAAACTCAAAGAAAAAGAATCCTGAATTGCTTTTTTTTCTACCAGTAGTGTAGTGTGGTGGAAGTACAAACTGACTCTGATTCTTGGATTTTCAGAGATTTTTCCACGCTTCACCATTTTTAACAGGAATGAATACTTTCAAACAAACTGATTATACATATTTATTCCCAGATTTGAGCCAGAAAACTGGAATTTTCAGAGAAGCTAGAAATTTATCAAAAATAATATACAACCACTAAAACACATTTTCCTGTTCAGGAACACAAGTAAATGACTGTAATTTGTCAGTCAATAAATAATAGTGGGTTTTTTTGTACTTTTTTGTAAAACAGTACATTTGAGAATTCCAGCCATCCATCCATCCATCCATCCATTTTCTATACCGCTTCTCCTGTTCAGGGTCACGGGTGGCTGGAGCCTATCCCAGCTGGCTGAGGGCGAGAGGCGGGGTACACCCTGGACTGGACGCCAGTCAACCGCAGGGCTGACACAGAGACACAGACAACCATTCACGCTCGCATTCACTCCTACGGGCAATTTAGAATCTCCAATTGACCTAGTGAGCATGTTTTTGGACTGTGGGAGGAAGCCGGAGTACCCGGAGAGAACCCACGCATGCACGGGGAGAACATGCAAACTCCACACAGAAAGGCACACCGTGCCCGAACCGGGATTCGAACCGGCGACCTTCTTGCTGTGAAGCAAGAGCTCTAACAGCTGCGCTACCGTGCAGCCCTCATTTGAGAATTCATGAATAATAATAATTAATTTTTAGCATTAAATATCTAATTTTGATTAAACAGCTTGTGCATCCTGGTGGATTAATTGCCTCAAAAATGCAAAACATGTTTTGGTAGACATCTTTATATTGTTAAATTAGGGCAGTGAAGGTGAACAGCTTACACTGTGTGGTGGTCAGGTACATTTGGTAAGCACTATATGTACTTTCAATACTGCTCCCCATCATTCTGCTTTAAATGATTCAAGTGGAACTTAACTGGATAAAAAGCTGACAAATACTGGCCTGGAAAACAGATTGATCTTTGCAATCTTGTTTCATTTGTCTGTTCCCCACAAGTGAGAACAGACTCCCATCTGATCTCATTCAGGTTGACAAAACACAAACTGTTTATTCAGCATTAAAGTGCCACAACAGCATTTTCACGGCTAGGAGCAAGAAACACGGCTGTACAAAGTTTTAAATCTGACTTTCCACATGTGTTTTTGTATTTTTGTATTTTTGTACTTTCCTATATTTTAACACTTCTGAATGGGAGCAGCTGTAAACCAAAAAGCAATTTCCCCTTGGGGCTCAATTAAGTATTTCTGATTCTGATTCTGATTCTGATTCTGATTCTGTGTATAGATGGTTATGGATGGGCACTAAAAAGTGCACCAAAAATTTCCAGACATTTTCGTGGTGGAGCTGATCTGAGTTCACAGCACGAAATATTAAGAAAAAAATCACTGCAAGAAAGCAGCTGGAGGGTCTGATGTTTTTATCAGCTGACCAGAGCAAGAGATAACAAGATGGACAAAAGCATTCAAGGTTGAATACAGACCATCATTTTCAAGGCAAGAGCAGAGATGTCTGCACAATTTATGCAAAGTAATAGTAAACAGGTCCCAGTTTCAGCATTTGTTATTTTGTATTTTCACTACATCCCATCTAGAGACTTAAACAATTTATAAATCATCAAATTCTGTTTTTATCAACATTCCGCACAGCACCCCAACAATTTTTGGAGTCAGTGTTGAAGAAACTACCAGCACTGAGTTTTTGCAAACTTGCTATCACCCTCAACAAAACAGTTTCAGATTAATTCTTTGTAAATTTAACAATCCACTGCAGGACTCCAAGCACAGAATTTAGGAACTCAGAACTCCATCATAGTCTTCTTAGCCCAGCCTTAAAACATAAAACGTGAATGAAACAGAAACAACTCTACATAGATGTCACTTCAGCTCATTTTACTGTCCAGTCACATTACATAGCATTTTATAGAGTAGGTTTGTTTTTATCACAAACACTGCAGCAACTGAGAGAACTAAGAGATGAAACAAAAGTAAAGGGACTCATGTGTGACCAGGTAAACAGTGGATAAGCTGCACTGTGTCCTGTGTGTGTGTGTGTGTTTACATGTTTTCCATGGTTTACACGTTAAGATCGGCAGAACCTTTTTGTGGTGGGAACTGAACTGCAAAGATGGTTTTCATGCAATTCATTTTTATATTTTGGCACAAAGAAAGTATTTCTCTCTTGGCTGGATGATTGCTGAGTTTAGTGAGTGAGTGTCGATATAAACTGAGCTGCCAAGAGAATATCAGGGTAAGCAACAGCCTCACTGATGGCTTTAAAAATACCTTTAAACATTAGAATAAAAGCTCTTATCTTAAGGCAGGTCGCAATGATGTTAATGTTGTATTTACATGAAAATCAAACAATTTTTTCCAGTTTGATTTATGCTCATGGGCAAAATGACATCTGAAAATGACATTAAAGAAAAGGGATTTGCATTCATAAATTAAAGCTGCCGCCATGAAACCTCACATCCCAGACTTTTCTGTACCCTCTATGTCAAAATATGTAGATAAATATGAATATAAATATGTAGATATACTGTATGCTGACTAAGCTGGTTTCCTTGCATGACAATTTAAAGTCCATTTGTACCTTTGATTTGCATGGGGGTTGAGAGTGGGGATATGATGTCACTCAAAGTGCTCTATTTTTTTAAGTGGGGAATAATCAGATTTTAGAAACTCTCATTTCGGAAAAGCGGAAACCATTTCTAACTCTCAGCAATACTTTCTATTCGGAACAGTCGGGAGTAAATGAAATCCTGGTCACACACTGCTCTCTCAGTTACATCTATGTAATTTACTGCTCCGACTGTTGGTAAAGGTCAGGCTGACCAATATAAGACGGGAAATGATGTGCAGTGGCACAATAGACTGGCTGATAACTCTGAGAAGACAGACACCAGCTGATGGTCCCCGTCTTTATGTTCTCTGACTCAGACCAACAACACTTGCCCTTTTCAAAACAGTTTCATGAGGCTTTAGGCTGATCTCTGTCTGATTCCACACATGGGATCCTCACAACCTCGATCTAAACAGCTTAGCTGAAACTTAAACATGATTAAATTTCTATGTGGCTTCATTACTGAAGCAAATACCAGCAAATGAACATTGTTGGTGCTGTTGGTGCAAGTGATGAGGCTGATGACATTAAATAGTTAACTAGACTGAACACACACATCACTACAAATATTAAAAAAAGACAGGATGGCAACTCATTTTAGGTGGTCAATATAAAACCCTGTAAAGTGAAATAAATAAGCATACCATTTCAATCTGCAAAGTGTGTTTGCCACGTGTATAGACTATTTATGCTTTAAGCACTTTTTTTTCTCCAATAAATTTGTTTTTGTCTAAACCCTATACTGCAGTCCAAACCTAGAGGCCTGCTTTTGTTAAGATATGTTGAATATTCTGAAAAGGATTTGATGTGATAAATTATTCTATGACAGTCACAAGTGTTTTCATTGTTTAGGAAAAAAAAAAAAAATATATATATATATATATATATATATATATATATATATATATATATATATATATATATATATATATATATTTTTTTTTTTTTTTTTTTTTAATCACTTGGCCAAATAATTTAGAATTAAGTGATGACTGTGGAAAATGTCCTCTGACATTCCAAGAGGTTACATAGATTGTTACCTTGGTTGTATCGGAAGTAGCACCAAACGTATCTGAGCCTTCAAATTATAATAAATTACTTTCGCTCTTTGAAAAAATATACATTTAATAAAAATATTTCCAATTCACAAGGACTGTAAACTAATAATCAGCCAACTAGAGTGAGATGAGGAAACACAGACAAGCTGCAGCCAGGCAGAGCATGGACAAGGTCTTCAGGCAATGTTTCACGTTGGTAAAGAGCCATTTCCATTTTCAGAGCACTTCAAACAACCACTGCCCTCAGGATCTGCCATAGGCATTCAGTCTTTTCTTCCTCCAGCTCCCCTCGTGAAAATCAACAAACAAAAAAAAACTCTTCCTCATAAAACCCACTTCAGGACACCAAGTTGGATCATAAACACTGCATGGATACAGACTTTTCTGTGCCTCTCTTCTGGTTTTCCATGGTCTATCCATCAGCAGGAGGCATGATACAGTAGTTCACACAGCATAGCTTTACCATTTTTAAAGATAAATCTTGTTTAATTTAAAACCCAGTCTCTTAATGAATTCATCTAATTTTAATCATGACTTAGATTTTTTTTTTTTAATTGAAGTAATTTAGTTGTTAAATTCAAAGAGCACATAGCATCAGTTTAATAAAATTGTTCCAAGACAACAAATGAGAGCAGAGGGAATGATTTCTAATAAAGAAGTTGAGCTTATCACCATCTGCATGAAATTCAACTGAAAATGTTCTCATTGTTTGGAACTAATAATCCATCAAATCTGTCTTTGGATAAATATTTTTGTTGTCATATCTAATTTCATTGCTTCAGTTAGTCACAGCTAAGGACAATCACCTCAGATAACACACTGACCTTAAAACCTGTTGTTACAGTTGCCAGGGAAACAGCCATAAAAAGGCAGACAGTTAGAACCTGACAGGCTTCGTCTTAACTCTGCAACCATCTGCCCTTTAAACAAGTCCTTCTTATTTATGATTGGTTCAAATGCATGAAGGCTGCTGCACCACTGCGCTGAACATTTGCATACACAACAGTAAAATACTGAGAGGAATGGGCTCAAAGATGTGTCTTACACTATGACTGAATGGAGGTATGCTTTTCAAGAGATGCTCAGAACAAAATGAAAGTCAAGTACAGACATTTATTGCTCCCAGAGGATCCTGCAGACTTTCATAATATTTTGACCAGGCTTTTCATTTGATTAAATAAACTGTCAAGCAGCAACCTCCGGCTATGAGAAATACTGTGAAAGTGCTAAAACTGCAGTCCCATGAGTGTCCACTTGAAGTTGGCTCAGAAAGTTCTTCATCTTGCTCTGGGAGACGTTTCACTGTCTAAAGTTAGTCTTACATTTATCCGTGCTTAGATTTGTCTCTTACAGCTAATCTAGAAGTTTGCCTGAATAAAACAAAGCTTAAAGCTTTTTTATGTTATGATTTGGATCAGGAACTATTTGACTGAAGAACAGTCTAAGCCGCCTCATGCTTCCACATTTTGTAGTACTGACTGTTTTCGCCCAGCCCCTGGAAGTATTGAGTTTTGCTGCTCAGTCCTGGTCTAAAAGTGGAGTCATAGATACTTTTTTTCAGCTTCTTCACTCTGTGGTTAAGCCCATTCAGTTTTTCATTCCTTTCAAAAAGTTCAGTGGGTGAGCAGTATTTCGTCAAAAACCTCAAAAGCTGGAGGCGAAAGCTGCTTTTCAGCAGAGAGAGGAAGAAGAGGAGGAGGAGGAGGAGGTGGTAGGCCTGCTGGGCATGCTCAGAAGATCCTCGGGCCTAGAATAGAGCTCTGCTGACCTTGAGGGTGTCATATCGATCGATAAGCAGTGAGGAGCTTTGTGTACATGTGAGAGAGGAGAGAGGGAGAGAGAGATGGAGGCGTGTAACTCCACCAAACAAGGAGAAAACTGAAACCTGCACTAATGATGAATCATTGATAAGTGAACAAGACAGGACTCTCTCCTTCCATCTCTCTCACTTTTTCTTCCCCTCTTCGCCTTTCTCTGCTTTCAGTGCCTGCTTTCAAGCATCTTCTTACTGCCAATGTTGTCGCTTTTCCTTAATATCTCTCATTTCCATGCTGCCTTTTTCTCCATTTTCCTCACTCATGCTTTTTTTGTCAAATGTCATTTTGAGCATTTGCTCTCTTCTTCAAAATCTCTCTCTCACTCCTCCACTTCACATTTTCTGTTTTCTCTTTCAATCACTCCCTTTTTTCCTCTCTTGACATTTCCTGTCTTGTTCCTGCGTCAGAACTCCTCTTCATGTTGACGCTTCCTTCCCTACAGGTGCTTTGAGGGCATGAACACATACAGATGCTGCTACATCCTCTCCTCTCTGCCTGTCTGATCCGCTCTTTCTTTCGGGAGTCTGCACTCACTTCAGTGGGGTAGTTATGTGTAATTTTGAGGAAACTAGCTGGCTTTCAGCAGGCCCATTTGAGCGAGCCCGTTAGCTATGAAGCTTCCTTTTCTCCTGCTTCTAATCTTTGGGTTCGCATTCTTGTTGCAGTCTCAAACCTGAACTTGTTTTCTCAACAAATCTGAATTTCATGAGACTCCTCAAATCTTTTACTTGTCCGTTCCAGTAGAACTCTTATAGTTTAACAAAAGTTCAGTATCCACATTATGTTTATTTTTAAGTTGCCTTAACTTGTGAACCAAGAGGGACTCAGCTCTTAGTTTTGTTTCAGGGAAATGAGTTTTGGTGTGATATTTTGGACACACACTCAGACTCTCACCCTCTGATTCTCTATTGATCAGGTAGATTTCTGCTTTGAGTCACTTAGGTTTGAATCCAGATCATTTTCTTAGCTCTCAAGCAGGCAATAAATGGTCTGCCTTCTGACTTTAACGTTCACTTTAATTCAGTCATCATGCATGCATTCTGACACACTGCCCTCAATTCTTCAGATGAACTAGCTATTTCTATACAGACAGTTTGAGGCAAGATCCTTAGATTGCTCAAAAGAACGATAACAAGTTCCAAGTAAGGATGCTTTTTTTTCTAAACCTGTGATATGAAGAAAAGAGATCTTCAAGGCTTTACGTTATTCAGCACTTTTATGTATCACTGACTGTGATTGATGAGAGGTTCCGACTCAAGCACTTCAATCTTCTCCCAGAGTCACATAAGAATCTGGGAAAGTAGAATGCAGTTCTTCCTTCCTCTAAATCTAAGAACAGCAGATATATCTTTCCTAACTTAGTTTTTTATATCATCACTGTTGTTCAATGTAATCATACTTACTTAATGTTATCAGAGGCTACTGATGCAGGGCTTTAGGCACGCACCATGTGCAGAAGCTCTTGTCCTGATCAGCCTGATATGACTATTCACTGGACATGTTCCCTCATTGTTTAATTTCAACACTTCCTGTCTCTCCTCGGCTGTCCTACCTATCAAAGGCAAAAAAATACGCCCAAAACAGCTAAAACTGAATAATGTTGCTCTGATTCTTTGTCTCTTTTTGTCATCTTGTAATATTTTAAGTTGTTGTGAATCAATTTTGCATCGTAACAGTGTTTCCTGTCTTTCCCGGTCTCTTTTCTGGGGCTGCATAAGCATCAAAGAATGGTCACAGTTTTCACAGCGTGGCTGAAAGATTTCAAATAACTCACCTTGACAGTAACACAATTCAACACCTTAGCGATGAAGGTGGCAGGGAACACTGCTTTCCCTACAGCATTCACACATTCAAAGTGTGAGAGTTTGGCCAGACAAGAAAAGAGTGCCACAAGAAATGCTGGGGCAAGCTTGTACCAAAGGAGGATTCAGAATCAGGTTAGATTATTATAGCTTACAGTCTTCTGGATGCTGCCAGCCATTCAACTCAATTGGCAGAGCTGAATGTGATATTCATGTGTCCTCAGAGCAGCGTGAGAGGGGTTTCTCCATCCAGAGGGACATAAAGTCAGACACTCTGTCTTTATTACACCCCAACACAGTGAAAGATCTGATTTGAATCAGTGTTTATGGTACTCCTTTAAAGGTACTCATCGCTTCAGCCTCAGGGTGTAGGTGGGACGGGGAGTCAAGACCAAATGTCAACTCCAGGCCCCAGGATGTGTAAGGCCCCAATGGTGGTGTTGAGGTACTCAGACCTTGCTTTCTTTGTGGTCTGCAGTGTTTCTGCAGCCAGCCTCAAGTGGGAACTTTAAGAAACTGAGATTTTGGCACTTCTGCTTGAGGCTTCATATTTTTAGATGCACTGAACATGTGTAACAGTCTTTGTTTCTGCATAAGACACAACATTGGTGGTTATTATTATAGTCACCACTATGTTTATGTCTTTTTTTGTGCATGTTCAGTGTGAAAAGTAAAAGTGGTCATACTGTATGCTGGTACTGTTTACACAGTTCTTTCAAATGCAGGTTGAAAATATTAAGTATTAAGCATTAAGACAGTCCATTACATCATCTTTACTTATTCAACACTCCCTCTCTAAACATTATCAATATTCATGTTTTATACCTTCAAGGCCATTTATTAACTCTGATACAGTCAAAACAATCTATGTACAGTATATAAAATCAGTTCTTATTCTGTATGTGTGTCGAGAAGGAGCAGGACATAGTGCACCAAATGTGCCCCATGTTTATTGATGAGAGACGAGCAGAACAATGCAGACAACATAAATAATGTAAAACAGCTACAGTCTCTTTAACTCCACTCTCACAAAAAGGCCGGCAGGCATTCATCCTGACTCAGTGAGGCGACTTGAGCTTTTCTCAAGCACACCTGTTCAGTATGGCATGACGTGCTGTCTTCACACTTTCTGATCACAAGTTCATCATCATCATCATCAGCAGCAGCAGCAGCAGCAGCAGCAGCTCATGATGGGAGATTATGTGCGTCCGCAAGCACATTTTCAGGATCAGGTAAAAACACTTTCCATGTGACAGTGTTATGTGAATTTGATTAACTGGTTCCCTGCGTCAATCCATTTTTTAATGAAGAAAAACTTTGGTAATCCATCCAGTATATTCAACATGCAGGGGTTTTAAACAAACAGCAATTATGTGGGCAGCGTAGACTCAGCTGTGCATTACTCAAAGTTCTCTAACTCCCCAGCTTTCTGTTCATGCTGACACCATCACTCTCACAATCTCTCCATCTTTCTCTCTCTCCACATGCTCATCTCAAAGTCAACACACTGCAGGCACATACATCTGGATATATGCAGAGCACCAGGACAGGACTGCATGGGGAGAGGAAGTCAAGAGTGGAAAGAGGAGACGATGAAGGCTCAAGGGGAACAATCAAGAGGGCAAAAAGGTAATATGACCTCACATCCTCATCCTACATAAGAATGGAAGTGCACACACATGTAAAAAAGCTTAGACTTTAAGAAAAAACACAACATATTCATGAGATGCTATGAAATATAAGAGGGATCATTCCCTTCAGAGCGCTCCTATTCACCACTAGTGGAGGCGGAAGAGACCATACACATGACCTTAAATACTTATATACACATCCACACAGTGTATGTAGTAGCTGCTCAGTCTGATCCCTTCCTCTCTTGGGAGCCATTGATCTGTTACTGCCAAAATACTGCACTTATACTGCAGCCAAGGGTAGCAAGTATGCACGCACAGGCACTGAACACACATTTATTCAGCTTTTGTCTTCATTTGAATTCATTTTTGTTTGGTCATTTGAATGTCAAATGCGAACCTTCTGTGCTGCATGAAATACTAATTGCTTTTAAGTTATTCCTTACTGAAACAACTCTGTTTTAATAGCTCAAAATTACTTCCTCGGGGAGTTCAATTTTGGGGTTTCTTATCACAAATGTACCAAGCTTTTCAAACTAAACTGAACCAAACTTAAGTCGGCTGAATTGAAATGCCAGAAAACAGTTCTCACACGCAGCCTACGTATTTTGAGGTTTTCACACAAGCTCAGTATTCTCATCTTCAGTCACTTTTACCACGAAAAAAGAAAGAAAAAAAAAACAAGCCAACAGGAATAAAAGGCAAGTGTCTGCTCATTGCTCATAGCTGCGCACTACACGCTCAGACTTTAAAAAATAGCAGAACCATTTGTGTGTATGTATCTGTGGTTGCAGAGAAACTGAAGTTTTGGTTATCGTTATATCAGCAAAGCGTCAAGATAAGAGGAGCAGACTAAAAAACAGAAGAGACTGATGCTACAAGAGAAAATATATTAGTGACACTGTGAGCCATTGCAGAAGTCACACACTTGAACTAATCGGCAAGGTACGAAGAACAGTGTTTATAAGGAAGCCTTCCACAATGGCTGTCACAGTAGTTTGACATCAACAAAGAGAAAAGCAACAGGGTTTGAGTTTAGTGAACATGCATGTTATTCACCAGCAGAAAACCAGAGACGTCTTATAAGCAGCTGCTTCCAGAAAAAAACAGGATGATTTCATGGATACATCATGAAATCATCCTTTCCAAGTTAAATTCATTCCCAGTTGGAGTCGTGATCTACCCATCCTGACCCTTTTTCTTTATAACCTTAATAGCTTTTAAATTTCAGTCTTACCTTTGATGCCAAACTTGGAGTTTCCTCCGAACTTTAGAATAACCAACATGAGAAGAAAACCAGTGAAGGCGACAGCAGCAATGCCCACCACCACATACACCTGAATGACAGGAGGACAAGAGTTATAAACCTGTAGCACGTATGATTTATTAACCTTCAGCACAAACACTGTGGAAAGTGAAGAAAGCACATTCAAAAGAAACACAGGATACACAGAAGATCAGAGGGTGTAATCCTCAGGCTGTGATGGGTTCATTCCATTACCTCTTACATGAAAAACAGACACAGACAGGGTGTTTTCTTGACAAATAACTCATATAAATAGAAAATACACAAAGAACGACTGACAGAGGCGATCAGCCAAGAAATAGCAACAAGGGACTTACAGTGACTCTGTCCTCAGGAGGGTTTCCAGGAGGTTCACCTGTTTTATAAAGGCAAGAGAGAGAAAATAGTAAAAACAGGGAAAGATGTGTGGTCCAGTGAAGGACACTGCTGAAAGTCACATCCTTTTTAAAACTCTCTTTGGTAAACATAGTCACAGTATTTTATTTGCTTCCTGTTTTTGTTATCATTATAGCCCAAGGTGGTCGGTATTTGGTAATTTGTTAACTTATCACTCATAGGAGCAAATGCTCAATCACAGCTGCCTGGCCAGGCAGGCTTTCAGTTGTGTAAATGTGATGTTGCTGCTAACCTTCCACTTTAATTGGAGAGCATGCATTATGCTACATTATTGTGCATCACTGTCAGTTTCATCAACCTGTGGCAGCATATCTATATCCTGTTTAAAGTTGCTGAGGCTAACTTTAGTAGATTTGTCAGATTTGAAGGAATTTAAACTCTCAAATCTTCAGATGTTTCTCTTGTATTGGAAAAAAAGTGCTCTAGCTGTCCAATGTAATTAATTAAATAAGGATGAATGGGAAGTAAAGGCTATGGTAGTAGTCATTATTCAGAGCTTTAAAAGTGAGCAGATATATAAGACATGTCTGTACCTGTTGGTAGGTCTGCAGAAAGGAGGTGTTGAAAAGAGAAAAAAACAGTTACACATTAGCTCTCAAATGACAAAACATAAATTCCTTAGACATGCACCTCGTCATACCAGTTAAAATTACAACATTTAACACACAAAAAAAGAAATACAAAATTAAAACATTGATTCAAAATGCACTGACAACATGGTTTAGAAGTCACAATAACAGGCTTGATCATTAAACTAAAAGGACATCTACAAACAGTATGTAAAGAACCCTCAGCAACTTGAGAGACAAAAGAGAAAGATTTCTAATATGTTGTCTTAAAGGCAGTGTTGGTAATCAGATTTAGATACTCTTTTTGTTATTCTAGGTAAAATGATCTTTATGTCCCGATGGCAATCAATGCATGATGTGTTCTTAAGATAGAGCAAAAAATATCCGCTGTCTACAGCAGGAGTAAACCTGGGAAACACCAACCAATCCTAGAGTTTGGCAGCCAATTTGTTAAATCAATCAAATCCCGTCCTGCTGTCCTGCTCGCCTCCTGCACGTAAATTTTGCTGGTGAGCACTCGCCTCGGTTCAATGCGCATAAACAAGAGGGAGTCAAGTACGCTGGAGAATGGCAGAAAAACTACCTATACCCCGATTACTGGTAACGTAGTGCAAAACAAAAACTATGTGCTAAGGAACGGTTTTGAATCAGTCACGATAAAATGATCGCGAAACAGTGGCACTCGTGCATGTGAGCTGGGGCGTCGTTTTGGAGGAGTGCAGAGCGTTGGAGGACGGGTGCTAAACAGAGTCCTGAGGAGATGCTACATTCAAATTGATGCTAGTTTTTCATGACTACCAACCGTGCCTTTAAATGAGGAGGCTGGCATGATGAGAAGAAGAAAAAAACTCCCTGATTTCAAGTCAGTGAATCCATCAACACACAGCACTCAAAAATATGAAACATTTACTTTAATTAAATTAATTTTGTCAACTGGTACCATGTAAACGTATTAGGTTAGTTGAAAGCAATTGCTTTAAGATCAACTTAGTTGATCCTAAAACTATTTTCAACTAACCTAATACATTGACATGGAACTGGTTGACATAATAAATTTAATCAAAGCAAATTTTTCTTCTCCTTTTTTTTGAGTGAAGGAGTCTTAATGAAACATGTTTCACTAATGATTAAACATTTTTGTTTGTGAAAATGTTTTACTCACCGTAATAAATTGGCTCAGTTCCTGCAACAAAGACAAAAACAGGAAATTTGATTTGATGTTCCCTTTAATCATTTCCCCCATAATCATTTTCTGCACAGCTAACTTTGTAGATTGTAATATTTTTTTTTTTTCTGATGATTTAAATGAAAGATTTCAGGGTCTGTTTCTCTGTTTCTTGAAAGAACTTAATGCCCTGTTCAATATATCAATTAATTAAGCAGTCTTTTATTTATGTTGGCTAGTTCTGCTAAACGTTAACTCAAAGATAGTTAAAGTTAACCCTAGAATGTCTTTTTTATTCCTCACCATCCATGGGCTTGCGCATGAAGTGAGCCTCCACCTCCTTTCTGTCTGATCCATATTCGTTTGTAGCCAGGAGTTCGTAACGTCCATTGTTGAGGTGTGTAGGGCTGTCCAGCTGTAGGCAGCCATGGTACTCCCTCTCTGTGGTGTCATGAATCTTCGTCATGATATAGTCTCCCTCCATCACCTTATCACCATTGTGAAGCCACTGCAGCTGCGGCTCTGGGTTTCCTGGAGAGACGTGAAAAGAGATTTTGTAATAAACATTGAGAACACGTTCTTTGACCCACAACTGACATTTTATTTTCTGTAGATTGTTGTGATCTATTTATGCTGTGAAACTATTTGATGTGTTGGGAAAGTATCTCTTGGAATGTCTCAGAATCCTACAGCACCATCGAAGAATGGTGTCTCTCATACCTGACACGCTGAAAGGGATACACCAGTGGTGGTCTGGGACTGCATCACTCAGCTTGGTAATTTTGGGTGGAACTAAATTTGAAAGAGCACAAAGTTTATGAGTGACAGAGTGAGATAAAAACAGAAAGCAAAGTGAAGCCCAAAAAAGCTAATTCAGAGGTAGAACTGGTGGAAAAGCATAAGCAAAGGTTAGTAGAGGATGAGCAGTTATCATATCCAGCTTGTAACGCTCTGTGTTAAAGTTTATACCACAGTGATAACCACAGTGACACAATTAACAGATCTGAATTAAGTGCCCTTGCCAAACTCACAGAGAATATCCAGCTGCAATGAGGACTCTTTCTCTCCGACGATGTTCTCAGCTATGCAGCTGATCTTGCTGTTGTGGTCTTGAGATGACAGGTTGGAGAGTCGAAGCTCTGAAATCTGGCCAGATGTCTCTATCTGAATGAGAACACACATTAATGTGTCAGGATTTTCCAACTGTTTTTTTCTTTTTCTTTTCCTAATAAAATGCTATTTTTTTAAGCATTGGTTGAATTGTTTAGTTTGATCATTCATTCAAAGATAAAAAAATAAAAAATAATATTTTCTTTTTGGTATACACCATATATATTATATTATTCTTTTTAATATATTCTAATTTTATTCTTTGCACTATGCATGTTATTGTTTGCTGCTGGAATTCTGTTAATTTTTCTGTTGTGGGACAAATAAAGGAAAATCTTATCTTATCTTATGTCATGGTAAAACAAAAGTAGTGTACCCACAGGCAGACTGAAAAAACTAGATTTGTTAAAGAGGGGGTATTTTGCTTTTGGGGGGCTTTACACTGTATCCCTGGTTCTCCCGTTGTAGCTTTATATGATTTAAAGCACATGATGTCATATCATTCATTTAATCAAACATCAGAGTTTGTGTGTGTGTGTGTGTGCATGTGTTCATGTGCTCCCACCTCGTAGTTAGACACGAGCGCCATGTTCCAAATCAGCTCAGGTGACGGCACCCCCGAGGTGGTACAGGACAGGTCCAGGCTTTTCCCCTGCATTAATGTCACTTTGGATGGGCTCAGTGTTGCCATGGGAACCTCTACATACAGTCAGGGAGTTGGAGGAAAGCAGGGCAGAAGAAGAGGAGCATCGAGGTAGAGAGGAGAGAAGGGGAAGGAAGGAAGCAAACTTAGGATTCATGGCTGACTCTTGTCCTTTCAGTTAAAACACAAGGCACGTAACAACCTGAACAATAAGTGTGGAAGAGCAGGCAAACACACACCCACTACCACCAAGAAAAAGAGAGACCCACAAAGAAAGACCTCCAATTCAATCTCCTGCTCTCGCCCCCCCTTGCTCTCCCCCGCTTTCTTTTAACACACTCACCCCAATCAAACAGAGAGACACAGAGACAGAGTTCAAACACAGCGATGGTTACACTGATTACTAGTGCATGTCTTCAGCAGCCCAAGTACCCGATTGATTGGACACAGTCTGAAGCCTCTGTGGAAGCAGAGACACTACTGCCTCCCCTCTCTCTCTGTCTCTGTCTCTGTCTCTCTCTCTCTCTCTCTCTCTCTCTCTCTCTCTCTCTCTCTCTATCTGTGTGTGTGTGTGTGTGTGTGTGTGTGTGTGTGTGTGTGTGTATGTGTGTGTGTGTGTGTGTGTGTGTGTGTGCGCACAGTGTTGACCAGTTGGTGACCTGGGTATGACCAATAACTCTCCATCAGACTCGCCACCCCGTCTGATGAAAAATCCATGGAGAGCAAACAGAAGTGAAGAAAAGAAGACAAAATGAGAAAAAAAGCAAGTGGTCTTATAGAAGAAAACAGGTTGAGAAGACGAAGAAGTAGAGTAAGAAATAAGAGAGAAGGTGAGGAGATAAAGCTAAATTAGATCTGACATATGAAGCCCCTTTCAATGATTAACAGTCCCCTGTGGTTCTAAATAAAACATCATCACCATGTTTAGGTCAAATTATCATATGAATCAATCACCAGCTCTGAACAGCTATTATCAAAACAGTCATTTTTGGTGTCTGTCTCTTTAAACCCAAATAAGCTCCTTCTCATCCACCCTCTCTCTTCTGCTCTGCACTGACATGAATAGACCATTGTGTTCCCACCTCATAAGCGTCATAAGTCTTCTTATATGTATAACAAAGTGGTGAAGAATAACATTTACATGACTGCAGGTAAAGTAATGTAAGCAAAAATGTTGTAAATAACATCCAGCAACATGTAAACATGAGATCCCCACATCTGATCGGTTCCTACTAAATAACATAAATCTATGTCAGGCTTCTGTAAAGGGCAGCTTGAGAGGTGTGGCTCACACGGTAAGGGTGGCGATACAAGATGACAGGGCGGATGTGATAACAATTACTCCCCTTGGTGTGTCAGTGTGAGCCACCCTGATCTGGAATCATAAATATTATACGTTTAAAATTTGTCCTGGTCCGACTGCCTCCTGAAAATCCACAATAACCAATAAGAGGAGCAGACTAAGAAGTATCATGAACCTGAAGTGACTGTACAGTTCACGAGCGTGGCAGCCTTCATAAACAAAACTGTACCCAGAGCCAGGTGGAAAACTGTTTTGTTGCTTCATGACTAAACATGTCTCTGATGATTGCCCTCCATTCTCATTTGTCTTTTGGAGTCCTGTTTCAAGTTATTTTGATATCTCATGCCTGTGAAAACCCATCAAGTGTGTAAACATTAAGTGTGTTGTGCAGGAGTCTTACTTCATCTTTTAATGTGGTGATTTAAAGATTATGTTAAAAACCACCCTGGTGTAGTCTTCATTTAAAAAGAGGTCAGTTAATAGTTGGTCAGATAAATCTCAATATAACAGCTGTCTCGGGTTTGACAGGTGAACAATAAACTGACAGGGTTGGCTTTTACTGAGTGTGGGTTTCTCAAGAAATGTCTTTCTCAAGAAATGTCTTCTTTTAATCTAGAGAAAGGAAGAAAAGAACAAAGGAGAAGCAGGGAAAAAACAGTACATGAAAGAATGAAAAGCTAAAAGAAATAGAAGAAGAAAAAAAAACAAAAGAAGAAAATGATGGCAAGAGAGGAGAAAAAAAAGAAATCCAAGAAAGTCATAGGAGAAAGGAGTGGATAAAGAATAACCCAGGGAAGATGAATTCGAGAACAAAAGGTGAGAAGGTGAGGATTAAAATGAAGAGAGGAACAATGAAAGCAGAAAGAGTGGTCAAGTAACAAATAAAAGGCTAGAAAGGAAGACAAATACCAAAAGAGGAGAGAAATGCAAGGAGGAAAATAAAAGAAGATGAGAACAAACAAAAGGCAAGCTGATGAATACAAAAGAAGACGAGAACAAATCTAAGAGAAGAGAACAGAGGACAAGACTTCCATATAACAAAGGGAAACAAGACTGGAGAAAGCTGAACTAAGAGAATGACAACAAAACAAACAGGAGGAGAAGAATGCAAGTAAAAACAAAACAGACGAGAAGAAACTGAGAGAAAAAACTTAAACAGAGCACAAAAGAAAGAAAAAAACAAAAGAGAACTAAACTTAAAGAAAAACAAAAGGAGAAGAGGATGAGGACAAAAAGACTGGAGAAGAAGAGATGGGTGTCGACAGGCACTGCAGATAAAACTGGACAGATTTCTTATCGAACCCTCTCCTCCCTCCTCCTCCTCCTCCTCCACCTCCTCTGTCCGCTGGCAGAATGCTTATCACCAGGGCAACCCACTTATCACTACGGCAACCCACTCAATCACCATGAGACACAAAAAACAGTCATTTCAGCGGTGGCAGGCGAGCCTCCATATCACAACCACATATCTTAACGGGCTTTCAGTAAATCAGCTTTCCACACACACAGACAAAAAGCTACACTCTAGAGCCCTGAATCAGAGGAAAACTCGGGATCCCTTGGTGCTTTTGATGTGAGTGCAGTTGTTGTGACCCGTCAGTACACAGAAATTATCTCCATGTTCAATTATTTTTCAGCACAGCTTTGATAGTGAAACCATCCATGACATCCTGTGTGATTTTAATCCTTTAGCTGCTCGGATGAGTTCAGCATCAACAAGTAGGACTGAGGTGGAATTTACCGTAATTGTCATAGTAGACAGACATGTCTATGACAACACAAGTCATTATTTGGAAAGATTTTACCATTGCGCATTTCAGTGCATTGCTTGTCTACAGCACACCTACAGACAGATGTAAACACTGAAAAGCTACAAGCAACAAAGGAGAAACAGAGAAACTGCCAACAACATCCACGACAGGTGTATAGAAACCTGAAAATTATTCACACCCTCTTATAGGTGTCAAGGAGGTTAATGGAATTAGCTTATTTGTGCTTTTGGCGGATTTGTTGGGAAGAAAATAATAAAAAAAAATGTTTCTGTTTGATTTAGACAACATAACCTTCCAGAAAGTTAAAAAATCCTTTCAAAATTAATAACCTGAGCACTTTTTTAAAAAAATTGTTGGTGTTCAAATGATTAATAGGCACAATAACTTAGGGTAACGTGTTAAAGCCACTGCAGCCTCACTTTCAGCTGTCAGCCACAGTTTCCTTCAGGCATAGTGATACCAAATCAAAGAGTGCCAGCTCAAAGTGCTTTTTGATTTCACTGACAGGCTCAGATGAGAATTTTGGGCATCTAGTTGCATTACAGAAAGGATCTCTTTTTCTTGTTAAGGAGCAAGATCCTTTTTTAACTAGTTCCAAAGGTCTTGATCAAGAAGTCTTACTCTGATACTCTATGAAGGGTGAGTTGTTGGTGGAAGATTTCTGCAGGGATTTCACTTTATTAATGTAGTGTATTTCAGTGTTGTTAGCAATACAATTCAAGCTTTACCAAGAAAAAACACGCCAAAAAAATGTTAACAGTCTGGTCAGATTTACAGGTGGGCTTTTGTTGAACTTTTTTCATTTGTTTGTTTGTTTGTTTTTTTGATTGTGTTAAGATTTGAGGTAATAAATATTTGGGGATGTGGCTATTTTTGTTGATGCTGCAAGGCTGCCACTTGACCTGGCTTCTTAGTTTTCCAACCACACATTGAAAAAATGCCACATTTTTAACAGGAAGCAAAAGTAACTAACTTCATTTCAAAGACTTGGATTGGGAAGTAGAGGGTCATTGGTTCAAGTGGACATAGACCACGTATGGAAATGAACTGGTAGCAGAAGTGCCAGTTCATTTCTTGGATATTCCTGAAGTGTTTGAACGAAGTACCAAACCTCTGGGGGCATTTTCCCATTAGTGCATGTATACATTCTCTTTGTGCATGTGTATGTGCATGATCAACACCAGAATGAAAAAAAAAAAGAATTTACTCAGTAGGACACTGAAACAGCGCTGGTCAAAATCACTAATGATCTTCTGTTGGCAGCTGATTCTGGACTTTTAACAATTCTCATCCTCCTTGAGTCACCCTTCAACACAATTTCTCACATTACTCTCCTTGACAGACTTGCTTCACTTGATTTTACTGGAACCCCCCTTGCTTGGTTTTCGTCATACCTCCAGTCACATTCAGTTTGTTCAACTTAAAAATATCAGATCACAGCTTGTCCAAGTCATTACCAGCATTCCTCAAGGCTGTGTCTCAAGCCTCTTCATTATCAACCTCTTGGTCACATCTTCTGGAAATTTGGAATTTACTTTCATAGCTATGCAGATGACACCCAGCTCTCTCTCCTCCAAACCTAACTCTGTCCTCCTACCCTCATCTCTCTCTGACTGCCTTGTCGAGGTTTATTCCAGGTTCACTCACAACTTTCTCAAACTCAGTAGCAATAAAACCGAAGTTCTCCTTGTCAGCTTTAAATCCACTCTGGCAAAGTCTCCCAACCTCTCAGTAACCATTGACAACTCCACAGTCCCTCCCTCCCCCTAAGTCAAGAGCCTGGGTGTCATCCTTGACAGTACTCTGCCCTTCAAAGCTCACGTCAATAACATCACTCCGTCAGCATATTTCCACCAACACAACATCAACTGTCTATGCCCGTCTTTCACATCTAACAGTACCACTAACCTCGTTGATGCCCTGGTCATCTCCCATTTAGATTTTTGCGATTCCCTCTTTTCTGTTCTATCTATCAAACTTCTCCATAAACTCAAACTGATCCAGAACTCAGCTGCCTGGATCATTACCAGAGCCCCTCACACAAATCACATCACTCCTGTTCTTCAACAACTCCACTGGCTGCCAGTCAGATACTGTATTGATTATAAGATTCTCATCCCCACCTTCAAGGCTCTTCATAACCTTGCACCGCCATACTTTTCTGATATCTTTCACACCCACACACCCTCCAGTATTCTCTGATCTTCCTTCTCCATGCTCCTCTCTACACCTCCTGCCTGGCTATCTTCAATGGGGTCCCAAGCTTTTAGCTGTGTTGCCCCCCATCTCTGGAACTCTCTCCACATTTAAATCATACCTCAAAACTCATTTGTTTTGACTTGTCTTTTCTGTGTGACCACATAATCCCCACTTCCGCTGTTTGTTGTTTTCATGAAGCTGATTACTTTGCTATGTAATGTAACCTTGAGTGACATGAAAGGTGCCCACAAATGAAATTTCTTCTTCTTCTTCTTCTTCTTCTTCTTCTTCTTCTTCTTCTAATTATTATTATTATTATTATTATTATTATTATTATTATTATTATTATTATTATTATTATTATTATTTTAAGAGTTGATGGATATCTTCTTTTTCACCAAGCAGTGCACACTAAGGGGTTTTCACTGGAAAGTAGCTTGGGGAAAAAAAAAAACATATATCACTTACACTGTTTATATCAATTGTAAACAATTCAGACAGTAAGGGCTTAACACTAAATCTTAAAATGGTTTAATATTGCTTTCATGAATGCCATTATGTCTTTGTGGATTGATCAATTGATATCTTTCTTTGGAATGAAGCATTTTGGCTTCATGTTTAAACAGGAACAGGGTTTTATGTCACCAAAAACACACAGCATTTTTGAAACTCTTTAGAAATTTCTGAACAGCACAAAACCTTTTACACATTCTTGCCACCTACTTGCCAGGCATGCTTCTGCACCAACCATTACTGCATCGTCCTGTGGACAGAGAGGAATTACAAAACACTTCTAGTGTGGACCATAGACTGTATATAGAATGGACAGGGTGGCTCTGCCTTTTACCATTGTACTGTTTTGAAGCCAAAATACCCCCATCAGAGGCACCACCTTTGTGCAGCCATTCTGTGCAGTAGAGAATCTTTGTGGAGCTGGATGCCAAAAAAAAAAAAAAAGTTGTTTTTCCTTTGAAAATCTAATCTCTTCTTGGCTTTCCTTTCCAACATATTTTACTATTCCCCAAAAAAACTACACAATAACAGCTTTTAATCATCATGAAACTTGATGTAAAACCCTGTTTGTAACCTCTAATAACTAATGAAAAAAATAATTTAAAAAAAGAGGACTCGAACACAATGCTGTCCAATAATATCCTCATATCACCACAGCATAAGGATTTGAGAAATATTTCTAAGAGATGTATTTATTTTTTAAAGTTTGACCACAGCCCATCTGGAACGAATACTGCCCATCTATACTGTAGCCAGCCACCAGGGGGAGCAGTTTTTGTGGCAACCTTGCTTCAAGCCAGGCAAGATGACATCCATATTTTTTACAGTCTATGGTGTGGACATTTTTTTTTTCACCATACTCACTCATACTCATGATTTATTATTATTATTATTATTATTATTATTATTATTATTATTATTATTATTATTATTATTATTATTATTATTATTTCAGATGTACTGTAGTCCTCTTATGTTGGAGTCAAAGAAGACCCTTTAAGTTGAACAATGGCTTTAGCGGGTAGAGGAATTTCTTAAGAAACAGGATACTCTTGTACTATGAAACCTTTGCATTAAGGGGCGAATAATGCATGACTTTAGCACCGAGCACATGCCTGTCCTTCACTCCCTTTAACTTCCTGAATCCAGATCGCCTCCATTCAGCAGGAACATGTGCTCTGAATGAACCGTGAATCACAGTCACAGCCTCAGGGATATGCCCCTAGTGATGTGGTGCTGAATAGCTCCTATTCAAAAAGAAAACATCCGCTGCTCTCTGGCTTGAAAACCACTGCACAAAGTACTGTAGCATACTTCAACGTCATTGTTGGAGGTGTCATTGTGATCAGCTTTTGCAATGGGCCACAAAAGGCCCCGTTCACACTGATGTTAGAGACACATTTCACTTTTACTTTTCTTTTCTTTTTTTTTTTTTTTTTTGGAAAGCTGCAGCATTTCAACAACAAAAAAGATGTGACATGAGGTGAAAGAAGAGGAGAGAAAAAGAAAGATTCGGCTACCAAACACACAGTGAGAGAATGAAATCTGTAACACATTAACAATACACAAGATCCATCCCTGAGTTTGCTTCTGTATTTTTCTGTTGTTGGAGCACAACACAGACTGTCAGTGTATTATGAGACAGATTTGACAAATAATTTCTGCTCATATTGGCAGAGAAAAAGGAAAAGAGATGGACGGCACGACTAGCAGAGCAGAATCCTTTATAGATCATTGATTTTTTGCCTAAAAATCTTGTCAGTCAAGTGGTCGGCTGAACTGCTCTGACTATAAAATCAGGGTGTTACATTTTAGATTTTATAGCAAGGGATTTAGTGGGTTCATTTCTTTTTGCCAATGTAACCTTTTAACACACAAGGTTTAAAATAAACTTGCAAGACCATTAATACCATCTAACATTGTCAGAATCAATATGTTCAACATTTTTATCAAAAAAAAAAAACAACATTTAAAAACTATCTTACAACTTTAAATGACACAAGGCCTATACAGTCTGATACATGGAAAGAGAGGATTTTTCTTTGAGTTTTTTTTGTTACTGGTTTACTCCTTGTTATCTTTAAAGTAAAAATATGCCCTCCTCTTTGTAGCCTCTAAAAGAGATTCATGTGTATAGCTTTGCTACCCACGGCCTCAGAGCCATCTGGCCTATCTGCATTTTTTTTTCATAGCCTGTACTGCCATATACTGCACAAGCTGGCCTACGTGCTGTACCTGTGTTTCACATTTACACAGAAAGAGCACAGAAAGTTTAATACATACACAGATATGAAAATTTACACCTACACGAGAGTGAATTGACTTAACAGTTAAAAAAGTCAATTCAATTTAAATAAATAAATAAATGAGTCTTGAGTAATGACATAAAGTCTGACTGTTGAAGTATTACTTCCTCTGGTAGGCTGCTCAAAAGTGCCTGCCAGAGGGTTTTAGAGGATCTTATGCCTTGGCTACCCAAGTCAAAAAAGCAGTGCTCTGCCCGTTAACTCAAACATGGCCTTGAAGTTGGGTTCAGAATTATTAACTAAGATGATATCCTACAGACAGCTTATTCAAAACAACCACACCCTTAATTATTTACCACTTTAAGGATTAATACCATTTAAACAAACAAATCATTGTCATGTAGTTGTCATGAATGATAATGACATAATCGCTGATCACAAACAACAGTTTCATTTACACCAACTGTTAGTTTTTATATCAGCTGTAAAGTTTGACATTCTAACAAGGTTCAAGCTTCAGCAAGCAACTTCAAGAACTCCAGTAACTGTCCCCATGATAACTTTATTTTTTCAGGGTTTGCCCCTCCTATGAGGCCAACATAGCTCTGCTATCCTTAGCACTGAGTTGTTATTTCCAAAGCACATAAAAAAAGTCCAAATGTAATCTTGCAGTTCAAGGCTGGAAATTAAATGGGAGAGTAAAGCAGTTATTTTCAGCAACAGGAACAGCCTGTCAGTCTTTGGGAGAGGAGCTTGAGCAGTAAACAGTCCACAGAGAGACAAAGACAGTGAGGGGCATATGCGGGTGGCCAGAGAGATCAGTGTCAGCCTGAGGGCATCAATGGGCACTTCCTCTGCTTTTGTGCCCTCCACATATGTCACTCAGCTCAGCTCAGACAGACAGAGGGAACAGACAGTTACACATGTGAGCAGAAAGACATGGAAAATTAGAAATAAAGAGGGAATGCCAGTGTGAGGGAGGTTGAGGCAGCAGACAGCCAAAAGATGAGACAGAAAGAGCAAAAAGTCAGCAGTCGGACAGACTGAGAGGTCTTTTGGTGTATCACTGTTAGCCCCAGGGCATCATTTGGCACCCCTGCTGCTCCATGTCCTCCTCCTCATATTTCACCCCGCCAGGGGGTCCCCTACCCACCTCTCCAGGGGCCCTGCCCTAACTGTGCTAATGCCAAAAATAACCGCTGCTAATGGAGGCAAGGCAGAGGGGGTGGATCAATAGTTATCAATGACATTGTTAGCTTGCTGTTAGCTAACTTCTTGTTTGATCTTCCCAGCCTCCCTGAGCTGTTTATGACCAGATCAGTTACTTTATCAACAGAAATATCAAAAGTGACGTAAGCATGTTTATAGCATTAAATCTGTTGCAGAGATTCCTTTATGTTCTCTTTTTAGTAACAAAACTGGATCTGACTGGTTATATTGCCCCAAAGGCAGAAACAATTTGTGCTTGATTTGTTTGCATTGGTCAAGCTTGAGCTCTAAATCATAACTGAATGTCAATTTTATCCGGATTAGCATTCATAAAAAACTACAAATCCAGGCTAAGTGTGTACAGATTTTCTCTCAGAGAGTCACAGCAGGTCAGGCTGAGGCTTACAGACACTGTTTAAGCTGTAATGTGAGCCTGTTACTGAAAAGGAGTGAGTCTAGAAAGAGAAATTTGGGAAAAACAAGAAGAATGTGGAGGAGAGGAAGGAGGGAGCGATGAAATGTCAGTTATCTGCTGACATTTATACATCCAAGCTTGATTAACACTCCAATAAAAGTACATCAAAGGTTTGCGGTCTGTTGCTGTTCATGTAGGACTGACAGTGTGGTTAACTTTCTGGTTAGCTTGACATTATAGTTGTGGTTAGAAAGTGTCCTACTTATTGCATCTTTTAATTTTTGCACACATAAAATGTTCTTTAATTAGAACAAGCAAGGAGTAATCATTTTAGAGTCATTACAAGCAGAATTTTTGTGCAGTGTTCCTAGAGTGTATGGTAAGTCCTGCTTGGATATGTTGAGAAAGAACAAAAGGAAATGAAATCTGCTGCATGACAGCGGGTCACAGGTGCCATAAGACACAGTGCAGATGGTTTTCTAACACTTCATTTCATTGATACAGACAGAGAATATTCTCCAGTCAGCAACTTCAAGACCCCATGATGTCATCTATGTGTCAGTGCACACCTCTGTATTATATCATTGTCTTTATACAATTTATGGTACAGTGACCTCTCTATACCCGCAGTCATGACATCAGTTCAACAAAACACTTGAACTATCTCACAAGTTGTTCTCCCACATGTCAGAACAAAAGAATCCAAACAACACAGAGAAATTCCGGCTCTTTGAGCATCAGTGGCTTTCTAGTAGCACCCAAAAGGAAACCAAACCACTGCTTAAACCCGTTCTAAAAGCAAGGATGTGAGCATGCATACCTACATTTGTTAAGTCATTTGTTTGCTTACTCGTGTGAAAGAAATTGTTGCTTTTTTTCCTTCTTCTCAGTGTCTGGGGAAATTAAAATATACAGGGCTAAGCAAAGCGCTGTGAATGAAATACAGCTTGTGCAGCATCTCTGCTGTAGGCAGAAGAGGCTCACATACTGGCAGGTATATATCATTGAGCACTGCAGTGGCTTTGGTTAATGCATAAACTGAATTCTTTGAATTTTATTATCATGGATTTTTGAAACATATTTCTCAGCTTCCCTTGAGGACGATGAAAACACTTTCCATGTATGCCATTATAATAACAGATTTTATAAACTCTATATCCTGCACTAAAGCTAACTAAGCGATGACAAAAAAACAGATGTGCCAGACACAAGTAAAACACATGCGAGCACACACACACATTCATACCAGGGATTCTGAATGAAATTTGTAGAGGAAAACAGCCGGATTACTGTTTTTCCTCCAGGCTTTTCAGCACTTTGCACTCTTCTACAGCTTGCCAATGTCTTTCCCAGGCCCTTACTTTGTGTGTGTGTGTGTGTGTGTGTGTGCGTGTGTGTGTGTGTGTGTGTGTGTGTGTGTGTGTGTGCGTGTGTGTGTGTGTGTGTGTGTGTGTGTGTGTGTGTGTGTGTGTGTGTGTGTGTGTGTGTGTGCGCACGCGCGCGTGTGTGTGTATCTGTGTCCTCACCACAGTTAGGTAGGTTCAGTCTGGACAGCAGCTTGCGGCCTCCTCCATCCTCAATGCAGCGAAGCTCCTGAGTGTCTGCTTCCTCTCCTAACCACAGCTTGATCCACATGTTCTCACAGGAACAGTGCAGAGGGTTCCCAGACAGGATCCTACACACACACACACACACACACACACACACACACACACACACACACACACACACACACACATACACACAAAGTCAAGAAAATAACTTTCTACAACAATGGGGAGTAGACAAGAGTGGCTATAGTTCAAAGACAGGGAAAAAATCTGTTCCAACTGCTACAGCACTCTTTTCTTTCAGAAAGAGTTCAGCATGTTCATAACTTTATTTTCATGTGAAGAGTAAACTTGTTCAACTTCCTGTTCTGTCAACAAAATATCAAGTTAACACCAATAGCAGACTTTAAGTTCCTCTTAGCCCAGTTTAGCACAAAGTCTAGACACAGGAGGAAACAGCCAGCATAACTGTCCAAACTTCCCATGGCAACAAAAACTCACAAATGATATTCAAACTAATCATTGGAAAGCCATTGATTGAAAAAAGCAGCAAACAAAACTCCAAGCTTCCTAACTCATCTATAGGGGACATCTGAGATGCTTGATGTAAGCATGAATCTGCACACCAGGGTTAAAAAATGGGGATGTAACTGGAAGAGAGAGATGAGCAGAAAGACAGCCTGAGCCAGCTGATAAGGAAGGTTGCTCTGAACTTACAGATAAGAGATGTTGAGGTGTCTGAATATTCTCCAGGACAGGGATGACAGGTTGTTGTCCTTTAGATTTCTGGAAATTAAGTCAAACAGGAGGAAATGAGATCATAAAACCAGCACAATACGGAAGAGGGTTCATATCAAAGCAACATACTTCTACATGCAAGAATGATCTTGCAGTATTTTGTCATTAAAAGTTTTCCCCTTCAAGCACTGTGACCACTAACCTTTATAAGATCATCTGATTAATACAAGAGGAAGTAAACTTTAATTAAGTTGACAAGATACCAAGGCCAATTACAGACTGTAATTAGCCTGAACTTGAACCAAACTTCATCGTACATCAAATTCTCAGCTGTCAAAGTTTTAATTTTACTGTTTTCTTTATATATATATATATATATATATATATATATATATATATATATATATATATATATATATATATATATATATATATATATATATACTGTAGAATAGCTGTTTCATATATTATACAAATCAGTGAAACATTTTGTAAACCTTAATTTTTTTAACAGTTTGGTCCTTATGTTAAAGAAATCCTGATAATAATCCCTGAGTTTTGACTTACATGTACTGTAGCTTGATGTTGTTTTGGAAAGCCAGCTTTGACACATATGTTAGCCTGCTGTTGGTCACCGTTCTGTCACAAAAAAACAAGTCTATTATCAGACAGTCATTAAAATTCAACTTTAGCTGCATCACTTACAACAAAAGCAAATTTTGGCTTTCTGATCGGCTCTTTTCATAACATCTGTGATTATACATGTGGTATCAGGAATTCTGTTGATGAAAAAGTGGGAGCACACAGTTTTATCTGCTCAAGCCCAAAGTACAGGTTTACACACTTGATTTAAAGAGCATGCATATGATGATAGTGTCTATAAAGCAGCATCACTACATATAATTAACATTATGTCATTGTCACACAAGTCTGTTGAGTGCAGTGAAAGACACAGACCAAAAAACAATAACAATAGAATTACCAGTTCACTCATAAAGGTCAGAAAAACTATTCAAACAATAACTGAATTAATTTGAAGAAACGAACAACATCCTTTTCATCTATCATGCATTTATGGATATTCCCTCCTGGATTAATAAAATATAACTAAATACTCCACTGTGTACATGACTCACATAACAAACGAGGCAAAGAGACCTGAGCTGCTACCCATTATGGTAACATAGCTTAATTTGATAGGAAACTCTGACTTTTAATTAAATCATCTGAACTTAAGGCTTTACAGTTTAGTTGTTTTAATTAAGACTAGCCATCAATACACCATCCCTCTTTGAACCAAGATCACAATGCATTTATCTCGCAGTGTCAGAGTAAAATGTCTCATTAAAAGGACATTCTCATGCACTGCTGTTCAGGCATATTCGCAAGTCTGCCTCTGTGCCACACCAAAACTTTTAACTTTTACAGTTAGAGCTCAGGCTATGGAAATGTTTTTTTGTCTTGTTTGTCCTAAATATGTCTTAACAGACTTAATATAAGCCACATTTACTAAAGTTAATTTTGCTTACCAAGATTAGCAGCATTTTATGTATTTCAAGAAATTCAGGTCTTATTTTTGGTTTAGCAGAGGGATCTATTTCAGGAGTCAGGAGCCTTTAGAAATCAAAGCTACTATGCATTACTTAGCACTGTGCATGTGCAGACAGAGTGTGACCCTCATCAGCTGAAGTGAGGCTGTGAAACATCATCATCTTCACCTAGAATGAGGAGTTGATTTAAAAGAAATTACTTTGCAAAGATTTTCATTTTGTCACCATAACACTTCACAAATCATTACTTTTTAACATCATGGTGTCATAATATTAGTACCAACACCTCTTCTCACAAAGTGCATCAGTGTGTGTACACTGTGTCTCACATAAACACGGTAGTCCTTGATTTTTGCTTTAACACTCATCTTGCTCTAATGTTTTCTGTTTACAGTCCATCCACATTATTAGATTATACACTTATAGTGTGCAACGTGCTTGGTATTCATCTCTCTACCTAATGGGATATTGGCTGGAAAATTAGCTGTCTACTTAACAAATGATTATGTCGCAAGTTAGTGCTGCTTGGTAGACAATTCTGTTAGAGGTTAAGAAATAAAATGAGACACAGATACATAGGAAACAGAGACAGAGGTAGCTTTAAAGCAACAGCATACTGCATAAAGCAAGGAAGGGAAAAGATTAGATAAATTTCATAGCAAGTGCACTACAACTAATAAAAAAACTACCCTGCATGTAGCTCTAAAACTCAGCATTTAGGTATTGTGGTCGACTGAACAGCCATGTAAACATGATTTATCATTTTCATGATAGATGTATCTCTTGATAATGGACCTGAATATGTACCATGTGAAGAAGTGCGGGTGCTGATATTTTAAGCTATAAAGACTCACAGGTTCCTGAGATTCTTGTAGGAGTGCAGGTCTTTGTCGTTGATAGAGGAGTAGCGGCTCTGGTTGGCGATGTAGCTGTCAGGAGATACAAGTGTGTGTCAGAAGGCTCATTTGTTAACCAGGAGGGAGAAGCGTACACAGAAACATTTCAACAAGACAAAGAACATAATAAGCCTGTATAATTAGAGTTTAAAATTAACAGTGAACCCTTAAAGGACTGCAGCTGATGAATGGCCCTGCATGGGAGAGTTTGTTGTTCTTTAAAGGAAATAAATTCAGTCCTCTCCTCTTGCACTCTGTTGCACTTGAGCAAGGCACTCAACCAGGGTAAGAGCCAACAGGAGATGATTGTGGGCAACTCCCTGGAGTCAAAGAGAGTAACTGTGTGAACAGGTTTCTGGAAAACAACATGTACTTTTCAAATAACAGATCTCTAAGATCAGTTGTTCGAGAGCGTCTCACCTTCAGAGGGAACACGCTGTAGCTGTCACAGCTGAGCTCTTTGTCACTCTGATATTGAACATGATGTTTGGCCAAATCACAAGGTCATGAAGAGGCTTTTTATGTGCCAGATGTACAGATTAATGTCATTTGATTTGTTAATTCACAAGGTTATCAGAGATAGTTTGTTTTTAGTCTGGGATGGTTCTGTCCTGTCTGAATTCGGACTAAAATAGCAGCATTTCAGTCGATTTAAATCAAATCATTGAAATCAAAATGTTGAAGCCAGTGCTGAAAAGACAACACCCTCTCTCTGAAAATATTTTATTGTCCTGGTGGCCTTGAATGGCTCTAAAGCGCTATATGAAACCTCACAACATAATCATTAAGTCCTTGCTTTGAGTCTGCATGTGCCTTTGTTGCATATCTCCTCTGTCTCTCCACACTCTCTCTCTTTCCTTTCTGCTCGTTTCCTTCCCCGTCAAAAGAAGTTAAACTAACTGAAAAATAAACTGTACAAGATACATGACTAAAATCTGTTATATGCCTTTTAATAATTAAAGAAGCTGACCCAGAATATCAGCATTTTTCAGTGGATTATAAACAGAGGCGTGGTGATAAATTTAACCCTTCATCCTTAAAAAGCAGCATCAAAAAACACTTTCACTCAATATACAGACACAAAAACCACAACTCATTTCTGACAGGGTGTTTAAAGGGAAAGAATCGATAACAAATCATCATATCCTGTCAGCTGATAGATGTGTCAATCAGGAGTATGCTCCAAAACAGACAGTATGGTTAGAATTGCTGATCACTAAACACTGACTGTGTGTTTGATGTCAGCAGGTTTAATGAGCACTTCAGTGCCTGCGTTCGTGTGCAAGTTCTGCCCGTTGTTTTGATGAGATTTTTTTTTACATTTTGTCTTTCTCAGTTTTTAGATCCAATGCCAGATAAAGCTTCCAGTTTCCTTTAACTTTTCTATCTTAAAGAGCCAACTCCCACAAACGCAACCACATTAACAGTATCAAAGTTTGTGTTTCAATTTTTCAGATTTTTTCCTTCATTGATTAATGAAAACTTGATTTACTGGAATCTTTCTGATTTTTTTTCCCATATGAGCAAATAAATGAGGAATGATCAGAAGGTTGAAGAAATGAGCCATCAAAAACTGTCTATGGGCTTTACAGCCAGAAAAGGGATTCATCCTCCTGCCATACTGTGTTTTTTGAGAATGTGTCAAAAATCTGGACATTAAACCACTTAACACAGACGAAAGGGGGATTTTAACCTGCTGTAGCACCCTGTTCTTTTTTGGCAAGGTCGTAGGGGATTAGACGTTGGTAATTTGTCTGTTTACATTAGCCAAGCGTCCAGTCACTGTCTGTCTCCACATTGCTGGCTCATTTAACCAGCGTCCAAGGCTTCTCCAAGTTCATCCCAGACAAGTCTTTATCAGCAAGGCTGTTTATCTCTGCCAGGGAAGATAGTGCAGCAATGACTTTTTAAAGCTGCTGTTTAATTGCTCTCAGATATGGCGTGTCTCCATTTATTTCAAGGCCAAATGACGTTTTCAGAGATGACTGGATTTATTTTTGTCAGTGAAAACTGATTTGGTGACATCTTGAATTTAACGTCCTCCAAATACAAGCTGTGTGTTGACTCTGACATCGATTTCTATTCGCGCCTGTGGTTCATTTAAATACACTCATATGGCCATCTTGGGAAGTGTCTGTGCTAATATTTGGACAGTGGTGTCTCAGTCCACACACACATACACGGGCGCGCGCGCGCACAGACAGGGCTTTGTCTGTGGGCTAATTGTGAGAATAAAGTCAATCAGCTGCAGCTGCTTTCATTCCTAAATGGCCTGTCTCTCCACACGCGTACTGAAAAGACTGATGTGCCTCATGATGGTTATGAGTCTGTTATGCAATGTAGGTTACACACGATGCATGTCAGAACCGAACCCAAGCCTTACTCCGTGAATTGCCTCTGAATTTAGGTTGACTTTAGAAAGCTATGTGAAGTGTAGAGCAGGTTTGTCCGTCTGTCACCTCCAGACACCAACTAAGGATGGGTAAAGGATGGTATTCCTTTATATGCAAAGTGTTGCTTTCAGGCTGTTGAGGGTATAAAAAGGAAAAGAGAGAGCATTCGTGTATCTCCCTTCTGTAAGACACTCACATGTCGGTGATGTTCTCCGCCTCCGCCTCGTTCAGGATCGGGAAAGCACTGATTCCCCGTTCCGGGTCCACGCAGGAGATCCTGGTGCTGCTACAGGAGCAGGACAGCGGGCATGCCTCCGCAGACATCCAGGAATCCCCCGAGCCCACTGCCACCCCGATCACCATCACCCACCACCAACACGACCACCAGCAACACTTCCACGACCCAGACCCTCTCCCCGGCGAGAAGAGAGCCCCGCTCCCTGGTATCCAGGCGCTCATCTCGGGTGCCAACTTCAGCTATAAGGCTCGCTGGACAGCCCCACGGCCACGGCCCAGGGTGGCTGGGATCAGCCCCGGCTCAGCCGATTGAGGAGGAAAGTGAATCAAGTAAAGAATCCGATGGTGAGACGGTCAGACGGGCGGTGAGATTAGAAAACCATTGACCGTGACAGCAGTAACACACAAGGTAGAGAAAAACCGGAGTGTGTCGATCCTTCCCGGTGTGATTCCTCCAGTATCCCCCGTCAGTCAGCCAGTCAGTCAGTCAGTCAAAATCACACTGAGACACTGACGAGTGCGTGTGCCAAGGAGGATCTCTCTCTCTCTCTCTCTCTCTCTCTCTCTCTCTCTCTCTCTCTCTCTCTCTCTCTCTCTTTTTCTCTTTTTTCTCTCTCTCTTTCGGGTGGTGGTGGACGAGGTTATGGGCGGGTGTGAGGATGATATAGAATTAATGGTAGGATGGAGGAGCTGTACGCTGCTGTTCCCTCGTGCAGATGGATGAGTGCTATGATGTCAATCTCAGCATCGAAGCAGATCACGTATAAAGTCAGAGCTCATTAACCCCCACACCCCACTGTATGTATAGGGAAATGCCACTTTGCTCTGCTTACCAATGGTCCCGCGGAAGGATCAGGTGCAGGGCAGGAGGTTGTCTCCCCTCAGGGGTGCCTCAGCACAGCATATGTTGTCAGATGAATTCTCGGCTACACCTCCAAATCTGTCAGGAGGTTAAAGTTTAGCATGCTCTAAGGCCTCATTTTGGTTGTGAATGAGGTGTGACTGTAAGCGTCCTTGTGTGACATCCAGAGACAATATAGAAAGACATGATGGGAGGAGAGGTGGAGGAGACTCCTGCTTTAAAAGGGTTATTTAATTTGTCTGCTTGCTGGTTTCACATAATGTGTGTAAATGAGATATAAGGGGCTATCAATTTACAGGCTCTAATTGTCATAATCAACCTCATCATCACCGTCGTCATCATTTTAATCATCATTATCATCTGGTGCTATGCTGGGTGTTTCATAAGTAGACCTGTGTACAGTTAATCAATGAGGAACAGGCTGCATGAAGGTGCCTTTATTCTGAAGGAAGGCTGTTACTCAAGTTCCATACTCCCAATCTTTTACTCAGAAAAGTTTAATATAACAGGAGAATATAATACAAACTACACTCTTCCTTTTGTAAGCACACACCATGATTTTATAACATTTAATTATTCCATAATCCCAGGATACGAAAAGAGACTCATGGAGAAAGAGGGTGTCACCACTAATCATCAAGTCTTTAGCCCGCTTGTACTAGACCAAGTGACACCTTATTAAAGCATTTGGCCATATTTTACAATCATACAGGGCTTCCAGCCAAAACAGACTTGAATCAATAATGTGTCGTCTCAGAGTTGAGGCTGCATGCCAGTCACAATACCACTATAGATTCAAAAGTGCTGGGTGTATGTCAGCACAAGAGATGTGTCTTCAACACAGCACATCCATCCAAGAACAAAGGTCTTTCTCATCCATCTTTCACCTTGCAAGTGAGAGACAGAGGGTAACAGCACATCTGCCTCTGAGCCTTGTCAACACACCACAGCTCTCTCCTCTCCTCTCCTCTCCTCTCCTCTCCTCTCCTCTGATGTCCTGTCCCCATGTGCAGCTCTAATGTGACGTTTGCTCTGACGCACAGGCAGTGCTGCTGAATAGAGCAGTGTAATTATGGAGCTCTGTCTGTGTCAGAACCAATCTGGTGGATGCCTGCCTCAAAAACAGTGGTGTGCACACTCTGCACAGAACAGAGTGGGCGTACCAATTAAAACATTGTCTCACAAACAGTATTCTTTACACTTTGGTCCTCTAGAGAAGTGACACAGGTTGTAGCCTGTGTTACAGGTTTGACATTTTTAACACGTAATCACTCCCTTTGAGTCGTCTGTCAACCACAGACAAAGCGTTACTTAGGATGTAGCTAATCTAACACTGCCAGCATATTATGGTATGTCAAGCTTACTTAGTCTCCTCAGCAATGTGTGGAGCATGTCTAATGCGTTAATTTCAGGTCTGTGTACTGTACATACAAACAAAAGATGCTGTCAGGGACACGGTTCTAACATACTAATGGCGTCCATACTGAGATAGTGGATCATTGACACACTAACTAATGTACCTTGTCAGACATCTGACTGACAAGACAATTTACTTTTTTATTTTTTCTTTATAGCTAAAACTTAAAAGTGACATCTTTGAAACCTTTTACCAGGATAAGATGAAAGATTATCCCTTATAACTTCTCAAAATCTGATATTCAACAATTTGAGCTGTCTTTACAATTCCTCCTGCATCATCTTTAAATGGTGTGTTCTTTTAGTGCAGTTTAGTTTTAATGCAATGTTGCATTATTGTGGAAAATGCTCATTACTCTTTGTAAATGATGAAAAAGCTGTTAATTTCTGATAATTTCTATTTAAAAATATATATATTTCATTTGGGATAGATAGTCGGGCTGGGTTGCAGTTCGACACAAGCTACCACAGTCACATACTGAAGTGTTCTTAGGCAAGACACAAAACCGCAAATTGTCCCTGGTGGCGTTATCAGTGGTGTGTGAATTTTTATGACTGGGATTAATTAAAACTGATGGCTCCTGTACATTACTGTCCTAAATTAGCAGTACACAACTGTGTAAAAGTGCACTTTATAAAAACTTATATAGTCTGAAATATTTATTTTTCAAAAAAGTACTATTTCAGTACAAATTATATTAATGATAAAGAAGAAGCTTTCGGAAACTTCAGTTTTTCCGCAAACCCATATGTATGAGATCATGGTTCATTTGGATGATGCCTGCTCCCTTGGTGTTATACGGTATGTCAGGATGATACATGCCTCACAGCTAGAAGGTCACAAGATGGAATCCTGGTCTGTCCAGTGGCCTGTCTGTGTGGAGTTTGTATGTCCTTCCTGTGCATGTGTGGGTTCTCTGTGAGTACTCTGGCTTCCTGGTTAATTCAGGTTAATTGGTGATTCTAAATTGTACCCCACCTTTTGGAAACCACAAACAAAGCCATCTGAAAAAGTATCTGTGAATTTACAATATACATTAAGTAGTAGCAAAAGAACTTAAACCCTTCCAGAGCTAAATACATAATAGACACTGACCATGATGAGCAAATACAACAAACCTTAACCAACAAACCTCAACCAACAAACCAACACACGGTTTGGGTGAGGTGTTGATGTTCTCCTTCACATCCAGTCAGATTTTTGGTAACATAATAAGCTAATTAAGACTTCAACAAAGCAAAAGTCCAAGATAACTATCAAACAAATCACTTGAATGTTGTAAAGTTGTAAGTAATACAGTAGTTTCTTTTATTGAGACGAGACATATTGATGTCTCATATGGATGCACATTTTTTATTCCAAATATTATTTTTCAACACCTTGCATAGCAGTCACCTGTTTCTTACTTGTCACCTATTGTTCTTTTTGTAACACCTGGTCATTGTCCCATATTGCTACAGTGATCCAGCAGTCCATGAGCAAGGCTTGTTATAGTTATAATTACGACAATAGTAAACTGGTGGTATTTTCATAGATATTGGATATTTCTATTTTAACAATATATCATAAAAAAATTCTGGGTTAAAATTGTGTGGGGTTTTTTTAATTGTTATTTATTTGTTATGTTTTCATGTTGATCACAAACACATGAAAATCACCCATTTATCCACCGCCAACTCATCTTTTATTGAGGATCCAAGGCCTGCTCAAAGGTGGATCTTCTCTTAGTGAGGCAACTCCTGACTTAACCCTGGATTTTCCATCCTATGAAGCTGGTTCACTTCTTACTGGTATAAATCACTGTGGTAACTTATGCTGAATGGATAACCGGCTCCAGAGCAGGTTAAGATCTGGATAAGAGATCAACAAATATAAAAGCATCCAAACATCAGAGACATTGTGAAGACATAAAGCCTTGTCACTGACCGCTTTGAAGTAAGTTTTTATACTTGTTCCCAAGTCTGTTTAGCTCCTTGCATCTTAAATAGTGATGTTAATAATAATGGTCACACGTGGCATAACTGCAGAAACAGGAATTTATGGAATGCACAATTATGTGGGAGGTAAGGGATTAATATCAATTTTATTTATTAATATTCCAACACAAAATGCGCTCACACAGGTTGCTGAGCCTAAAAGGAACTCAATGGAAAATATAAACCAAAGGAAGGACACTGAGGAAGAGCTCTGCCCAAAATGTCTGTGCCGTAATAAAGTCAAAATTACCAAGATTGGAAAACCCTGGATTCACTGAGCAAGTTGATATCCAGCTTTGTAGTACCAAGTGTTTGGTTAATAATTACCCGATCTGAACACAAGATACACTTAATTTGGATTGAGGAAGAAATCATACAAGCTCACTCAAAGTGCAGTGCTCCTTTTTGGCAACAGTGAGATCTCTTGGCACATTATGTTAAGATCAACAGACCTTTTGGGTCTGGCTTTTCTTGTAACTCCTTGGCTGAAGTCTCATGAATCACTACATTAAAGTAGTACTCTTCAGTGGAGCTATTTGTCATTTATATTTTTCTGTTTTCATGAAAACCTAACAGATCGCTCAACCAAGGTCATGATGGTTCTGAAAACCACACAGAACAAATGTGAGACAAATGATGGTCCATTTAAGTTTTAAATTATTTGTTTTCTTTGAAGATTAAGCTTTTTTTTTACATATACAAATAACATTTCAGTAGTCTGTGTACACTCAAGGCTATTTTTAAAGTAACTGGATGTTGTCTAATGTTGAAACTAACTTTGAGTCCCATTATCAAATAACTATGGGCTTATATTGTACATAGCATAGATACTTGCACTTCTGTTTATGGCACTTCTAGTGAAATGCCAAACCTCACTTCGTCACTCTTTACTTGTATATGTGTAGTGACAATAAAGTTGAATCTCATCTCACCTCATTTCATCTGGTGGACTCACGTGAACCTACTATTGCATCCGCTTCACGTCCTGTGCACTATTGCAAGAAATAAGAAATGATGCATTAGCGCCCTCAAGTGGTTAGAGGGATACTTGACATATATGAGACTACAATAAAAAGAAATCTAAATAATAATAATAATAATAATAATAATAATAATAATAATAATAATAATAATAATAATAATAATAATAATAATAATAATCACAGGAAAGGTACTGATGATGCAGCTGTTGGAACCGTTTGCTTTTGTTTGCAGTGACGTTGTTTTTAAAATGTTGTTCCAGCTCTTGTAGGGAAAAAAATATGAAATACAAATAAAGATTCAGCCACAAATAAATTACTTTTGTACCATACATGTCTTGACTGGAAGAGGTTTGGTTGGTCTGAGTGCCAAAAGATCAGATTCAAAAAACTTTTCAGCAGAAAGCCCCAACATGACTTAATGACACACATTACTGGGGGAACAGATATTTCTTTGTGTGTGTGTGTGTGTGTGTGTGTGTGTGTGTGTGTGTGTGTGTGTGTGTGTGTGTGTGTGTGTGTGTGTGTGTGTGTGTGTGTGTGCGCGCGCGTGCACGGGCACGATCACACTGGCTGTACAGCTATCTCTATAAAAGAATGTAAGAAAGATTCAGTGAGAGTAACAAAGAGGGATTGTAAGAAAGAAAGAAAGAAAGAAAAGGAAAAGAGAAGAAAAGAAACAAGGAGAGAAGGAAATAAAGGACAACCAGAAAAGAAAAAGACAAAAGAAAGGAAGAAAATAAAACAGGCAAAAAAAAAATAAAAAAAAAAAATAAAATAATAATAATAATAATAATAATAATAATAATAATAATAATAATGGGAGAAAAACAGGAAGAGAAAAAAAAGTCAGAGGTAATGAGGAGTAGTGGGAGGAGAAAAGGTAAGGACAGGTGTGTTGAAAACTGACTTCCAGCTAGTCTGTCTGGTTTGTGAACAAACAGTACGCTAAGAAGAATGGAGCTAAATTTGTTAGAGAGGAATAGTGAAAAAATGGGTAATGACAACAAAGCTTTCGAGTCAGAGGTAAGTTAAATGTTTAAAGCCTCAATTTTTTCTTGTCTATTTCTAAAATTTAATGTTAGACATAAAAAAAAAGTTTACTGCCAGACATCACCAGAAATAATTTCATTATAAAAATGTAATATTTCCTGTTCTGTTGATCATGACATCTCTCTTTTAATGTTTCTGAGTCTTAAGTTGCTTTCAAGATAAAGTAAAATTCATACAATTCTCCATGCAGTCTAACAGCATAAGATACTGAAGTTACGAAACTTCACCTAAAGAAACAGTTTTACATCCACATTTTCATACAACATATCTGTCAGCACGTTACAGTTTTTATGTTGAGTGCTATGTTTTTCTTTTTCTCTGAGAAGAAAGTAGTTTCCTAGTATGACAGTAACACGCCTGTGTGTGCAGAGCACCAGCTCAGTATGCACAAGAAGACAGTCTATTTTGCATTTACATTTTGGTTCAAAGTAAACATGGTGTCACTGTGCAAGCATCCTTGTGTGTGAATGTTTCTCGTAGGACTATCCTGTATGTGTTTCTGTGTGACAGGAGCAGGATCAGATTAAGACAGACAACTCTTCAGAAGTTAAAGATGTACACAAAACGACAAACCCCCATAAAAAAAGGTTGAGTTTATGTTTCTAACCAAACACTATTACATCTTGAATCTTGTTTCTCACTGTCTTCTAATTTTTTTGTGTACTTAGCCTGCTGGAGGAGAAAATGGAGACAATCCACAATTGTTTAGCAGAGCACAAAGAACTGATCCACCTGATAGTAATCTTGGTTTTAGGAGCAGGTAAAATATCTTTGTTATATCTGTTAAAGTGTAACCTGTGACTCTGAATGTCTAGGGACCACCATGTATTTGCATTCTGTTGAAATAATATTACAAATTGGGCCAAAAAAAATCCTTTCATTTCTTTCTTTGTTTGGTATATACAGTATGCCTGTATAGCATTATTTTTGTCTTTTGTCACATGCATGCTGTTTCATAGGAAAAAACAAACCTGTAAGTCACATACTTGCTAGACATCTTTAGCAAGTAACACCTTAATAATAGGTAACCTCAACTGCTTCCTGTTTAATATCATCATTTGATTATGTAATTTGACAGGAAAGTATATATAGGAAGTTAATGGTATTGTTAGCTTAAGTTGGCAATGTTAACCGGGAACTTGTTGGCTGTCCACATCAGCTGATGTAATTTCGACATAACCCTTTCATATCAATTCCACACTGGCTATGCAGGTTGTCCATTAGTATAAACAAACTCCATTCATATACTTCTGGTGATGCCACCAAAAGCAAATTAGTGTTAAGTGTCTGGCTCAAATGTTGGCATGACAACTGTGGGATCTGGTTTGGAATCAAACTGCCAACTTTTATATGAATAGATAACCCGCACTACAACTGAGCCACAGTTGTCCTATAGGTTATGATTTTTTTTTTTTTTTTCTAATGATCTGTCTAGATTTTGATCAATGAGAAGAGAAATTGGCTTGATTTTCTCACTTATCAGCCACTAGTTTTGCTTAAGGTCTTTAAGTCTTTAAGTCTGCATGATGCAGAAGTGTTCAAAACCCCAGTTTATCAGAACCAGAAACCAAAAACACACCAAGCCCAAAAAGCCAACTACAGAAATACAATATGTTTACAATCTGGTTTAAAACAGAATGAATTTATTTTAAACTCAATATTTTTGAAGTTATATAGTTGATGAGTTTTGCTAATAGGGCATAACAGGCAGGCACACTGTAGCTGTTGGGGTCGAGGCCCACCTCAACTCTGCTTCTATTTCTAATCAACTAGAACAAAGTCTGGTTGAGTTAGCTTTTTTAATCTAACACCTGCCTATGACTGGCTTCTCTCCATCAGAAACAAAAAGTGCCACCACTGAGACTAAATCCATATATTCTACAGTATGCGGTTAAATGAGCCTTTCTGCTCTGCTCTCTGAAGCATCCCACCTTCTGCATGTATGTGTATGAGTAGATTTATCACAATAATTCTTTAATTGGTAAAACAAAGTCATATCTTAGAGTATGAACCACACGATAAGTACATAACTTGAGTTGTGATGAGAATCATGGTGGGCCCTGGTGTTAAATTCTCATGTTCAGTACACACCCTTCACCATGTGGAGACTAAACAAAGAAAAAAATCATACATGAAGAATAAAATAATCTGATGTCGCATTTCAAACGACTCCAGTCTTTACTTTCACACTTACTTTTTTACTTACATGTGATACAGCAGTAAAGGCATAAAGAAATGTTTGAATAAAAGAGGTCAAAATGAGCGCAGCGCTGCAGGATATAATTCACTTTAATACTAAATTTGTTTCAGGAATTGTTTCCATAGTGATAGCAGCATGTGTGCTGAACTTCCGCCGCGCTGTTGTGCTGCTGATCATTTCCATGGTAACCTTGTTCTTCCTGGTCTGGGATTGGGCAATGGAACGCTACGGTGACAGGGTATGGGAGGAGCTTCGTCCTACCAGAGAGCTCCTGAGCAGAAACTGGTTCTGGATCAAATGGTGAGATGGATTACACACAGTCCACTTCAGATTTTAATCCTATTCCTCTGGTCAAAGTGGAAAGGGTTACTTTTAATTATTTATTTATTTATTTATTTATTTTTGTCTTTAATGATACTGAAACACATAAAGCTCTGTCCCTGCAGCTGTAACTAATGATTATAATGTGCCAGACTGAAGGTTCCTCGGTCTCCCAGCAACAACGATGTCTTCAGGCTGAGGAAATTCATTGTTTGTGCAATCAGCATGAATACTGAATTCATACAGAGCAGAATAAAGGGAACAAGGGCAGTTAATGGCCAAGTGTTTGATGGACTACTGTGTGCCACAGTGCACATAAAGTCAGGTAATTGCACCTGCCAGAGGACACTTCAGTGGCAGTTACCACTGTGGAAAAATAAACCATAGCAGGGAAAAGGTTAGATAAATTTTACAATGAAACTAGACTCAAACACATTGAAGAAGAAAAGAAAACACATTTCGCATTTATATTCAACATTTTAATTTTAAAATTTTGCCTGAAACATTTTGTTTTAGCTGCTGTCTTTAAGGTTATCCCCTTCAGGGGGCAGAATTATGGGCAGACCATGTTTTTTTAGGTCCATGCCACCATGCTTCCGGTACTGCTTTTTAGAATGAACAAAACAAAGTAGTTTACAAACAGATTAAGGGATTTCTACAACATAGACATGTGACAGTTTGAAAATGCCCACAACTTTGGATTGGATATCCAGTTAGGACAGATATTTCCTCTGCTGCCGGTGGATACAGAAACAGAGCTCAAAAGAAAGCAAGAAAGCATTTGTAAGGCTCACAAACATCTAAAAGACAAACAGCAACATTGCCACAGTAGTAAACAGTAAAAACCTTTAAGCTCAAAACCAAAGTCATTTTTACAAAACTCATATCCGTTTTTTCATGTTTTTTTATACAATGTTTATGTTATGTTATGTTTGTGTTAGATGTGTATGGCTGTCCTCATTTTTTAAGCATTCAAATTCCCTTGACTGACTTTTCAATGTTGTTTTGTTTGTTTTGTTTTGTTTTTCTTATAAAGATCAATACTGCTGTTAAAGCTGTGCACTCACTACACTCTGGTTGCTGCAAATAGATGTCCAAAGAGTCTGGTTCTGCCTGAGTTTTCTGTCTGTGTATGTTGTTGTTGAGCTACTTTGTTATCCTCTCTCTCTCTCTCTCTCTCTCTCTCTCTCTCTCTCTCTCTCTCTCTCTCTCTCTCTCTCTCTCTGCAGGTCCATCTGCTTGTTGCTGCTGGTGGCTGTGGTGTTATGGTTGGCACTGGACACAGCTCAGCATGGAACCAGACAACTTGTGTCTTTCTTTGGTTTGCTACTCCTAATCTTCTTTATGTTGCTGTTTTCCAAACACCCATTCAGGGTAAGCGATAAATACAAACACAGAGAGACTCACATGCACTCCTGATAAATTGCGTGTTGGTAATGTATACATGTTCATGTTTGTTGCAGTGGTCATGGCAGACTCTGCTGTGTGGTGTTGGGCTGCAATTTGTCTTTGGTTTGTTGATCCTCAGGACCACATATGGTTTAGGGGCACTACAGTGGCTTGGGAGACTAATAGAGGTACACACACAAGCATACACACACATACACACACAAACAAACACTTTACACACAACATGTGCGCACACACACAACACACACACACACACACACACACACACACACACACACACAAAACAGTGATTGCCTTCATGTTTGTTTTGTATTTGTTTGTTTGTTTTTGTATCCTTCGTTCATTTTTTATGCTTCTTTTCTTACTCTCTTGTCCTTGGCCTTCCTTCATTGTTCTATTCTTATCTTCCTCTCCGATTCTTGCTTTGTGGATTTTTTGTTTATCTTATCGTTCCATTTTATATTTACCATTTTGTGCTTACCTTTATTGGTTCCTTGTTCCCTTCGTATGTCCATTTTCTGTTTCCCTGTTATCTAGTTTTTTTGTTTTGTTTTGTTTTGTTCTTGTTTCGATTTGTATCTCCTGGACTTTTTTAAATGTATCCTTCTCTCTGTCCTTGTGTCCTTTCTCTCACTCCATGTGCATTTGTGGTTTAATTTCCTTCTTTGCTTCTTTTCTTTGTGACATGAATTTCTTTTCACTTTGGTTTATCTTGCTTTATGTCCTACTTCAGTATCAACTAAACTTAAAAAATATTGGAAACTTATCATTTGAAGGTTAAAATTGCTCCATTTTTTAACTGTTAAATCCTCCTTTTTCAGAATTTCATGGCCTTCACAGATGTTGGGTCCAAGTTTGTATTTGGTGCCAGTTACAAAGATCACTTTTTTGTCTTTAAGGTAGGAAAGCACACTCTCGCACTTAAGCACACACTCACTGGTGAACAGAATGATTATTAAAACATTTATATTGGTATCAATAATACAAAGAAAGGAAAACATATCATATCATATAAAATGATGGTCAACAGGGCACACCAGAGTGAAAGTGTGACAAATATTTGTCACCATGAATTATTGGAATTTAAATCAGATAAAAAAAAGTGGAGCACTGTTGGAACACATATGTTGGAAGTAAAATCAATGTGTTTTTTGTTATTATTTTATTCTTTAATCTTATTTAAACTAACTAACTAAACAAACAAACAAATAAAAAAGATTTCCAATAATGACCTCAGTTGGCTAATTTCTGTACTATACTCATTAGTGTTCATTATAATGATGATGATAAAGACAGTTGACTCTCTCTAGGTGATGCCAATATTGGTATTTTTCAGCACTATCATCTCTATCCTCTACCACATTGGCTTCATGCCCTGGCTGGTTTGTAAGGTAAGAAGGATATAGATTACTTTATTTTCTTCTGATTGAGCACACAAGAGAAATTATAACAAACTTGCATATCTTATTCAGTTTTTAAAACACCCTTTCCCCCTGTGCAACTTCCCCCCACCCCCCACCCCCAGATTGGATTCCTTATGCAGGTTACTATGGGAACATCTCCAGCCGAGTCAATGGCTGCAGCTGGAAACATATTTTTAGGACAGGTAAACAAAAAGCCATGATTATCAAATCCTCCATAAAATGATTTGAATCGATATATTAACTAATAAACTTGAAAAACTCTCCTCCTTGGCTTTTATTTTTAGGTGGAGTCCCCTCTCCTGATTCGTCCATACATCAGTGAGCTAACCATCTCTGAGATCCATGCTGTGATGAGTGGAGGGTTTGCCAGCATCTCTGGTACCATCTTAGGAGCTTACATCTCATTTGGGGTGAGGAGGTAGATACAGGGGATCAAGGGGATGGAGAGGTGAAGATGTCATTTAAATTGTTCTCTACAAATAAACTTGCCTTTCCTAATCTAAACCAAGTCTTTGTATATAATGAGGCATTTAATTAAAATAGAAAATTCAAGGTCAAAAGAAAAATGTTTTAACGATAGACAGTATAATACTTGACATAGGTCTCCCATTTGTTTCTAAAGCAGAGTTTTCAAGTCTATCATCATCAGGTGACTTAACCTAACTTTGAGGCTATATGATCCCTTCCAAGATCTGAACTCAGAGTGTCAACTTTTGAAGTGACTTTTTATGGACAGTAATTGTGGTGTTTGAATATATTAACTTGTACCTTTCAATTTTTCTAACAATATCAGATATTTTGTTAAGTGTTATGATGACAAGCTGTTATCTGTCCTTGACACTGATGTAAGAGTGCATCAGGAGACTTTAAATGATCATCATAAGGTGAATGATTGACCATTGAACTTCTTTTTTGTTCTGCCTCTTGAGGTCAGTGCGGTTCACTTGTTGACAGCATCATTTATGTCAGCTCCTGCCTCCCTTGCCATTGCCAAGTTGTTCTGGCCTGAAACAGAGACCCCTCGTGTGACAGTAAATAAAAACTTCAAAATGGAAAAAGGGTAGGAAAAGTGTTACATATAGAAACCAAGACCCACATATTGCAAGCTAAAGCTGTGATAATTCACAGAACTGTAGCAGTGATAACATTTTATGTCATGTACAGCAGTATGCTGATGAATGTTCTATTATAATAACATATTGTTCACAGGGAAGCGTGCTGAATTACTGTTCAAATGTTGCTTCTGTCTTCCCAGAGGGAGCAACAACCTGTTGGAAGCAGCATCCCAGGGTGCATCTTGTGCTACTGGTTTAGTGGCCAACATAGTCGTCAACATCATTGCCTTCATGGCCCTGTTAGCCTTTTTAGACTCCAGTCTCTCCTGGCTAGGAGGGATGCTGGACTATCCTCAGCTCAGCTTCTCGGTGATTATCACATCCTGAAAATCTATATATACCTCACATATGTGATCCAAAATATGCCTATTACTCGACTATCCAAGCATTAACCAATTCATCAGATTCAAATGTAGCTGTTTAAAAAAAACTGGGTATCCAGCATTGCTATGTCATATCCAAGTTTACAATAGAGAAAAGCATAAAACCTCCTCTTTATATTTAAGACACTGTTTTTGTCTTATTAGTGTTTCACAATCAAACAGTAAAGTAAGCTAGGTAGTTGAATTGTAGCCATCAATTAATATTAACTTACCAGCTATCAAGTAAGTTGCTTTCACTTGAGATAACTGGGTATGCCTCAGTAAATCTATCAGTTTTCTCTTGGAGATGCTTGTCAGTGGAGAAGCACTGAAGTTGCATCATATTTAAATTTCCCTACATTTTTAAGACTTGTTAAACTGGACCAGAGCAGAACAACTTTCAAATAAAATTTTAGCATCTCACTTGAGTGTAACACCAGAGGACAGTGTCAGCTGTTTAAATGCAGTGACTCTAAGGATTTTAATCTTCCATCTTGTTTCTTCCCCAGCTCATCTGCTCGTATGTGTTCATGCCTCTCTCCTTCATGATGGGTGTTTCCTTTGAGGACAGCTTTATCGTTGCTGAGCTGATTGGCATAAAGACATTTATCAATGAGTTTGTGGCCTATCAGAAGTTGTCAGAATTAATAAAGAGGCGTCAAGCGGGAGGGCCTGAATATGTGAACAATGTGAAGCAGTATATTTCGGTGAGTTTGTTAGTGTCCAAACACTATAGAGTACAAATACATGTGAAATATCAATTAGAGTTTGTTTTGATTATCACAGCTGTCTTTTTCTCCCAGCTCCACTCTGAAACCATTGCCACCTATGCACTGTGTGGATTTTCAAACTTTGCATCACTGGGCATGACAATTGGAGCATTGTGTGAGTAGCATCAAGCGCTATTACATTTCTAATAGATTATCAGAGTACATATTTTTTTGTTGTTTTTTTTTTATTTACCTTTTCCTGTGACACCAAAATTCATGACTGATTGTACGTCATATATATTCTGTACTTAATCATCAATAAATGTAATTTAATAAGGGGAACACAGCAATAGAAATGGATGTGGTAGAACCGCCTCTACATTTCTACACACTATCAAAATGAAAGGATGAAAATATTTTTCCTGGCTGCCATGCGTGGGAGTAGGTGATGACAATCCATCTGTTACATTTAATCGAGTTACAGTGCGTAGGCTGAATGAGAAGTTAAGTCTGCGTGTTTCATACAGTCTGCGGCTGCCATAGGCTTGAAAGCAAAAGCACAGTTAAAATAGATCCATCGTAGTCCTCAAGGATCCTCTAATATACAATGTCAGCACATTTTGAAGTTTTGATGACTGCATTCACAACAATTATCAGTATACTGTAAAGTAACTGCTGTCAAGTGTGAATGTGTGTGCTTTTGCAATCGTCATAATAATGATGGTGCTGAAAAAGACCTTGCTCAACAAAAGCCTTTCTGGCAGAAAAATATCTCCACTAATGAAACTGATAGAAATCTGAGATTAAGGATCAAGGTTTTTAAGATTCCAGAGCAGGGTATCATAAAAAAGAAATATCGTTTCAAGAACACTCTATTGTGGTGTTTTGAATAAACGTCATCTTTAATAAATGGGCTTTGAACTTATGCACAGCACAGCATTGTCTCTTAAATAAATGACAAACAGCAAAAAGAGTAATACTGTAGATGCAAATACAATTTTTTTGTGTGAAAATAAAGCTTGTACATGCAAAAAGAGAGCGATTTCTTTTAAATTTCCTTTTCTTTTAAAATTTACTCTGTATTTTTGCAGCGTCGATGGCTCCAGAGAGACGTGCTGATATCTCCAGTTGTGGTTTCAGAGCTCTGATTGCAGGCAGTGTTGCTTCTTTCATGACTGCTTGCATTGCAGGTGACTTTTTCTTCTTCTTCTTTGCAACATGTCATTTATGACCGAAAATTTGTTTGAAATAAATTTTGTTTTAGATAAAAATAAATAAATAATAATAGACGCTTAATGAGTTTTTTACTCACTAAATTTTCTCTGGTACATATTTAGTCTTTCGAGAGAAATAACTGTAAAAGTCAAACTAGAAAGATAAACTTAGGTATTTTAGATATTTTTTATTCAGTAACTGTGATAAAGAACATATTAGTTACAGTTTGTTTTTGTTTTCATCAGATAAAATGCTGACATTGTTGAGTGTAGTAATTAACTGCAAATCCCCAAAATTTAGAAAAGACATTGAAATTAAATATTTTCTATGAATGAGATCCACACAAATGAGTCCTTTATGTTCTTATTTCTTGTTTATTTATTTTATGTTTTGTGGTTTTTTTTATTTTATCTTTTATTTTTTATAAGATTGCCCTGCAGGTTTAGAATAAGTCATTAATACAACCACATCATTCAACATGTTCCAGCAGAGAAAAACAGTCCATATTCATAATAACTGACACCAGATGTCCTTTGTGATTTTTTTAGGTGTGTTATATGTCAGTGAGCTTCACTGTCCACATTTCCTGAGCACCGAGTTCAACAATACCAACGTGAGCATCAGCTCACAACTGGTCAACTGCTGCAAACAGCTTTACAACAGGTATGTGTTTGTACCCCTGAGCTTCTGTAACAAGCTGATGTGGGGCTTCTGTTCATACCTGTGATGTGATTAAAACAACTCTTCCACGTAAAGTTTGTCTATTATTGTTTATCCAGCTTGGTAGCTGATGTCTCTGAGGAGTTAAACAGGACAAACAGCTTTCAGAATGAAAACAACTTATGGATCAGGGATGTGCTATGATTCACCGTGTGTGTGTGTGTGTGTGTGTGTGTGTGTGTGTGTGTGTGTGTGTGTGTGTGTGTGTGTGTGTGTGTGTGTGTGTGTGTGTGTGTGTGTGTGTAATTCACAGTGTCACGGTGTATGAGCCATTGAACATGACGATTGGAGGTGGATTTAGTGACGGGAGCCTTCGGGGCTGCTGCACACTTTCACCCAGTCCACTCTTCAACTGCAGCCTGGTGCTGTGAGTCACTGTGAACAAAATCATTTCATTCAACATGTTCCAGCAGAGATGGAAAGTCGATATTCATTATAACCGACACTAGATGTCATCTGTGAGTTTTTAAGTATGTTATACGTCGCTGTGAACAAAATCATTTCCCTCAGTGGAGCCCGATAATTTGTTAATAACACTGTGTACAGTGCTGTATGATTTTTTTTTTTGTTTTGTTTTGTTTCTGGTTTTGTGTTTATGGAAAACCCTGTGGCAATACCTTTTGAGTCTTATAATTTGTTTTGTGTTTAGCTTAATGGTCTAATAAATCTTTCAGCTTTATAGTCACAACTGTAGGCACAAATGAAAATGTGGCACATAATTCACATTTCCTTGGAAGGTTTAAGTGTCTTTGTAATATTTTTTTTTCATTTCTTTCTCTTTTGTACTCTCAGAAGACATTTTGATCAAGTAAGAGCAGCATTTTATGTATAATAATACTCATTGATGCTAATAATACTGCATGCAAGTGAGAATTATTGTGTTCATTTTATATTGATAAAACATCTATAATTGTGTTATTAATTAATTATTATTCAGGATTTTTAATTGATTTCTGAGTGGCTTAATTTGTGCCCCATGTATTTAGGCTGTAGACCTTTCTTTCCAGTGGTCCCTACCTCACTTTTTGCTGCATGTCCTTCTCTTACTCTCTACCTTACATATCATTTCAGTACCTGAAATGACACACTACACACAGCTGTTATTTCTTCTGAATCATGCCACAAGTGTCATCTGGGAAATGTGTTACCTCCTACGCTGTGAAAACTGTCACAAATGTATGTTGAATAGGAGAAAAATGCCACGTAAATATCTATTATTATTGAATTAATACAAACAGTACAGTAACTGCCTTCATGACTGACCTGTGTATAAACTGAAATATGTAAAAGCAGTGTTCAAACATACCACTGGATGTCACTAGTGTCCTCTTTACCCACTTGGGTAACATAACCCAAAAATGAATATTGGATTTACAGGCCACCATAGACCAGTCAGTCAAACTACTACCTGACAGGCAGACCAATAGTTAGCATGTCTCATTAAAAGAGGCAGAACTCATCCACCCAGACTGCCCGGTGGATAAAGAGGAGGGTATCTTCGTTAAATCCAGCACCAGCTAAAGGTCAGATGGCTCCCTCCTGGGTGGGCAGGAGGTGTGTTCACATGTGAATTTCACACACCCACAGAGAGGGAACATTAAGCTTAGCCATCAGATGCTGTCACATATTTTTTGGGCTCTGTGTCACCATGTGTCTCCTATTAAAAAAAATAAAATAAAATAAATATTATCAAAAGTCACACTGAGCCGGTTGCCATGTGAGGCAGACTGAAGGAGAAATACTACAGAAAGTTGAAACTGTTGGATTTCGAGGGAGAATCAAACGTCAAATCTCTGGAAATTCCCATCATGATTTTTAATTTCTGGGTCAGGAGTTAAAGCATTAAGTGGGAAGCATAAACAGTACAATATAATTTTTTGTCATTTAGTCAAAAATGTTAACATCTATTTGTCAAATCAAAATGTTAACATCTGTATTTTATATATGGTCTTTCAAACTTGCTATCTTGGAATATTAGAATTTAAATTCAAAACATTTTCCCAAAATAAGGTTTAGTGCATAAAACAAAAAAAGTTGTTTCTAAAAGGCAGGAGTTGAATGTCAAAATTAAGATTTAAACAATTATGCACTTATCTCTACAGGTTTTGTTTTTCATTCTTGTTTAAGATTTCACTGCTGGAGAAGAGGGTAAGTAAAAGAGTCAGAGAAGAAGAAGGGTGAACTAATGGAGTACACGTGACAAACTCAGGGATGTTGGAGGAAAAAAGAGCAGAGAAGGTTGAGTAGGAGGTTTATACAGGTGGATATCAGATTGTCATGAAGCAGCACTCCAACTCAATAAGAGTTGGATGAGGAGGATGAGAGAGACTCTGGATGATGGAGATGAAGACATTATCCACCAGCCATGTGCTAAAGAAAAAGTCATATCCAGAGCCTAACTTAGGGAAACCAACATGCTTCCAACCTGTTGCTCTGGAAACAATAGGGAGTCTGATTTAGTCTCCCCACAATACGATTCATGGCTGCTGTCAAAAGTGACAAACATCTGCTGCTATATTTAGGATAACAGAAAGAAAACAGACAGGAGAAATTGAGAGTTTAATGTTCAGTGTTAAAATCTGCACAAATAAGCTGTTGTTACCATCACAGGAAGGAACTTCCATAACTGTGGCTCCCAGCAATAGCCAACCAGTCTGAGGATTGAATGTTGTGGAATCTTTCCACAATTTAAGTCAGACCTAGGCAAACTGCGGCCCGCGGGCCACATCCGGCCCTTTGGGCATCTCTGTGTGGCCCACGCAAGGTCAATCATAAATCAGAACATGAATGAAAAAAAAAGCTGTGCATGCAATACAACTGTTGCTTTTATTTTGAAAAAGGTGACGTTTGCATCATTTCCGTACGGACGCACCTGCAAGCATGAGCCCTGCACGTGAACAGCGATGTTCATGTGTGATTTCGGGGATAAAGTTCAACAAATCCAAACACAGCTCCTCCATCACTGATGATCACCTCTCAGCTGTCCTTCACATGGCCATCTCAGAAATTCAGCCAGATTTCAATGCGCTTGTTCAAGCCCAAGGCAGACTAGATTTTTTTCTCAGGAATGAGTTAAAGTAAAGTGAAAAACATTCAAGTCATTGTTTTTTTTTTTTTTGTATAAAGTTGTTATAAATGTTTTCAGTATTTACGGAGACTTATAAGCTATCCATTAAACGAACTAATGCTATGATTGTTTTTGTTTTTATTGTTTATTACTTCTGTTGTTGTATTTTCCTATTTGACCTGCACAACACTTTCACATATTTACAGAACATCCTTATTCTTCAGGTTATGAGTAGCAGCTAATCAAAATATAAGTCAGTGCATTTAACAATGGGAAAAAGTTAATACTGAGCAGAATTAAGTTCACGTTATTGTTGGTGCGGCCCTCTGACACAATTCAGGTTTCTCATTTGGCACCTCATAAAAATTATTTGCCCACCCCTGATTTAAGTGGCCTGTGATTTTGAAAGACCACAATCTACTTTACAGTTAGATAAATCCAAAGCCCTTTACAGTGGGCTGTTAGTTCAACGCTGGTGCTGGTGCTGGCTGCCAAGTTTGAAATATGTGGGGGTTTCTCAAGAGTTAAGTGTAAGGCAGAGTGATGAAGGGGTTAAAAAACAGTTGTTACCAGTCATCCCCTTTAAAGGGTATAGCAAAGAGTTCTTCAGCGCTTTTATAGGGTCATACGCTTTATGGATATCAGGATAATGGTTAGAGCAGGTAGACATTGTGACATCTTTATTCCTAGCTGTAAGTTGAACAAACCATTATCATTTAATTGCTATTTAGATTTTAAAACTTGGAGGGAAGTCTTACAATATCCTAGGTAAAAACATACTTGATAAAAGAGCAAACACAGCTTTCACATGGAAAGTGGCATGACTAAATGGCTGTTAGGTAGTGAAAAAAAAATATAAGTAATTTTCTAGCAGAAGAAAAAGGTGGGTTGCGCGGTGGAGCAATGGTTAGCACTGCTGCATCACAGGATCGGCTCAAGTCTGGGTTTGCCTGGTGGGGCTCTCTGTGTGGAGTTTGTATGTTCTCCTCGTGCAAGCATGGGTTCTCTCCGGGTACTCCGGCTTCCCCCCACAGCCCAAAAACAAGCTCACTAGGTTAATTGGTGATTCTAAATCGCCTGTAGGTTTGAGTGTGCGCATGAAAGGTGGTCTGTCTCAGACTGTGTGTCAGCCGTGTGACTGACTGGTGACCAGGCTAGGGTATACCCTGCCTCTCGTCCTTGGACAGCTGGGACAGACTCCAACCACCCGGGACCCTGAACAGGATAAGCAGAGAAAGATGAATCAATGAATGAAAAAAAAATGTTTGGAATTGGAAGAATGTGTCACTGACTGCTGCATGTGCATTGCTTACTTCCAGGAGCACAGCAGTAAGCCACAAAAGCGTGTGCATCACGCACGGTCAGAAAACTGCTTTTCATTTCATCCAGTGCTGTGTGCTCTGTTCTATTGGAAGCATATTTGATGTATGCTAATCTTCAAAGAGCCCTCAGTTCTCTAGAGTCAATTTTAGGGTGCTTTACAATGTTGATTTGAACATGACAATCAAATAATTCTTGTATTAGTGTTTGTTATGTCTCTCTTATTCCACTCTGCTAATCCAGTACAGAAAACTTTTGGAGCAAGAATTCATCAACAAATCTATTAACCATGACATGACATCCCCTCTTTTAAAATTAAATAACTAATTCAAATTTAATTTCACAAATAAATTAACACGTGTTCATAAACCAGCATAACAGGAACCAGCGCTCATGACAGATACTCTGAAGTCTGAGAAAAATGTATTTAATGTTTTTCAGTTTTATAGTCTGACCCTTGTTCAATCTGTTGAAATGGAGAAGGTGGGTTTATCACCTGTACTGCAACCAGTCAGCAGGGGGAGCTGTTAACATTTTGGCATCACAGGCAACAAACACACGTAGTGTTAATTTTAATATACAAACTGTGGTCATTGTCCATTCAGGATGTTTCCTTTAAAGTATTGACCAGATGGCATATGCTGTTCCAAATGTTGGATTTCCTATTCAGGTTGATCTTAATATTCTCTTGTCAGCCTGAGGCGTGCTGGGCTTAACTGAAAATAGACTTGGTGCATATCTTAAGATGAATCAAGAGATGCTTGTGCTTCAGTACTTCTTGTGGAAACATGAGCACTGACTAGACCTGGCATGGATCAGCTCCAGATTGTGTGGTGCCGACAAAATGTGACACTTCTTGAGGCTCAAAACTTCCTATAGAAAGCGTGATGACTGAGGATGATGGGCGCCATGTGAGTATGACCGTTCTGCTTGCATGTCACGACAGGAAATGACATATTTGTGTGATAAGTACAGCTTTGGTTGCAGATTCAGATATCATGATAAATGAGGATTACACGGCACTACTTAATACCTTCCACTTTTCCAAGACCCAAAGACTCATATTGTTTTACTGAGGAAGAAGGTGAAATGGTGTTGATTTAATTGTTTAAATCAAGGTGTAGTCAGGTGAGCCAAAGATTCAAGAGTGTTTTCTGTTTGTTCCAACCATCTTGCAGCTCTTCTCCCCTTCAACAACACGTTTATGGCAGGTTCTGAGAAAAACCGCCTCTGAGCGACTGTTTTATGACTAAATGTGTGTTTAGCCACATGTGCCCTTCATCCCATGTGCTTTCCCCCTGCTGGGTGAAGCTCAAGCTCTCTCTCTCTCTCTCTCTCTCTCTCTCTCTCTCTCTCTCTCTCTCTCTCTCTCTCTCTCTCTCTCTCTCTCTCTCTCTCTCTCACACACACACACACACACACACACACACAAGCTTCAAAAACACATTGACGTTCATACACTTTCTGACCAGTGTGCGCTCTTTCCCTGTCAGTCAGACACACTCACACACACACACACACACACCCACACACACACACACACACACAAATGAATTCCCTGGCGGCCAGGCGGGGGGTCTAGCTGGGACAGAGATGGACACATGCTGGGATCAGAGCAGCAGCGTGTGATTCACATTTCTCTTTCTCTCTTTCTTCCAATCTCCTTCTTCCTTCCTCCTCTTATCATCGACACCCCACTCCCTCCTCCCTCTGCTCTGTTTACCCCCCTGTGCCTAACAAAAGCTGAGTGTTTCAAATGTATTCTGCACACAAACTCTTCAGACGACTGTTCCTGAACCTATAGAGGCAATTAGATATTTGAGCTGAAATCGGGTGGTTCCTGTTCCCTCCTCATCATGTGTTTTTTGTCTTCATTCTGCACTCCCCACCATCCCTCTGTCCTCTCCTTGTGTAAGCTAGCTGGGTACCAAACTCCTCATTACTCTAATTTAGCAGGCATGCCGCTCCCCTAATGGCCTCTGGGGCCCGAAGAATATCAAGTGCTGTTTAATTTTTTAATTCTATTCAGGCCTTACATTCATTCCATCCCTCCACCAGCTCTTCTGGCCTTCTTTTTCTATCAATTCAGATTCCATTTATTGTTCATGCACAATCAGCTACTAAAAGATGCTTCTTCTTTTTCCAAGTGAAGGAGGGGAAGGATGTGAGTTTTAAAGCATATCAAAGCTCCATCCCTCCATTCCATGCCATTTGTTGATCCCTGCATTCAACAAGTGTGCGCATGTTTTGCTGTTGCTCATGCTCCTCTGAATGTGTGCACTTATTTAACCTTACCATTTTCTGAATTAGGCAGATCTCCATGGAGACCAAGGTAGCACAGAGCAGGTGAAGGGCCCTTGATGATGCATTAGGGCCTTCTTGTAACAAGGGGGTGTATCTTATCTGTAAGCTAAACTGTGCATTGAGCTGGTCTTGAGGGTCGATGCACATATCATCTGATTCCTCCGGAATTGTTTTTGGTTTGCTGTGCATATAAATGTGAGCTGCTCTGAGAGTAAATGATAAGGTGATGAGTACATATGAGAGAAATTACAAACTGAACTGTAGAAAGGACTAAAAAGTTATTTTTTTATGTTAGTAAAACTAGCATGCAAACTTTTTTTCTGAATAAGTCTAAATTAAGCCAGATAAGGTGGCATATAATGAAAAGTTACTGACAGGAAAAAAAAAATGGAAATGCTTGTCAAAATAAAAGAAGTTTGAAGAATTTCAAAAAGCCATGTATTTTAGTTAAATGTTGACTTGTTAGTGCTCCTCCTGAAGAGGAATAATGAAATATTTACAAAGAAGATAAGCTAGAGAGAGCAAGAAACCTGTTTTCAGAGATAATGGCAAACATTAAATTAAAAAAAGGCTACAGCTGATAGAAACAAAATTAAATGACTAAAGTGAAAAAGTAACTGCCTAATTATCATCAATATACCATATTATTCGTGTGTGTATAACTGAGCTATCCATCCATCTATAGACAGATAGATTAGAATTATATGAGATGTGGGGATGAGTATTTATGTGGTTCAGACAAAGCTTCTTTCATCTCATTTCCTACAACCCCTATCCTTTTATCCCACTTCTATGTCCTCTCAGCAGTCTTCACCCTCACCTTCATTCTATCCATCCTCATACTGCCTTGCAGCGCCCTCCCTCCCCCCCTGATTCTTCTCTTCTTCCCATTTCTCCCTTGCACACCTGTTTACAGTAGCTTATAACTGAAAAAAGAAAAGAAGTGGTATATAAGGAAAACAACCTATGCACAATGGTATTTTTATTTTATTGTATTTTATATTTTATTTTATTTCATTTGTGTGTGTGTGTGTGTGTGTGTGTGTGTGTGTGTGTGTGTGTGTGATCTAGGACTGAACAATTTCTTGAAACACTGAGAAAAAACTTTTATCATCTGGCAAAAAGGAACAACCCACGGTTATCTACATCCTTTTTGTTGTTGTAGATTTCAAGTATATGGGGAAAAAAAACATCAACTAACTCCTTGTGTTAAAACCCGATGAATCAGATACAAGATTTTTAACATAATGGGGAGCTTAATAATGTATAATTATCAAACATTACAGCATAATAGAAAGACAGACATGGTTGCAGGGCAAGACATTTGCAAGTGTGTGATAATGCATTCTAATGGACATGCAACAGTTAGCAGCCAGCTGCATCATTTCTGATCAGGTCCATTAATAAGACTTCATAATGTCCCAACAGACATCCAAGACTTGTTTCTCATGTGTGTGATTGTGCATAAATGAATGACTAATTTTGAAATTTTGATTGTTTGTATAATTTTGCCTCCCAGGCCACATGACCCTGCTCTCCTCGCAAGAGCCACTGTTTATCACACTGTTGTAATCACTGTTGTCGTTTTCCCTGTGTGTGTGTGTGTGTGTGTGTGTGTGTGTGTGTGTGTGTGTGTGTGTGTGTGTGTGTGTGTGTGTGTGTGTGTGACTTTGAGGTTGAAAAAGAGAAAAGATAACTTACAGTAAACACAAACACAATGTACCCACTTGACAGATGGCTAAGCCGCGCCCCCCATCCACTCACTCAGACAATGAACATTCACTGACAGGCGCTTTGGGAAGTGTCACAGTAGGAGAAATTTCACAGGATGATATTGATTAATTTCTGAGACAGAAAGACCACATATCATCTAGAAGTCACCAAAAGGGTCTAAACTACTTATTGAAGGGATATATTAAACACTTTATTGTTGAGAAGGTCGACAAATAGCTTAATTTTCAAGCTAAAATGTACGTCCCAGTGTGAACATGATAAACTGCATCCTGTGCTATCTTCATCTCAGACAATAAGATAGAGGATCAGCATTGGTCATGACAAAATCAGAACAGCCTTTTCACCATCTTGCTGCTACAGTATTTACATTGAATCACCAACCTTTTTTTATCTCAGCTATTACAAATAAGCTAATGAAGCTAAGCTCTAGACGTTAACGTTAGTTTAACTCAAGCCTTTTGGGAAAAAGCTAACAATGATGTACAATCATAAAAGTACAAACACTAGAACAAAAAAGGCCGAAGACAAAGTGATATAATGAACAATGCAGCTAGGAGCTAACATTAGGCTAACTTTAGCTCAGGGAAAGTCCCAAACTGTCCGTCTGCACATTTTTTGTTATAACACCCCCATTATTAATTAAATGACTGTTTAGAGGAGCAGTTGCAGCAGTCATGTCTACATGCTCGTGCTCATGCATGAGGTGAACCTCACCGAAGCACACCTTTCTGATGCGTAGCAGTATACCGTGCCTAAGCAGGGCATACTCCACTCGCGGTCACACTGGCCAAGCAAACAGGACTTTAGGGTTAAAGCTTTTCTAAGCTTGGTACGGTTGGCTAGTGTGACCTTGCCCTAACTCTGTAGCTGTTAGCACGGAGGCTAAAGGCCTGACCAAGGGGCAACATCTAGTTTTATAAAATGACATGCGGAAGTGTTAGAAGCTGCAGTTTGTTTAGGTCCTGCTTGAGGTGGGCTGCAGAAAGACCACAAACAACATACATACCAAGTCACAAAACTCCCCTGAGTTTTACAGCATTAAAGAACATATTTACAGCTTGATTTAAAAATGGCTTGGGTCTGGAGATCACGAGTTTGCCCACTCAGAGGTGCAGCTCATGTGAAAAACAGGTTTGGGACCCTGTAGCTGTTAGTTATGAGGCCAACAGTCAAGCCTCTTAAGTCATCATTTTCAATATGGCCCTTGCTAACTATCGGCTTCATTACTTTGATCAGGAACAGATGGGTGACGCCACATAGACTATGTCCATATATTATACAGTCTATGGGCCCGCCACTTTGTTTCGGTCAACTAAAGTTAGACTGAGTCAGCATTTCCAACATGGTGCCCACTGACATAAGACTTTAAAACTCTGCTTCAGAAATAGATGAGTGATAGTTAGACTTCTTCCATGTATTATACAATTTATGGCTTTTAGCTAGCCGCTGCCTGCCAGCTGTAGCTAACATTAGCCTTAAGCACTTTGTCACAGTAGTTTACTGTCATCTCAGGAAACACTGAACTAAACTTAAACATTGGTGTAACTTAATTAAAATTGCTCCCTCATCATTATCTTCCATTTGTGGAATCAGACCCCCCCCCCCCCCCCCCCCCCCCCCCCCCACACACACACACACATAACACATACACACACACACACACACACACACACACACACACACACACACACACACACACACACACACACACACACACACCACCTCCTTTACCCTAACCAGTGGCTGTAGAACAGGTTTCAGAAGTAAGTCATGGTTAAAAAAAAAGGAAAAGAAAAACTTGGGGGAGGTGCAAATAAACTGGAGATGTAGAAAAGTTGGACACAATCACACACAAAGCCAAGAGCCATTAGCACCCTACTGTTGCCAAAGAATTGGTCTTCAGTTTATAAAGGAGCTGGAGAAACCAGCATGAAAAGCACTTTTTCGAATTAGTACCCAGGGTGTCAGATACATTTTCATGTCAGTCATCATAAAAGAGAAACATATTGGCAAAGGGAGATTCCACAAGTGGATCTTCTTTTTTTTTTTTTTTTTTTTTTTTTTTTTGTCTGTATAGACGGATCAATACTCAGCCTCGCTTAGAGTTTCTGCTCCAAGGATGCAATTGGAATTACAGTATGCAGGGGTGACTGAATCATGTATGTACGCTGTATGTTATCAACCCAGATCATTTCTCTTTTAACAGTTGAAGTGGTTTATAAAATCAAGACAAACATGTTCTTACTGTCTGGTTTACAACAACAAAAAAAGGTAAATCAAGAAATGAGAGGGGATGAGACTTGTAAACATCCTCTTTATAGTCAAGACATGGATCTCAACCATATCGTTAACTGTAACATGATGTGAGCATTGAAATTCCCTACCTTTCAGCAGCTACTTTGATATGCATGTCCTTGTGACAGAGTTTTTATACATCATATTTTTCATGTGTAATTTATACCTGAAGCACCGATGAGCAAAAGGAATAATCACATTTGATCATCAAGGCACTGATATTACATAAAAGAAGGAAATTCCTCTGATTGTCTGAAGGTGTGTGCTGGAGTAAAACGATATTGACTAGATAATACTTGAGCCAGCATGAGAGTTGTATGGTGTCTATTTTCTTTTTCTTATTTTTGTTTAGGTCAGTCAATGTATTTCTGATGTATTATTTTGCAGTGACCTTTTTGAGTCTGTCATAGTTTCAATATTTGATTGTTTTAATTATTGCTCACTGTCACACTTCGAACTTTTAAAACTAAGCTGACTAAAGTGAATCAAACATTGTTACATTACACAGACATTTGTCTGTGAAAGAAAACAGATAAAAATGAAAAAGGTTCAAATTCCCTTGGCAATAAAGAATGAATACATCTATTTCTAAGTGTCGAGCTTCTTTGATGCAATTAATTTACTTTCAATAAACCAAATGCAAGAAAACTGTTGTGCAACATGTAGAGATAATCACCAGAGGAATCAGAGAGGAACAAATCATCTGTGAACATATTTTTACTTTGTTATTTTCAGATGGTCTGATTATAACATTTATTTAACTAAGTACATGTGAATCATACGCTTCCTACATGTATCTGACTGTGCGGTGCAACAAGCATTTAAAACAAAGTGGCTCACAGCTAGATGTATTTAAAACATGCCCTTGTGAAATAATGCAACACTTTCTTACATGATTTTACAACAGCACTGCTTCTGCTGCTACTGCATTGTGAAAAATATCAAACACTGTTATAATAACCCCGGTCGATACAGAAAACATACATAACATCAGTTTCAAGGGAAGCAGCATGGTGAGATAACAGTGAGAGACAGCAAGAAAAAAAGCAGAATGGAGTCTTTAAAAGCGGAAAGAGGAAGGACAAGTGAGAAAAAGCAAAAGCAGTGGATGAAAAGGAAGGAAAGCAGAGAATAATAATACAGTACCATAAGAGCAAAGGCTGGGAGGTGTGTCGAATATGCCTAGCCTTCACCAGCACATACTGCCCATTTTACACAAGAAAGCTTGTGTTTTTTCTCCTGTCAATCACTGCAGCAACATCACAGGCAGCTGCCAAACAGATTTTCAGTCTCTGTGCTCTGCAAGCATGTGTGTTTGTGTCTGTTGTAAAATGGCATGTCATTTTGGCTTTACCCTGATTGGACTTCTGTTACTCTAACCTTCACCAATGTGCTCATCCCATCAGCAAAAACATATGTAAGATAACTCCAAGATACCCGCTAAGACAGTTGTTTATTTATTTTTTTGTTTTGCTTTTGTTTTCTTTTGTTTTTTCTGTGGCACTTCTTTTCATAGAGATGCTTCCAAATCAGAGTATTTCCTCTTTCTGTCTCTCTGTATCCTACATACCTTGTAATCTCTCTCCTTGGTGGATCTCATTTCCTCTTAATTTCTCCTTATCCTGATGGTTTCCTGATGGTGACCTTTTATTTCATATCCTGCCTCATAAATTGAAGGCATTAACTCACTCACAAACAGGTGCACACACCCATAAATTAACAACCCAATAACATATATGACCCTACTCAAAATTGGACCAGATCACCCAAATAAAATCTACTCAAAGAGCTTTCTTTTAAAACCCCAAATCCAATGAAGTTGGGACTTTGTGTAAAATGTAAATAAAACAGAATACAATGATTTGGTCTTTTCCTCTTTGGCCCGGAGGACATGACGTCCATAATTTCCAAAAACAATTTGAAATGTGGACTCGTCAGACCACAGCACACTTTTCCACTTTGCGTCAGTCCATCTCAGATGAGCTCGGGCCCAAAGAAGATGATGGTATTTCAGGATGGCTTTGGCTTTGCATGGTAGAATTTGTTGGTTTTCGGCCTTGCTGCTTACGTGCAGAGATTTCTCCAGAATCCCTAAATCTTTTGATGATATTATGGACTGTAGATGATTAAATCCCCAATTTTTTTGCAATTCTACATTGAGAAACATTGTTCTTCATCTGTTGGACTATTTGCTTACACTTTTTGTTTACAAAGTGGCGAACCTTGCTCCATCATTCAAGCCTTTCAGGGATGCTATTTTTATACCCAGTCATGACACTCACCTGTTACCAATTAACCTGTTCACTTGTGGTATGGTCCAAACAGGTGTTTTTTGAGCATCCCTCAACTTTCGTAGTCTTTTGTTGTACCTGTGCCAACTTTTTTGAAATGTGTTGCAGGCATCAATTTCAAAATGAGTGAATATTCATTGCAATTGGGGCTGTTAATATGTTTTTGCCATTGTTGTTGTTGCTCTTCTTCTTCTTCTTTTTTTTTTGCATTGTATGTAGTTTAGGATTTTTTTCAATCACTGTGAATCACTTTAAATTGCATTTTATTCAACATGCATTTATTTTTTATTTATTTAACATAAAAGGTGCTATATAAATTATGTTGATTGATTGATCGATTGATGATTGATTGAGTGATTGATTGAAGATCAACTGCATTAATCTCCTGAATGAATAAAACAACTGGAATTTACAGGGGGTACCACTGGGTGACTGAGTACGGCTGAGTTGAAGAGCTACGATGACCTAAGTAGAACGTGGGATCGACACACGGCCTGTGTGTCTGTAGTCTTTTCTAGCCCGTGGTTTTCTCTTAATATTAACAAGGGGTACAGAACAAGACTTCATAATGTTCAAGAGGTGCAAGGGCGCAGAGAAAGCACTCTGCACAGCTTGTCAAATTGCCTTCCTAATGGCCAGCTTGTCAGACTTCCTCGTCTCCGTGGAGAAAGAAAGGACAAGTGGGGGGAGCAAGCCATTCTCTCCCCTGTCACAGCAAAAATCACTCACTCGTCTCTTTGTATGGTAGCCTCCTGTTCCTTTCTTTTAAGTCCTGCTACTGAAGTGAATCCCGCTCATATTCAAATAGTGGTAATGATTTCAGTAGTATGAGAGCAGAGCGTGGAGAGAGGCTGGCAGTATTGTTGGCCCGTCAATCAGTTAGTCTGTGCTCCATCAGAGTTGGCTCACCTTGCTTAAAAATACTTTTTCCCATTAAATCTAGTCAACCATCATTCACTTTAGTCATCAACAGGAGGTCAAAGTTCACATTAATTGTTTCTCCTTGATTGTGAGATAACAGCTTCAGCCTTATTACTGTCTTTTCATGACTTAATTTGCTCACAATCTTCCTAACAGCTCTCATACTCAGATTTTCCATCAGAGTACATTATTACATAGTTCGACTGATCAATGGGATGTCTTTCCCTGTAAGGGTTCTATATAATGGTCTATAGGGCTGGTTCCTAAGTGCATCACACAACTGCACTCAGGGGAAAAAAAGAGAACAATCTCTCCTTATATTTGAACCCCTGGTACATCTAGGTGCATGGTTACTTCTGTGATGAATCTGCTGAGCAAAATTAGCTGTTTGTACAAACACCTGTAAAAACATTAAGAGGAAAGCAGTTTTAAAGTTAATGCAAGCCCCTTTATTGTGTTTTATTAATATGTTAATATGATTCAAACTTCAATCCTGACTGATCACTTCAGATCTTTATTGCTGTGGTCTGTTTATACATTGCTAAACTGTCAGCTGTGCTAACCTTCATGTGACAAACACTTTTAAAATTATTTCCCTCCTCTTGGTTTGTCTCTTTTTTCCTCTCTATTTTCTTTATCATATCCTGATTTTGCTTTTTGGGGAAGACTTGGTTTGGCAGCTGCTCTCACACAACTGTTTAACAACTGGTGTGAGGTGGACTAAACCATTTTGTGTATGGGGGTGTGAGAGAGGTCTGTGAGAGAGAGACTCTACATTTTTCTGAGAGTAAGGATTATGTTCCTTGACTCAGCTCACTTTGTTTTACATGTGATGATCATAATTTTGAGGAAAAAAATACAGAGGAGTTGTACACTTATGGTCACTCTTCACCCACTAAGATGCTTGTGTACACATCCATATTCAGAGTCATAAATGCTTAGTTAAACATTAAAGCTTAGTGAGATACATTTTGGGCCTGAAAGATGCTACTTGCTTGATAACTGGGTCAAGAATGAAAAGCTTAACTCAAACATAGTACTCTAGGTCTGGTTTATTCTTGCAGTACTTCATTTTTTTAAATTTAAATAAATTTAAAACAATCTGTAATTGTAGAATGCAATAATACAACAGTATTTTATTTGGTTGCCTATCTTTGACATACAAGAACCTGCAGAAATCGGAAAGCAAGGAGGAAAGTAATGAAGGAAAGGTTTTGGAACATTTTTTCTCAGTGTGGAATTGCAAAGAATTTAGGGATTTAATCAACAACAGTGGATAATATCAACAAAAGATTCAGAGAATCTGGAGAAATCTCTGCACAAATCTAAGCAGCAAGTCTAAGGAACACTTCAGAAAACCATTGTCAGTTAACACAGTTCATCACTACATCGACAAGTTCAAGTTCAAACTCTACCATGCAAAGCCAAAGCCATGTATCAACAACACCCAGAAACGCCGCCCGCTTCTCTGGGCCCGAGCTCATCTGAGATGGACTGACACAAAGTGGAAAATTGTGCTGTGGTCTGACAAGTCCACATTTGAAATTGCATTTGGAAATCATGGACATTGTGTCCTCCAGGCCAAAGAGGAAAAGAACAATCTGGATTGTTATCAGGTCAAAGTTGAAAAGCCAGCATCTGTGATGGTATGGGGGTGTGTTAGTGCCCATGGCATGGCTAATTTGCACATCTGTGAAGGCTCCATTAATGCTGAAAGGTACATACAGGTTTTGGAGCAACATATGCTGCCATCCAACCCACGTTTTTTTCAGGGACGTCCCTGCTTATTTCAGCAAGACAATGCCAAGACACTTTCTGCATGTGTTTCAACAGCGTGGCTTCGTAGTAAAAGAGTGCAGGTACTAAGACTGGCCTGCCTGCAGTCCAGACCGATCTCCCACTGAGCATGTGTGGCACACGGTGAAGCACAAAATACGACAACAGAGACCCCGAACTGTTGAGCAACTGAACTTGTACATCAAGCCAGAATAGGAAAGAATCATAGACTGTATAAAACATGGACGTAGTCTCTGCAAAGTCACCCATCTGTTCCTGATACAGTCAAATGAAGCCAATCGTTGGATGGAGCCATATTGGATATGATGTGGGCTTTGAGATTCTCTTCTAACATCCATAGGGTGCCCTTCAGTAACATGACCTGGGCTGTGCCCCTTGTTAGAAAAACTCATAATCCTAATATCTTCTAAACCACTGAATAAGAAAAAAAATTACTCACTGCACAGTGTGTGCAGATAGCTTTTCAGACCCAAGCCTTTTTTTTGGACTGGCTGTTAATATGTTTTTTAATGCCATAACAGTCTGTTTTTTTGGCTTGGTGTGTACATGACTTTCAGTCTATCTGCAGCCAGCGTCGAGCGAATTCTCAATGAACTGTAAATTTTTGCATTTCCACATAGGCTTCATTTTCTTATCGGGTGATGTAATACAGTGGTAAACATGCTCCTGTCCCCTCTTTTTTGGAATGTGTTGCAGGCATCAAATTTAGAATTAGTGAATGTTTGAAAAAACAAACAAACAAACAAACAAAAAAATCCATTAAAGTTTATCAGTTTGAACATTAAATATCTTGTTTTTGTAGTGTATTCAATTGAATATAGGTTAAATAGGATTTGAAAATCACTATATTGTGTTTTGTTTTACACAATGTCCCAACTTCATTTGAATTAGAGTTTTATATATATATTGTAATCTGAACATTTAGAACTTCAAACATACAAATGAAAATTAAATAAACACCATCAGTTGTCCAACTTCAGGTTGAGTCTATGTGTGACACAGTGCTGTTTCAATAGGCTTAAAACATTACCAAATGATCCTAAAAATCTGTATAACTTGTAATAAATTACCTGAAACTTTTTCTTAAATAACTCATTTCTCTAAAAAAAACACAATAATCATTCAACCATCCGTCCTAATAAGCCAGAGAAAGCAGGAGGGTACTTTTGTTTCCAAAGTCCAGCCCCACATAATTTTCTATTCCTTTAATAATTCACATCCTCAGGCCTCAGCACGCTCACAGTCATACAAAGAGGTATGTTTTTGCCATGAAGAGAAACCATTTGCTCATTTTGATGGAGGCCTAAAAGAGAGGTTGAGCTGTCTAAGTGGATTTTTCATTACTAAATGTAATAGGGCAAAGAAAATTACAGCTGCAGCAGCAGGAGGGGTATTAGGACTGCTCATGTACTTTTTACACTGATATTTGTAATGACCAAAGAGGTACACTGCTGCTGTATATGAGCATTACAGAAATTAGCACAGTGCTCTGTCTCCTGTTTGAGTGTGTGTCCGGCCCCTCCTGCACCAGCCTCCTCTACTGCCTGCCATCTGCAATTTGGAAAGGTACATCCAAACTCAGTGGAATGAAAAAGCATTTTTCTTCCTCCTGCTGCCACTCTAGCCTGAGACTGAAGTGGAAGACTTACATGGAGGAAATAATATTGCAAATGGAAAGCTATTAGGGCAGTCAAGCACTTCTCATACTGCTTCCGAAATATGTAATTTATGATGGGCTGCTGCATGACAAACTTTTAAAGACTCAAAAATTGTAATTTCCTAACAAAACTCCAGTCCTCCAATGAACCCCAGAGACTCATGGTGCACATGCAATGAACTTTTGAGGAAATGATGAAGATCATTTTATCAGAGATCTAGAAAAAAAAAGATATTAATGATTACTTTATGTCAACTACATTACATCTGGTCCTGAACCACTGAAATATTATACTTGGAACTATAAGACTGTACTTGTTCCTGACGATGAAGTTGGTTATTTCCAAAAAAAAAAAAAAAGTCATACAGCAATATGTACATTTATTTAACAGTGCAAGAGAAGAGAATAGTACTCATCAGATCTTCCTCCCCATCATCATCTTACTGATCCTCAAATTTGGGCAACAAATTGTCTACATGTTAGCATTCTCATATATGGAACTATGACAAAATATAGGGGGGAACAGGGTTAGTTGTCACATGGGTTGGCTGTCACATTCATTATATCTTGCCACCAGACGGCGCTGTTTCTCAAATTGTGGTATGGAAATTCGTGGAATTGGGATCAGAGCTCACCTACAGTCTCCTCTGGAGTTAGAAAGCTGAACTTTAGGGGAACTTTTTTCTTTTTTGTCAAATTGGAAATATTCAGCTATTTAGTTATTTTATAGCTTGTTATTTTTCCTGTAGGCTTTTAAACAATGAGTTTATAAAAAAAACAATTGTTACCCTTAAAAAGTATGAAGGGAAAGCTACAGTTTAGACTGTTATTAGCTAACAAACTAGCTGTTACACAGTTTTTAGCCTTGATGTTAGCAAGAAAATCCAGTTGTGGTTGGTCATCACATATATACAGTATATTTATGTTATATACCGTAGACTGGTCTAAATATTTGTTTCCTAATCATTGCTCTTTTTGTGTTAAGATGCATTAAGATGCATTAATTTATGTATTTGTCAACTTGTCAATAAAATTAAACTTTCAAATTTAGCTCTACCTTCTTGCTCTTTTTAAAAGATTTTTCCCATTAAAATAACATTGTGACAAACAAACCCATAGTGTGTCAAATAATCCCCTTGATGGAGTTGGTTGTCATAATGTGTCAGTGTCTTTGATAGTTAATTACCTCTTTGTTACAATAAGATGGAAATGAGAATGATACACATTTCAAGCCAACACCTTAAGCTTCAATTTAATGTAGGAATGACTATTAAAAGACGTTTTGATGATGAGCAATTCAAACTAGAGTAAAAAGTGTGACAACTAACCCCGCTCTCCCCTATGCTCTAACAACATAAGGAAACTAGAATGTTTCCGATTTCTAATTTCCTGTCATGTGCCAGCAGGTATTTCAGCATAACAGTAAGAGGTGTCTGTTAGAGTATGACAACATTGTTTCCTTAGACATCAAGTCATAGAAAGTTGCTGAGGAATTAAATTGGACAGTCAAAGGTCAAGAGTCAGATACATTAAGTCCCAGGAATATCATTACACAAATTAAAGAAAGAACTATACTATTTAAACATAAACAAGACTGATGTCTTCTATTTATGTTTATATGACAATAAGTTATCAACATTAGAAAACCAATGGGCATAAGAAATTAGAGTGTGCTCAAAATCCTGATTTATCTCATCCAGACACTGGACTGCACACACCTGTTAACGATCCAAAACAAACATTTCATAGTTTTAGTTTGTCATGTTTACACTACAGCCCGTCACCTGTATGCCTGACTGAACCCACACACAATATATTGTATGAAGTAGAATTTGACTGTACCATAATTACCACTAAGACAGCCCTCCCATCATTTCATTTACTCCATCACCCAATATTTATTCCACTTGAATCTCCCTGAGGGTTGCTTCCCCACCTCCCTCCCCCAATTGTATCAGCCTCATTAGCACATAACAGCCTATCCACATGCATAGCAGGGTCCTGATTTAGATGTTCAACCTGATTAGCCCTTAATGATCCGAAACAAGCTACCTGAACGGAAATGCACACGGTGATGTGAGACCGTAACATGCATATATGTCCCCCTGCATGGTAACACAACTGTAAGCACGCACATGCTAACATACATTCCCAGCGGTACCTTTGTCAGTCCAGTTTGCTCATTTTTACAATAAAGACATTGAAATATAAGACAGCAAACTAATTATAATTTAAAGAGGCAGAAGGGATAGGGATTAACTGAGTTGTACAAATTGTTGAGATGTTTCATCCTTAAGAGAGATGTGAGATACCATAGAGCCGCTTTTAATTATTGCTACGTGTGCTCAAACAGAGCATGTCCCAGAGGTGTGTTAAATAAAATCATTACGAAGCAAATGATGTCTAATTTGTCTGATTATTTATTTGATCTCAAGGAGTATAACACTCATTTACCACAACAAATAAAGGTTAAAGTAACAGCAGGGTCCTTCAAACAGATGCTTTAATATTGTCAAATATAATTATAAAACCCTCATGACGTTTAACAACTATATACAGCATATACAGGAAAATAATTCAACTTAATATATGTATCACTTTAAGACAGAGCCATAGATGAGGATGTGTAATGAGCAGAAATAATCAAAGCTTAAGGCTTCTCCTTTATATTTTCTCCTCTTGTTCTCCTCTGAGAGAGTCTAATGAAGACCCACGGTGCCCTTGGCTATTCAATCATTTGTCAGTCAGAAGAAATGGATGTACTGAATAAATGCAAAGGCAGCCAATTCATTACCACAATCAGAATTGAATTTCTTTTCTTTCCCTACACTCATTCCCTGCTCTCATCTCTTGTTTTTCCACCCCATTCTACTCCTGACTGTTTTTTTTAAATACAAATATGTTTATCGATGATATACAGGACAGATACATTTCTAATCTGTCTTCTGCGGAAACGATGTATTGGAGCCGAAGCTGAAAATAGCTCACTGAATAGATGAATGGTTTCCTCTGATGACAAATGACAGAATGTCACATTCACATGTAGCAGATGGGATGCACTTCAACAGGGTGCCTGCTGATCATACAGTTCACACATTCTGCTCGTTGAATTGGAGGAGCGGAGCAGGTTAATCAGGATTCCAAAAATTTACCTTACATGAAGAAAACAGTCGAAGCCCTTCAATGTGCAGTTATTTTTGTTTCATTTCTTCATCTACATTCAAGGACAATTTATTTCTCATCTATTTGTAATTTCCTCATTAATTCCCACTTGCCCACAACCTCTGCTGTGTTTATTTCCTTTCTCCTACCCTCTGCTCCAGCTCTTGAAGCACTTTTTCGCTGACCGGGTCTGCCTTTGTAACCACAGCTTTTCTGCCTTCAGGCTCAACTACGATGGTCATAATGCAGCACATGTCCACCAGCTCCTCCTGACACCGCTTCATCCCGGTGTCAAGCTCTCCCTTTCGAGCCGGGTCTCGCTTCAGAACTGCTTTTTCTGCCACTGAGAAGCCCAGCAGGCCCATCAAAACCTCATTGGACAACTCAACATCCAGGTAACCTGTTCCATCAGAGATTGTGGCACAGACACGCCAAAGACCACTGCTGCTGCTCAGTTTTCCCAATAGAGTCACAATAAAAGCTTTGACACAGATCTCTGTGGGCTGGTTGTTTTGTTTGGACATCTGCTCCTCCAGCAGGCATAAATATGTAAAAGGTGGAGAGGTCAATCTAAGAGCGGGACCTGAGCTCTCACTTTGTGCTATTTCTTTAGCCAAAAATCTATCAGCCGTCTCAGTGCTTGAGGTGATACTTTGTCCCTGATGCATTTCAGTTTTTAATGAGCTACTGCTGGGTCCACGATTGTAGCTTAGCGATTTGGTTTTGGCTTTACCTGGTTCTTGTTGAACAAGAAGCTGATTTGGTGCTTCCATCTCCTGCAGAAAGTCAATATCATCATCCATGAAATCATCCTCATCATTAGTAAAAGACTCTAATTGCTGTGATGGATTTGCAGCTGTAGAGGGGGACTGCTCTGTCACTCCCCGGCTGTGGCTTTGATTGTTTCTTTCCTGCATGTTGAGCCTGGAGTCACTGGAGCCCAGGCATGACTGAGAGCCATTTGAAGTTGCTGGTTTTATGGTATTGCTAGCATTTCCTGTGCTCCTGTGACTGCTGCTACCCACATCCTTACTTTGTTGGACAATCAAACCATCCAACTGATCCAGGGGAAAGTCTTCAAAGTCTTCATCTGGGAAGTCTTCGTCTGTCATGTTGTGATCTGGAATCTCTCGTTGGAGGGAGCCTTCGGGGGGTGCAAGGTCAAAGAGTTCGGAGTCATCTTGTCCTATGCTGTGGTGACGATCATTGAGTGGACCACCTCTGCTATTTTGGGTTGAGACATTTCTGTAAGAATGGACCAAGACGTTGCTCCTGCAAAAGACCAACCCGTAATATCATTACAGTTTTACACCTATTAACAGTGTTTACAGAATTAATCAAAGCTTGAGTTTTAGTACTGACCATAGATGGCACATGCATAATGAAGTGGGTCCTTCCATTACTGATCATTTGTTACTTGGTTGAAAGAAGAGGTGACTATAGATTTAAACATTTACTATAATTAAATTACCACAGACCAACAGTCGTTTTATTGAGCCGACTTTGCACGCTTAATAATCTAACCTCATGTCACCTTGTTTAATTCGCTTACTAGCTATTATCCTGCTGATTTAAACATACAATAGATGTCAACATTGATTTAGTATTTTTAACTACAAAGTTTCAGATGTGCTCGGCAATGGAGGTTGTGTTCCTTGTTACAGGAAATTAGTGAGTAACCGCAGTTACTATGACAGGGTCCTTATGTCATAAGACCAATGAGAATTAATCGTAAAATCGATATGCTCAAACTGAAAAAAGCAAAACTGGGTTTCATGTAAACATATTTAGGGAGGTGTCTACAAATAAGCATTAAGAGGAAATACAGGTTTTCATTGTGAATGAAGTCATTTACTGAGGTTTGAGGGAAAAGAAGAAAGAAAAAAACAAGTTTTGTAGGGAATAGCCTTGTTTGTATTATGTCGTAACTCTCTCTCTCTCTCTCTAATATATATATATATATATATATATATATATATATATATATATATATATATATATATATATATATATATATATATATATATATATATATATATATATATATATATATATACATATATATATAAACACACACACATGAAGTCTTGTCTATAACAGCCCCATGGGAAGTATTTGATTGTTTGAAAGAAACTCAAGTGCATAGATGATTGTTGGCTATCCTTATGAACAGTCAGTGCCATCTGTGGTAGCAGCCTGACAGTGGTAAGTGGTCATTAATTTGCCATCAGACAGCCTGCATGCATTTATATCATAATAAAAGACCTGGCTCCATCCATCACATCAGAACCTTTGAATTTTGCTGCAATTTGTCCTTATTTGTTTCCAACCGTTCAGGAAATTAGTAGTCTATAAGCTCTGATTGGAACTGGCTTTTAACCGTAAAGTTTTGTGAGAAAAACATATGCGTTGTTTCTGACACAGGGTTTCTATATGTCTTATGTTTAGTTCTGTTATATAAAAACTGTTTTCATCTTTAACTTCCTCATTAAATCTCGAAGCTGTTCCTTGTTGCAATCAAAAAACTCAGGACAGAGGAAGGTCGAGTAAAAGCTCAGGACAAAGGAAGGTTGAGTAAAAAATGAAGACACTGAACACTGGTTAAGACATTTTCCAAAGTAAGTTTGTCTGTGACTTCAGAGGGAAAGTGATCAGTGGTTCCACAAAGATGCTAGAATATAAAATCTTTAAGAAGATAAATCCAGAGTTAAAATATCAAACCATCACATTGTTCACTGCTCACCTGGATGAGATTGTAGAGACTGCGCTCCTGATAGAGGACTGAGAGGAGGTCTCACTGAGAGTTCTGTAGCCACTGTCTTGTACAGACCCAGCAGGGACTCTCTGAGCCACCTCCTGAGCCTCTAGATTGGCCAACAATTCTGCATCATCAAGCTCCAGGTCTTCCACTTTTGGGTTACCAAAAGAAAAAGCAGAACACTGAGCAGGTTTCATTCTAAAAGTACAACAAGGCATAAGGCATTATGACACCAGCTCTCATTAACACACCTTGTTGTGCCTGTGGGGCCCCTTCTCCCTGCTCCTGTTGCTGCTGCTCCTCTTCAGGGAGTCCAAGAGTCCGGCAAAGCACTCTACCCTGTCAGAGAGGTACAGAAATGAACCACTCACTCAGTTGTTTTAGTATATTGGTCAAGGGGGAAATAAACACATTAAATATGTATTTGTTTTTAATCTATTTTACTTGATTATTCTTTTCCACTAGGTCTTCCACTTCACCACCCAGGATCTTGACATTGGACGGCCCCAGCAGAAGCATCCCAAGTCTGCAAACTATTTTCCCCTTTAACTGCAGCTTCACACCAGGCCTGTGGGTAACAGAAGTCAGATATTCACTTAAGAAAATAGTCTATTTTCTTCTCTTCTCAGTCTTATCAATCCCACAACTAGAGATACAGAAAAATAGTACAGAGTTATTCAAATACCAGCTTTGACCTTAGAGCTGTGCTTAGTGCAGGGATAGGCTTGTACTCCATGGCCTCCAAGCTCTGGACTCCATCAGTCACCTGCACAACAGGTGACAGACACAACAGAGCCAGTATTGAACCAGTGACACCTGAACTTGAAAATGAATGTGAAGTCATGACAGGTTTAATCTCTTGCAGGGTTCCCACTCTTTCCCTGAAATTATTTTCCAGGAGAGGGAAAAACATTCATGGACTAAAACAAATAACACTTTCCAATGTACAGTCTCTAGTTTTGTCTCTAGGCGCCAAGTCCTTAACCCGTTTGCATTTGCTGACAAGGCAGGGGGAGGATAAATAATGTTCCAGGATAATTTAACTGTTTCCAGCACATTCAACCTTTTTTCTCATTTTCCTTATGTTCTCCATGACCTGGAAAATCTGGAAAATGATTGAACAATATACCAGGTTTTCAAGGATGTGTGGGAATCCTGTCTTGAAATGTTTTCACAAAAGTCTGAACATTTACAACTGACTTAAAAAAGGTCTATGCAATTTTTGTAGCATGTATGTGTAGTAGCTTTGGAGACACAATGTCACATGTGCCACATGGTAAGTTGAAACAAAGTTGCTATAGGTCAGGAAACAATCTCTAGGGTCAAGCTTTAATGTAACACAAAGTGAGAATCCAAATGGACTTTTTCACTTGAAGTAAAAGAGGTTATTTTGTCCCTTCATAGTTTGTGTAAATTGTGCTTTCAAAGCTTCCCTGTAGGTTTTCAACTACGCCCAGTCAACTGGGATTAATAGGTTTCTATTCTTCATATGTGCCGGCCAACATGCACTTTTTGAATTCCAACAATGGTCAAAGTACGTCTGACCACTCATCCCACTGTTAGCTTTGAGTTTACATTCAGGGGTTACGGGCTGGAGCATATACCGGCAGGCACTCAATGAGAGGTGGGGTAAACTCTGCATGACTCGCCTGACAATCACACGGCCGACACAGGGAAGCAGGCAATCTTTCACACTGTGCTTTATTAACTTGACTTTTTGCGGTGAATTTGAACTGCCAGTGGTCTTTACACCTCATGACTCCCAGCAACGTGGAACTTGCTCAAAAGGTCTGCTGAAAGGGAAAAAAAGAAAAAGCCATGGCAACGTTTCTAAGCAACACCAGCGCTATTCTTGAGAAACCATAGAGCCATGACAAGTGTAATACTTAAGGTGAAAATTACAGTCTGCACCTTATATCCTGAAAATTTACTCTTTCATATGCTCTCACTGATTGTGGCTGTCCACTCTGATTCAGTTAGGAAGAGAAGCACAAGTCTCTATCATCCCAGCTAACCACACACAAAGAGAAACAACCAGGCTGTATATAAGTACAGGACAGAAATGTTGGATAGTCTAAACTACAAATATTCAATCTATATAATATATAATATGTACTTGATTTGCAATTCCTCTACAAATTTATATCAGTTCTGTTGAATTCAACCATGAGGGATACAAGGTTTTCCAGTCTGAATCATGTGAGATGAATAACAGAAATCATGTTAAAACTGGGGAGCCCATCATCTCTCATGTCTGAGAATTTGTAACAGACTTCTAGAGCTTTCTACACCGTGAGGTTTATCAAAACTTACAATATCAGTCAGAAGTGGTGAGCTACAGTTGCAATGCAGCAGTATGTTTAGGGAAACTTGTGAAAAAGATGTGCATGTGGAGTTTACTGTGAAGCAAGCCAACGTTTTTTTTTCTCCTTGGTGACAGAGGGGACAAGTAAAGGCAACAGCTCAGTCAGTGGGGATCAAACCGAGATGTGTGAGGAAAATGGGTGTTTCATTTCAGGCGGCAGCAAAGGAGGGCAGCTGTGAAAAATGTACAATGTTTTCAAGTGTTCGCATTTCTTTCTTTCTTTTTTAAGATATCGAGTGTTCTTTCAGCCAAGGGCATTGATTGTCTCCTGCTTTGCTTTGAGTGACGCTCTGAAGTCTTCATGGCAGTCACACTCAATATCAGTTGTGTCAGGAAGTATGAGTGTCATTTCAGTTATGACCAGAGGTGCTCCAAAGACTTCTGTAGGGTGAACACTGTTCAAAGGGCTCAGATAACAATATTAGGTAATAAATGAATTGGTTTTGCTCATTTAATTTCTATAAGTTGCATGCCTCAGTAAATTGCTGCTTTACTGTGTGTAGAATCTTGTTTTGGTCTTAATTTTGGAGTTTTAGAAAACGCTGAATTACGACCCAGTGCTGCAGCCAAGCTGTCTCAGGCTGACAAACCTACAACCTGACAAGCTGCTGGTTAAAAGACAGGAAAAGGTAGTGAGACACAAGAGAGCGAAACGGCAGCTCTGCTTTAACAGTGAATGCATATTAAGAACTACACCGTTATACAAGCTAAAAACACTTCAGTGAAAATCACCATTATCTGCTCTCTTGTCTTAATCTGGAGAACAAAGTTTTCTCTGTATAAGAGGCTAAATAAAAACATATTTATACTGCAAACATTTTCAGTGCAGTTGATAAAATTTCTACATCTACTAGTCCTTCTAGAAGCAGGTCTATTTTAACACTTTATTTCATGTCAAAGCCTCTGACCTGCAGTAGTAGCATACGTGTTGCTTTGGCCTCCCAGGGCCTCTGTGTGATCTGTGTGACAGCAGACACCTCGTCGTTTGAGCAGTCAGTTCCCTTCCAGCTTTGCAGCTGACTGTAAGCAGGCTGACTGATGTCCAGTAGAGAGTCAACCTGAAAAAAAAAATCCTTTCTTACAAATAATATTCTCAACTCTTGGGTGAAAAGTATAAATTAATCAATATTACAGTAAACTGCACAGTTATAAGAGGATCATGCATCTTGTGGCTCCATTATTTTTTGAAAACCAATAACCTGACCTTATTTATCTTCTAATTTATACTACATTTAATGTTTTATGCATCTGACATGAAGAATCTATGACTCAAATGTCACGATGCAACCCATGAGCAGCAGAATCAGAAATAAATGGCTGTAATTCAAGGACCTAGTTGAGAATTACAGTACTCTCTCAGGGTTACCAGCTGATTTCCTGTTTTCCATTATAAAGAAACCTCACAATGCTGAGGAGCCATATTAAAATATGGCACATGACTAAACTCCAATCATTTTCTTTTCTTTGAAATGAACAAACAAATTCCAAAAACAGTGGGACCTTGTTATTTCTTTATTCAACATTTTTGGTTTGCTGTATTCTTTTCATGTGTCATATAAATGCTTGCACCAAACAAACAAATAAATAAATAAATAAATGAATGAGTTGCTCTGATTTGGGGTGTAAATTGCCTTTCAAATATTGTTCATAAAATATAACCTGGTTTACCAAATTTACATGTACACACAGCAGTAAAATAGTCACCACTTGCACTGTTATTTTCTATAACTGATGAAAGCACAATTTTGTTTTTCTGTTTTTTTTACCACTTATTACATAAAAAATGTCCATTTCACACCTCACCATTTAACAATAAATTAAAACTCAGTGTGATACCAATGATGCAATGACTTTTTTTCCATTATCCTCAGTAAGCTGTTGTTGAGACAAACATAATAACTTGTAGTTTACAATATTGTATTGTGTTATTGGTCACTTAAGACTATTCATTCTGTCACATAAGCATATCAGAGAATAGTGATTCATTTAAATGTGACACAAAAGTCACAATTTCCATCACAGTTTCCACATGTTTTTGTAGTTTTAATGGGTCTAAGTGTACTCTTGCTCCATACTTTGTAAATCAAAAGTATATCCAGATCAATTTGAAATATTGAATGGATATGTTCTTAAATTAACTCATGCTGTACAGAAAATGATAAAATTACAGTAGGGGCTTAAATCGATCATCACAAAATAGGAGAAAAACATAAATAAAAAGAGTATCTTATATGATATATATGATGAACAATCCTGTACCTGGACACAGAAGTTTCCACTCAGTTCAGTATTCTGAGCCTGACTGATCCCTTCAGGAAGGACAGCATGATCCAGGTCCCTCAGGTCTGTTAACAGCCACTGGTCCAGTGCCTAATTTAAGGTCACACAGCAAAAGAGAGGAGGCTTTTTCACTATTCTGTCATTTTGCAACAAGTTCATATCATACAACCAGACCCTTTTCATGATCAGATACTTGGTTAAATTTACATTTTTCTCACCCAGACAAACCAAACATAAAAAGCTTTTACATTAAGTTCCACTAAAAATAACCATTCAATTTTACCTTTAAACAAATGTAAATATTTCAACAACAACATCATTCAATAACAATGTAAAAACCTCATAGAAATACTGAGGCACTGACTCAGTTATGTCAAAATGTCCCTTTAGTCCCTCAATCATTCTAAAAACAATGACCTATATATTAACAAAATGAGCCCCCCTTGAATGAGACACTGTGACCATGTGGGCCCCTTACATGATCAGATATCACTGAAATGTTCCTGGAACAATCAGGAGGTGATATATGCCTGGAGAAACGAAGCACTGCCTCCTCATCTATTTGAAATGAATAAAAGAAAAAATGCTGGCTATGAAGGGACACAGCTGTTCCTCTCAATATTTAGGTACACTTTGGTGTACGAATGATGCATAAATGCTCGAAAACATACCCCACATGACGCCACCACCAGCTGGTGCAGCTGACACAGGGCAGGATGGATTCACGCTGTTTACACACACACACAAAAAATGCTTCGCTTTCTGCATGTTGAATTTGTAAGACCAGAAGGTGTCCTTTTTCTCTTCAATTGTCCACTTTTTTCCAATCATTACTCACTCCAACGTCACCTTCTTTATTCTCACTGATTGTACAAGACAGTTGCTCTGGCTTTTGTTACTCCAGGGTTGAATGAGCAGTTTCATATAAGCTGAATACTTTTGAGGGTCTTAATATTTTTAGAATTGGGTCTTTAAACATGTATAGCATAAAACGGTTACTTTATGTACCATCTCTGAAAACAGGGATGCACCAATCTATAAGACAAACATGGTATTGTCCAAAATCTGCACTTTTAGTATAAACTAGCCAATAATATACCATACCAAATTTCAATAGTAGTATTAATTTGTACCTTATTGCATCTTTATCATTGTCGTTTCAGTTTTACACTGGCAAAATTTTACATCTGACTGATTTAGAGAAAAGGTTTTATTGACAAAAGAAAAGTGAGGTCAACTGATCTGTTTTTATTGCCAAATGTGAAAAAAAGAAAAAAAAATGTTATCAGAGTGAGGGCATTGCACCATCTCTGAGGAATAATAAATGTCATGCAGTTTGTAAAATGTGTTCCAGAGAAATTAAGGATTTCCTTTTTGAATCTATACTGCAGATTGCAATTTTTTAGTTTTTCTGACAATATGAAATTACAGAAGAGGCATGAATCTGTATATTGTATTCCTGTATCTGAGATCTTGAGATTAACAAATGATACATTATTCAGTGTAATAAACAGATTTCTAGATTCCATGTGTCTTTAAAAATATCATAAATGTTTCAGTTCTACGCAACTGTGGGGTACAGGACCTGGAAAAAAAGAGCCTAAAAATTCACAGCATCAGTTGATAAGGGTTTAGAGGTGAGTACGTGTTTATATGGGCAGATGAGAAGGTCCATTATCCTCCCTCCACACAAACTCACCTGCTTTTCTCCATCCATGTTCAAGTCATGAGATTATACCTGAACCAGGTGCTGAAAACTGACTTCAGACATTTGTCCACCTGTCATGGAGACAATTCTGCATACCTGTTGGTTGATTTGCTGCTGTGATAGGCGACCAGCTCCTCCTGCCTCTTCCTGCAGCCACTCCACACAGGCCTCCAGCCAGGCGGTGGGCACCTGGATGTGCCATGATGACTTAAGCCAGGACTGGGTAGCATGGGCAACTACCTGGATCCCAGGCGCCATGCTTTTCCCCTGTATGTGTTTGATTTACTGATTTATTCATTTATTTGATGGCACACAACTCAAACATCAGGTCATGTAAACAATTTTTAAACTGTGCTGAAAAGGTTAACCAATTCTCTGATGTTGCAAGTGCAGAGTTCTTCGTGTTGTTCAAGTGTTTGATTTAATTTGATTCATGGAGTCACCTGCGGGTCTTAAGAGCTTCAAGGGGAGTATCTGAAAAGGGGTCTTCTCCTATCTATATTTCCTGAAGCACTTGACGTCTAATCTTTGGATGATCTATCCATAAATGTGATTAGATATTTATGATACAAGAACGTGACAAACTTGCTTTTTGCCGTTTTGTCAGTGATCATTTCAGCACACCTAAGCCCTGTATCTCTGCTAACAGTCACGGCTGGATACACTGGAGAAGACAGAGAGAGAGAGAGATTGAGAGGACCAAATGAGGGACGGTGAATCGTGTCAAAGTATAACTGAAATAATGTCGGTGTTGCAAAGATTGGCCACGAAGCATGAGAAGCGGGAGCGTAACGTTGCAAAGGCGCCAACGCTGACCAGCATAACCAGTTTAGTAGTGATGCTACTTTACCTTAGCTCCGTATCCTTTCAAGATGACAACAGAAGTACATGCATTCAAAAGACTTCTTAAGCCTAGATACGAAGCAGCTTAATAGGTCGTCTCATTGTATGTAGATATTTTGAAAACTGGAATGACTTGAACAACCATACAGAACTAGAATTGTCGTATCCCGGAAGGAGGGCTTAACGTGAACGCCTCAATGCAGAAGATCGACATTTCTGCAAACCAATGATATCATTCATCTGGCTGCCTTGTTCTGTATTCGACCAATCAGCACACGTAGTTCTCATTCCGTGCATTTCCAAGTTAGGTAGAGAGGAGAAGGGACGAGTGAGGCGTAGCACTGCAGGTTTGTGTTTGGACGATATTTTCCTGTTTTTCCTGCAGAAATTTGACTTATTAAATTGGAGTGCGCAGGTATTATAGAAAAGACACCTTTCTGAAGTTGCCTCTTTAACTTATTCGTGCCTGATCTAACGCTGCCTAATTAGCTGGCCTACCCAGCTCCCCTTGTGCTCATCCGAATTTATAGCAACATGGCGAAATTAGCCAGAAGCTAGCTTAAATTACTCCGACTGCTCCTTTTAGGCAACCGATTAGCAATGTCTATCAACCCGGGCATGTCCGATAAGTAATACACCCATATCCCCGGTATGTTATGCTAAACCTAAAATGTTCCAGATGAGGACGATAACATTTGATGTAATTGCTAAATCCCACGACGAAGCTCAGAGCTAACGCATTTCCCTCCAGGCTAGCGAACTAGCTATCTTGTTATCAGCTACTGTTAACGATTCAGCTCAGCCAAAGGCCATCTCCCTTTCGATTTACTAAACGCCGTCGTGTAATCAACCATATTTACCTTCCAGTGTCAGTAATCAAGCTACATCTTACATATATTACTTGAGTTGAGATTGCGTCATGTTGCCTGGTAGGTAACAGCCCCTAAAGACAGAAGTCATGTATCATCTCGTTGTTGCTGTTCATTCATCAACGCCTGATTAGAACATTTATTCACTGTATTAAGCCAGTATTGATTTTTGTGATTTAGGCATCTCTAAAGTCACCGAAACAGTTGTTTATCAATCCATGAACCGGTATTGTCAGGTCAAGACGAAACTTAAAAAAAAAATCATCTAAAAAACGTTAAGAACATTTAAATACAAAACAGCACAAAACATATGAATGGTTGCACTAATTCCTGTATTTACAGACAATTTGGCCTGGCCCCTAATGTAGTAACATAACCCAAGGAAAAATAAACGTGCTACACAGACATGATTACAGTTTGGACTTGCTGACATACTATTATTGAGAGTGTACGCAAGGATACATTTAATTAATTAGGAATACTTGAGGAAATCCTGAAATAAAATAGAAGTATGAATATATATCAAATTGAATTTATTTTTTTAAAAAAATCTGTGTGTAAGAATTGTGAATGATCTGAGAAAAAATAGTAGCCAGAAAGTCATTAGGAATGTCTGAAACCATTTTTATTTTTTCAAACTTTTCTCTCAGATTCCTTTTTATATTAAATATCGGTGTTTCATCTAGCCTCTCCCTCCCATACAGGTCGCAGCAGCTGTTTGGTCCTTGCTTATTTAGTTCCGCCTATCAACACGCCCTTGTCTCCCTAATAAATATCCGTGAGTGCCGTTTCTCCTTCTTTTCCCCCCAATTTGTGTTCCCTGCTTCTTGAATAGCTGGATCGTGAGCACATAGCTACAGTTATCTAATTTTCCCTCTCTTGTTATGATGCTGTCAGACCACCACAGCTCACAGGAGCCAGTGCTCTGCTTCTCTATTCCTGCCGTGATTGCCTGTTCCCGAGACCGAGGAGCTCACCCCGTCTCTTCTACTGATAGAGGACCATGGAGACAGAAATTGAACAGCAGGAGGACTCTTCATTTAGCAACACAGAGACAAACGGTACAAAACTCAGATTCTTATATGTCTTAGGTAAACTCATCTGCAAACTGATGTTTTTTGTACATAGAAACTATACATTCTGTTCTGAGAGAATAAGAAAATAGTTTTAATGTAGAAAAAACAAATTCTTAGCATAGAAATTTTGACGTTATCCATACTTGCAGTCTTTTACTTCATATTTCTCTTGATGCACAGAAATATATGTGCCTCACCATTTATATCAACTTCTTTAGAGTAATCTCAGACTTCCCTTCTATCTCAGCCTTTATTGGTTCTTTAATTTCAGTATTTGGAAGGCTTTGCATGCAGGATTGTCACTGCTTGTTTTTTTTTTTTTTTGTTTATCTCCTGATGCCAGGTAAGCGCCCTGCTGAGGATGCAGATGAGCAGAAATCATTCAAGCGCTCCAGGAACTCAGACGAGATGGTTGAGCTTCGCATCCTCCTGCAGAGCAAGGTAAATCGTCTCTTCTTTCATTTCTCATTCATGACAAAACCCTTCTGTGATTATTAGAATTTATCTTTCACTTCTGAAAAATCTGCAAATTCCTAGCATTGCATCCTTATTCAGAATGTGTTCTTGTTGGTGTTGTGATCACGTCTCAGCCAATAAAAAGGCAGATTTATTAGGGGTCACACATTGTGTGATTTTTTTCCTTCTCGTTCATTGTTTAATTTCATAATTTAAATGTTCTGTATTGTTTGTGAAGTTTTGAGTTTATGCGAGTATTCTTCATACTCTCAGAATGCAGGAGCTGTAATTGGGAAGGGTGGCAAAAACATCAAAGCCCTGCGTACAGACGTGAGTACTTCTACTTTATACACTCTGAATCTTTTTCTTTTTATCGCTTCTTTTATTTAATCTTTATTTTTCTCCCTAATTGGTGTTCAGCACCTCAAAACTACCCAGCCTTCGGAAAAGATAGCTGCCCTTTAATACAAATGTTAACTGTTGGTAACTGATGAAAAAAAAATTTTTTTTTTGGTATTTGGCAATATTTTCCTATTTTGTAAACAAGGTTTGTGGTTAGCTGATGCCTGTGTTGATAAATGCCTTCCAACAAACCCTTTGGCAATGGTTTTATCTTTTTCTTCTCACAAACAATATTTTGTGATTGCTTCAGTTAAACTGGCTCTTGGAAATTACGTTCAATTTCATGTCACATTTTTCTCCATGTTTCAATTTATCATAAAGCCACTGATGCTCTTTTTAAGTTGAATCTTGAGGCACAGTGTGATTTTTAAGGTCACCAGCAGCGCCAGCTAACTCATTATTATTGCTATTGTTATTATTTTTAATGGTAAGGCAACCTGGCAATTTCCTAACTCATTAAGTCATCACCTCTTACTGTAGCCCTCCACAATTTGTTCTACCCCTCTTTTTCACTGTCTTTGGTCTATTCCCCAACATTGAAACCTCCATATTCTTAATAAACCATTACCCATTTTCCAATGTCACATGTTCTCCTTTTCTCTCTTTGACAAACCAATCTCTGAGAGAATCAAATTAAAGTCACGTTTGAACAGTGTAGAGCCTGTATATTAAAAATGTATTCCTCTTCCCTCTTCCCTCTCCCTTGTTTATTATTTTACTGTTGACTTTTTGCCCACTTCCTCCTCTGTTGCCCATGTTCTGGATGGCCCCTCCTGCGCCCGCCCACCTGACACCCTGGTTGGCCCTGTCCATAATCGTGCCCTGTCCCTAAATGGGCGCCTTACTTGATTGACATCTGTGCTCGAATGGCCCTGGCCCCTGCCCATGCCACGCCCAGTACAATGCCAGTGTGTCAGTCCCAGACAGCAGTGGGCCTGAGCGGTATGTCCCTAAGCTCCTCCCTCTCACTGCCTGACTACAGGTCAAACAAACAAGACGAGATGAATACTAAATAGTCATCCTGCCTCTGTCAAGTCACTGTATTTTAACCTACCTGTTCTCACAGTATATTAGCCTGAGTCAAACTGCCTAAATGCGTTCATATCCAAATCTGCCTGTAAAAGCCATGTCAACATCCTTTATATGCCATTTTTAAAATCACGTCAACATTGAAACTTAGGCTGGTGTTGTCAGGGTTTTTCCAATCTGCCACTGTCTTTTTAAAATCTTTGCTATGATCTGTGCAATATGTACGTGTTACTTTTTTTATTTTAATTCTTCAATTTTCATTGATGATTATCTATCCTCTTTATCTCTGGCGTTTTCACCTCCCTCCCCCCAGAGTGGATAAATTGGTGGTCTCTTTTTTTTTTTGTTAGTTTCATGAGCTCACCTGCTTCTCGCACCATCCTATTCTTTCCTTGTGGTGTCCTCATATCGATAGTCTCTGGTTGTGCATCCATTGTGAACCGCAAAAAAGCAAGCTAGGACTCAACTGTTGTGTGCGTGTGTATGTTTCTTCCTTCCTGTCTTCTGCTTCATCTGAACTTGGTTATTGACTGCTGGAGCTATTGGAATTACAGAAATCCCTCCCTGTCCCATTCATCTCTGCATTCTATGGTTTATGTTTATCGCTTCCCCCACCCCTTCTAAAAGCATCAATCCCGGTGGTGGCAAACTTTATTTCCCCATGGTATGATCTGCTCTGGTACTCTTCCTCAGCTGTTTATCATTCTACTTCCATTTACAAACTGCCTCAGTTCTCTGATCAATAAACTCATTGTTTATTTTATTATGTTAAAAGGTGGGTGCAGACTACAAAAACATATAAGTCACATTTTGGGGGTGCCATGCAAACAACAATTGCAGAACATCCTGGACTGAAAATGAAAAAATAGTTGAGAATTTGTTCTCAGTTTTCACTGGATGTGTTTTCATCTTTATCAGGCTTTTTGTGGTGTGCATCCATCAAACTATGCTTTAAGAGTTTAGAGGTCTTTCTGGCACCTTTGGTGCTTACTCCTGCCAGATCCTCCTCAGGCTTCACCTTCCCCGTCTTGCCCCTTCAGTAGTCACTGAGTGCAGTCACTTTTCTTTGGGTCCCCTTTTGTTTTTGTCCCTTTTCTTTCTTTCTCTGGACAAAAGACGCTTTTCTTTACATTGCTTATTTTTGGGGAACCAGCTTATTTTTTTCTGATTTAATGTGTGATAATCCATGAAATACTATACAAAGTTTAGTAAACACTGGACCTCAACCGTTCATTCAGATGTTAGTCTCAATAGTGACTTCGTTAAACTTGGTGGGACTGTTAGTCTTGGCAGAAAAACAGGGGATGTTATGAATTTTCTGATCTGAAATGTTGTTCCCTTCCTCCTGGGATGCCTTGCTGGCTACCCCATCCTCGCCCTCTGTGCGTGGCTGTGGCTTGTCGTTGGTGGGTGAATCATGAAGCATCCTGAGCATCAGTGCCGATATCGAGACAGTTGGAGAAATCCTGCTTAAAATTATCCCCACATTGGAAGAGGTGAGGAACAATTTTTTTATCCATCCGTCAGTGTAGTTTAAAGCAAGATGGACAATTCATCATAATGTATCTTTAAAAACTATCCATTATGTACATGATAGTATACATGCTATGGATATTGTTCATTGTGTTGTTGGTGAAATGAAAGTCCTTGCTCACTCTGTTTTACATTTTTGAGCTCTGTTTTCACTTGTAAATGAGTCGTGTAGCAAGGTTGAAAACCTCATTGCTTTCAGTGTCATTAAAAATACTGTTGCCATAAGCAACAGTATACAACTGTTACCCCCCCCCCCCCCCAAAAAAAAATAAATAAATAAAAAAGAAATATCACAGATATTCTGAGAGGTTACAGTCTATTCAACAGTCTTGGGTATTAAAATGCTTATTGTCCCTTTCAGTATCAACAGTACAATGGCATGGACTTTGACTGTGAGTTGCGTTTGCTGATCCATCAGAGCCTGGCCGGCTCCATCATCGGGGTGAAGGGAGCCAAGATCAAGGAGCTACGGGAGGTATGTTGTTCAGGATCAGCTCTGAGTAATTAAATGGACTGTAAACAGTTTACAGTTTAAATGTGTGGGTAACGTCAAACAAGCATTAAAGCCCTAATACGCTTGATTTAATCCAGGTGGTCGATGTTTTGTGTTATGTTTTTCTGTAAGTCAACTCCTTGACTCTTTATAATCTTTTTTTTTTTTTTTTTTTTAATCATTGCCTGATTTACCTAATGTACCCTTGCGTATGTGGAGATACCTGCCAGACAGCTGTGATACAATGTGTGAAACACTTACAGGGTTTTGTTTTGTTTTGTTTTTTCCTTGGACCCATCTTCAGTAGCATTCTTCTTATGTTTCTCTGTTGCTTCTGTTCCTCCAGAACACAAAGACCAGCATCAAGCTGTTTCAGGAGTGTTGTCCTCAGTCAACAGACCGGGTGGTGCTGGTTGGCGGTAAAACAGAGAGGGTGGTGGAGTGTATCAAGACTATGCTGGAGCTCATTGCTGAAGTAAGTATCATTTACAGGGGTTCATATACATATTTATTCATATATATGTTTGTTCAACATTGAAAGTATTAGTTGAACTATTGTCTAAAGGTAATAGAGATGTGTACAAGTTGACAAGCTAGACAAAGTAAATGTGATCCATTGGATAACAGCGATTTTTATCGTTGAACTTGAGCTCCAACCAAATGTGACGTCAGAAAAGTGTGTTAGCAATGTTGTAAATTATTGTGAATGCTGAGTTTGAATATCTTTAAAATTAGTAAATTGTTGTTGTCCTTCTGTTTCAGGCTCCCATTAAAGGCCGTGCACAGCCCTACGACCCTAACTTTTATGACGAAACCTATGAATACGGTGGATTCACAGTGATGTTTGAGGAGAGGGGAGGTGGCCGCAGGCTCATGGGAGGGTTCCCGATGCGTGGGGGGAGGTCCAGCGGTGGGGACCGTGGGTTCGACCGAATGCCCTCCAGCAGAGGGGCACGGGGACCCATTCCGTCCTCCCGACGGGACTACGATGAGATGAGCCCTCGTCGGGGTCCTCCTCCACCCCACCCAAGCAGGGTTGGTAGCCGGGGGAGTGGCCGGGGCCGAAACATGCCCATGGGACACCCACACAGAGGAGGGTAAGATATCAAGAGAAATGAAGAAGGGTTGTTTTGTTTTGGTTTTTTTTTGTCTGTACTGCTCAGCTTTTTTTTTCTGCTTGTGCTCAGACAAACCCCGACATGGTGTGTGAATGCCTAATTTAGTTTTTCTTTGCCTGATGCAGATACAAACTTTTATTCATTTTTAGCTGAATGTTAAAGTGCTAAATAACTGCATGATCTTACTCATCAGTTTTCAGTTGAGAGTCCTTTTCATCTTCTTCACATTTTAGATGTATGAAGTTACTTTCAGTTCCTCCTTTCTTCTAGGCTTTATCCAATACACATTTATTCTTGTAAGGGCACTCTGCTCACAGACTGACACAGCTTGCTTAAAAATGTCCTGGATAAATCAAGGCTACTTAACTGCATGTGGTCCTAACGTGGCAGGATACCGTGCGCACCTCTAGAAACATTTGTATTCATGATAAATCATTTCATTAATCGTATGTGCTCATCAATGTATGTCTGCGTGTGTTTGCGTCTTTTTCCCCATCTCCATCTCGCCCACAGAGATGATCGTTACTATGACTCGTACCGTGGCTCTGATGAAAGGTCAAAGTAAGTTTCAGTCCCTAAATCTTTGCCTTTACCCCCGACTACTCTGAACAGGGATACTTTGACACTCTCTACTCTGTTTGCATTTTTTTTATATGCACTTACCATCAGTAGGTGCTCTGTAATGGTAATTTAAAGTGGCAATGATTCCTCATTGATCTCAGAGGGTGGTGCTTCTTCTGTAGAAGGATTTACCCTTTAGTGTAATGAGGGTCTTTAATTTTCACTCAAAATGTGACCTGATTGGCTCTGACAAGTTGAAATTCAGTTGAAGTGTTGAGGTATTCCCTAAACATTTTCCCTCCTTACCACTCTGTTTCCATTTTTTCAATGTGTCTGCTTATCTACTTTTTCCCATAACATTGTGAGAAATCACTCTCTTAGTAAATCTTTGCCCTCCTGTCATATCCCTTTCTTTTAATACTAACTTTTACCATACAAACGCTAATTTCTCCTCTGTGCCCCAGCCTGCTGAAGTCTCTGATCCCTCTTTACCTTTTTGCACTCAACCTATCTGAAGTGCTTTTCAGGGATATGCAGCAACGTTGTATGTCCTTCTCTTTCTATGTCAATAACCCATCCAACTTGCTACTAACTCCCGCTCTCTCTTAGGTTAAGAAAATGTATGGTGGTGTATTTAAGAACCAAGTGCTGATCTTAAGCGAGAAGTCATCAAAAACTGTCTTAGTAACAGCAGTGGTCTTCCTTATGGCACATAGTAAAAGTGTATTTTTTTTTTTATATAAATCTCTAAAATATATTTGAAATAGTGAAATCTGGACTGAAATTAATAATCATTAATTCAGTAGTTGAACACTAATTGATTCATCTCAGCAGCCCTGAAGAATAATGTTAATAAGATCCAGCTCGAGTTTCATGTCAGCTGTCCACACACGGGTATTATAAAACAAAATGCCACAGATATGGTTGACACTGTTTTGAATAGTAATGTCAGGCATCCTCGTTAGAAAATAACCCCTTATTACTAAATTTCTGACTTTTATTAATTCTGGTATTCCTAGCCAATCACATCAAAGCACAACAGCCAGTCTTCACAGAGACCTGATATGTGGATTCATGTCGAGGTGTCAGTTTGACATGACTTTAAGTCGGTAACAAATGTACATGTATGTTCCACGGAAAAGGCAAATCAATCCACAGCCATTGCTTCAGCTTAATTTGAGCTCAGTTTTTGTTGAAAAAGCAGCAGCTCTTGGCTCCGATAATCATCACCACCACCTGTCACTTTTCTCACTATAACACTGTCAGAGCTGTTCCTGTTACTGTGTGGGAAGATGGCTGAGAGGAAATGTGTTTATACTGTAATCTTGCTCAGCGTGTGTGCAGTTTGACCCAGACCAGAAATTTCCTTTTGGAATGTTGTCAAGTACTTTTTTTAAAGAGTATTTTCTATTTCTCTCCTCCCCCACCCACATCTCTCTCTCTCTCTCTCTCTCTCTCTCTCTCTCTCTCTCTCTCTCTCTCTCTCTCTCTCTCTCTCTCTCTCTCTCTCTCCCTCTCTCTCTCTTTCTCCCTCTCTCTCTCTCTCTCTCTCTCTGTCTCTGTCTCCCTCTCTCTACCCCCACCCACCCACCCATCTGTCTGTCTCCCTCCCTTTATGACTATTTTGTCACCAGTGACAGAAGAGGCAGACCGGATCGCTATAGCGATAACATGGTTAGTGACCCTTTACTAAATGCATTCAGCTCTTGTTCTAGCATCTCGTTGGGTTGCAGCATCCTCAGGCGAGCTTACGAGTAGATGTGGAATCAGACAATATGTTTTGATTGTGCATCTTAGTTTATGACATTAAAGCCACGGCTGGTCACTCATGCACATGGTCATGCGTCGGTTTTGCATCCAGGCCAGCTTTGACGCGGTGAAGCCTTCCCACCAAATGACCATAATCACCACAGCCGGAGACACCCCATAATAATCAGCTATAATTGCCCTCTTACTGTGTACTTTCACGGCCAGCCTGCTTCTCCTGCACAGAGAGGAAGGATGTGGGGGGTGGAGAGGGTGGGGGTGGCCATGGATGGTTGCTAGGCAATAATAACGCTTTGTTGACAGACTGGAAGCTCTCTCGCTCTCTCGCTCTCTCTCTCTCTCTCCCTCTCTTGCTCTTTCATTCTCTTCCTCTCTCTCGTTTTCTCCCTCCCCCCTCTCTCTCCCTCCCTCCCTCTCTTTCTCTCTGAGAGCTAGCAGGATACTGCCTGCCGTTGCTCAGCAACAGCTTTTTGAATTGCCTGTTGCCCTGGTGACAGCAGCAGCTGAATAGCAGGTGAAAATGGGGGCTGATGGAGATGCGAGGAGAGACTGGAGGGGGGATGGAGAGAGGGAGGGGAGGAGGAGGAGTCTAGCTTGTGGATGAGAACTGGGTGGCTTTTAGTTGAGTCTACTCCATGGATAGGGCTGCTGCATCATCTTTACGTTAGATCTTCAGATTCTTCATCCAGTCAGTGGGATCTGTGAAAAGATGAAGGCAATGGGCTGTTTTGAATGTAACCTGCCTTTGTTTCTCTTTATTTTTCACAGAGCGGAGGAGGCTATGGTAAGAAGAGAACCTCATGTTTTTCTGTGTCTCTTTGAGAAAGTGTCTTATTGTTTCTTATAAGTGTTCAGGCCTTAGTGTTAATGATCATAAATCTGCAGAGCGAGAATGTTGGCAGAAGAGCATTTTTAGCTCACTATGGTGTGTCACTCATTGATTTGCAACCTTATTTTACCTATTTGTAAAAACTTGATGGATGGCATTTAGTTAAAGCAGCACAGATGATAAAGAAATATGTAGGGATTATAATCGTAAATTAACAGATTTCTTTATCAGAGAATGTTGGTCCAGTCATATCTTAAATTCAGTTTTCTGATCATTTAAATTTTAACATGTTAAAAACATGTCTCAATGAGTCAGTGTTTATTTCTTCTTTTTTCCTCTTTCAGACAACAGCTCCTCCTGGGATAGCTACCAGTCAGGTGAGCATTTTCAATTTTAATTCAACAAAATCAGAAAATTGTCGTGAGCCACCTCTGCATAAATATGCTTTTTACTTTCTTATTTTTTTCTCTCTCTTTCTGCTCCTCTCCTCTTCTAACCATCAGGTGGACGTGGCTATAATGACATTGGTGGCCCTGTCATCACCACACAAGTGACCATCCCTAAAGATGTGAGTAAATAACAGACACACATACCACTCTCCTGTCATCAGAACAGCCAGTCAGATTAAAAAAACTGGTGTAACTGTTATGTACACTTTGAATGTTCTTGTACAATTTAACGTGTCGTTGGTCTTTCGTTTGAAGGACCATATATCATATTCTCTTTCGCAGCAGATAGACAGACTGGTCTTTGATTTAATTGACATTATTAATTGCAGGAAGTAGTGGCATACGTAATATGTTTTTAGATTTTGTTTAAAATATAAATAATGATACATTTACATTACAAATTTTTTCATGCTCTGTTTAGGTTTGTGTTCATCTCTATTTTGTTTTCTAATGTTCACATACCACAAATGTGTAACTTGAGTGCTTCTCCACGTGCTTGTTTTGTCTCCCCTCCCCACTCCTTCTCTTTTTGGAATCCCACCAACAGCTGGCTGGCTCCATCATTGGAAAGGGAGGCCAGCGCATCAAACAGATCCGCCACGAGTCTGGAGCCTCCATCAAGATTGATGAGCCTCTGGAAGGTTCTGAGGACAGAATCATAACCATCACTGGCACCCAGGATCAGATCCAGAATGCCCAGTATCTGCTACAGAACAGGCAAGTTCTGTAATGGCTTCTTTATAGACATCCATCCTTTTAGATGTAGAAAGCCTTGATTTAGCACAAAAGATGTTTTCCATTCACACTGTGCTCTAGACTGTCTAGTCTTCTTAGACTTGAATCCTTTAAAACCCTGCCTGATCTCATACCTCGTGTTGCAACCAAAGTTCTTGTGGTGCAACCCCTCTTATTGTAGTCTTTTCTGTTCATGCACGCTATGAAAACCTATGAAGACTAAGATTGGATGAATGATTTATAGTAACACAGTTAATGATGTATTAAAACTGCTTTTTTATTTGACAGTATATGAGTCTTAGATGTTTTCATGAAAGTGCATCCTGATGCTAGTTAGCCCACTTTTAGTTGGGTTATGCTCTCCTGTTGCCTGCTCTTTTCTTCACTAACCCCCTTCCTTTCTTCCCAATGCAACCTGCATCTAGTTCAAACCTTCCTCTTGCATGAAATGGCTGTGAAGGAGAAGACTAAGTTACATATTTCCGTAAAGGGTCGATGTGATTGGCATTTTTCTTTGCCCATCACATATGTCCATTGATATCAAAAATAGGGGATAGGGGGGAGTCGATCTGCCATCTCAGCCGTTTCACTGTGAAGCAGGGAGTGGATTGATTCATCCCCTGGCTGCTGCTGTGTGGAAGACTAGTGATTTTGTTGTTTTTAGTTAGATGAAGCGACAACAAATCACAGTCTGCCAAATAGCACAGGCTCCTCCTCTTCTGTCTCCCTTGGCAACCAGTAGGCACGTATAATACACACTACTTCCTTGTTGATGCTACCCGAGCTTAGCCTGAATGCTCATACAGCTGTAGACCTGCCACCGCTGTCTCATGAGTAGTGTAGTGTTGCCATGGTAACTAACCCTGCCTCTCTTTTGCTCTCCTTCCTCTCCTCCCCCTTCAGTGTGCTGCACCTGCTTGGGCACAAGGCCTAACCACACCCCTCCTTTCTTCCTTCCCCTCCTCCTCTTCACTCTTCCTCCCCACCTTTTCTCTATGCCTGTCTTTCTAACTTGTTGCCTATGCCTCCTGCTCAGCCCTCTTCCCTTCGTCCTCCATCAGCTGTAAATTTACAGTCACTGACTTGTGAATTGCATTGTTCTTCTTGGGATTTTATTTATTTTTCTCTTTTTTTTCCAGTGTGAAGCAGTACTCTGGTCATTTGCTGTAGACCCAGGAGACTAAGATTGAAGCAGACTCAGATTGCCCCCCAACCCCGACCCCTCCTGCCCCTGTCCAACATATCCCCTTCAGACTATTAATCTGGATTGTGGGTGTCTTTTTTTGAATTTTATTTTTGTATTTTTTAATGAAATAAATGTCCAACATTCCTGTGCATAAAACAAAATGTAGATGTTCTGCATTTTTAAGAGCGTAGTCCTTTAGTTTATCAGATACACTTTTTTTCTCTAACATTCAAATCTATCAAATTATTCTTCAGTCTCCTGACAGACAAAATAAACATAACCTTTATTTTTGATGGTTTTGTTTTTTAATGACTTGTATGTTTGCGTCTTTGGTTTAGGTCTGTCCTGTGTGTAGCATGTGCGCATGTTAGTGTGTGTGGATTGGTTTGCTTTCTGTCTCTTTGGGTCCCTTCACACAGTTATAACACATTAACATCAGCACCAAGCAGAATGTAAGCTGTTTCTTTTCATATTGAAACATTTTGTTGTTTGTTTCTTTTCTTTTTTTTTTCTTTTTTTTTTGTTTTGTTTTTGTTTTTTGGAAACATTTGTGGGACATTTTATCATCTGGATTTGATTTGGGATGTTTAAGTTTGGACTTGGTACTGGACAGTCTAAAAGATTTCTAAGAATATTCTGAGTATAATGTGGTAGTTGTATGATTAAAAAATCTGAAGAATCTGAGTAACTCCTCACAAACAGAAATGTGTAGCTAGCTAGAGGTTTTCTTTTGACATTATATTGGAGATTTGACCAATATTGAACTCATCTATTTGTCCCTGTAATTTCCTGTTCTCTACACTTGTTTTTTCTCCATGCTGTAGACTTCATATTGTCAAATTGTAAAATGAATAAAGATGGTGCCACTTTTTACTGAAACAATTCTCATCATTTATGATCTTGTTATTTGAGGAAAAACTTATTGTCACTCCAGTTAAACTGGTTGAGCTGTCATTGCATGTGTTTTATAAATAAAGCTATAACTTAAAAAAGAGTAGCAGTAGAATCACAACATAAAGACAAACCTCGCCAATGGTATCTTGAGTGGCAGGCCACTAGAGTCAGCCAAAAATACTAAATTTATACGTGTCAGTTTTATGCTCACTTTAACAAAAAACTGACTGAATTTTTCAAAATGAACAGTATACTTTTATTGTATATTGTATGGTTACTGTGCTATTTTATAGACTAGAAAAGCTCTCTTAAAAGAAATTACCCATGCATTTTTAATTAGGATTTTATAAAAGATAGTATTCCACTCGGCCTGGTCTCTTAAGGCCAATGTTACACACTGTGACATTTGTCTAATGCTAAAATGATAGCCTTTCAAACCGCTGGCTTTGCTCATGCTCCTTGCATGACCCATGTTCTGCTGCAAGGTCTACCCATTCAAGAGGAAGAAAGAAGTACATTATTGGCCTGGGAACAAAACACATGCTTATCAGTGTCAGATGTCTATGTTTGTCATCTGAGTATTTATACAATTTTATTATTATTATTTCCTTCTCAGAAAGCAATGAAACTTGAATGCGAGACCGTAGGCCACAACACCATACTTTACAAGATAATGGAAACTTTACAGTGGGTCTACCAAAAAAGTAAATAAATTACAAATATCAACTTTTAGCTGTTTTCACCTAAAAGGATTATCTTTGTTTCGCCATGTTGTACATTTGACAGAACTTAGCATTACGCAAAATCACTGAAGCAGCTGTTGCTATGTAGAAGTCCATTTCTGCGAGGTGAAAATTAATAGGGAAACTTTGCCCTGCTAAAAAAAACCCAAAAACACTATGTAGGAATTGCCCTAAAAATAAAAAGGGGCTTTGGGCTAAAAGCTTTTTTTCACTCTTTATTTAGACTTAAGTTCCCCTATTTTTTATTGTCATTATTTTTAATATTCATTTAGACATGTTTCCTTATTTCTTTGCACTTCATTTAGACTTAAATTTCACATTATTTTTCTGTCTTCATTTAGACTTTAATTTCCCTATTCTTATTATTTTACTCTTTATTTATACTGAAGTTTCCGGTTTTTCACTCTTCATTTAGACCTAAGTTTCCCTATTTTTTACCAGACGGAAACGTGCTTCCCTTGACAAACCATGACCATTCGGGTGGAGAATAATTTAAGAGGATACAGGTTTCGTTACTTTTTTAAAGGTGGTTCGGTTTTGTTTTCCTGCTTCCTGGGTCTGCTTACTTTGATTGGTCTGTAGGCCGAACAGGAGTTTAACAGAGAGGCGCTGATTGGTCAAAATCCGGAAATCAGGATAGAGTGGAAATCCATGTGAGTTGTTGCATTGGGTGGTGAGTACAGTTATACCTCGGTCTGTAGGAAGAAATATAATGTTTTAAACGAATATTGTCGGTTTTAAGCCTAGTGATGATCGATTTAGTGTTGACAAAGTGAGTAAGATTTTTCTGAAAACACGGATACCCTTAATACCCAATACCCTGTTCACGCTGGCACAGGTTAATAATGAAACTGAATTCCGAGTTGAACTTTGTTTACTCGATGATCATTATCAATAAAATCTACACAGAAGAAGAATTAACAGTGATTTTTTAGTTGTCGAGTGGGTTATAAATCATGTGACTCACCGCGGAGTGAACAGAAAAAAAAAAAAAAAAACAATTTTCATTCGCAAGGACGCTGTGTTTGTGCATTACGTCAGCTTTTTACCACTATGATAGGGAGTCTCATTAACAGCCACTGGACACTTCAGATGGAAAAGACACAGCTTTTAGGCAGAGAGAGAATGATATAATTTTAGTTCTTCTGGTTTTAATAATCAGTTTAGACAGAGATGCTTCTTTGCGGGGCTATTTGTCTTATGTTTGTGCACTTTACTTTCAGTAATTTAATGCTTATATGAAAAGAGATGAGTCCAACTCTAAAATGTTTTATCAGTCACCTACTTTTCAATCTCAGAGCTTTACTCCAAGATGCACAAGTTGTTGCCTTGTTATGCCTCTCCCATTATGTCATTTTGTTGTCTATACTTTAATAAAACATGGGGATCATCTTTAAAATGGCACTTCCCCAGAGATTTTTGAAGGATATTGGTGTATTAGTATGTAAAGGGCACCAGCTTTACATCTCCTCCTTGCAACCAGTCATTCATGCTCAGAGACAGTCTTCCATTTGACATAAGGCTTCTGTGCAAACTTATGTACAATAATCTGCTATTAGACAGTATAAACATGTATATCCTTCACACAGCTTTCAACATGGAGCCACCTCTGTCCCCCCGTGAGTCTGGGCGATTCATAGCAGAGCGAAGTCAGGATGTGTTTGTGGAAGAGGAAGGAGTGCAGAAGGTGGCAGAGATGCTTTACAGCCTTCGACACAGTGACGAGCTCACGGCCGGTGGCTGGAAAAAAGCAAATCCACTGGCTCCAGCCCCTACCTCTGACCAGGGGAGTCTACCAACAGCAGTCTTTTTTTACTGACAACATAAGTTCTGCAGACTGAGCATATACAAACCAGTATAATACATAAGAGCATAATAATAGGGCTATCCTCAACCTGCTAATATTATGAAAAAATGACTGTAATTGTAGCTTGAATACCATGAATTTATTACAAATACAATAGCTCAGTTATTATTTAGAGACAAATCTCATTAAAGCAGAAATAGAAAACTATTCAAGAATGCTGACACGCTCTTTCATCAGACTGATAATGTTATTGAAATGACATTTAATTTATGGTAGTGAAAAGTCCTTAATATACTGTACTACTTGTATTAAGTGTTTATAATTTGATGTGTGATTAAAAAATAAGTTGTTCATTGTAAAGTTCTCTGAAAGACACAAAAAAGTTTTTTTCACTTGGGTATGAAGACAGTAGCAATGTAAAAGTAACTCATGAACCTTTATTTCTTAAATCTTGATAATGTATTTTCATTGTGCAGGCCGTGAACTGGGTGTTCGTAGTGGACACCATGAACTTCTCTTTTTGGCCAGAAAAGGAAACCGAACAGTGTGAGGTGACCTTTAAAGGGACCACATACACAGGCTACATGACCCTGTGTGCTGCCATCACCAGGGCCATGGAGGAAGGTGAGATCACACGTACAACTTAAGGGGTCTTGCTGCCGATATTTAATCATATGTATTGTTAATTTTAGTTATTCGTGAACCAAGTGTACACAGAACTGACCTCATTTTTGCACACACACAGGAAATATATGAAAGCTACTGTTTGACTCATCAAACAGGTGAAATAAAAAGCTAAATCGTACTTTTTTTTTGGGGGGGGGGGGGGGGGGGGGGGTATAGAGAAAAGGTATGGCCATGCTTTACTAGTGTTTCCTGATGTCTTTGCTTCATTTATTTATTAAATACAACCCTTTGTTTAGCAGCTTACCTTGGGGAAAAAAATGTTCATACAAGCCCTTTTTATTCCTCTTTTTTTGTGCGCTTTGTAGTGCACTGCTATTACCAGTTATTGTGTATGTGCCCTTTACTTGAACCTGGACTGCTGGGAAATTGCTTGTAGCTCTGCATGCGCCTTTGAATCACTCATAATTAGTGAGAATGACTCCGGATATGAATCAATTACGTCTCATATGGAATAGTGCTCTCAATGTGTGGTCGCTGTGGCCTTTATAATTGACAAGAGATTCTCTGGGAAAAGCACAGGTAGAATCTTGAGGGTTGTCAGCATGAGATCAGAACAAATTATGTCTCTGGAGTCTCTTGTTGGAAACTGTAGATTCATATTCAAGCTTTTATTGAACTTAAAAACTTTCAGTATTTCTTATGTGAAGTTCAAACCTTCTCGCTGTTTTTCTTTTCCTTTAGAGGAAAATTTGGTTCTTTTACTCCTTTATCTACAAGTAACTTTCTGTATCATAATTCATATATATAACATACAGAATTTGACTTAATTAACTAAATACTAAAATGCTCCTGCATGTATTGGGGATGGAAATTGTATCATATATTGAGAACATATTTTAATTCAGGACTTCCACTATAATTCTAGACTCTGGTGACTTTTCTTCTACAAATTTACCGTTCCAATACTGCCAACAGGTATTCCCATCACTGATCCAAACTACTTCTCTAAGATGAGCATAGAGGAGTTGGGACATGTCCTGCGATCAGACAATAAAACAGCCATGCCCATGCTACAGGAGCGACACCAGGTACTCCCATCCTAACATTTACAGCACAGAGGAAACATGTCAATGTACTTGTTAATTAATAAGTGTCTGTTGTAAGACAAAAGTCCTATTCCATTCAACAAGCTGCTGACTGAAGGAGGACGTGTACTTCTGGAAAATGGTGGAAGCTTTCGGAGTTTTATCAGCAAAGCTGGGAATGATGCTCAAAAGATGGTGGAGCTTATTGTTGAAAAGATCCCATCCTACAGGGATGAAGCCACATATGAGGTAGAGAGAAAACTGTTCATTGTTTCATTTTGAGTATTTTATTTTCACTCTATCATTTTTATGCATTCAGTGATTGCAAGTGAAATCTCAAAAAAATCTATATAATTTTTTTTTACTTCAAGTCAAACTCTAGCTTTAGTGATTTTAAAATGTTTGTCTGAAAACTAAAATTGGTAAGATATTTTTTCACAAACAACATATACGATTAAGACTTAAACACATAATACCTGAAACTTATTTTAATTGGAAAGGTATCGCTTTATTAATTTATAGAACTAACATACACACACACAAATAATCCATAATGGTCAGCCCTCATTATTCTCTTGTATTGTTTAATAAATCTCTTTCACAGTCTCTGCAGAGAATTATTTCAGCTAAAAATAAAAATAAGAAAAATATCTGAAACATATTAAATGTACATAGAATTGCTCGGCACTGATTTGCATTTGAAGAACTTGATATAAATTGTGATGTGAGAGTTCCATCTCCTGGACACACAGAGTGGCATGATGCTGATGTACTTTGCATATACTGTAATACAGGCAGGGTAGGTGTAAATTATTCTCTTCAAGCATGTTTTGTTACCATCACACACCATCCTATGGATGTGTGTCTAGTATTCGATTATTATGACCTAAGAATAAATGAACAGATGATGGAACAGCCAACAGATTTTGAGCAGAGTGTTTGTTTCAGGGGAGAAGAATCTCATTGAACAAGCGAGCTCAGATCCTGGTGGCAGATTTCTGGGGTGTCATGGCGGCCAGAGGAGAAGTGGACATCATCAACATGGACTGGTTAACCATGTTTGCAGACTACAGGGTCCCTCAGGCTCTCGTCTACCTCGGAGCACTGCGATACTCTGAAAAGCTGATGCTGGCACTAAAGAATGGTGAGAGAGGAGTCTGTTTTTCTGGTGTTTCCCTGATTTAAAAAGGTCCATATCAGTTATTTGCTCTATGTTGCGTTTCCCAGGAGAGCTTCTGAGTTCAGGCGACAGGAGAGAAGTAGAGATCCGGGGTTGTTCGATCTGGTCTGTGGAGCTGATCAAAGAGCGTCTTTGTAAGCTGGTGCAAGAGAAAGACGGGCAGACTTGCAGCATCAACTCAGTTATTATTGACTTCTACCTGTGGCCTTATGCCAAACAGCACCACAAAGAGATGGCCCACATTCCAATTCACCACACACGCTGTATTTACTACTGACAAGCAGGCTGGCAGCGTTGCATACAGTAGGCGGCACTCAACAGTGTGCAGCCTTGGCACCAGTGTCTCTCCCTGGGATAAAACCAGGCCCGTCTCAGTGCCAGATTAATGTTTAAGTGGGCTGCTCTTTAGTTAAAATTATTAAAAGATGTCAAACTTTAATATGACTCCTCTGTGTACTTTGATGGCCTTTTGAAAACAATTAAAACATTTCCTGGTTATGTGAAATGTTTTAAAAAATGACTGTAAATGTCCTTTAACAAGAAAGGGCAACAATACCATTTTATCATTGCAGGCAACCTAATAAAGACACTCAACTAAAACACCGATTCAATGACCTAGAACAAGAATATTATTCAAGTTATTATATTTTATATGGTATACTGTATCATTTCATGTTGCAATCTAAGTTTCAAATATCTTTGATATCTTTTAAATATACAGTCAATAAATAATGTGAAAATCAAAGTGAAGGTGTTGTGAATAATGTAAACATAAGGAAGTTGTAAAATGTTTGTATGTCTGTTTATTTTCAGTGTATTTATGACCTCTTCATTTTCATGCCTCGCTCTCTAATGCCTCATTATTGATGAGGTGCTTTTATTTGTGTACTACAGTTCAGACGAACAAATGCGACATTGAACCTGCAGAAAATAAAAATAATTAAGCTAAGAGTTAGATCAAGCGGAAACAGAGAAACCAGAAATAGAAACACCTCAGAAATGTGTAGTGTCCATTTGGTAACAACATGGATTGTTTTAGGCAATACTGGGTCGGATTGTTGGTCCCAGCCGCCGAATACCGCGTATCATTTCTCAAGGTAAATGAGGCTATCTTAAATCAGCATACTAGTTTAATGCACTATGTAGAATGAACGAGTACAGCGTTTCAGCTTGCTGTATTTTGGGTTCTTTGTTTTCTTTTATATCTGAAGCTGTTTATTGGAAAAGCTGAATAAGTTAACTAGAGTTGCAACACAAAGCCAGAGGTTAACTGGGGTAGTTCATGCACTCCGTAAGAGCCCAATCAACACCTTTTGAAAGAAATTTAAATGAAAACTAAAATTCTCAAACTCAAACTTTCATTCATTCATTCATTCATTCATTCATTCATTCATTCATTCATCTTCTGTACCGCTTGTTCCATTCATGGTCGCAGGTGGCTGAAGCATATCCCAGCTGGTTAAGGAAACGAGGCGGGGTACACCTTGGACTGGTCAACTCAAGCTTTTATTATAGTAAATGTTATTCAACCACATTTTACCACAAGGACTGCGGAAGAGACTTTTCTACTTGGTAATAAGTTAAGCAAAGGAACAAAACTATGAGAAAATGTATTAATACATTGGTGGTGAATATTGCCACAACTTCTAAGATTTTTTTTAATCAAAATATATCCGTTTCTGCAGGACTATGATGGGGCATATAGACATTTTTTTTTCACTTAACTTGTTTATTTACTTATTGGTATTCCTTTATTTCCATATAACTTCTATTGTTACTGTAGTTTCACGTTTTAAAAAGATTTGTTTAGTTTAGTTCACATGATGGCGCTGTGGCCGTCACGTGCCCCTCGGTTCCCGTTCCTACAGCAGTCTTTGGGAGCCTCGTGTACTCCTCGACCTCACCTCTGTGACCTAGCGATGGCGGTTTCCAGGGAAACGGATGAACAACATCAAACCGGAAAGTTGACAACAACACATTCAGAGTAACAACAGAAGCGTCATCGGGAAATTGAAATACAAAGGTGTATTTTGGACGGTTTAATTTGATGAACTTGATAAAATTAGCTGACATCAGTATGGTGCTTGGTCAGGAAGAAAAAGTAAACTAATATCATCTTTTCTTAGTCATCGAACAATTCACAGTCATGAGCGAGGTAAGTGTCCGGGTGGCGGCCCGAATCCGTCCCCTCCTTCCCAAAGAAGTCGTTCACAACCATCGCGTGAGTGTGTGGGCATTGCCGGAGTCTTCAAAGTTGACGCTCGGCACAAACGATGAATTCTCCTTCGACCATGTGTTCGGACCGACAGCCAGGCAGAATGATGTGTACGAGTCCTGCGTTCAGCCGCTGGTGATGACTCTGATCGACGGCTACAACGCTACCGTCTTCTGTTATGGACAAACAGGGTCGGGAAAGACATACACACTGAGAGGAGGGAACCTGGGTAGGTTTTGCGGTGCACAAGTGGGGATTTTATAGGAGTTTGAGTGAATGACAGACAAAAACAGCATATAGAATTTTATCTGAGATGTTAAGGTCCAGTATGCAGGGAGTTGTATTATTAGTTTTGTAGTACAAGAGGACGGAATTATTCCTGAAGTAAACATAAGGAAGTTGTATTCCTGAAGCTGTGCTGTTTAAATTTTTACCTTTTGAATTTTTTAAGGCTTACAGTCAAGGATTTGCATGGCAGAAAGTGTGAAAAATCATGCTTTCAAACGTTTTCCTCACAGTCTGTCCAGGATTAGACTCCAGGATTATAAAAAGTTACTCATACTACCAACACAAACTATACAGTTTCTGTTTCCTATCATACATACCCAAGATCTGACCTCAGATATTACCTTGTGTCACATTCTCAGATTTTGGAAATGTTTCATACCTACATGTCTCTTTCTTCCCAAATTTCTCCTAGATGAAGAGGGAGGAATAATTGATCGTGTGGCCCAGGATTTGTTCTTAATGCTAGAAGAGAAAAGGACAAATAGTAATGCATTAAAGACCACAGTGCAAGCCTCATATATTGAGCTGTACATGGAGGAAATACGGGATCTACTGTCCCCTTCCACTCCAAAAGAGCTCCACATAAGAGAAGATGAGAGGGGAAACACAGGTAATTTGGAATGAGATATTACTGACAAACAATATGCAATTCTATCCACCACTACACTGTATTTGTTGTGTCACATAGTTGTCCAGTCACGCATCTGCAGTGAGAGTTTTAAAAGTGTTTACTAAAGCATCAGTACTGTATTCAGATCACTCACTTCCAAGCATGCACATTTGTGAACCCCCCCTCTGTGTAAAGCATGGATTTTGCTTACTTGAGATGCAGAATAAATTACTGATCTATCAAATTCCTCAGGGAAGGTAATATTTTAAGTCGATATGAAAGTGGTTAACTTAAACAGTTGATTGTTTTTGTGCTTTCAGTGGTGTCTGGAGCTAAAGAGCAGGATGTCACTTCAGCAGAGGAGCTGCTTGATGTTGTAGAAACTGGTAATTTTGGGCGCCACACCGCTACTACAGGGATGAATGAGCACTCCAGTCGCTCTCATGCCATCCTCACCCTACAGATTACCCAAAGCTGCCCTGACAACAAGTCTGCCTTGTCCTCCAAACTCAATTTGGTTGACCTGGCTGGCTTAGAGCGTGCTGATAAAACTGGAAACACTGGGACTCAACTCAAAGAGTCTGTTTATATCAACACAGGTCTGCTTGCACTGGGCAATGTCATGCGTGCCCTCGCTGATCCAAGGCGAAATCATGCTCACGTGCCATACCGTGATACCAAGCTTACTCGTCTTCTCCGGGATTCATTAGGAGGCACAGCTCACACCTTAATGGTGGCATGTGTAAGTCCTTCCAGTCACAGTGTACCTGAGACTATGGGTATCCTGAGATTTGCATCAAAGGCTCGTTGCATTCGTAACCGCCCTGGATTGACACGAACAGAAGTTAAATCATGTCCTACAACATGGAACCCTATTAATGCTCAAGTTAGCAACCTTGAGTATGAAGTTAAGACATTAAGAGAGCTTCTGAAAGAGAAAGAGATCGAGATAGAGAGGGAAAGGACTAATCGAAGAGCTGGCAAGGGTAACAGCTTCACACTGTCCAGTCAGGGGAGGATATTTAACTCAAACAAGAAAAGAAAACAAGAGGAATCAACACAGTACTGCTTTCTTGCCCTGGATGCTGCTGCCTTGCTTACAGATATCTGCAGCTCCTCTCCAAGTCATTCTTTCACACAAAGAGTTCAGGACTGGCAGCATAGACTGGCTGCTGTAAGCCACTCACATCAAGATGATAACAAGGAGTGTTCAGACAGAGGAGATGGACAGTCCGATCATGATGATGTTATAAAGCTCAGAGAGGAACTCAGCAAATGCAAGGTAAAGCAAATTTGTAATAGGAGCATATGATGGTCATTAAATGTGTTTGTTTTACCCAGCAGTTAATAAGTTATTTGGATCTGGTCCGTAATCAAAAAAATTGCACTTAGATATGAACCTATGAAAACCCATTCTTTTCTCTGTCTTTTAGGAAGCCCTCACAATAGAGGAACAGCTGTTTGAGCAGAAAGATACTGAACTGAGACAGGTCCAAAAAGAGACGGAGAGACTTCTTCAAGAGAACAAGGCTCATGTTCAGGCCTTAGAGGAGGAAAAGAAGCGCAGTCGATTACAGGTGAGAGAAATATTGTGTGGAATTTTAAATCAGCACCTGCTGATAAAACTTCAAAACTTTCTTAGAATGTTGTTTTGATATTGTTTAAACTTGTATCTTTGTGTGCATGTCCATGTCCTCAGACTGAACAACTTGTGGACCAGCAGATCCTTATCAAGCACCTCAGGAGTGATCTAATGATGTTTAGGGATGCAACATCAGGAGCAAAAGTGAAAACAGGGGCTTCTGAAAATTTATGCAGGAGACCCCACAGTGTCCCACTGATCAGACAAGGCTGTGGGCACAGGACCCCCAGGAGTGTAGGTGGATGCACTGCTTTGGGCGTATATGTTTAGTTATACACTCTTTGTTGTCCATGGCTGTACATTTAATGTTACACTTGTGTTTGTAGAATCATTTCAGTCCCCCGGCTTATTCACTAGAGCGAGTAATGGCAGCCTTTAAGATGCAAGGTCATCTCCTACTAGCTGAGATTGAAGAAAAGGATGAAGTGTACTGTTCATTCATTAAACCCCTGGCAGAGAGCAAAAAGGAGGAGGAGGAAGAGGAAGATGAGGTGGAGGAGGAGGAGGGGGAGGACAACTTAATGGGCAGAGTGGGGTTCAGGTGAGAGTTTGTGGAATCCACCAGCCCTTGTTTTTTTTCTGAGCAAAGTATCATTGATTCACTGCAATATAGAAATAAAGCAATGACCTTGGAATCAAACTGTTCTCCTTTAAAAAGCAAAATCCTTCAAAACAGAAAAAAAGAAAATATCTAGTTTGAACGCATATTTCAGAATTCTAATTCAGATGATCAGTTTTTCCTTCCGTCTTTGACTGAAATTTAAATTTGGCCACCTTTTGACACATCACAACTATGTTCCAGGCGTTCTTTAAACCGAACATGGACTAGTCGGCAGACGAAGTCAGCCCTGAAAGAGAAACACACTGGAACAGACCAAACACTTCAAGGAATCCTATCAAGGCAAGCCACAGGTAAACTTCCATGTAATTCCATTGAAATATATAATACCAAACAAATTTTCTTTCTCTCATAATCAGCTCTATATATTCTTAGGGACAGAGGCAATCCAGTCAACACAAAGCCAAACAAGGGAGGCAAGACTAAGAGCCAATGCTACTCAGAGACGGATCAGAGATTTGTCAGTCAACATGCGCATGAAAGAAGAGCTTATCAAAGAGCTAAACAAAACTGGTTTGTTATATTTACATATTCTCTACCCTCCTACTCCTATGTGTGTGTGTGTGTTTGTTTGTAGCTTTACTCAGTAAACTGACTTAACATGAATTGAAATCTTCTGCTGATGCATTTTAAAAGTGGAGGCAGCCGTGTGTGAGTCAAGGTCAGTCAAAACATTTATGCAATGCTGATAGATACAAAATTATGCTTCAACAGCCTCTACAGCTTTACGCTTCTACTGTGTGCATTTAGGAATCAAGGGTAACAATATTTACACATCACATGGACATCTATAAGTGATGACCTTTTCATGGAGTTATCAACTTTTAGCAGGGTATTTGTTTTTGGAAGTATAAAATTGCTATATACTAATGCTATACTAACACACTAGTTAAACTGAAGCAATAATATTTAAAAATCCATTCATATGTGATGTCTCTCAAGTAATATTTTCATCTCTTATAACGTGTTTTGTCCGACAGACAAGCAAGCCAAAGTACTGATCAAGCAGAGTGAAGATGGCACAGAAGCTGGTGTGTTGATGAGGCTCTCCACGCAGAGACAGCTGATCCAGTCAGAGGTCTACCACAGTCTGCAGCACATGAGACTGCAGAGAGCTCAACTTCAGAGCAGTCTCAGAGAACTTGAACTAATTGAGGTTAGTTTTATAGATTCCCCAACCTTCCCATATCAAACATGGTTGGGGGATAACAATATTTGATTCTTTCAGGTACTGATTCAACCGACAACCTCAGCAGGTACACTTTGGGGTCAGGCAACAGTGCATTCAAATTGTCTGAAAGAATCTATAAATGATCTACATAGATGTTTTCTCTTCAGTTTGTTATTTCACCCTAGTTTACCTAAGGGTTAAATATAACAGAAGTTAGATGCTTTGGAAATTACAAAACTGAAACATCATTTGTGTTATTTACAGGAGCAAAGGGAGGAAGATATGACTGTGTGCAAGAGCAATCAACATGAGAAGTTAAAGAAAGAGGTAAAATGTGAATTACAGAAGCTGTATTCATTTAGCATTAATCTCATTGAAATTACCCCCTGAGACAAGGTTTTATTTATCTATATGGATCCTGTACACTATTTGTACCTCTCAATCATTGTATTTAGTCATATTTCTTGCTCATCATCTATTACCCCTTTCTCACACTCTTTTCTCCTTCCTGTCTACTGTAGCTGCATGAGAGGAACTGGCTGGAGGAAGAGGAAGAGCAGCTCATTCAGAAGAGAGCAGAGCTGCAGGAGCTGGAGGGGGAGCTGAGGAGGAGGGAGGAAGTGCTCCTGCACAGGGAGGCCTGTCTGCAACAAAAAAACAGATTGGAGATCAAGAAGCTGCGCTCCAGTCAGGTCAGCCTGATGATGTGTAAAAAATTACCAAGTTTGATAGTCAAATACATTGTAATGAAAATATTGTGACAAGTCTAATTATACAGTGCAACAGGAAAGTACTCACAGTGCTTCACTTTTTCCACTGTTTGTTATGTTACAGCCTCATTCCAAAACGGAATAATTTTTTTCCTAAAAAAAAAACCCAAAACACCCCATAATGACTTGTGAAAAAATGTTTTTTGAAATTTTTGAAAATGTATTAAATGTAACTAGGACATGCTCATAAGTATTCATGACTTTTTAAAAATACTTTGTTGATGCACCTTTGGCAGCAGTCATATTTTTGAATATGGTGCCACAAGCTTGGCACACCTATTTTTGGGCCATTTGGCCCATTCTTCTTTGCAGCACCTCTCAGGCTCCATCAGGTTGAATGGGGAGTGATGGTGCACAGCCATTTTCAGACCTCTTCAGAGTTGTTTGATTGTATTCCAATCTGGCCTCTGGCTGGGCCACTCAAGGACCTTCACAGAGTTGTTCTGAAGCCACTCCTTTGATAGCTTGGCTGGGGGCTCAGGTTCGTTATCCTGCTGAAAGATGAACCCTTGCTCCAGTCTGAGGTCAGAGGCGCCCTGGGGCAGGTTTTTTCCAACGATGTCTCTGTACATTTCTGCATCATCTTTCCCTCAATCCTGACTAGTCTCCCAGTTCCTGTCGCTGAAAAACATCCCCACAGCATGATGCTACCACCATGCTTCACTGTAGGGGTGGTATTATCTGGCATTTACGTCAAAGAGTTCAATCATTGTCTCGTCAGAACATAGAATGTTCTTTTTCATGGTTTGAGATTCCTTCAGGTGCCTTTTGGCAAACTCATCTCTCCACAGAGGACCACTTGAGCTCTGACAGAGTGACCATTAGGTTCTTAGTCTCCTCCCTAAGGACTACGGCCCCTCTTCCCCTATCTCTCATTTTAGACAGGCGGCCAGCTAGAGGAAGAGACCTGGACATGGTGGTTCTGAACTTCTTCTATTTATGGATGATGGAGGCCGCTGTGCTCATTGGGACCTTCAAAGCAACAGATTCTTTCTGACCCTTTCCCCAGATTTGTGCCTGAAGACAATCCTGTCTTGGAGGTCTACAGACAATTCCTTTGATTTTATGCTTGGTTTGTGCTCTGACATGCACAGTCACCTGTGGGACCTTATATGGACAGGTGTGTGCTTTTCCAAATCATGTCCAATCAAATGAATTGGTGGACTCCAATGAAGCTGCAGAAACATCTCAAGGACGATCAGAGCAAAGGCTGTGAATACTTATGTACACGTGATTTCTTTCTCTCTTTTTGGTTTTGTTTGGTTTTTAGATTTTTAATAAATGTGCAAAAATAAAAAAAAACATTGTCATTATGGGGTGTATGTAGAATTTTGAGAAAAAAATTATTCTGTTTTGGAATGAGGCTGTAACATAAAAAATGTGGAAAAGTAAACGCTGTGAATACTTTCTGGATGAACATTTATCACCAAGCTGGAATCTCAAAGGTTGTTATCAATGACTTTTCAGGCTCTGAGTCAGGACCTTCTGCGTGTGTCAATGCAGCTGGATTCCGTGGAGGAGCAGATGAAGAGCAGGAGCAGTATTAGCAAGATTAGAGGAGTCACCAGAGGGGAACTGGAGAGAGAAAGAGACATCCTCAAAAGGAGGAAAGACATTTTGGATGCTCAACTGAAGGACAACAGAATATTCACAGTGCAGGTCAGAAAAAATGACACTGCATGAGGGTGATGTACAAGTTTAGTTAACCTTGTGATCTGCTTTTTTAAATGGTCTATCATTTTTTCTTTTGGATTTTTGTACATCTTCATTTAGGAGGAGCATTCTCTGCTGGAGCTGAAGGAAGCAATTGAAGCTCTGGATGCAGCCCTGGAATTTAAAAACCGTTTTATCCAGGACAAACAGAAAAGGTTGTCAATCACAGACTCCAGCAGTGAAACTGATCAACTCTTAAATGTTATCAGGAAGCTGAAGAAGCTGTCATTACCCGAGGTCTTAGAGCTTCTCATGAAATATTTCAACAAGGTATGTAACAATGCATTATCTAGCCCTACAGGTGTCCTACATGTTCTCTGTCCTACATTGGTGACCAGTGCCTGAAATTTGGCTGTCTGACTCTCCAGGTGGTACGTCTTCGAGAGGTGGAGCACCAGTTGCGTTTGCGTTGCGAGGAGCTGCAGATTCAGGTTGGTGAGCAGGAGCTGGTGGTAAGAGAAATGGAAGCCGCCATGCATCATCAAGCCTTGGATGCAGATCGTCGGTTCACACAGCAACACCGTGATCACCAGAGCAGCCTCCAGGTTCTACTGCAGAAACTGAAAGGTCAGGCGATAAGGGGGGATTTGGAGACACATTAAAAAGGGATTTATGCATGAAACCTGTACAGTTTTTATGACTGCTGTTTATTTTTCTTTTATGTCCCTGTCTGTTTAGAGGGTGGCTCAGGAGAACCACAACAGACCATACAAGAAAGGCTGCAGCATCTGGAAAAAGAGCTATTTTTCTACAAAAGCTCCAGCCGGCAGCTTAAAAAGAAACTCAAGGAGCTCAACGGTGATGCTCAAAGATCAGTAGATCAGTCTACACATTCACATGAACATAGGAAAACACACACAGATGCAAACCAACTCCAGATGCACAATGAAGAAGCACAGGCAAGGAGACACATTTTAACAACATACACAAAGATAAAAGCTGAGCACACAGAACAACAGACACACAACGATCCTCATATGAGGAGACATTCACACCAGGCTCCCTGTTCCTCCTCATCAACTGACCTCCATGTACACAAAACCACAAATATTCCTGAATACCAACGGATACAGATAGAGTCGCAGAGCCAGAGGGGTAGAGGGAGCGGTCAGTCTGGGGAGGATTTAGTGATGACACCAGTCCGTCTTTGTCGCAGGGAGCTGAGAGAGATTTCTCCAGCGAACCATCAGGCCACCAGGAAGCGCCAGTCTGTTCTAGGTGCTAGCTCAGAGTCTATGCTTGAGGACTCCATAGAGGTGTCCAAAAATACTGACATATGAATTACATCCACAATCTGTGCGAACAACACACTACTTCTGCTACCATTCTCCTAATGACAAAAAAAAAATCAAACTTAACAGCACTTTCTCTCATCTTTGGTTCCCTTTGGAAATATGCATTGTTTATTGGACAGACTCTGCAGAGCCTTTTCAGTCTCTTCAGCTTCACTGTAATAGGGATGAAAATGTTTTAACAGTGAACTGGTCCCTTTTGTCATCCTGGCCATACTCAGTGTTGTTATGTTTTATTGGTTAGTAAGGGAAGAAAAACAAATTCAGACCAAGTAATGTCATGGAAAGACTTGAAGACATTGAAAGGGAGAAATGTTTATTTGTGGTTATCTTTAATAATTCCTATATCTAAAAATCTAAAGCCTGTGCAAAAAAGTAGCATAACTATTTTTTTTTTAGTATAATGACTGTCTCTGGCATATGCAAATGTTGCACATAGGCTAGATCTTTGTGTGTTGTGAGTAATAGCTATGTAATGCTTAAAGCAGGACTTTTAGGGTATACTTTCTGTTGGCAAAGTACACTTAGTTAGTATTTGATTACCACTCACTGTATTTACTGAACTGATTCTTTCATATAAACTTAAATTTAAAAGATTAAATTATTTTGGTTACTTGACCTGTTGTTAAGTCTTACCAGGTAAGGCCTAATGAGGTAGATTGCTTGTCTGCTTGTCTTCCACACTAATTTTTCTAACGTTTAGCACTTGAAATGTCCAGTGGATAAAATGATATAAAGCTTTTTTGAGGACTTACTGTATTTTGTGCATTTTATTTTTTTGATACTGTTTTTTATGTGTACACCTCACTTGTAACTGTTTACTGTTGAGTGATGTTTTGAATTATTCTCTGAAAAGATAAATCTTTTATTATCAAATGTTATAGTTTAGCTATCTCATTGTTAGGGGTTTTATATGTGTAGTGGACAATAGCCCATAGACTGATGATAATAATGTTTCAACTTAAGTAAAAAAATAGACTGTTTTACAGACTGCAATATCATACTTGTTTTAATTTTTAAAGTCAGAATAAATAACAGATTTGATATTTGATTTATATCCGTGGCTCATTAGGACATAATTTAATCTTTTATTCATAAATGTGCTTATAAAGTTCGTCTTGGTTAGAATATAACTTAACATAAAATACAGCATTTACTATTTACTTCTTTAGGATCTTACAATTTTATTTAAATAGGTTTGAGGTTGTTGCTGGGATTTTAGCCTTCTTTCTTTCCAGATATTTCTTTTGAACACTCCTTTTGCGCATTCAAACTTTTTGTGCACACTGGTCAATTAAAATGAACTGCAGGATCCGCCAGGTAAAAAAAATGGTAAAAGTGATCCATATAAAAATAGACTTGCCCCGTTTATCTATCATATGTATTTATTAATTACCTGGCGAAAACGGGCTTCATAGAGACCACACATTTAACAAGGATAATTTATTTCCGCTCTTGTGCACAGCAATCACTTTAAAGAGAAACACGCTTGTATCCTTTTTGGCCACATCGTGTTGCTGTACTCGATCAGTTAGCAAACCAACGGCAAACAACAGCACCCTCGCGAACAGGTGAAAGTATTCTCGTGTAACTTTTCTTGAGAATACTGCCTCCTCGAAATAAAGCAGAGACTCATTCAAAGACAAAGGACCACAGTGAGTCCCCTAATGTGTTTTTGACTGCCATGCAATGCTAACGATGCACTTGTTTCAAAGCTAACAGAACCGGCTAAGTGTTAGCTAGGTTAAGTTGCTGCTTTGTAGTGCTAGCTCTGTCAGTTAGTAGTCTTTATCAACATAGCATCTAAATTTACAGCAAATATTAATCACAACAAGTAAAACATATTAACCATTAATGTGTTAGCTATCGAGACAGCTTCGTTTTTAATACAGAGGAGAAGTGGGAGGATAAGCTTGCTCCTTGTCTTCGAGGGGGGTTAAGTTATTCTAATTATATTGTTCTTCGTGTCGTTTTTGTTCTCGATCAGTTTTACTTTCGAGATGGCGTCGTCTGCAATGATCACCGTCCCTACCACCGCGTCTCGCTTCGCCTTACTCCAGATAGACTCGGATTCGGACTCCGACACATCAGATACAGGGAAGTCTAGCTCAAAAGGTGGAAGGGACTCCTCTGGGAAGCCTCGACAAGGAAAAGCAGGGTCAGCCGGGGGGAAAGCAGGTCAGCTTGGCGACAAGAAGAAAGAGAAGAAAAAGAAGAAGAAGGAACAGCAGCAGAGTGAGGCAAATGAGGTAAGTGGCATGGGTATCTCAGGGCCTCCATCTCTGCACACCAAGTATGTTACTCAGATGCCTCCTTGTGGGTCTGGGGGTCTTATTGTGACAGGCTGAACCTTCATGGTTTTCCTCTTATGTTTCACATAACCAGAAATGAAAGTGCAGAGACTAGAGTCAGGTGATACAGAACTGATTGTGTTCCTTTTGCTTTTGCTTTAAGCTGTTTAGCAGGCGTTGAAACTAGTTTAAATAATGAAATAATGTCATGTCTGTCTTTTAATCAGTTACGAAATTTGGCCTTCAAGAAGATTCCTCAAAAATCTTGTGCTCCACCTCCCTGTATGACGCTGTCAGGAATCGCTGGGGAACTCCTCAGTCCCACAGCAGGGGACCACAATCCGCCTTCAGAGGGGTGGCAGCAGTGGAAACAGAGGGATGAACAGGTAAGAAGGTGCAACCAGGAACAATAAGTGAGCTTTACTGTAAGTTGTGTCTTTTTTTGATAACCTATGTTCCACAGTTTATCAATCGGAGCCTAGCAATTACAGAGCTGTGCCATCTTCCCCTGGTTAAACCAATATGCAACAGGAGTCCTTGAAATTTGCTTCATCATGTGTTTCTCCTCCCTGTGTAGATGACATCTGAGCTGTATGAGGCAGACTTGGAAAAGGCCTTGATTTTAAGTAAACTGGAATATGAACAACAGAAACAGGTACATCCTCCACTGACTGCGTAATTCATCTGAAATGAATTGTAGTTGCCAAACCTTTTAATTGGCTTGAATATCTTAAAGTTGATTCACCAGGGTAGACAAAGTAGATCCTCTTGACCTGTAGGGAAATCACCACTTTGCTTTCAAAAGATCTGGTTTTTATTCATTTTCTGAACCTAACGGCTTCGCTTTTTCTGACTCTTTTGTTCCAGTTGCTGTAGAACAAAAGAGAGGATAAAAAGCCATTTATTGTGCAACAAATAAAAACACATGTCTGATGAATACATTTGTTAGAAAAGCAGACCTAAAAACAAAACTATCATGACTCCACAAGACTTAAGATGAAACGACAGTTGTGTTAGTCTCACCTCTCTCTGTTACATCCACACCTGACAAATCAGTCGCTGTATCATGCAAATCACTTTGTATAAGGGAAAATGAACTATGTACCTCACAGTTCACCATATACTGGTGCCATCTTGTCTTCTTTCAGTGGTAAATCAGCATGTTTGTGACCCTGTCTGATTTGGGCTCCAGTGTATTTGAGCTGAGATTGAAAATCCATAATTGTCCTACTGACTCCAGACTGCAAAATAATTTTTAGTATCAAGGGAAAGGAATTCAGTTTTTACTTTTGAATTGTAAAATAATGTAAGATGATGTGCTTTCACTCAGCATACCAACACAAACAACACATCCTCCCCAAAGTCCAGAGGAGGAAAAGAAGGTGGGGGAAAGAAGGACAAAAAGAAGAACCAGCAGGCAAAAGACAAAAAAACTGTTTCACTGCAGGATTTCCAGGCTGAGGGAAGTGCAGGTGAGGATTACTAAGTGAGCCATTTCACAACCGTTAAGCTGTCTTGTGTACACAATGATAGTGTCAGTGTTTGTGTCTCTGCAGAACATTTGAGTAAGAAACAAGAAAAGGAGGTAAGCTTATCCCTGGAGTATCGTTCTCCATCCTAAAACCTAAATATGAAAGTTATATGCTTAAAAAACTATTCTGTGAAAATTTGCAAGAGATTTAGCTGCTCTCTTCTAGGATTCCAGAGCAGCAAACTCAGCGCTGGGAGTCGGACAGGAGGAGAGGTTCTTTAATAAGCTGGAGGATGACATCACTCGGATCATTCAACAGGAGAAGAGACGCGAGCAGTATGCGACCAGCCAGGGACAAGAAGTCAACACCTCTACAGAACATGAACCAGTGAGGAGACAGACAGAAACATGACATGATGAACAAACTATTCTATGTGCTTTCAATTCAGTCTTAAAGTTTAACAGTATATTCAAGTGTTTTTTGCTCAAATTATGGATTTGGCATTCCTTTTAGGACCCTCGGGCAGAACAGCTGAAGTATGAGCTGGAGAAGAAAGACCAGGAAATCGATAAGTTGAAGAAGACCATCTCACAGTGGGAGGTCTTGAATTTCCTTTTATTTTTAATATATTTATTTTTAATTTAAAGGGACTGTCCATATTGTGCCATTTTCAAGCATGATTGCAACCCAGCGCCCCCAATATGAACCAGACTTTAGGCACACATATGGCCCGTCTTTATCAGCGTGAAGCCTTTACTAGAAGCACAGACTCATCAGAGTCAGCATAATGAGTCACAGAGAACATGATTATAATTTTAGGTACTTTTTGGATCATGACATAGCCCGCTAACATCTGCATTATTGCTTCTAGATCTATGCCTGATCGTAATCCACAATTTAAAATGAGATTATCAGCGCCAGTATAGGTTATTTCTAAATGCTATTTCTCGGCTTCCTGATCAGGTCAGACAGGACCAGTTTGATTTATGGCACGTTGAAGTCTCTGTGACAACACCACACCGGCTGACAAAGTTTAGTATTGAGAAGAAAGATCTGTTTTTTTTTTCTCTGCTGAAAACGATTTCTGCAATTGATTTTGCACTGATGGTGGACAATGGAGCTGAACTGTCTGACAGAAAAAGGATGTCAGAGCAGATGAGCGCTAAAAAGGAGAGTGATGAGCTAAAGGCTTAAACATGAGCTAAACTGTTTATGATTCGTTCCAACCCACATGCAGCAGTTATACTGCAGTGATCTGATCAAACTTGAGCCTATCAGGATAATGATGAGTGAGGTTATATTAACTGTGGACAAATACGTTACCTCATTGTGTTTCATCCGGTAAAAAGTTGTCTTGATTAAAGAAAAGTAGTGTTGATGTGATCTCCATTCATTTCCAAAACAAATATGCTTTTTAAGAGTCATGTCATCATGACAGTGTGCACGATTCCAGCCTAAAGGTGTCGCTGCAATCCACTTCAAACAGATTGTTAAATGTACACAATCTGTAGAGGAAAACTTCACTAAGAAAAGTACCATGCAGCAACAAAACTAGATTTTTCTGTCAGCCTGTCCCAAAAAAAAATCCCCCAAAACTGCACCCAAAGCACGATCTACAGCCCTTTTAATCTCTCTCTCTTTCATGAACACATTTTATTCCTTCTTCTTTCCCTGCAGGTGAAATACAAAGAAGTAAAAGCCAGAAATTCTCAGCTGCTGAAAATGCTTCAACAAGGAGAAAGTGAGTGGAACACTATTAGACTTAAATTATTGAGTCCTCCTTTTTCCACTTAGTTCTTTTCCATCCTCCTCTTGTCTCATTGAGATTTAACCTGATACATTTGATATTTTATGTCTAATTCTCTTCTCCAGTGAAAGACAAAGCAGAAATCCTTCTACAGGTAGAAGAGCTGCTACATATAAAAGAAGAGCTATCATCACAGGTGTGTCAGGGAGGGGCTGGTGAGAGAGAAACATGCATATGTTTGAGACAAAGGGACATTTATTGTATCTGAAACTGCATTTAAATGGGTTTGTTTATTCAGGTAACATTACTACATGGTGCACTTGAACAAGAGCGGTCCAAAGTCAAAGGTCTGCAGTCAGAACAACCAAAACATCAGGTGAGATTTTAATCATCAAACACCAACGAGTCAGGTTCCATTAGAGATGGTACACTGTGTACAATATTGAGGAACCACATAATTAAATGCTCTGCAAATTAATCAACTGAACCTGAAAATGGTGCAAATATGTGAATCATGTTGAAACTTGAAATTACAGTGTTTTGTTTTATAAATTTGGTTGCATCCAAATAAGCATGCACTCCCTCTGCTTTTCTGTTCAACAGGGTAACAAGAAAGGGAAGAAAGGCTCAGAAGCAGATCTATGAAAGTTTCATACACAAAAAAACCTTAAAATTAATGAATGAATGAACAAATGAAGGAATGCTACTGATCACAATCAGGGTTCTGTTCGACCATTTTGGATTTTTTTTTTTTAAAGCTTGGACTTGATGTCAACATATAATGCATGCCCCTGTTATTACACATGCACACACACAAAATACACTCCAGACATTAAGAAAAGGATGTACTACTTAGCTGAACAAGACTTACACAAGTTATCAAAAAGACTGTTGAAATTGTTTTGAACTGTTTGCTTGGCACACAATGCTGCCCTCTGCATGCAAATGTGTGTCACTGCATCTGTTGTGTGGTTAAGGGCTCAGTGCCTGATATGTTTAGGTTTTAACTTGAACAAAAAGACAGATGTGAAATGTATGGTTTGGATTCTGTTCTTTTCCACTGTCAAGTAAATAAAGTACTTTTTCAGTGAAAGACTGTTTTTAATAATCATCCTCGATGTCAAAAACAAAACCTGAGTGAGCTTGTTTGAAGATGTTTTACTTCTTTCCTCTGAGCATTTTACAATATCTGAGAGCAGACTTGCCTCTCTTTGAGCTATAATACAAAGAAATTTTAATATTTAACTTAAACCTTTAAGAAATTTATAAAACATGCTTTTTAAGAATGTACAAAGCGGGTCAACATTTTAAGTGAAATTAATCTAAGCCTATGTATTGGGTTCAAAGTTCGCTGTATTTTGGGGCGCTACATCTTTAAGACGTGTTCGGTTTCATAGATTTAGTCATCGGGTGATTTGATTAGACTGTTTATAGTTGCAGCATCAGTCTAAAAACTGCACTACATAGATTAGGACTTTTAAAAAGGTGTAGTTTTTTTGACACACTACTCTGCGTAGCTGAGTCACATCCGCACTTTTTGTCGAGTCATTGGGACAGACGCACCTCCGCCCGAGAATTGTGTCCTCCTCTCCAGCTCCTCCATCATCACACCGGACAGATTTCAGAGATGTCAGGCTCGGTAAAGGACCAGCCCGGCGAACCAGGTGAAAGTCAGAGGTCTCCAAGCATCCACGTTTCCATTAGAGGTCTCAAAAAGCGCAAAGAGTTCACCGTCAGGAGGAACTGCACCGTCACACAGGTCAGAGGATTCTTTTGGTTCACAGTACATTGTGTTACGTAAATGCGCAGACATTGTGGATCAACAAAGGCAAAATTGATGTCTCGGTGTGTTTTGTGAGTCTAGTTGAAATGTGGTCTATCAGCACGACTTGGGGTGCCTGCAGAGGAACTTGTGCTGATTCACTTCGGACGGGTCCTCAGAGAGTCAGAAGTCCTGAGTCACTTGAAAGCAGCAGATGGCTCGGTCTGCCTCTGCGTGGTCCAAAGGTACACAGACAAGCATTAAACAAAAAAAACATCTTTGATAAAACATTAAGAAATCTAACTTGAATTTAATGGTGTGCTAAAACCGTCAGCAAAGACAACCCGTGCAGGGAACTGCGTCAAATTGAATGTTATCCAACTTTTATGGTGCACTTTGCTTTTTTTAATGAGTAGTAGTAAATATAGTTGCCTTAACGATTTTCTTTGTACTTAATCAATGCATTATGGTTGGACTGCGTTGAAAGAAAGTCATAGAAAATATCAGACTGACAAAATGAACAGATTTCAAGCTTCATGAAACTCCTGTTTTCCCAGCCTGAAAATGTCTTCAGATTATTCTTCATATACTACACATTTAAACAGGCCCCTATAAGAAGGATGTGTCATGAGATTTAAACTGAGTGGGAAAAAAAAACTTCTTGACTTGTGAACTGCCACACTCTTGCTTAACAATATGCCCCATATTTCCCTAAGGCCTCAGCAATTTTCTGCTGCTCCCACCAGTGATCAAGCTTCGGAGATGGTCCAGTCAGACATTCTCATCCCTAACCCTGATACCTTCACACCCTCTCCCACCTCTTCTCTTTGTCAGGGTAAGAACCATTTAACACAGTATACCTTTCTTTCTCTGCCACAAATCTGTATAAAACCATAAGATTTTGCACAGTTTGCATGTGTTCTGGTTAAAATAGTCTCATCTCTTTGTTTTCTCATTACCCTGGTCCTTTGATCAGATGTCTTTTCCACAGTGGCAGCTCTTGATGGTCTTGACCTGACAAACAGCCGACTTGGTTTGTTCCCTGCACTTCAGCAGCAGATGAACAATCAGCTGCTGGCTGACCCGGAGTTGTTACACTGTGTACTGGGCAGTCACTTTGTTCAGAGCACTCCCTCTGCCTCCAGCCCTCAACTTAACAGACAGAATGTTTTATCCAATCCCCAAATTCAGCAGCTTCTAGAAACAAACCCAGAGGTGGAAGATTTGCTCAACAATGCAGATGTCACCACACAGGTAGGGGTTGAATCAAGTTTTTCTGAGTTGCAAAGTTAAAAAAAAAAGAAAGAAACTGCCTTGTTTGCATCATGAAGACAGAGCAATAAACAATTTATTAACCATCATCTATAAATCTGATTATGACCAGAAGTGTGATGCAAAAAGAACCCAATTACAGGTACATAATAAAAAAAAAAAAAAAGATATTTCCTTTATGTCTTTACATTAATGCAATCTTACTTTGTGTTTTAACTTATAATCTGTGGTCTCTTTTTCAGATTCAAGCAGAATTACCCATAAAGGTGGCACCGTCCAAGAATCAACAGCCAACTGAAATGGAAATGGATAAGACTCCATCTTTCTCCAGTCACTGCACAGATCCTCTCAGAGAACCAAGTGCCACCCGGAGAGCTGATCCTCAAAGTGCTGTTACTCCAGGTAGAAAAAATACAAATCTGGTACTGTGTAATTAAAGGAAAAGAAAAGAAAGGTAGAAAGCCATATTTTTTCACTCTTTTATTGCCTTTTATTCCTATCGTGTTATTAAAATGTGTTTGGTAATCACTGCCCTATTACTCCAAGCTAACTGAGGAACGTGTTGCCAATTTTAGTTGGCCAGACTCTAATTTACGTTTAGATTTCTCCTTTTTTTCTACCTTGTATCTGTGGCCTCCTTCCTCTCGGCACAGGTATGCAGTCACTGCTGGAGGAGATCACAGCCAGTCCTGGTCTAATGGAAAACCTACTGTCTGGGCCATATGTCAGCAGTCTTCTCAGTTGCCTCAGCCAGAACCCTGACCTGGCTGCTCAGGTGACACAGACACAACAGGATACAAATACATTCACATGCACTTCGGTACCACAAGAAACCACAACTGCAGAGCACCCACCACCACCAAATAATACAGTTATTTTTAGGTTTCGGTGAGAAATCATTTTGGCTTCAATTCAGAGATGAATAACCAGACTAAAATCCACCCCTCATGTGTCTTCTTGTTAACTTATCCACATAATCTCTCAACTCAGATCCCACACAGGTCTTACAAGCTTTACAGCTCTATTTTCATACCGTTTCAGATGCTGCTGAGCCACCCTTTGTTCTCAGGAAATCCTCTGCTGCAGCAGCAGATCAGACAGCAGATCCCCCTCTTCTTGCAGCAGGTTCTTATACACACTCATATCTTAAACCAGAACAATATAGTTATACCGTTTACTCAACTATAGACAGTGATATCATGTTAGATTTCCCCATTGTTAAAAATGTTTTATTCAATGATGATATCTATTGTCCACCTTTTTTTACTTCAATTTACAAAAAAATAAACCCAAAACATCTTTTCAAATTCTTGCACATTTTTGCACATTTATGATTTACATCCTCATGATTGATGAGGAATACTATACATGCAGATGCAGAGTCCAGAGCTGCTGTCAGCCATGTTGAACCCCAGAGCCATGGATGCTCTGCTGCAGATCCAGCAGGCTCTGCAGACTCTGGCTGCTGAGGTTCCTGAACTGGTACCCATGTGAGTATAGAGACACAAAGTCAACTCACACTTGGATGAAACATTTGGATCAATCATGACGTTTTGTAGAAAGAGGATGTGTCAAGTCAAGTGCACTGAAAATGTTGAGAGACTCCTCATGTTTTTTCTGTTGTTTAGGGCTGGACTTGGAAACATCCAAGCAAGTGTTGATGCTGCTCCAGCGTCTGACTCTGCTCTTAAGGACCAATCAGGAAACAGTCCAGGGGTTGCCACAGTTACAAAACAGCAGCAGCAGCAGCAGTTTGTGCAACAGATGCTACAGGCCCTGGCTAGCACAAATATGGTATTTGATTGTTTCCATGTAACCATGTTATCTGCATTTCCATTTGACTTGTTAAAGAAACTGGAACTGTAAGGGTTTTTAATTAATCACATAGAAAATACATTTAAAAAGTTTATTGCCCCAAAAAGAATTGCATTATGAGGCAGAAATTCAAATGCAAACAATGAACTAGCAAGCTAGTTATCTGTTAGCGAACGTCATAAAATTGTCCAAATGTCCACTACAGTTGACATTCATAAATGGGCTGTTATTTCTCCCAACAAAAAGTTTAAGTGAACCCTGATTTAAATTTAAAATTCATAAAATGTTAATAAACAAGAAAATATATGATTCCCACAGGTAAAAAATAATTATCATGACCGTATTTGACTTACCTTTTTCCCCTCCCTCAAATTTGCATTTTGCCATTTTACCATTTTGTCTCAGCTTGAAACCAAAGTTCTCTTCATCCTACCCAAATACATAAGATACCAATGGAAAGGCCAGGATGTCCTCTATACAGCACACTAGGACTTGGTAGGTTAGCTTAAAAAAGTCAAATGTTACACACCAAAAACAGATGTCTACTACAGAGGACATAAATAAGTAGGCTGGGTCTCAGGAGGATATGTGTTGTGACTCCAGCTCCTGACATTGACTTTTATCTCACCTTCAGACGTAGTGAAGGGTTGCTCGTGTGTTTCAGCTGATTTTCAGTATACTGTGTTTTGTTAAGCACCCCACTCTTCTCCTGTGCCTGACTTGACATTCAAAGCAGCTTCTACCTGGTGGTTGCAGTCTCTGGGCCAACATTCAAACCCAGCTCTTTTTGTAAGGCTTACCAGGCCATCTTTAGCGTTTTCTTCATCAGGAGGGTCTCCTGTTTAGTTTCTGTACAGCTGCTTGTGGTGGTTTTGTTTCCCATTTTTCTGAGTTTTGCTTTTTGTTTAAGGAGCCTGTTAACTTTGCTCAGTATTTTCCTTTTTCCAACTCTTCTGTCCACCACTCCGTCCCTGTAATCGTTGCAATCTTATTGGTTTTCTGTTTGGAATAACTTTCAGACCCCCCACCTCTGCAGTTGTGCCCAACTTCCCCTGTTGTGACAGGAACACCATTTTAAAACTTTTCAAGTGCAGCATTACACTTGAGCAGGCCTCATCCATCTGCCAAATCTATGTTAGATGTGTTAAAAGTTTTAGGGCAACAGAGTTAAAGATGGAAAGGCCAGAACAGCTTCTTTTATTCCCCTTCCATAATCAATGTTAGAGAGGTTTAAGTCTGTTATGGGACAGGATTAAGAAGCCTGTGTTGGAAGCTCAGGTGGCCTAGTGGTTAAGGTCATGCTTCATACGGGCAAAAAGCCCTTGAGCGGGCATCCTGGGTACGAGTCTGACCTGTGGCAACTTTCCCGCAAGTCACTCCCCATTCTCTCACCCTGTTACTTCCTCTATCCACTGTCCTGTCAAAGTAAAGGCATAAAAGACAAAAAAAGACTTTAAAAAAAGAAGCCTGTGTTGTTACCTCACAATTTTGTTCAGTCTAATAAAAAATACAAACAGTGTTCCTGGGTATGTACAAGTAACTGCACAAATATCATTAATCTGTTGGCAAAACACCAGTGGGCTTGTTCTTTTTCTATAATAATTAGTAAGACTCTCCATGACCCTGTTGTCTTTTCCTGTCAGGTTCATGCTGAGAAGTTCTAGGAGGAGATGAACACCTGAGCTCATTGGGCCTCAGACAGACAGGCACCTCGAGGCCTTCATCAGCACAAGAGGAGACCTCATCACTGCTATACATCTGCTCAGTGTCTGACATGCACGCACAAAGGTGTTGATCTGTGCTAATATACTAAAGTAAGTGAATGCTCATGTGCATAATATAAACAAGCACCTACACTCAAACACAACAGCGGTAGTAAATTCAACAAGTGAAAGGTTTTTTTTTTAAGAAAGAAAGAAACAGACACAGGAGACAAGCCACATTTAAGCTGCTGTATAGTAAAAAAAATGTATATGGTATATACTTGTTTTTCATGCAGTGGTGCAGGTCCAAAACAGGTGAATAATCCACTTCACATACTCTGCACTTGTAGCAATTGCATGAATATTCAGAGCAGGTCATTTATTAGTAATCTGTGCTGCTCCATCAGGCTCAGGTCTCTTTTCATCTGACCACCTGGGTAGTAGTGAAAGCCTGAAACCCCCAGACACAGCCTGTCCTCTCAGATTGTAGATTAAAGTAGGTGAACAATCTACTGGGTGCCGTTCCTAAAGACTTAAAAAAAAAAAAAAAAAAGAAAAAAAACCCTCACCAAATAAAGACTCTGTTTTTAAAGATGTGTCTGAAAATGTTGAAGTTGACTTCGTGCAGAGCCAAAGATTGTTTGTGTGTTTAGCTTACCTCACATAAATGAGGATCTTCCTACAAACCCTGGATGCCTAACGCTCTTCATTGCACTAATACATTTGATATGTTGTTCTATTGTCAGGCTTCTACAGCAAACACAAACTGAGAAATTCTCTTTTTCTCATCTAGCTGACTTTTGGTTGGGATGTAATCTGTTAAAACAGAACCTATCCATATTTAATGTTCTGTGTCAGTAAACACAACCTCCTCAATTATAAATGCATGCACTGTTTTTTTTTTTATTTCATGTGAATTTATGATGATGTCCTGTTTTGTATCAGTGCTTTTGTTCCCTTTATGCTTCAGTATTGTTGTGTTGGTAGCAGTCCTGGTGGGGTTTAATTTAGTCTGTAAAATGTCATTAAACCAGAAAGAAAATATTAAGTGTTAAAGTATTTGAAACACAGTAGATCAGGGAATTTACACATAATGTATCAAACATCACTTGACAGCCTCAATAAAGACAAAAATGCAATAACAGTTAGTCTGCCATCTTTTTTTAGAGAAAAATAGACATGAAATTATTTTCATTATTGTTCATCAAAATTAGTAAAGCAAACTGAACATTGAATTGTTCGGTGTAATGCCTGCGGCTTCTGAATCACAAACACTAGAGGGCAGTTATGCTACTCTTTATGTTTTCACTCATATCAGCAGCTGCTTTAGTTTATATTGCTATTCATATCCTTTAAGGAAGTATAGTACATGCTGATTATACAGATATATACAAAAAATCAGTCTGTGACAAAAATGACGTTAAATATAAAACGATCATAACCTTTGTGTTAATTATGACTCTATAACTTTGTCTGCATGTTAGTTCAGCACTTACACAGATCAAAGCTGTCAAAAAATAGCATTCAGACATTTTTTGTGTAATTTATTCATAGAAATATCAAACAAGCACAAATAAATCTTAAAAAGTGTCAGTCAGCCATGTAGAAAAATTGAGGTTTTGGTTGTGAGGGTTATACTTTTCCTGCATTTGTGTCTCTAGTACTCTGACAACAGATGTATAGGTATGTCATCCACTTGACAACCTTTTTGTGCTCATCTGCTGCTACCAGACCGAAGGGGTAGGGGGGATGGGGGTTAATCCCTCGTGGTGTGTATGTGTGTGTCTGTGCGTGTGTGTGTGTGTGTGTGTGTGTGTGTGTGTGTGTGTGTGTGTGTGTTCCCCATTTGTCTGGTTATGCGAGATACCAGAATAGCCAAGGGGGTTTTGGGGATTAGAGGCTCCTAAAATATTTGTGTTGAGGTTTTGAGATGAGTCACACAACCAAAAACAGTACAACAGTAGTGCTACAGTATATAATAGTGTAAGTATATTAAAGAGAGTAGAAGCATCATGGCCCTGCTGAAGTGTGTGTCTCTCCTCTGAGGAGACATCAGGGAACATTAATTATTAATCTGATCAGAACTTTTACATGGTAAAAAAAAAAGACTGTGAGAGACATTGAACCAGGAGCAGAGTGGAACAGTAAGGTGTAATTATAATCCCGCTAATCGTTCACTTTGTCGTCATCACTGTGAAGATTCTGCTTTAAGATATTTAAGAGCAAATGTTGTGAGATGTCTGTGTATGAAAGCTGGTTTTAAGGTATAAATGGGATAAAACATCAGGAGATTGCTGCAGAAGTAATCCATTTACAGATGCTAAGTTTCAGAAACTTACGCAGCTTTGATTTTTAAGTCTACTTGACAGCAGATAAAAGGAAACAGGGGTCATGAAGTCATCTTTAACCACAAAAAAGGTGTTGAGTAAATTTGAAGTTTGAGTTGATTGTATCCTCTAAACCAGGCTGAAATGAGAACAGATAATTAATTTATGAAGTGTGATTACGCTCTCAGTAAAGCTTGGTTCATTCTTTGATTAATGTATTGGTAAATTGTTAGAAAATGAAAAGGCATCAAAGAGATTAATCCATTTAAATTATTACAACCTATAATTATCATTTATCTACTGTAGCCTCTGCATTTTCTGTTGCTGCATTTTCTGTTTTCCTACAATACTGTAAAATTATCTTTGAGTTTATGGCTGTTGATCAAAGGAAATAAATGAATGGCAGCTGCAGACTTATACTGATGCATTATATTAACTAAGAGTCAATATTTGATACTTGGAAAAGAATGCAATGTAAAGAATTTTTTAGACTAAACAAAAATATGACATATGCTTAACTTCATTCTGATATTTAGAAGACCAAACTGAGTCAATACTTGGATTAGATATTTGGAATGAAAACTGTGAATAAAAACCTAAACTTATTACCAAAAGAACCATTAAAAATATATAAATATGTTTAAAGTCAAATAATGAATGCAAGCTATAACAATCAAAGAACATTAAACTGATCAAGACAAATTTAATCTCTCTTTATTTGTAAAATAAATTACACTTCTTTAAGATAATTGTTCGTCTGGCATTTGTTAGATCACAATTCAGTCAGTGCACTCAAACACAGGAGTTATGGCTATGGTGAAATACAAGCAAACTGAATTTCTCATAAGCCTTTGAAACAACATCTATGAACTTTTTAACCCCTTATGTGAACATCAAATGTTTGTTAAAAACTGATTGAGATCCATATCTTATTCATTCATATTATTCAGGCTGTGTAATCTGTATTAACACTTTACACCACAGGATAATAAAGACTGTGCTTGCTTCTGTGCTGAAGCACTAATAAGTACAATCTCAATCATACAAAGTTCCGTCACATCCTTAAGGGGGTACTGAGAGATGCGTCCAAAACTAAAGAATTTTTTAAAAATAAAAACACTTCATCAACTTGGAAACACAATTATGGCTCACCTTAACTGTCGGCTGAAGCCAGAGAAAAAAATTTAACATTTTACTACCAAGGGTAACTTTTCAGATATCCCAGTGTAACCACTGTTTCGTTAATAGTTATTGTGGTATGGTAAGAAAAAGAAACAAGAAACAGGTCTTAAATTTCCCAAAATATAATAAAGATGCAGATTTTTAGAAAGTAAAAATGCACACTATCAGTGTCTGTCCTCAAGAGAGGAAAAAAAATACATATCACACCTTTGAATCTGTTAACTGAGTTTGAGGTCTTGATGATGACTTAATGCTCTTGATGTGCTTCTCAACCTCCAAGACCATATCAGGAATACTCCTCCTGATATCCAGCATTAACACATTGTTCTCCTTCAGCGGGGGCTCTAAAATGTCAAACTGAGAGGACAGGAGCTCTGCCTTCATATAATGTGACGTCCGGGCCACCATCCTCTGGTGTATAAGCTCATAGCCACCATGTAGAAAGAGAAAAAAGACATCAGGAGAGGAGGTAGGGAGTACGTCTTTGTCTTGGTTAGAGGAGGAAGTAAGGGCTTTGGAGCCGAAAAGGAGAATCTGTCTGTATAGATGCTTCAGAGCTGAGCAAACCACGAAAGCATCACAGCCTGAAGACCTTTCCCTGAGATCAGAAGACACATTTACTGAAGGCAAACAGTAAGAAAAGTACTGAAAACAAACTTATCAAACTTTGAGTGAACTCTGGTGACAAATGGCTAGGCAGAAAAAAGGGGCTGAAGAAGAAAAAAGAAAGGCAGGCTGAGATGAGCTGATGAAGGAAAATAAGTAAGTGTGAAGAAAAAGGGAAATCTTTGATGTTGTCACAGACATTTTAAGACAAAGATGGCATACTTTTCAGCTCTCTATCACCTCCTCGCCTCACTCTCACTCACGAAATCTGTCTGAACTCTCCCAAAGCGCCTCTCCCCGCTTTTCAGCCTGATTTTAAAAACCACCAGTGATAGTTTTGATCTTGTCCAACAGTTTCACGCCAGCATATTCTTACCTCGCTGCTCTCCTCTTCTGCTCCCTCTCTCACCTAACTAATCTTCTTCTTCACTCTGGTATTTCCCATAAGTGGGATATGTTTTTAATGCATGTGCATAACAGTCTGTGTGCATAAGTTGATTCCTTACCTCTCAATGACTTCATGAAGTTTGAGAAGCCATGGCAGTCTGTCCTGATGGGAACAAGTATTGACTGGTTATGTTTGTGTTAAATCTGCAATTGGGTGTTTTTGTCATTGTGCTACAGCACTGTTAAGAATAAACAAGAACTGTCCATTTCAGGGTTTTTTTTTTTTTTTTTTTTTGGGGGGGGGGGGGGGGTTTAAATGGACAGGGCAGCCAAAGGGACGGGAAATGTAGGCAGTACAGAGATTAGAATGATATTCAGCAAAGCAAAGTAACCTGGAGTCAGCTAAGTCAACATTGTGACAAGGGTGCAGCCTGTTTTGAATTTCAACACAGCTTGTCAGGTGAATAAAACAAACATGCTTATGGTTTTAGCACACTGTCAGGGGCACCACAGGGCAGATGTAGGGAGCGCTCCTTTGAAAATATTGCATTCTCATATGAAAAAAATGCTGATAAGGCTTTATGATAAATGTTTTATACAAATCAGAGCTCTAGCCTAGAATATTTTTATTTTATTGAGATTTCTTAAAAGCAGTCAGGGACTTGAATGGAGATGTGACACAGACATCGGACATGGTACCAAAAACACTCTGATTAGAATGCTTTCAAAACACGAGTCATTCCAATTTTGGATACAAATAATCTGGAATCCCCTTTTTAACATGCAGAGATGAACTTAAATTAAAGGGAAAACATATTTTCTCTTGTCCTGTTTTGCCAAGTCCAACCTGCCAACTCGAGCACTGGCAAAAAAGACACATCTTGAACGCAGCCTGACAGTAATCCCAAATTTACATTTCTGCTTTGCTTTATCATTCATAAGGTAATCGCCAACTGTTGAGTATTTTCAAAACATGCCAAAGCATTACACAGAGCAGGTCCCAGGGTGATTCTCCTCTCGTTTGAAAGCAGATTTCTGAGTGGGAGGTTATCATCAGACACCAAACAGCGCTAACGGCAAACTGCTGCCAAATGTTGGCAGCACTTGTTCTGTAGTGAGAGTGTACACTCAACTTTGGCTGGCAGCCAGTCGATTGTTTGGATGTCTCCCTTTATTTTGAAATTCGGAGCAGACAGGAAAAAGACAAATACAAGTAAAAGCTCAATTTCCTTCTCTGCTGCTTTCACTGTCCAGTTCAGTGAAGCTTATCTGGGCACTTGTAGTGTTTCTGTGGTCCTGGTAAAGGATTTATCCATGACAGGAGACAAATTTCTCAAGAAATGACTATCAATCAATTTGAGCTGACAAGACACCCCAGGCACACAAGTACACTATTCTAAATACACTAACACACACAACCAAACTCACCTGGTCTGTCAATGGTTCACCACGAGCCATTTTGTCAATGTTCTCCTGCGGGTGGAAGTTATCTCCCTCATGCAAAGGCCAGCCAAGCTTCAGAGTACGTAGACATTAATTTGTATGAAGAATTAAGAACTTCTACGTTTAAAAACATGATGGTTGTATGTTTGTTTTTATAGAGAGGAGGCCAAATACCTTTTCAGATAGTGCAGCACCCAAAGTACTCCTGCATAAAAAAGAAGAGGATTGAAACAGTTATTGATTTTTATCAGATAACATTCATTTTAATTATCAATTAGAAGGAATAATCTTTTGTTGTTTTTTGCCGTTTGCTAAAAACTATTGAATCAATGCCAGAGAAGTAAAACCACGTTTTTGTTTGCACTACGTTAAAGGCAATGTTGGCAATCAGATTAAGATACACTTTTTGTTATACTGGTTAAAATGATCTTTATGTCCTGATGGCAATCAGTGCATCGTGTGTTCCTAAAATAAAGTGAAAAGTATCTTCTGTCTACAGCAGGAGTAAACCTGGGAAAACACCAGCCAATCCTAGCATTTGGCACCCAATTTGTTAAACCAATCAAATTCTGTCCTGCTGCCCGCCTCCTGTACCTACATTTCGCTGGCACGCACTAGCCCTGATTCAACGCGCATAACCAAGAGGGAGCCAGGTATGATGGATTTGAATCAGTCACCATCATATGATTGTGAATCAGTGGCACTTGTGCATAGATACAGTCAGCATTATGAAGCAAATTTCCAACAATACCACCTATAAAAAAGTTCTCTGCCTCAGGGACCGATAGTTCTTAAAGCTGCTGTGTGTGTAAATCAATAAGCAGTATATAGGCACCTCATGGGGGGTATTGAGCAATAACAACCATTGTGTGGTGCACAAATTCACTAAAATGTGCTAATTTCCTTGTCAGACATTGAAATTATGTGAGGTTTAATTCATCAGTGAACGTGATTTTGCATCTTACTGGGTGGTTCAACCAGGTAGCAGAAGGTGTCAGGGAATGACACATCAGGCCATTCAGGAGCATTCATCCACTCTTTAATAGCAAACGGACAAGAATCTTAACCTACTTGTAGTGATGTTTTTAAATACTTAGCCTTTTGAACTGGCCCCAATGAATCAATGTATGACATTTTAGTAATTGTCATGGAAATCAGATTTTGAAATCGGTGTGTTTACAATGATGCGGACGAATTTCCTGCCAATAATTATGACAACTGTGACGCGAAGCCGAATGTATCTACGTGAGCTGGGCGTCATTCTGGAGGAGCTCCGAGTGTGGGAGAGTTAAACGGAGTCTGGTGGAGACTCTACATTCAAAATCATGCCAGTTTTCCGTGACTACCAACCGTGCCTTTAACACCTGATGCATTTCTGCCCAGTGGTCACTGTTTACATATTGCCCACCCTCATAGGTGTTTACACAACTTTTTCACCACGTGACAGGGTGAATCCTAATATTCCCATTGTTTATTCACTAATGAATTTCTTATGTTTTGTAGAGCTCTCTTCAGTATACAGACTTCTATCATACATACTTCCCACAGCCCGAGACTCCCATTATAATGTAGATCATCCTGTCTGTGGACCTTCAGACAACTCGAAGCCTGAAATAAATGAAACCATATGTGTTTTAAAACTGTAAATCACCAAATACTGAACAGTTTCGTAGAAACAGCTCCACCTTATACATTTCAAGATAATTTACCTCACATGACCTACCCGTGTGGTGAACTTCTGGAGCTTCCGCATATGCTGGATATTCATTAATGACTGAAGATAACTCACACAGGTGCGACGTACCACTGAGCACGTGCTTTACGTTCTGTCATGGCAACATTTTCGGCTGCCTGCTTAGTGATTAACATAACATACACCGCTTACAAAGCTGCAAAACTCAAACAGCAGGTTACGGAGAATTTAGGTCTCAGTACCCACTCTAGCTTGGAAATCAGTACGGTTCCGTGAACGTACGTAATGACGTACGACGTAAATCTACTCCTTATGTGTTAAAGAGACAGCCCTCTATTCCGCTTCTCTTTACCAGCTATGAGCGACACACTCTGATTACGTCGCAGGTAGATTGTCTTTAACGTCAATGTGGATGGAAAACATCATTTTTGACAGCAGCTGATTATGTTTCTGATCGCAGAACTAAATGATCTAATAATCAGTTCAATTGATATTTTTCTACACACACATGCATGTACATAAAATATATGGGCACATGTATTTAGATGAAAATAAGTTAGATTTTTCACGTGTGATGAACAGAACCGGAGATATATTGCTTACATTTAAGAATGACTCTAATTATGAAAAAACTACACATTAAGTGTGCAAGAGAAGAAAAGTTTCTGAATTATTAAACGTATTAAAGGTGCCACATACAGGTGTTTTGGCCTTTTGACACCACATATCAATAACAGGAGTCTGAAGGTTTTACGATTCTGAAAACGAACAGGAAGGTGGAGGGATGGGAGAGAAAGAGAGAGAGAGAGCGAGAGCGAGAGCGAGAGCGAGAGCGAGAGAGAGAGAGAGAGAGAGAGAGAGAGAGAGAGAGAGAGAGAGAGAGAGAGAGAAAAGGGGGAAACCATCCTTTCTCCTGTGAATCTATCAGTGGGAAGGCAAGACACGGATGCAAGCTCTCCTCCCTCCTTCCCTGTTGCATCCATCCATTCTCTTCCCCATCCATCTCTGAACCCATCTATTCATTTTCAAGGGCGTCACAGGGGTAACGATACTCGACCGAGAGGCGCATACATGCATGCATGTTTGCGTAAATCCTCATTGTATGTAGGCTACATTAGCGTCTGCTCTGCGTGTGGATCCGCTGACATGAGGAGCTGAAACAGAACCGACAGGAGGATGAAAATGCTCCGGTTTCGCAGTCCCAGCATCCGCTCCTTGGACCAGGAGGTCCTATGCACGATCCGGTTACTAGACGACTCTGAGATCTCCTGCAGCATCCAGGTAAGAAATCCTCACACACCACATGTTCTGTCTCCACTGATTATTGCAATTATCACGTGGACGCCGCAGATGAGGGTCGTTTAATGGAGACTGTCGTGTGAATTCAGGCCGTGTTTTTTATCTTTCTGGTCGTGTTGTCTGTTTGTAAAATTACAAATACATTTGAACGTACTTTTGTTTACTTGGTGCTGTGATTTTGTCTACGGGAAAGGTTTCATGCTTCACACCATGCTGCCTTTTTGAGATATGAAGGGAGAGAAGTACAGAACCATGAACAGTGATTGATCAGCCCGCATGGAGCAAAGTTAGGATGAAGTTGGTTTACAGCAGCAGAGAAGATAATGTATGGGTGTGGTGGTGATGATTGTGATGATAGTGAGGGTGGTGACGAGGGCAGAGTCACTCTGTGTTATTAATTCAGTTATTTAAGCCCTTTGTCTGCAGAAACCCGTGTAAAGACTTGTCTTCTTAGAGGTTGTGATACATGTTTTCCAGCTAGACAGACTTCAGTGCTCTGGATGGAAAGCTGAAAGTATTAATCAGCTGATTTGGTTCTATTGTTTGTCAGCTAAAGCCAACCTAATATCTGAATACATTCTTGAAGCTAAAGTTTCTTAACAGATGCAAAAGGTTCAAGGTTCAAGTTCAAACCTAGAAGTAGAAAAAGAACAGGATTAAGGAGTAGTACAATCATTTAAAGATTTTTACGTTCTTTGCTTCTGGTTTTCTGGTCTTTCAGCCTGTTTAGTAGCTCATAACACCGATTGTAGATCAAACACAGAACATAAAGGCTGATCTGTAACCTGCACTGTCATCAGCTACACCAAAAAGAAAGTTCAGGGGTTTAACGAACTGACTCTGAGGTTGTTAATTGTTTGTTTGTTTGTTTATTTATTTTTTGTGTGAACATTTCATGCTCTCTGAGTGACTGTGTGGGTTCTCTTCACGTGATGTGGCTTCCCCCCTTAGTTCACAGCCACACCGGTTTGGTTAATTAATTTGAAATAACCTGTAGGAGGAATTGTGAGCAAAAGTGATGGTCTTTTTGTGTCAGCCAGTTTGACTCACAGATCACCTTTCCAACATGAAACCCACTTTATGCACAGTGACACATCTAATGCACATGAAAGACTGAAAGGATGGATGGCTGTGGGGGGATAAAACATGAAACTGCTTTGTTGAAGATCCAACATAGAAAGTTTTTTGGCTGTCAGAGCAAAGAGGAAAATGTCTTTCTTCCCTGTTTACACAAATAAATGAGATCCTGTGTGGTCCTGAGCTGCAGCTGCTGCCAGAGGAGCAAAAGTAAAATCAGGTGAATTTGATAAATTCTGACTCTGACTGATGTTGAGAACATTAAGAAAGAGCAATACAGAGAAAATATGAGCAAGGATAAAAAAAAAAAAAAAGGGGGGGGGGGGGGGGTTGTAAAAGGACACATCTTCAGCTGTTCACTCACCTTTAAAGCAGCACCAGCTTGTTTGTTACCCTGAAAGTTGCACAAAATGGGCAGTGAGAGCAACTTGTCTCAGCATTTAGACGAATTCATCATCTGCTTCGGCCTTGCTGTCCGACCCTGAACGAGCAGAAATGCTTGGCTGCCTGTCATACTAACTGTTTCACTGCTCCTCTGCGTGTACCCAATCAAAGATTTACACACTAACACAAAGTGCACAGAGCTCAAAGGAGGTAGAAAGAGGGAGGTTGTGTTCCCCATGCATGTATACCTGCCTGCTTGTGTCTTTTAGAGTACCGGTGTGTCAAACATCTGTGTTTACTTCAGAGAACATCAAAATGTCTTTTCTTCAGGAGATGCATGAATGCAAAAGTCACAGATTGTGAAGGTGTGTGAGTGCTTTCAGCTGTGTCTGTGTGTGAAAAGGAAGTGGACATTTATTCTTCTAGCTGACTGCTTCTTCCGCGACTTTCTTTAATGGCTTTGTGTTCTGTTGCCGAGCAGCTCCTTCCTACATATTTCATGACATCCTGCTCTCCTCATGCTACACTTCTGCTCAATAACAGCACTTCTCCTGTTTCAGCTACACGCACACACACACTTCCATCCCTCACTTTATCTGCCTTTCCCCCCTCCTCCTGCAATGCTCCTGTCTGTCTTATTTTGTCTTTTCTGCTTCTCTCCATTGAGTTGAATAAGTAGGTCAGGAAGAAATACCAGCGACGTTCGGAATTGAACGGCATCATAAAAATCTTGGGATGAAATGGTGCTTTTTAGAAAATGTGTCACATCTGAGCAGTTTGTTTCATGTCTGCCTGCAACATCCTTATTACCTTTAATGTTTCATGCTATGGCGTTAATTCCTGCCTTTGCATGACACACACATTTGTTGTGTAAGCTGCAGGTCTCCTGATATGGCAAGTGTTTTTGCAGAACATGGATTAATACTGATTAAATGAAGAATGTTAAATGTCTTCAAAGGCCACCGTAAATGTGAATATTCTTAAGGCAACAGACGAAAATTTGCCTCAAAAGGGGATGAATATTTATGACTTCAGTGGTCATTGCGTAACACGTCTCATCAGTGCAAGTGCAAAAAATATACCAAAGGCAGCTTTTAAGGAGGTGATTCAAACGGCTCTGCTGGAAATGTAAAAGATGAAGACAAGGTTTCATAAAAAATCATCAGACATTGCAAATACACATAGGAAGTGTTAGTGGTTTAGTCAGATAAACTCAAAATCGAGCTAAATTTTGCAAACCTGGAGAGTTTCGAAAGAGGTGGGATGATTTTTGTATCATGTTTGGAGACAGAATCTGCAACTGTAGGTTTGCCTTTGATATTCATCTAAATATTGACTCCAGATCTTATGAATATGTAAGTTAATCCCATGTTGCTGCTGCTAGCTTAGTTTTGCTCTTTCACTGAAATCCCACATTGCAATTTTATTTTAAATAATGTTTTTTTTTTTTATAAACTCTGTAGGGCCATGTTTCTTCTTACTCTCTATTTCAAACATTCTTACCAAAAATAAATAAATAAAGATTTTAAAAATATATAGTTTTTCGACATAAATTGGAGAGGTAGGGATGTCAGGGGTTTGTGAGGTTGGTGGGAGGCTAGGAGTGGGGGGCTGGGAGCTGATGTGGCATCTTTGTGATCTCACATTAGTCCACTGTCCTCGATGCCATCATTGGATTGTTGTGAGCAAAACCATCAAAAAGACTATTTAAAAAAAAAAAAAAGTTTAGATATATAATAGTACAAAATTCTGAACATTATAAGGCGTAAAGAATTTCTGTCTGGTGAGATCTGAACAAAGATTTTAAATCTTAAGCACAGCAAACTAAATCAAGCTGCACTCAGTGATTTGTCTTCTAAAAATTGTCTATTTTGACTAAATAAGGTTGATTTTGAAACATGGGACTAATTCAAATTGGCTACAGGGACTATCCAAAAACATTTTTGTGACACTTTTTCTCAAAGAGCAGTCTACAATAAATAAAACGCCATAAACAGATGACATTTCAGTACTACATATTTTATAAGCGCAATTATATACTTAAGCAAAGATGGTGATTTAATCTCAAGCATCTGTATTTCAGAACAATTTTTAATTTCTTCACTTTAAGTCCTTGAATTCTTAATTGACACACATGGCTTTGATTTATATAACACCAATGTGAAGTGTTGTTATGTTCTGGTTAAGAAAATTTGACACTGTCATCAAAGATTAACTTTACTGCTGTGGCTGGAAAATATTTTGGTGAATTCTTTAATATATACTCTGGTTTGTAGGAAAATAATTACTGTTATGTTGTTTGTGATTTTAAGAATAGCTGGACAGCAGAGTGTGTGTGTGTGTGTCTGTGCGTGTGCTCAGGACAGTATGTGTGTTTGTTCAGTGAGTGTGTCCACAGCCTTGGGGGCTGAACGTGTACAGCCTGCTGCTCTCATGTTCAGCAGTGATGTAAAGTCAGACCTGCTGCTGGAGAGACACGCTGAGATCAAAACACAGTGACCTCCTCTGCTTTTACTTCCTTACCTCTTCATCACTGTTCCTTTTCTTCTCAGCCTCTCATCTATCCTTCTCCTCTTTCCCTCCAACATTTTCTCCCCCTGAACTTTTATCTCTCCATTCCTTCACTTCCTTTTCCCTCCGTTTATCCTCTGCTCCACTTTCAGCTTTTTATTTGATCACCTTTTCTCACTCTCACATCCCTCATCTATATCCGTCCCCTCCTCCCATCCTCTCCCTCTCTCTCCCTCGTCCTTCTCTGTGACACATCATGTATAATTAAGGGTGATCACTGTTCTGCATGGGGCCAACATCAGTCAGCTGTCAGTGATGCACTCTGATATGAACGCGTGTATGTACTGTAAATGTGTGTGTGAGGCCAAGATGACCATGCTCACCTGAATGAAAAATGTAGAAGCTGCCTTGAAGCAAAACTGCAGCGATTACAGACATTTATTCACCACACTCAAAAATAAATAACAGCGCTAACCTGAAATAGGTTGAACTTTTTAAGTTTGAAAAAGATCCTGCTGACCACTCTGTTTCTGTTCCAGTTGGAGTCACCTTATCAATACATCAGCGGTTTAGTCTATTTAAGGATGCTGCAGGTATCGTTTTTCACTGCATCTGCCTTTTTCTCGGTCAAGGAGTGTGTATGTGTGTGTGTAGCAGAGGTGCTGTTGTGCTTTTATTTACTACATTTGTTGTGGCATGTTGTGTTGACGTGTGTGTGTGTGTGATGCTGATGCAGTGCGATTGTTTCAGCTGGTAGGCATTCTTTGGTCCAAGTTATAAATAGCATCAGTTTTCTATTCTTATCTCACTCTCTGGCGCCTCTTTGATGCCCCTCCGAAGAAGACTAAAGAGAAATAATCCATTTTCTGACTCTTGCTTCCAGCTGAGAGGAAGCAGACAGAGTCGAGACAGCAAGAGGAGGGTAGAAAAAACATCAAAAGAAATAGGTTAGAGGCAAAAAGCAAGAGATAGGAGATGGTTGATTAGACAAAATATAGGATGACATGCTTGGTCACGTTACATGAGCTTTGAGGATGACGGCAAGAGCTCGGCATGATGTAGGAAGAAGTGGAAGGGGAAATCAGGTGCGGCAGCAGCAACAGGAAAAAACAGAATAAGCAGATCATAACATGAAGGAGATCTGAAGAGTGGCAGACGTGTGGTTTTGAAAAGAAAAAGGAAATAAGGTGGAGAAAATCATGAAGGAAAAGCAGGCAGGATGAGCGGTGATAAGTTAACTAAAGAAGAAGAAATGAATGTATGATGAAATAAAGCTGGAAAGCAGGTAAGCAAGGTCAGAGGTCACACACAAACACGCACAGCTGATTGGCATTCACTGTTTTGCTGATGACACATCAGTACTGGATCATCTTTTAATGTTTGGACTCCTTGTTCAGGGTCACCATGCTGGATGACAGCAAATCTGTAAAATGCTTTAAACTCAACAACAGCTGCTGACCAGCTAATTGTTGGAGCAGTTTGCGGATAGAATACACCCTCATCTATCCGCTTTACTCTGGAAGTTATTAATATGTGTGTCAAGACACACACACCAAAATATTCCCATTTATCCTTTGAAACATGCTTTAGCCATACATTTGTATAATCTGATTTCAATCTGGATGTTTTAAACAAGCAAACAGGAAGGTTTTTATATGATAAACAGCTGACAACAGCAGGTTTCTCATACCACAGACGCCTATAAGACCTTTACAGGGAAACTGTAATAGTTTCTCTGTTTTCATAATCAAAAGCTGTTTTACCTTGGTGTTACATACAACAGATCTGGTGTGAAATGTGATCAGCTTCTTGTGTAGCTTGTGCTGATTGCCAGTTACAAGTTCAACATTATTAAATGAAAATGTTACTTTGTATTATGAGAATAATCCACCGTCCAAATTTATATTTGTGCTTCTATTTTTGAGTTGTCAGTAACAAATGAGCCAAAAAGTGATGCTAAATTTATTTAGTTTTGTAAAGGCTGATGATACCAAACTTTTAATCTTATCTTTTCTATATTCAACATTCCCTCATTCAATTCTCCACTCAAACACGAAATTACTTCCGTACATAAAGAGAAAACTGTGGGTATGTAAAACGATAGGTAATTAAGAGAACAGAGAGTTCTTCCTGTTATTCAGAGGTGTCATCGCCATCCTGAGCATGCGCAGTGTTGCAACCCTCCTTTGTTATATGTATGCTTGATTACTTCTTGTCCTTAAACTGTTAGACACTAATGTGTGGACAGGCAGGCACAAATATACAAGGACACACGACTGTGTCCAAAGAACAAGCATTAAACAGACCTTTCAAATTAGCTCACGGGTTCAAATTCCCCCTCTGTTTTCTGCACACGTTCTCTAAATTATCTGACATGGAGTGTTTTTTTTTATGTTCTTTCTTTAAGAACTGAACATCCTGTGGTGTAAAGATAAGACAGCTGCTTCCATGCCCCCACCAAGTGCACACTCTCAGAACAGCAGCGTTACTGCTTCAGTCATGCCATCATCATTGTCGTCACACTTTCTGTGTCCTGTGAGTGTCCAGCTGTACAGAGAGGGAGAGAGAGAGAGAGAGAGAGAGAGAGAGAGAGAGAGAGAGAGAGATTGATTGAGCTTCATTATAATGGAAACTGGTTCTGCTCCATATATCGATGATTTACAGCTCTACCTCTAAGCCTATTAGTCTGTGTGGCCAGCCATGAATGCAGGTCCATAACATGTTTTATATCATATGTGCTAATTCATTCATGCTTCATGTGCATCTCTGCAGCAGTGTAGATGATGAAGAGGTGATTGAATTGTCTTCTTCCTCACTAGGACAAGGTCACATTCACTGTTCTAAGCGCTGCTTACATATATGGTCCCAGAGAGACTGGCTGGCACAGGGTGAGGTTAAAAAAAACATAAATTGTAAGATTACTGCAACAAAAATAGAATGATAAACAGAAAAGCATAATTTGCTGATGGGGATTAGGGGTAGTGAGCAGAACAGTCTTCAGGCTTTCTTTTCAGTGTGGACGAGACCCCTCTGCTTCACATTAGGGTCATGTCTTACCCTGAGTGGTTTCTATTTAGCATAACCACCGGCTAACTCTACATTATCCCTTAAATTGAAAAAAAGGAGAACAGACGCCTAAGAGAAAGATCACAAACGGCTACTTGGACTCTTGTGTTGAGCAGGGTTCATTAGTTAGTACTCAGGGCATATGTTTCTTCTGTCATGTGTTTATTATCTCAGGCCAAAATTAGCCACACCAGACGGGCAAGTGCTAGCTAGCAGCTGAGGCGTTGCGCTGCATCACTAAACTCATTAATGCTACATTACAGTGGAGAGGTGAGAAAGAGTTAAAATATTCTAAAATACCCTTCTCATGAATCAGCCAAAAAAAAGATGACACAGGATTAGCCATATGTCAATTCAGTAGCTCCAGGCACGAGTCCATTACTGTTGATGTTCAGTGGCTGAAGAGGCTTAGCTCAGCACATTCTGTCATGCAGCTCATGAGATCAATACAACACTGGAGCTGTGTGGGTTTTATCCTGTCATGACATCATGCCTCGACTCCTCGCTCACACGGCTTCTCTCAGTTTTTCTCTTTTAACTTTAAAATAAATACAGCTTAGATCCACTGATCAAACAGTTACTGATACAGAGTGAGATGATTGGAAACGTTAACAGAGAGGTTTGGTTAGTGAAGGTCAAGTATATCTTTAGCAAGGATCCCCTCTTGGATGCTTTCCATCATGTTTGATCTGCTGCTCCTCTCTTCAAGTAGTCAGTACACTCAGAGTGTTGTTTGTCTTTGCACCCAGCTGCTGTAGCTTGTATATAAAAGCTGTGTTGTGAACATAAATATATTAGCATTTTATCATACTTAAAAATGTATTAGCTAAATTCTAGCATTAGCTGTCATTTAATGGCAGCCATATTGAATTTAAATATAGCCTGGTATCTCTTTCAGATTTTTACCATCCATGGCCTTCCTTTTAATAATTAGTTGAGTAGAGTTAGAGAGTGGAGCGTGGTCAGTTGGTCAGTGGCTTCTTAAAACAACTGAGTCGCAATAAATCTGTTTTGTTAAGCCAAACATTTTCAAATCATTTTTTTTAAAATATAAAATTACTATTTTAACCAAATTCCAGTATTGACAAACAACTGCACATTTGTAATTGGGATATTGTGCAAGTTGTATAGTCATATTGGGCATTGTGTCAGAACTTTTGTACATGTAGCTTCAAGAGAAAATAGGAGGAAAACATTTTTAGAGAAGAGGTTTCAACGCCATCCCTATCGTTTCCTTTGATCTCCCTCACTGTGTCCCCCACACCCCACACTCAGCCCAGCTGTTTGTCTCTGTTGTACCCTCTTATTGATCCATTTAGAGGCTGGGGAGTTGAATTTTGGTATAAACCATCTGGCTGTAAAAGTATTGTTAGAACGAGGATAACAGTGTTATTGCGTGTACTTCAAAGCTTGCTCAGACTCATCCTAATTGGCAAATAAATTGTCACATTTGTCTACCAGCATCTTAAATCTACATTTCCCTGTAGAGAAGCTGCAGTGACAACAGAAAAGGCCATGGATTGCTGTTTCGGAGAGCTTTTCTACCAGTTTGGAGGTCTCTCTCTCTCTCTCTCTCTCTCTCTCTCTCTCTCTCTCTTCTCCTGTTCACTCTGTGTGCAGATAAGGAGTACTTTCTGTTTTTTTTCCACACAGGGATTGCAAGCATTTAACGCTCTTTCTCCTCACAGCGTTTCAGTGCAGCCAATTAGGTATGCCGTGTCATGAAATGAATCATGCTGAAGTCGATAAGAACCAGTCATAATTGAGCTGGCGTGCATATTAATTAAACAACGAGGGATGTTTAACTGGGCCAGAACACACAAGGTCCTAGTGCTTGGCTGGTCGTTTTCAAAGGGGCAAAATATATTAAGTAGCATGTGTTCATGTAAATTTCAACATTATACAGCTGCTTTAATGTAAAAGGAAATTCATGTTGAGATAAAAAAAAAAGAAAACTCCTCCAGCTTACTTACTTACTTACTTACTTACTACTGACTGGCAGACTTTACCCACCTAATTCTACACATAGATGCTCCAGTATATTTGTCAAATAGAGTGTCAGCTTTCATGGTGAAATCATGGTGATGTCCTCATTTTACTCTGTAGGTCTCAAAGAAGCATCACTATAAGCTTTACACTATTTTAAAATTATTCAATGTTTTTATGCTCATCCTATATATTTGATGAAGTAGTGTATCAAATGAAAATGTAAAGGAAGGAGCCAATGTGGCATGCCCAAGCAGCAACCTCCGGTCTAAAATATGAGGCTAAAATCTGCATTTCATTGAGTGTCTGCTTGAGGCTGGCTCTGGAAGTACCAGAATCCACAGACCACAGACCAAGTACAAAAAAACCCAACATTTTCACAGCTGAAATAAACATGTTTACAGCCTGGTGCAAAGAATGTCCCCCATCTGAATAGTTAATTTATCTATCAGCACACTCTGTACGGGGGTGAATTTTTAGAGGATACATCTATAAAAATAAATAAAAGCTGTAAAAAGCTCTAAAACCCCTTAAACACAATTTGTTCAACCAACAAATTGCAAGCCAACATAGTGAATCACTGAGCTGATGAACATTCAAGCATTCCTTTCAGAGTTGGCGGAGAACAAAAGCAGAACCAAACTAAAGGTGATTTGCATTCATCTGGTGTCTAGAAAACATTTTAAACTAATGACAGCACTTGCCTTAGGTACCTTCATGTTTCGGTAAGATCCTGACAAGTTTAATAAGTCAGTTTAAAAGCTCATGTTATTACTGGTTGTTGTTCGTTGCCCAACAAAGAGCTATCCCTGGATAAAGAACTTGGATGGGAATGTATCAACCCAAACTATTTTAGCTCTATGAAGTTTGAAGGTTGAAAGTTTTCAAAATTTTACTTAGTGTAACAGATGTTTTTGCAAATTTATTATAGATGAAGGAATAAATAATTTATTGCACATGTATTTTTACTCTCAGCATGCTGATGGTTTTATAGTTTTCTAGGCCTGTTTTGTTTGCCTGGTGTGGACTCTGCTGTCTCTGAGGTCTTTGCTTTGCTTTATCGGGAAAACGTGGTAAAGGATAGTTGGTTACACTCGAACAAACACATCAAAGTGCACTTTGCCTTTGCTAAAATGAATACATCACACACTTAGATTCTATTTAAAGTGTGTGTGTGTGTGTGTGTGTGTTTCAAAATGGCAAAAAGAAGAAGCACTTTGCCATCATTAGGTGAGATCATGTAGAGACAAGATGACTGTGTTAAATTTTAATGCCCAGCCTTTGGAAATATTAAATATGTATTCATCTCTTGTTGGACATGACATAGACTCTTTATATCTCTCCCCTCTGTCTGCCTCTCTGCTCACAGTCAATCCCAAATCTCCATTTAATTTACTCTTTTTCAGCTCTGTCTTTGCCAACTCTCTCATCCAGCCTCTCGGTGTGTCTAACTTTCCGTCTGGTCTGATCCTCTGTCTCCTCTCTGGATGTCAATCTGTTTCTCCTCTACACACAAGTCTTTGCCCGGAGAACCCCACAGAAGCACACAGAGGAAAGGTGTCCTTCGATGATCTGACCAGAAACAGCTCGCAGCAGGCCTCTGTTCATCCTGTTTCCTCTTTTTCTTTTCTCCTCCCTTGGTGTGGGTCGGTGTCTGTTTGCTTTTAGATTTAACAGCTTAGTAACGCTGTTGTCATGGATCAGCCAAAAATCCAAGAGAGACGTACACACACATGTACACACAGAATTGCACGCTTACACACACACAGAACTCAGGCAGACCAGCATGAGGACTCAAACAATCACAGCTAGACCCACAGGGAGGCACATTAGTTTTACAGCTTACGTTTGTCTCACTGTGATATAACAGTAAACCTGAAACAGCCAATAGGGACAAGCTGTCCCACTGACAAATGACTGTTGCCCCTGTGATGTAACAAAGGACACAGGGGACAACCACCAAACTGCCCTGCTTGTCTGCAGATGAGTTCAATACAGGGTCATGCTAGTGTCCTGAAATGTGTGAATCTGGTCATTCTCATTTCACACTGAGTGTTTTTCAGTGTTTTCATCTAATAAACAGGTGAAAGTAACACCTTGTCCTGCATTTTGATTAGTTGTTACCTGCCTTCAAACAAATAACCCCCACACCTACCTATCACATCTTCTTTCTTCCATGTAGAAACAGAAAACAAGACATTAGCATTACACAAGGAAGCAGTCTACATTTAGAGGGCATGGCTCCAGACTAACAGTTTGTATTGGCTGCACTGGTGCACCAGGACAAAATTTAGGTGCACCCAGTTTTTCATTGTGTCACCTTTAACGCCATAAGTCACCTTTCCATTGCTTTCCATAATTTTCATATAATTTGAATAATTTTTGAACAAGAATAAGGTGTAGAGAAATGCTGCTCTTTATTTGAAGCACAGTTACATATAAAAAGAAAAATAAAGTGTTTGAAGTACTTTACCGAACTGAATTGAAGTTTAATCCATTTTACTTTATGGGAAGAATTTCTGATTTAAATTTGGCAGTGCTGTATGCAACATCAGTGTTTCCCCTAAGTTTACAGCCTGGTGGGGGGCCTTGCCTGTTTTTGGTGTAATTTAAAGGTATATTCTTATATCTGTGCTTAAAAACTACTTTAAATGCATTATAAAGGCTGATGCATATTAATGTTTGATTAATTTTTATACTAAAATCATACAATGTAATATAATATTGATACAATCATAGTTACTCACAGTTGTTAAAGTAGAACATGAAGTTAAAGAAGACAAATAGTGACAATTTGTATGTGTACACACCCTGACCACCTCTACCTGTCACTGCCATCAATAGATACAGTCGCCTTTGCGTCAAAGTCGCCTCATAGTTAGGTGCGGGGAATTTTGAGGAGGAAAACAATCCTTTCCCCCTCGTCCGCATCATTGTAAACACGCCGATTTCAAAATCTGATTTCCATGCCAGTTACCAAAATGTCATACATTGATTCATTGGAAACAGTTCAAAAGGCTGGATACTTTAAAAAAATCACAACTAGTAGGTTAAGATTTTTTGTCCGTATGTTACTGAAGTGGACAAATGATCCTACTGAATGGCCTGATGTGTCATTCCCTGACACCTTCAGCTACCTGGTTGAATCACCCGGTAAGATGCAAAATCACGTTTGATGATGAATTAAACCTCACATAATGTCAATGTCTAACAAGGAAATTAGCACATTTTAGTGAATTTGTGCACCACACAATGGTTGGTATTGCTCAATAGCCCCCATGAGCTGCCTATATACTGCTTATTGATGAACCAGTATATCACACTGGGATTTACACACACAGCAGCTTTAAGAACTATCGGTCCCTGGAGGCACAGAACTATTTTACAGATGTTTTTTTTGGAATTGTGCTTCATCACAAAATACCTGTCTTGGATACCAACCTGTTCAGGTGTGATGTTCTTAAATAGCAACAGAACATTCATGTGAAATACAAAACAATCTAACATTGATTGAATAAGATGCAGCTACTTTTATAGTACCTGTCATGAAGTGCTGACTACAGACATGTTTTGATTTTGGATCTCAAAGGCGACCAAACTCATCCTTCCGCCGGATCGCTTGTAGCCACTGTACTATTCTAAATATAAAACTTGAGATCGGGTTTTAAAAAAAAAAATCATATCTGTAGTACAAAAGGGCACACAACAGCTCCTCTGCATTGTGAAAAGCAGTGTTTTCCCCCTCAGTGCAAACCGGATATGACGGTTGCTGACGTTGCTCTCAATGCCGACTGTATCTATTTGCCCCCAGTCTGAAAGTCTGGATGCACCCCTGCACAGAGGCACTCACATATGGCAGTGTGGTATGATTTCTGAATGCTATAGCTTTCAGACAGGTTCGGACAGGACTTGATTGATTTAGGGCTCTTTGAATACTCCCTGACAACACCATGCCAGCTGATGAAGTTTAGGAGTGAGAAGAGAGATCTTTGTTTTTCTCTGCTAAAAACAATTTCTGGGATTTATTTTGTAGTGATCGTGAACACTGGAGCCAAACTGTCAGACAGCCTCTTTAACTGGGCCCCCAAGTAGGTTGATAAGAATACCATTGCTTTGGAACTGCTTCAGGTTGAGGTTTTGTCTCATTCTGTTAAGATGTCTCATCGCAGGATGATCTAAAGTAGGGCTGCAACTAACGTTTATTTTCATAATCAAATAATCTGTCAGTTATTATCCTGATTAATCGAGTGGTTGTTTGGTCCATAAAATCTCAGAAAATTATGAAAACTGTCGACGTTTCACAGAGTCCAAGATGACATCATCAAATGTCTTGTTTTGTCCACAAACCAAAGATATTCAGGTCTGTCATAGACGAGCAAAGAAAACAGAAAATATTCACATTTATGAAGCTGAAATCAGAGAATTTTAACTTCTTTTCCATAAGTACTTTAACTGATTAATCAGTTATCAGAATAGTTGATGATTACTGTAGTAATTGATTATTAATCGATTATTCGATTTAAAGACTTATGCCGATAATCAAGGTAAGCTTTATCCACTTTACTAATAGAAAGAGTGGTGAAGTCTGAGTTCAAATTATTGAAAAGTACTCTAAAATGGATAGTATTATATTAAATGTGAGGATTTACTTTAAATTGTTTGATACCTTTACCTTTTGAACATAAAAAAAACAACCTCTTCATTGTTGGAGCAATGAAAAGTTACTGGAATTAGTGACATTATTAATTTTTGATTAATGAGTTGAAATCAGATTAAAACCAAAAATCAACATCTTGGTAATATCATACAGTAAAATGGTAAAAGTGCTACACTAACCACTACTGCTGTAGTCCTGCAGTCCACAGTGAAAATGTCTGAACAGCTGGGAATGACTGTTAAATATTGATATAGTGTGCACCATGTAGTGTGTTAGTGTGCTTAGCCTACATATGAACTCCTTCTGAATATTGTGTGCAGTGTTCTTGTTTTATTTTTAATTCCTCCTCATTGTTTGTTGCATTGACCTCAATCTGCTGCTTGACTACAGTGCATCTGCCTTTTATGTTTTCACTGAGATATTCGTTCTATTTGGATCGCTGTTGTCACATGCAGCTGCTGTATTCATCTTCCCGTTGTAGACACTTGTTCTTGTAAGAGTGCTGATTCTGTTTGTAGTATTTTCCCGTTGAATTTTAAAGAAAGCATCTTGCTGTTGGCTCTTCTGTCAAAACGGTAGGCTGCATTTACAGCAAATAACAGATTTGTTTACGGAAAAATGGAGCATGACTCATCAAGTAATGTTTTATTCCTTGCTAAAAGATTGCAGCATTTACCAAACAAAACATATGTGTGATGTAAGAGTAAAATGATCAGAGACAGAAACACGTGCTACGGTCATAACTGAACAGGGTCATGTAAGTTGCCGATTTCAGTCATGATGCATCCTTTAAAGAGCCTAAAAGAACATTTTCCCTCTTTTCACCATCAGAAGGCACATGTTTTATTAAATCCAAAGGGGAAACAGTTGGTTTTAAGCGTCAGATGAGATCACTCGGAGATAAGAGAGACTGGACAAGTATGGATACAGTCTTAGATCTCAGTTCAGTCTGGAAAGATCAGTCAAAATAAAATAAGTTTGTTTATTTAAGTTGGCAGCTAAAACAGACGTTGATAGCAGTGGACTAAAAGTATTGTAGTGAAACCAATCAGCAATCTTGGTCTGAAAATATAAGACAATATAAGAGGAAGTTCTAAAATCTGCAGTTTGACGAGTGTCCGCTTGAGGCTGGCTCCGGAAGTACCGGAAGTCACATACACACCAAGCCAAAAGAAAAAACAAAAACATTTTCACATCAGAAGTGAACATGTTTACAGCCTGGGACAAAAAATGTTGCTCGTCTGAATCGATAATTTCTCTAATGGTATACACTGGATGGGTGGGGGGGGGGGGGGTGTTTCTAACTCGGTAGTTTAGAAGATATTAAGATCATGATTTCACCCAATCAGAGGCTGAGCTCAGCTCACGTGACTGCCAGGTGCCCTATAGCTATTAGTGTGGAGACTCAAAGTCTGCCCCATTTCCAGTACGGCCATGTTGGCCGATTTGCTTCAAAAATCTGTTTCAGAAACAAATGGGTGATGTCGCGAAGACTACGTCCTTTATTTATACAGTCTATCAGTAAAACAAAGGGCAATGACGATAGGAGAGATTTTCAGACACTCTAATAAGTGTAGGTGGGTAAAAGACATGGTCATTGGGTCAAACTGAAAAATGTCAATTGGTGTAACCAATGTTTCTCATAAAAATTTAACTTAAAATGATTTTAAACCAACTGACCGAAAAGTAGAGAGAAAACGTTGATGTCTACACCATACTGACTCACTCAGTACAACAAAGCCCCTGTTATCAGGTTTAGAGATGAAATATTTTAAATATACTTTGAAATAATCTTTCATGACAAGTAACTTATTTCATACTTGAATAACTTCTAGGAGGCTTCTGATTGGGCTGATTCTTTAACTGGTTAAAAATGGTAGAAATGTCATATAAAATACTATGACTCCAACAAACTTCACATTTAAATATGCATATCTTAGATGAATTACTTTGACAATACTGAATCCATCTAGTGTTTCCTGTTTTGTTTTGGAATTTTTTCCGTCCTTGTTTGTCATGCGTTGTTCTACTTCCTGACTCTGAGTTTTTCCCTCTACTTTAATAACACTCATTAGTTTCACCTGTGTTCACACCTGTTGCTCGTTTTCCAGTGTGTAATTAGTCTCTGTTGACTTTCTTCTGTGTCATTTTGTTGCAGTTCGTCATTACTCCTTTTTTTTCTATTGTTCTTTCAATTCTAACTGTCCCTTATCCATTGGGCTCTGTCTTTAACTCCCCTGTCTTGCCTGTGAGACATTTGTTATTTTTTTTAAGCTGAAGTCTCAAACTAATGTTGTTAGCCTGCTTGTTGAGAAATACCAAACCTATAAAGATATTGGCAGATGTGGCGGCAAATTGACACAAATGTGTCCTATTTTGTGCTATTTTCCACTCAAACTAAACCAGAAGTAAAAGAAAAGGAGACACCATTTGATGCTAATTTAGCTTATACAGTAAAATGAGGTAACAACACATAATGACACTCAGGTGTTTCCAAGGGTTTCACATGAGTTTGAATAAGATCAGACCTTTTAAACCAACCAGTGTCTCAGAAGTGTCTTAAGAGTTAAACTTAAAAACAAGGGGACAAGAGACACAGCTGTTTCTCTTTGTGTAAAAGTCTGTATGTTCGTTGTGTGTATGTGTGTTATGTTTTCATTTACATGTGTCTCCTGTGGTGAATAAATCACATCAAGGGCAAACAGACCATTTCCTCCAGAGTCAATCAGTCCTGCTCAGCTGAGCACAGAATCCACCTCTGTCAGCAATTACTGGACACACACATACACATAATTAGTACACTTGAGGCCTTGTGTGATATAAACAATAAGATTGAGTGTCTATTGTTTAGTAGATGAGTATTTTGATGGGATGGATGTAAATACAGCATCCATTGGTGAGTACACACATCAAAGTTGGAGAAACTTACATACTTCCACCTTAAACAGAGTTATTTGGCGACATGAACTTCACCCTGGAAGCCTGTGTGTGTGTGTGTGTGTGTGTGTGTGTGTGTGTGTGTGTGTGTGTGTGTGTGTGTGTGTGTGTGTGTGTGTTTGTTTGTGTCCGTCTGTCTGTCTCTCTGTGTGTGAATGTGATGAATAGATATTGACTACGCATCCTGTATTAAAGCAGAGTGATTATTGATCTCTGTTTGTCTGCACCGTGTTCATGAACTGCACATGGACTTTATTTACTGGCTTGGTAGCTGAGGCTGGGTTATGACCACAGCATGATATATGCACCTGATGACCTTAAGGAAGCTGACATTATTTTTCCATTAGCATGTTCAGCTGTGATAAAAGTATGAGTGCATCACAGGAATATGACCCAGGAGGGGGCTGTTCGCTGTGATTATGTTGCACTGAAACAGGTGGTGTCACATGCAGCCAGGAGATTTATAGGGTTTATTATCATGAATGGAAGCACCATATACCAAAAAATAATAATAAAAAAATCATGTTTTAAGTTTTTTATGTGTTTTTGTCTTCACAGAGGGACACTAAAGGTCAGTTCATATTAGACCATGTGTGCAACCACTACAATCTGCTTGAGAAAGATTACTTCGGGATTCGATATGTGGACCCTGAGAAACAAAGGGTAACTATTAAATACACACACTGACACAAACACTGAATGTTCACAAGTAGAAGCACATAACAGATATTTTATTATCCAACATTTAGCACTTGTGTCTCAAATCGCATATTTCTGTATTTACACTGACTAACTGAATGCATAAGTGCGTTCACACTGACAGTATGGTAAATTGGTTTGCACTTTCATTTCTTAGCTGGCGCACTCAAGAAAGTCAAAAAGTTAAACGTGAAACACTGAACACTTCTCACCCTCAATGGTAATCTTCTTGTGTACGTAGCAAAAGGGGTGGGAACAGATCAAGTGATGGTTGCAATTAACGAATAGCAGAAGAACACCTGTGAGCGGTTGTAAAATGTGATTGTCACTTCCAGTAAGTGCAAAGCAGCAGTGTTTGATTTGAGACAACAAGTACCCTGTTAGATTTAGTGCACTGTTCTAATAAGTACAGCGTGCACACAGTGTACTTGATGTGAGTGCACTTACAGAAGTATCTGACTGTGACACAGCCTACAAAGTCTACAAAGTCTACAAAAAACTTTTATTGACTTTACAACAGTTTATAAAGCCCTGAAGACAATGAGTGTCTAAGCAGATATAAGCAATGTTATGGGAAAATGTACAGTTTATCATACAAGTTTCCAAAACATTCATTTCTTGAAAGCCCAATTTAGGTCCTGTTTATACCACAATGGTATTAGCTTAAAACGCAAAAGTTTTGTTGGATTTCAGCCTCTCATTTATACGTAAACACCGTTTCAGCTGACCTAGAATGCAATTTTTTTAAAACCCCAGAGTGAAAGTTTTCTGAACGATGCGGTCTCTGTTGCTGCATAAACGGCGAGCCAGCGTTTTCAGTGAAAACACTGACGTCACGCTCCGTTTTGCGCGTACGCGTTCCACTTTCGTTTGGGAACTTTTGTGAACTGGACAACAATAAGAGTTAAATGGCGGACTTACCAGGTTGTGCTTGTGCTGCTGAATCTGCCGACTGCCTTTCAACAAAATGTGCATCTGTTGCTCCACTGCTGCTCTCAGACATTTAATCATAGACTGTATAATTAATGGACGTAGTCTCCGCGACGTCACCCATCTGTTCCTGAGACGGACTTTTGAAGCCAAACGGTCGGCGCGGCCATATTGGAAATGAGGCGTGCTGTGGGTCTCCACAGTAACAACCATAGGACGCTCCACAGTCACGTGATCTGAGCTGCGCCTCTGATTGGACGAACTGGCGAGCTTGATATTGTGGACACTGCCGATATAGAAAAAAATTCACCCCCCCCACAGTGCGTGCCGTTAGTGAAATTAGCGATTCAGACGGGAGACATTCTTTGTACCAGGCTGTAAATGTGCTTATTTTGGCCGTGAAAACGGCTTTTTTTGGCTTGGTGTGTACGTGACTTCCGGTACTTCCGGAGCCAGCCTCAAGCGGACACTCGAGGAACAGCAGACTTTAGCACTTCCGCATTGCCTCATATTTTCAGACCGGAGGTTGCCGCTTGCATTTAATAAATACACCAGATCATCAGCCTAACTCTTCTTCGGCGGCAGACTACCAAAAGACTCTATAGTTATATCGCCACCTACAGGCTTTGTATGCATACTATAGTGTTTTCAGTCCCTCAGTGTTTCCGTGTGAATGCAGTTTTTTTTTCTCTGCGTTTTTTGTGTTTTCGAGTGAAACGCTGTGAAGTGTTATCGTATAAACGGGGCCTAAGATAATTTTAAAAGATCGTTAAAATAACAGTCTGGGCTGTTGTTTATGTTTTTAGGAGCCCTTGCATTTTTATACACTTGTCTTATTTTAAGAATCCTTTTAATTGTTCTGGTGTATGCTTTTGTGACATTTATTGTGTTTTGTAAACCATTTTGTTACGAATGCTATAATTGTCAATCTGTAATCATTTTACGAGAACTGTATGTTTTTTTTCTTTAACCGATTTTATAGAATAGTGTCATTCTTAAACTGCTGCCTCATTATGATTTAGATGGTAAAATGAGATTATCAGTGTTAAAATTGTTTACTTATTTATTCTTTTCTGAATCTCAGTGCTTGTTTGTTTGGTTGGATTTTCTGTAAAAAAAATAAGGCTGGCTGCAGAGACTAAAGAAGCCACGTACACACCAAGCCTAAAAGCTGATTTAAAGGCATAATAAACATGTTTGAGCTATGGCTCTACAAGAGGATTTTTGTATGTGCAGTACAATGACTGTTTGTTAAGGCTTTTCCTGCATGCCAGAGTTATTCGCCTGAGACGTCCTCATTGTGATGGGGTCAAACTCTACAACGAGGAGACAGCACCACAGGGACGCTGATACACACAGGGTCACGACTGCACATGACGGCAGTGTTTTGGTTTCAATACCTAATTTCTCAGCACACTGTACAGGGGGGGAATATTTTTCATACTCTCTAGCGGGCACCCTCTTCAGCATTTTGAATTTGGCATCCGCCAATAACGGGCTTCAGAATTCATCATTACTAAGAGTAATAAGCAGGAGTCTAGTTTTTTGTTGTGGAATTATCACAAATCAATACATTACCTCATCACTCATACAAATCGATGTATTAAACAAAGAAGGACACGTTGAAAAAAAATCTTGCCTCCATGACAAATTCATGCTTTAGCAAGAGTAACATCAACATGATGCTTGTGGGAAATGAAGTCTTCATTCAAGGATAAAAAAGCCCACCACAATTTCCTGTGAATGAGTTACTAGAATTCACACAGCTTAAAAACCTCTCACAGAGCAACTTTTCCCTCTACTTGTTTACTTTATTGCAGCTACAATAGAGTGTTCTCATCAGAACAGTGTTTTCACACCAAGAAACAATGACAGACTGAGATGACGTATCATAATCATAACAGAAAACATAAAAAAGATTGATCAAGCCATTTGACAGGAAAGCCTCTGCTCAGTCAGCACAGCCAAAATGGAAGTGTTGGATATAAATAAGACGGCAGTCTGTAACTTTCTATCACAGGCTCAAGTAATAACTAATAACAGGATCAGGCTCCATATTTAAAACAGCCCACACACAGAGGAGATGAACAGAAGCTCAGCCAGCCGCTCGCTTCATTTAAAATGCAAAGAGGAAAAGAAACAACAAACAAACAAAAGACAGTGTCTCATTATAAAAAAGCTAAAAACACAACAGAGTGCAATAAAGGAAACTTAAGCTGTGTTAGTTAACAGTTGCTCTTGGACACAGATCAGCTTTTTCTGGTACACTGAGAAATGAAATGCTCACCTTAATTGAATCTATCATCGACAGTAATTTGATTGCATTGCTAAATCAATCAGGGTCAGTAAAATTGGCTTTTTTTCACACAAAGGTTTATAATCCAACTGGTGCAAATAGTCTCACAATTAGTGAAATGAGGATCACCTGAGCGATGTGGGTGTGTCTCAAGTGAATGAGGTATAAAAGTGTTTGTGTCTGTAGGGTCCAGAGACTGGTTGATGAGTATTCCTGGCTCCCATTATCACCATGAAGATAGAAGAACACTCAGAGCAGCTCAGGGAAAGTGTTAAAGAAAGTATAAGTCAGGGGGTAGATACAAAAAAAATCCAAGGCATTAAACATCTCCTGGAGTTCACTGAAATCAGTCATCAAGAAATGGGAGAAATACGGCACATGTGTGAATACATCAGGCCGTCTTTGTAAACTGAGTGAATGTGCAAGTAGGAGACTAATGAGAGAAGTCACCAAGACCCCTACGACTAGTCTGAAGGAGTTATAAGCTTCAGCTGCTGAGATGGGAGAGACTGTACACACAGCAACTCAAAGCTTTATGAAAGAGTGGCAATGAGAAACCCACTGTTGAAAAAATTCACATTAGATCTCAACCAGAGTTTGACAAAAGGCATGTGGAAGACTCCGTGGTCAAGATGAAGAAGATTCTTTGGTCTGATGAGACAAAAACTGAGCTTTGCGGTCATCAGACAAGATGTTATTTTTGGCAGAAACCAAACACCATCCCCACTGTGAAGCATGGTGGTGGCATCATGCTGTGTGGCCCTGGAAGGCTTGTAAAGATAGAGGGAAGAATGAATGCCGCAAAATACACTGAAATTAGTTGGTGGACTTGAAAAGGGCTGTTCATAAGGGGTGACTAATTATACAAACAATTATTTTCCTTATATATTTTTGTTTCATTGACATTACTTTGTTAAAAATCTGTTTTCACTTTGATTTTTAAGAGTGCTTTCTGATAAATTCTTGTAGGAAAAAAAGCCACATTTTATTGACTGTGATTCATGAAGAAAGTGATAAAAGGGTAAAACATCCAACAGGGTGAATAATTTTAAAAGGCACTGTACTCTGACCTTTGGAACATCTTCATAACAAATGATGCAATGGTCATCCACATCTGTGGTTTGGAAAAACTTTGAAATCACAAACACTGTTACACACCACTTTTTACAGTTGTTATCTCTATGTAAACTAACATTTATCACATTTATCTACCACCCCCTTCTCTCTCTCTCTCTCTCTCTCTCTCTCTCTCTCTCTCTCTCTCTCTCTCTCTCTCTCTCTCTCTCTCTCTCTCTCTCTCTCTCTCTCTCTCTCTCTATGGCTTTCTCTTGCTCTGTCCCTTTCAGCACTGGCTGGAGCCCAACAAACCTGTGGTGAAACAGATGAAGTGTAAGTGTCACTTCTGTTCCCTTTAACTTTATTCTGCACGTTCTGCATCTCGGCATTTTGTCACTGCAAACTGCAGAATTTGAAATTCATCCTCTTGTTTCTGTTTGTGTACAGTATTTACAAATACATGAAGGCATTTTTGTATGTGCAGTTCAGAGAGATTTTGCCTGCGTGCCTAAGTTATCCTCCTGAGACGTCCTCAGTGTGACAGGATCAAACTCTACAACGAGCAGACAGCACCACAGGGACTCTGAAACACACAGGGTCATGACTGCACATAGACAGCGGTGTTAAAAACTACGAGGCATTCAAAAAATACAAAAATAAATACATAAATAAACAAATAAATAAAAATAGCCACACCAGCAAGAAGTCTGTTGCAGAGAAATGACCTTCTGCTATATATAAAGCTTAAGCATTAACAAAATTACTGTATATAATAAACACATGCTGTTTAGAGAGTTACTTACTTAAAAGTTTTATTGCCTCACCACTCTTTACGTCCCCCGCACTCACTGCTCATATTAGCATAATAGTGACAGAGCCACACAACGTTGGACAGGACTTTTTCTCAGAAACACCAAAGGGAGACAAGCAGAGACACAACAAAGACAGACAAAGTGACAAGAGCAGGAACACAACAAACTGCCGGCGGGACCAGTGGCCAAACAATAAATAAACTCACAGAGTAAAAAAAAAACAGCCACAGCAGGAGAGCGCAAACAAAAGACAGAAATCTCAGTTGTTACACAAGTCAGCAGGCTTACTGTTTACGTTTTAGAGTCTCCCATGTTTTCTTTGGTCGAGCTGATTTATTTCAAAACAGCAGTGGGAATGGGGGCTTGCTTCTTCCTGCATCTTGGACCCGATTTTACATTTGTGTCGCTCTATTAGTGGGAAATTACTCAGATGTAAACTTGATAAAAGTAGCAAAAATATGTTAGGTGGTTTTTAAAACAGACTCTGTTTAATACTAATTCCTCTTAATGTCACACAAAAGCAAAGCAGACCAACAGCAACTAAGGCTGCCTAACTATACATAGTTATTTTATGTACCATCACCACTATAGTTATAATGACATAATACAAACAGATAGCAAAGGACTTCATTAACATTTTCATTTTATTAACATGTTGCAATAAAAAAAGTCTTTCATTTTGTAGTAAGTAAGACTGTTAAAAGCTCCTGTGAAGAAACTGCAGCTGCTGCTGAAACAGGTGGAAATTCACACAGGTGCCTTTTTGTAAACTTTAAAAGCAAACAAGACCATCAACATAAAGATGATCTGTTTCTGTACGGCTGTTTAAATGCTTCAAACTGCTGCTGCAGGATAGGCAAGGTGTCAGTTCAAGTTAATGCTGCTGCAAGAACACTCCTTTTTGTATGTTTAATTAGAAGTGCCTTGATGAGAAATTCCTATTCCTAAATTCCTATGGAGTTTATTAAATAATAATAATAAAAAATAGCTACACACAAGTTCCAGCCAAGATCAGCAAAGAGGTCCAGTTTGCTAGTCCCCCTGATGATGGGTGCAAAAGTCAAGGAATTCCCCTTAAGTCCCATGTACAATGTTCTGTGACCCATTGTTGAGTATGTTGAGGTTAATCAAAAGTTTGGCTGCATTTGCATGTAGTTCAGCTGTAGTTAAGCTCCAAAACTTCTATTCAGAAACTACTGAGTGACGTCACTAACTCTGCATCCATGTTTCATACATTCTATGGTTCTAAACAGGATTAGCATAGAAATTAATATACAGATTTGTCCACACTAGCTTCTGAAATTGATACATAATACAAGCCCCCCAGAGCAGCAGCTTTATAAAAACTCTGAATCACAGCAACCACCACATGAAGTCAGTGTATTCAAGAAAAATGTAGCTGTTGAATCTATTTGGATTAGGGATTAGTTGGAGAGAGACTGATAAAATAGCATAACACAGGCAAGCAAACACGCGATCCTCTCCATGTTTACAGACAGGATAAAGACCAACACAAGCGCGAGAGCTGTCTAACACTGTCAAACTCTCATTGGATGATTATTATGGTTTCTGAAAACACCGTAATAGAAACACTTTGTGCTGTCTGAGCGCAAGATGCGAAGTATTTCTAGAAGGAAATGTTTTATTTTCTTCCAAAAAGAGGAGTGGCTGAAATAGCCTTTGCTTCATGAATAATTTAAACACATTTTGCTTTTTCAGCAAACTTCTATACAGTGAGTGTAAATCGGGACGCAAACATTTTCTTGAAATCCAAAGCCCAGGCCTCATTTTGCACATCGTCACATTTCAGTCCAGTCTAGAGAAGTGTAGCGTAATTCATATACGTTCATAATATCCTTTACTATATCAACATATCAAACATTTGATAAAAACAGCACTTTGCTGTAGACGTCTTCTCTGTAAAGCCTATTTTTCTACAGTTGGTTGATTAATTGTCTGATAAACTGTCTATGTCTGAAGTAACCCATCTGTTTAATGACTGTACTGTTCACTCTGTCTTCCTATAAATTAATAAAGCCGCTATTAGCAGCATAGCCTGCTTCATCAGAACATGTGCAAGGGGAGGGTGAGATGGGGAAAACTGTGTAAGAAGAAAGAAAAAAAAACTGTTGGAATAGAAAATAGAATGAAGTCAGATGGGGTGATTCAGAGAGAGAGAGTGATAGAACTGCAGCTAAGGAAAGAAGTCAGATTAGGGGGGACTGGAGGCAGAAAAGAGAAGATTGAAAAGACAGTTGGAAATGGAAGAGGCTGACAGAGAGTGAAAGAGAGAAGAAGAAATGAGAGAGAGAGAGAGAGAGAGAGAGAGAGAGAGAGAGGGATGGAGGATGAGTGTTAAACAGATCTGAGTCCTTCTGACACATCACTTCTCCCTGTAGCAGGATTTACTCTCAACTTAGGATGTGTGGTTGTGTTTTATTTTTTCTTTGTGCGTCTCAGCTTACATGCACATACGTCACTCTGTACTAATGTGTGTGTGTGAGTGTTTATGAGTGTGTATTGTGCCAATTCAGTTTCACTAAAACCTTCTTTAAAACATCTTGGTCCCTTAGATTGGAGCATAAGGGAAGCTGAAATTCTTTGGGAGCGGGTGGGAGGATTTGGTCTTTCAGCATGCATTATGTAGATGTGTGCTGTTTTTCATAGCGGGATAATACCGCAGAGGATGCTGCCATTAAAGACAGAGTGCTTAGGCTTCTCTGCACAGACTTGTGTTCCCATGTTACATCCTACCATCTTTCTCGGTCTTCTTCATCTTCAGCAGCATTTTTTTTTCCTCTCTGAATCTTTGAGTGAGCTTGTACTCAGTGCACACTCTGGAGTCATTGCCCTTGTGGAATGATTTTATATCTTGATTAAAGATCTCATGTTGAGCTAATCTGTATCATGTTCCTGTGTTCATACTCTCGACACACATAATACAACCTTATATCCCTGGGCTACACCATGTTCAGTATCATGGGCAAGGATTTCTTTCATATTATGTGCAATGAGCACTTTTCATGTGCAGTAATTGAATTGTTCATTAACATGCATTATTAGTTTTCCTTCAGTATCAGTGGTGGGACTCATTTTAAGTTGCATGTCAGACATTTAATAAAAGATACTTAAAAAAAAACAACACATGCACACCTTGAGAACAACTTGAAAAAGAAGAGAATGTTCTTTTTTCCTCTTTAATTTGCTTCTTTTATCCCTAAAAGTCCAAAATTATTGAATGAATATTATCCCTGACTTGGTTGTTTATTTTTGAAATCCTGTAAGTCAGAGTGAAGCAAATTGATTTCAGTGTTCTTGATATGTGATCTACTTCTCACATATCAAATACATAAATTGGCTTCCCACATTTGCCTCTGATGTTTCTTTTAATCCTTTCACACTGTGCATTGATGTGTTCATCCATATGCAATTAAATGAACTTCACTGGATTTCCTTTAAATGTATCATGTGTGTGCATGAACATTTACTCATACTCACTTCTTTGATATCTGTGAGACCCCAAGAGGGACTTTAAACTATTTCTGTCGCTTGATCCCGCTCTGTAGACTATCAGTGGCTCAGTGTGTGTGTGTGTGTGTGTGTGTGTGTGTGTGTGTGTGTGTGTGTGTGTGTGTGAACTCTTACGTAAATGCGTGTTACCTTGCATATTTAAAAAAACCAGGCCAAGCTCACTTTCTCTTTGGCAGCCACACTCACACAGACACACAAAAAAGCTTTAGGACTCAGATCAAAGGAAAAGAAACAGATCCTAGTTCAAGTGAGGCTCTTCATGTGTGTGTGTGTGTGTGTGAGCGTGCATGTGTGTGTGTGTGTGAGTGTGTGTGTGTGTTGGCAAGATTATGTGTGATGAGTAATTACTGTAATTATGGAATGACTAATATTAGAGACATGATTTCTTTTTTTGTCTCTGACTGCTTTTTTTGTCTTGTTTTACATAATCCCCATGACTCTTTTCCCCTCCTCTTCTGCACCCATTCATCTATCTCTCATCCCTCTTTTTTTCTCCCCCTTCCCTAAAAACATCTACTTCTCTCCTGCATTATTTCTGGCATGTTTCTTTCATGTTTTAATGGCTGCAGCTCAAACTCTCTTCACCTTTGTTCTCTGTTTTTCTGACTCTCCTCTAAAGTTCCTGCTTTCTTGTCCCCAGCAGCTCAGCAGCCGTACACCATGTGCTTCAGGGTCAAGTTTTATCCTCACGAGCCGATGAAAATCAAGGAGGAGCTAACGAGGTAATAACTGTCACTCACATTGGAAAGTTTATGGATCATTTGTGTTTATGAATGGTTAACTAAAATAGGATGCTATTCTTTCATTGTATTAGAGCTGCATCATTGCAGTCATATGAACTAATCTATACAGGTTACTGTGGAGATCACCTGGTTTATATCGGTCCCTGATTCTTCGGGGACCGATGAGTGACAGGCTTCAAGAACCTTTGGTTGTCGCACTCCATAGAATTTGTGCTGGTGAAAGCCAACGCAGGGACTCTTGAAGTCTTTTGAAACACTTCTCTCATAATAAATGTATGATCCCTGTCACAGAACATCCAAGCGCTCGCCAACACATTTCTGATTTACTGATTGTCCAACTTTTACTGACTTGCAGGGATTCATTTATTCAAATGTAGTTGCAAATTTTAAAAAAAGAAGACTTTTGACATTAGATTCACAATAACAAATATTTTGATTGTCTCCATGTGTAAAAATATAGAAGTAATTAACACATTTTATGCTGATTTCACAAGAATCTGCTTGACATGACCTCTAGTTATCCCTGTGTGTACATGTTTTATGACTTTACTAATGGCTTAATAATTCAACATTCATAATCAGAGTTCAACAACAGAAGTAATACACTGACTTTACTTGAAGTATCTTCATGGTCATTCCCCATGAAGACGGGTGTATTGGAGAAACACCCTGAACACAAGGAGGGGGCGACTGTGGAGCAGTGGTAGAGTTGACGTCTCTCAATCGGAAGGTTGAGGGTTCGATTCCCAGCTCCTGCATTCCATGAGCAAGTCACTGAACCTCACTGTGCTCCCACTGTTGTTCAGCGGGGTGTGAATGGGTATGAATGGGTTAGACAAAACTGATGGTTTCTTGCATAGAACTTCCTCATCAGTGTGTGAATGTGGTGTGGATGGGTGAATGAGATTAGCAGCGTAAAGCGCTTTGAGTGGTCAGAAAGACTAAAAAAGCTCTATATAAGTACTGGTCCATTTACAAGGCTGGGTTCATGAAAAGTCTCCTTTTGGTTTAGGAACAAAAAGTACTCAATATGGTTTAAGAAAATATTGAATTAAGAGTTCAAAGATTCACAGATCCAAATTAAATATTATCTGTAAAGATCCAAACAGGCCTGGATTGGTGTAAAGGTCATGTGGACCAGTCAATGGCCAGGTTTCAAGTTTATGTTTGCTGTGTTATCTCTGCAAACGGTGCTCAGCTTCTTTAATCTTGCAAGACTTGAACACTGAGTTTTTGCCTTAACCGGTACGATTTGTATGGTCACAGCAGGAAAACAATAACATATGAGATCAGTGAGAAGATAGAAATCAAGTCCTGTGGACAAATAATGCAAGACTGAAAGTTTAACAGGAGTCTGCCTTCCTCTGCATTTTAATGTACTGTTTTATAGTTTGATTGTTTTTATTCAGTTATTTCTGACCGTACTGTAAAGCACTTTAGGTGCCTTACTGGTTACTGTAAAAGGCAATAGAAGTATTGATTGATTGATTGAGCCCTTTGCAGAAAAGTGACTTGGTACAACTGCTACAAGACATGTTTCACTTCAAACTTTTACAGATGAATTTTTGTTGGTCCTCTGCACTCTCTCTCCATCCCATTCTTCTTTTTACTCTCTCTCTCTCTCACACACCTTCTTTCATGCTTAGTAATAATTAGGGACTCTCACTCAGCAGGGCCTCTGTTTTTCATGTTTTCTGTCCCATCAGGCTGAAATGTTTCAGCGTCTCTGCTTCTCCCTCACATACTCACTCTCTCATTCTCCCTTTTCTCATTCCTAATTTTCCATATCTCTCTGCTCCGTCTCTCCTTAATTTCATCCCTGAGGTTTCTCCTCCCTGCCTTCTGTTGGTCTCTCTCCGTCCTCACAGCTCCTTCTCCTCCTAACTCACGCTGGCATGGCCTCAGCTCTCTCACTTCCTTTGTTTCTCATCCACATCCTTCAGCGTACGTTGTCTCTTTCAAGTATTCATGTGATAATTCCGCTGTTCATTAGCTTGTCTTCAAGCAAACACAACCTCATCTCACAGTAAAAATGACTTTTCATGGAGTTCACATGGAAACAGAGTTTGGAAAGTTCAGAAGGACCTGCAGTCAGTGATGAAATCCAGTGGAGCACTCAATATCACAGACCCCCCCCCCCCCCCCCCCATCTTCAAAATCCAAATCTTATTATGCTAATGTGTGAGAGCTGCATGTGCTCCAGTTTCCAGGATGCTATTCAAAATCTACCATTTTCCTCTTCCACTCTACTTTCAACCAACAACTCAAAAAGAAATGTAGAAAGAGTAACCTCAAGAATGAAAACCAATTTAAGTTATAATTATTCTTATAATATCAAATACTGTCGTACAGAGAGCAGACTTAGATCTGTGGGAGGCATTCTGGACATTCAGAGTAATATTCATCTTTCATTGAAAATCTTCAAGGTTTTCCCACTGTTTATACACAAAATACTGCTTAAAGCAATTTTAAAAAAAATATAAATATAACCACTGGAACTTAGGCCCAAATTAAATGTTCAAATCCAGCAAGAAAGTTGCAAAAAAATCCAAAGTGTGATTTTTCTTCCTTTCTCTTTGTAAAAGCATTAAAATTAAACATTATAGGAGAGAAATTTCAACACTGGGGGTCAAGATGTGCATGAGAGCAGTGGAGGGGTAAACTAGGTGACCTTAAAAGTTTGGGGTATGGTGTCAGTTTTAGGGGATTCAGCAGTTTGCAGTTATTGTGACAGTTGGCTCCGTAAATAGTTTTTTCAGTGATCGATCAGATGCGTGGGCTCATATAACGGACTGGAATAAAGTAACAGAATAAAGACAGACAACACTTCCTGTTGCTCCAAATAATACGTTTGTAAATGATACAGTCAGATATGCTGGATTGAGGATGAGATGTTAAAGAGAAATGTAAAAGACGGAGAGAAATCAAAACTTAAATATACAAAAATGTCATCTAAAGATCAGACGTATGTTTATCTATCTAGTCACACCATCTGTTTTTCACTGTATTTATTTTTTATTCTTTCTTCTGCTTCTCGCCTGTTTACTTCATGACTTAGCTGAGTTAGTGTTTTCTAACTTGTGTCATCTAATCTGTTCCCCTATCTGTCCTTTAGAAAAAATAAAGTAAGAAAACATTTAGCCTGGTTGATTTTATCTCTATTCTTAGTATTGTGTGTGTGTGTGTGTGTGTGTGTGTGTGTGTGTGTGTGTGTGTGTGTGTGTGTGTGTGTGTACAGGTATCTCCTGTACCTCCAACTGAAGAGAGACATCTATCACGGTCGTCTCCTCTGTCCTTTCGCTGAGGCTGCATACCTGGGCGCCTGCATCGTACAAGGTGAGACTCATTTAGACCAAGTGGATCTGGTGTTAATGTAGCATGTCACTGCTGAACCCCTGTTAGTTATTATTATACAACAGGTTTTACTGCTTGTTTTCCTTACATCTAAAAAAAAGCAAAAATTTGACATCTTGTCTATTTCTTCTACAAAGGAGACGCAGATGAAAAATTTTCTTCATTGAAGTTACTTTAAAGAGGGGCTGAAGCTTTGACTTATGGTGATGATGATGGTGATATGACACATTAGCAGCGTTTAAGCCCAACTTGTTATTCATTTTGAATGGTGGTGTCTGTTGGGTAAATCATTTAGGCTAAATATGCTGCTAACTGAACGAGCTATGCTGTAGTCTAAGCACACACACAAGCATGTCATCGTGGCATCTTTAGCTTTTGCATAAATAAAAGGAAAAACATAAAGAGGCTAATCTATCTTACCAATTTGTTGTCAATACAGGTATCACTTTGTTTTTTGCATACGAGCTTGTGCTTTAGAGTTAACATAAGAGAACTTAGAGTTGAGTTGGAGGGAGCAGGACATAAGGCCTTTCTTGATTTTTTAAATAGTTTTTATTGTAAATTAAGTTATTTTGTAAAATAACAGGAAAATGTTACTAATTCATCTTGTTAGATTTTTTGATCACTCTGCAGATCATTGACTCTAACAATATATTTCATTTTCAATGAGAGCATGCAACTTTAACTAGCTAAACTTACTGACTTAGACAAAAAGCTAAGCATTAAGTTAGACAAATGTTTATCTGAAAACTACTTTGAGTTATGTTTTGTAACATATGATATTATGTTTTTATTTCTGTCAGACCTAAGCTAAGTCTTAATTATTCACTCTATCATTTTGGTCTCTGCCTCGTTCACCATTCACAGCTCAATTCAGCAGACTTGCATTTTAAATCTACACTCTAAAACAAGACAAAGCGTATATTCACCTCTGGGATGGGGGATGATGTAAATTTCCTTCCCCTCAGTAAATGATCAGTAACAGTTAGACCTTGAATCACAGTGTAAAGCTACTTGCTTCAATATGGATTAAGAGTGGAATTAGCCGAGCTCTTTTGTATAAATGAACCCTTCTAGCTGACAAATCCCTGAGCTGTGCAAACACTCTGATTGGCACGTATCCCCAGAGAGCAGACTATGACTGGCTGCACTATCTAAACTCAGAGTGTGTCTGAGCGTATTATTGGCTGCTTTGTTTAAGAAGGACAGGCCCCTTTTTGTCCGGGTGTTGATTACAGAGCAGGAGAGTAGGTTGAGGATTACTTTTTAATTAAACTACAGAAAGTATGTGATTTAACCTCTATGACTGCTGCTAATTAAAAAAGGACTGAAGGTAGAATCAAGAGTCTGTTAGGACTTTGTTTTTGATTCAGTAAGGAATATTTATCTTCAGTGCTAATGATTATATTCTGTTGTGGAAATTAAAACAACCTGTTGAAAAAGATCCGTCAAAGAAGACACAGGCTGTTGAATCAGATGTGGATTAAACTTTTTGTAATCTTGTTAACACTTTTACTGGTGTAGACAAAAATAGATTATTTATAGCAGTGTTTTTATTTTTCTTGTTGTTTTTGTTTGGGTTTTTTTTTTTATACGGTTACACTGAAAGGTGAGTTATCTTAGCATTAAGCAGAGACACGGAGGGGAAACAGACAGCCTAGCTGTCAAAAATTCAACAGCAACTCATTCAAAGGGACAATAGATGTAAGATGTCTCCACCTGATCCCAGTTTGTGTTGAGCTAAACTAACATTTTGCTGTATCAGTCGTCTCTACACGAACATTCAGACAGTAACAATCTTTCTATCTACCTGTCAGATCACATCAGGAACAATATAACTTTCTATTTCATGAAAAGGCCTCTAAAAGCTAAAAAGTACAATTATTCGTCAAAGTGGATTTAAACCCTTTTCTTCACAGTGTTTTGTGTTTGTTTTATAAACCATCATTACATTGACATCACCTTCTCTTTGCAGCCGAGCTTGGAGACTATGACCCTGAAGAGCATCCATCAGACTACATCAGAGACTTCAAGCTGTTCCCTAAACAATCCCTTAAACTGGAGAGGAAGATTATAGAAATACACAAGAATGAGCTTAGGTAAGGGATATCAATCTGTGTACGTGTGTTGTCTTATTGATAGGGCTCTTTGTCTGGAGTCACATCGTCGTTATCCGTTAACTTCATGATTTTGGTGACAGACCTGGATCCTCTTTTTTTTTTTTTTTAACTAGAAAGTTTTTTTCTTTGCAGACAATAAAAATACTTTGTTCATTCAGACAACATTGGCCGATCCATTGTTGAGTTTATGACAAAAGATGTCTCAGTTTTGATAATGAGAGCTGGAATTAATTTGCAGGAGAAGGGACATTCATTATTTTTCAATGCTTTGTTGGGACATCTTGCTTTTGAAAAGAGGATATCCTGAATTTAGACTTATAGTAAAGATGAGGTAAAAACGAGCTGCACCCTGACTTAATAAATTATATCCTTGAGTCTCCTGAAAACTGTTCAGATATGATAAACATCTTGAAACCTTTGCAGGTCCTCTTTAAAAAAACAGTGTGGACATTTTAAATATGCAAAAGACTGATAATGCACTCTTGGTCTTACTGTGTTGAGACAGAATATGCTCTCTAAAACAAGATCACATGGTATACAGAAATGTTTACAGTAACTCTCCCTGGGGTTGTTTGTGTTGACTTGTATCATCGCTGCAGCTCATGAACGATGCTGTTCGGTTTGTGACCGTCACACTTGCAGCGATTATAGAAAATCAAAGAGGAATCCTTGGTTTCCTACAGCACAGAGGCAGACCAGGCTGAGAACCCTCTGCTGGTTGGTCAGACAAGATAAGCAGCATGTTGATTAATACTGAGCCTAGAAGGAGACTTTAGGTGGTTTACAAATGAGATGTGGTGGACTCACTGTCAGCGCATGGCTCTTTATTTTAATGGGCAGGCGGTTCTTTAATGTGTTTTCTCATGTGAACAATTTGTTCCTTGCAGTCTGAGTTCACAGAGGCACAGAGTGAAAACAAACACCGCTCAGTTAGTCACACGTTGGATTTCTGCTATATAAACATCGATTCAGCTCTCAGTTACAACAATTAAAATTCTGATAGCACAAACATCAATATGACATGTATTTGTAATGCAATTCTGACACTGTTAAGTTATTATCAGCATCAGCATTTATGGTGTGGATTTGTGGAAACATAAAAAGCAATGAGGACAGTTTCAGCTGGCTTCCTCAAATTGACAAACAGGAAGTCTGTCTGACACGTTAGACCTTGAAGGCAACACAGTATGTAGCAACTATCGATCCCATACGCACAGGTATTGTGTTTGCTCCTCATGGTCTCAATTCTGCGCAGGTTTCTAACATCAGGGTTGTGTTTTTAAACTTAGATTGAAACTGGGTAAAAAATGAGTCAATGATAACAATAAATCAGCGCTCAGTTTCAGCCCACACTGGTTGTTTGTAAAAACCATAACAGGAAATAAATCATCTTTAGACTTCAAGAGTTCTTTTGGCCTGAAGGAGGAAAAAAGATCACTAAAATCAACACACAGGCGTTAAGTTATTGCTTCACCAATATCAAAAACCACTTTTTAACATAAAGACTTTGGTCATTTTTAAATAAGCTTCTCCCCTCCTCTTTCTCAGAGGGCAATCTGCTTCTGTTGCTGAGATGAACATGCTTCAAAGAGCTCACAGCCTGGAGACGTATGGAGTCGACCCTCATCCGTGCAAGGTAACATCATCTGATAAAGTTAACACACATGGTCTGTCTGTGAAACTTTGTACTGATCAAAGTCATGTTGATCTCTCACTTCATGCTGGCACAATTTGTTCTCCCAGTAATTCAAACAAGTTACTTTAGAGGCTCTTTGTCTCAAATTGTTCATGGTTCCTCTTGCTGTTTGTATAGCATGGACCATATTTGCGTATATTTGTTTAACTTATATTGAATCATGAGTAAGTATGCAGTTTTATTTGTAACATATCATCCGGAGGAAGCTTTTCTGAATGCCATCTGAAGGCTTAGCTTGTTTGCCCAACAGACAAGCATACACACAATTTACTTTCCACTCCTTTTAAAAACCTGACAGGTCACAAAAAGAGAACTAATATAGGATGTGGCAGGAAAGATATGAGTAAAGAAGAGCTTACTTTTATTATTATTATTATTATTATTATTATTATTATTATTATTATTATTATTATTATTATTATTATTATTATTATTATTATTATTATTAATAATAATAATAATAATAATAATAATTTTATTTATATAGCACTTTTCTTTTTATTGTCTCTGAAACATGTCAACCAAAAAAAAAAAGTTCTGCTCTGTACAGAAACTTGACTTTCGGTGAATTCACTACTCTCACTGATTGGTCAGAGGGAGCTTCCAGTAAGCCAGAGTCTTTTCACTGCATAGGTCCTGCAGTATCTGTGATTATATTTACCTTCTGACACATTTTTCTTCCTGATATGATATTGTTTTTTCAATATTGTGAAAGATGGAGTTGGATCAATCTGATTAGAAAGCACTGTGTCAAAATCTGCTGTTCTATTCATGCCCGAGTCATACTGCAGAATATGGACTCCGGTCCCATGAACGGTCGAGTCAGCCTTACAGATTAACAAGATAATTCTGTCTGCTGGAGAGGATCCCCTTTATCTGCTCTGCTCGTGTCAGTGGGTTTGTTTTTCATTTGGTTTTCTGAAACTGAAAAGCACCAAGAAGACACAGATCTCTGAAGATCAAGTATCAAAAGTAGCAAGAAAAGAAATAGGGAGCAGAGAGAGTCACTGCGGAAGAGATAGAGAAAGGCGCTCCATCAGATGGCGAGGGTAGTGACGTGGGGGAGTGACAGCAACATATTGTTTTTATACGGTCGAGCTGATAGAGGTTTTATTGTGTCTCAGTCGATCTGAGTCTACCTGCTCAGTATTCTCTTGGCTTGTTCTTGATGCTTGTTGCAACAAATTGCTGGGTTTGATAAACAGACAGGTGATCGAGTGGAGGCGTCATTACCATGGAGATTATTGACAGCCTACTTGCCTCCCTGCTGTTAAACCAACCGTATCCCATGATGCCACATGCTGCCTCTCACACTGTATATGTGCGTGTGTGTTTGTGTTTGCAGGATTTTACCGGCTCCACAGCCTTCCTTGGGTTCACAGCCACAGGTTTTGTGGTCTTCCAGGGAAACAAGAGGATCCACCTCCTCAAATGGTGAAAAAAAAAAAAACAATTCCCATCGAATGTGATCAAAATATGTCAGGGATATAAATATCTGCTGCATTTTCTCCACAGGGGGTGCTTTAACATCCACAAAGTAGCTTTAACCACAGATAAATCTCAAAAACTAGTGTATTTAACTCCCTTCAGTTTAAAATAGAATAGAATGAATGATAAGAAATTAAGTATAAAAAAGTCTATATGTCAAGTTTAAAATAAAGCTCCTGGGTCATCTTCACTTTTCTAAATTATGACTTCATCATGTTTTTTTTTTTCTTTGCAGGAATGATGTGAGCAAGCTGAAATTTGAGGGCAAAACCTTTTACGTCATTGGGATCCAGAAAGAGGTAAGCGTAGCGTCCTCCTGCTTGAACTGTCTCCTCTAAAGGGTAAAAATGATGTCTTGTATTGAAATGCAGCATGCTGGTGATCTTAACCTCTAATGTTCGTGAAGTTTTGTTATTTCGGAGGAAACAAAGGCTCATGACTTTGAAGCAGATACACAATAGGACTCTGTTCTCTGTCTCCTTCCTCTCTTCATGTGTAATGGTTACATCAGATGAATGTGTTATACAGTTTGTCTATGTAATCCTGTCCACCATCAGACACACTGTATATATGTATGTGTGTGTGTGTCACTGTTTCAGATCTCCTTAACAGGCAGGATTCACTGTAACAGGATGGTGGGTGTGTCACAACTAACCGCCTCTCTCACTTTAAGTGTCCTCTGTGGCCCAAATATGTGACTCCTTCAATAAATCTACGCTGAAACATGTTCAATATGTCTGACAAATATGCTTCATGATAAACATAAAGAAAAGAGTAGCTTTGAATGCAGGTTTCTTACATTTGGGACACAGGTTTCATTTGTGCACTCGTATTTGTTGTTGAGTCTGGAGCTTTGGTAGATTCTGAGCAGCAGTTATTGTGCTTAAGCCTCATCTTTAAAAACCAACTTTAGTTTATGTTAGATCCTGACCTGGTTGTGTTTTTTCAGAGTTGTTTTTTGTCCATATTTAATAATGATAAACCTACATTAAAATGGTATTCTCTTTAGCTGAAGCCAGGTTGCTCTTTAATCTACCAATAAGCCAATCAATCACAGAACTCCTCTCTTCATTCCAGAGGCTTAAAGCAGCTTTCTCATTTCTGCTTAACATGTCAGTCAGTCTGTCTGCCTGTTTGTCTGTCTGTCTGTCTGTCTGTCTGGCGACTCATGAGTGGCTGAAGATGCAGTTTGATCTTTTTGTTTCTGTCTCTTCTCTCTGTGTGTAAACATAGTCATCAATGGTGAGTAAAATCAAGTAACAACAGAAGCACAATAATGAAGTTGTCCTGAAACCCTTAAATCGATGCCTCTGTCCACAGTCCTGCCCTCACCTCACTTTAAACCGGGGGGTCTTTTACTCATCTTTACTCTTATTATTTGGTCCTTCAGTGTTGTGGTGTTTTCCTTTCTTTATTTTCTCATTTTGTTTAAAAGTTGATTGTGTGTCAGACTGTGTAGAATGTTCTTCTAAATTTAATAACTTTATAACCAAAATAGTCTCCACAACAAAACCTTGTTACTAATTTACTATGATTATAATTAAAGATGCATGACGTGAATTTTTGGTTGCTGATAGCATTAACTGATATTTAATTGCTCCAAATAGTCAACACCAATAAGACTGTTATTTTACCACATCTGTGATTAAAAATATTCATAATGTGTAGTTTGGCAATAATAATTATATAGTATATGATACATATGATACATAATCTATAACTTAGTTTTTTGCTATTGAAGTTAGAGGAGTTTTTATTTCTCCATCTTGGTTGTGTCCTTGTCTTTTGTGAGTTTGTATACATTTTTATCATTTATATGTGAATTTATTTCATTGTCATTTTCACTGTTTTTTTTTTTTTATTAGAGTTTGATTTATGTATTGATGTTTGTTTTGAGTCCTCCACTGTGTGGCAGATCACTGCATGACTTTGCTGTTTGTACTCACTAATGTTGTTAAATCTGAAACACATCAACTTAACCGTCCCACTTTGAACTGAACGCTATGTTAAAAGGCTTTTCACTGAAGAGCAAGCTGAAAATGTCTTTTCAACCTCAGTTTAATTAATCTGAGGATCAATTTAAATAGTTTTCTTTGAGAGGCATGAAGAACTAGCTAGCTAGCTGGTATGGTAATTGAGGTATTCACAAATGAGCTGTGAGTTATTTCTGTAGCCTCTTTGCTGTTTTTACTCTTAATGACCGTGTAATCAGAATGAACGGAATGATAAAATGTCACGTCATGCTCTCAGAGCACTTCTGCATGTCAGCCAAAGTGGGACCAGAGACAGTTTTGTGATAATGCTTAGACATGCAGTTCTGGTACTTCCAAACACACACATGACCACAACCACAATGTGTGCAAGTCACTACCAAAATAACTGATGTGTGGCACTCAGGGGGCTGAGCAATACTGCTGATTTTAAAGGATGCAAACAGCATCAAAGCAACACTCAAAACTATTTTATTTAAAGCTCATGATCCAGTGCTCTTATCTTTCTTTTTTTATATGAAAAAATACGGCTATCCCTGGCCATGGTTGTTACCATTTTATAGCACAGCTCTCTCATGATACTGATCTCAGGTTATCCTCTCTCTCTCTTCCCCACCCTCTACCCTTTTTATAATGCCCCATTGATCTGGTATCTCCTATTACCAGACACACAGGAGTGAAAACCAGACATTTACAGGAACGTTTCCCCTTCCTCTTTGTCCACAGTATTTCACGTTCTGCAAGCTCTTTAACTGCAGAACACTGTGGCCAAATCACTATCTGTCCAGCATCTTGCTAAGCTTATCACTTTAGGTCTATGGGTCAGCATTTTGCACAGCTCCCTCTCCTCGTGTTCAGCACTTCTCTTGTCCTTATTCACACATTTTTTTTTCTTTTTTTGTGTCTATTTTAGAGATCTCATTTCTCATCCAGTTGTCTCTCTGCTGTTTTGTCCTTTTCTGCAGAAGAAACTGGTGTTGACATTTCACACCTCAACCCCTGCAGCATGTAAGCACTTATGGAAGTGTGGGGTGGAGAACCAGGCCTTTTACAAGTACGTCTACACACAGTAACCAACACACTCTGACATATTCAGGACATGTATGTCCTGAGGAGCATGTTTACATCCCACAATATCCCCTCATCAATAAACAGTTTATACTTTAAGATAGTTCTTTTTCTAATCAGACACTTGTCATTTGCAACATATTTGTATATATATTTAACGAAAATAGTTTCGAAAAAAATATATTAAAAAATAAATAAAAGATAAAAAAGGGGTAGGGTTATATAATTCTAGGACTTCTTCCTGCTCCTTTTCATGCATGTATTATGCATCACATGTTGCTTATGGCAGGCAGTTTGCCTGTTTTGTTTTGGGTGTTGGTTGGGGACACGTGCTGTCCATGTTTTCTTTGCATGCTATGCATGCTTGAAATAAATAAATGAAATGTAGTTGCTGCTTTCACGTCAAAATGTCAAAATAAGGTTCTTTTTAAACATTTCTATACACCCCTGTCATCCTCTTTGTCTTTTTTCAAATAAGAACTTAAAACACTCGTTAGAAATTTACTTCCTCATTGATTTTTGCACATTATCACTCTTTCACCTTATTTTCCTGCCTCTTTGTGTCTCTGCTGTAATCTGCTGCTGTCCACACTGTGGAGCAGCTGATTGCCCCGAGACTATCGCTCCGACTAATGACGCTGCCAGCGTGTCAAGAATGGAAACAAGCTTGGGGTGAAGGCAAACGTGACAGAGTAGAGACATCATCTTATATCATAGTCAAGGTGGTCATACAGTTCTGAGCCTCAGTCAAGGTTCAATGTGGAGATGAGCAGAGCAATTTGTTGTGTATGATAGTCACACAGTAACAGCAGAGGAGATTGTCTAACTCATTATACCTCTCTCCCTACTGGCTAAAAAAGACTTACTTTTCTTTATTCTTTAAAATTATTACTTCTTATTATGAAATAATAATACTTGTGACAGTATTGTCACAAGTATTGTCATACTTAATGAATCCATGTGTCAATTATGGAGCAAGAATGTTTAAAATTAGTCAGTCACTGCCTCTTAAATTTGTCTTGTCTTTCGGAAAAGATGGACAGAACAAGATATTTAATAATATCACATTGAGCTCTGTGAAACTTTGGGCACGTGTGAGGATTTATTGATGGTTCATAGACAAAAGGATCACTTAAAAGAAGATGTAAGCTCACTTTCTAGTGATTATCCTGTTTCGACTCAACAAAGTAAAACCTCAGTTTTTTTATGAAATCACATCTGTGAACACAAAGACTCCCTGGATACTCGAAGGACTTTCAACCCATGGGAGTGAAGGACATGAGTTACGGAAGGTCTGCAAAGTGTGCAGTGTGAGGAGGTGCAGAGTGGGATGAAAGGGACTGTTGGCGGTAAACAGCTGGTGAGGCTTAACGTGGAGTAGGCGAGGTCTGACACGATAAGGAGGCAGCATTTTACTTCACAGTGCCGTTCCTCCTCCACACTGTCAGTCACTCTGAAGGTCCACCTCGCTCTCCTTAAGGCAGACTTTGAAACATATTTTGGTTGAAACTTTCTTTTGCTTTATTTAGTTTCTATTTCATTTCTGCATCATTGAACCACTTTTCTTTTCAAATGCTATCCCCTGTTGCTCAAACTATCAGTCGAATAGCTTATAAAAACAAGAAATATTCATGCAGGCTTTCTGATAGCCCGTGTCTGTATAATCCTTGATATTGACTCCTTAATGACAGCGGCTCATGTTCCTCTGAGAGGAAGACGAGGGAGGAGGGGATGTCATCTCATATGTCAGACAAGCATCAGAGCAGCTTAATCAAATCAAAGTGAATCGAGTTTGTAAATGGCAGCCAAGCAGAGCTTTGAGAGCATACGCCTCTCTCTTTTTCTTTTCTCTCTTTCTCTCTCAAACACACACACACACACATATAAACAGTACAGAGGCATGTGTGTGTGTGTGTGTTTACTCTGGCACCATCCCTGCTGCTCTGCATGATAAATGATCCTGAGCCAAAAATCAAAGGTTTGACCTACAGCTTTAAAACGCCTTTTTGTTCACAAAGAGGCGAATCTGTGCACTGCCCACCACTCATCACCTAAAAGAATATTAAAGATGGCTGTAAGAACGGTTAACGTCACACCCACAAACAGAAAAGCATGAGACTGAGTGGCTCTGTCTTCGTTCTGTAGATTCTTTGTAATAATGACGTTTTGTTTTATCTCTGTTTCCCTCCCTCTGACAGGTGTGCGAAGTCGAGTCAGATAAAGACAGTATCCAGCAGCAACATCTTCTTCAAAGGCAGCCGGTTCAGATACAGGTGAGATGGTTTTCAAGTTAGTTTGCACGAGACCGATGGAACAGTGACAGTAAGAGATGAGAGTTCAAGGAAAGCTGTGACAGAAAAATGTGGAAGCACATGAAAGAAAGAGATGCAGGAATTGAGCAAGTGACAGCCTGGGAGGTTCAGAAACAAGAAGTCAGTTACAGACACCAGCAGGTCAGTTTTACTTAATCTAGAGAAAGAAATTATTAATTTCAGTCATTTGCATCAATGCATAACCAAACACCACTACAGCAACTCTGGAATTTAAGTGACTTTTACTCTAATTTGAGATTTTTGAACACTGTGTGTGTGTGTGTTCCTTGGTATTCAATCAGCACACTGCACATTCAAATACATGTTCTCATCTTAGTGCATCCTGACCTGCATCCAGCTCTGTTTCTGTGATTTCCTGACCCTATATAATATTAAAGGAAATCCTCAACATAAATCTGTTTTGAAGCCATGTATTCCCAGATCCTCCTCTCAGACAAAGCTCTTTACCAGGCTCACACTTCAGTTGACTCTATTTCATCTGCTCACCAAAGCTGTGTGGCTTAAGAGCTCAGCGATGAGTAACAGCACACAGCAGAGTGTGTTCTGAAATATGGGAGCTGGATGTTTGTGCACATGCAAACAGGAGAGAGATTTGTGGCTGTCATATGGAGGTAATTTTCAGAGAGCAAAGTAGATCAGATCTCTGTCAGACTTGTTAAACTAGCCGTATTTCAACAAACTGAAAGAAAGCACTTCTCAGAGCTTAGAACACACACGTAGCTCTTGAAGCCTACTCCTACAGATGTTTCATTTCACCCTCTAATTTATGACCCAACCATCAATCTCAGCAACAATAGACTAATGGGTGAGCTGGTGGAGCCTGCTGGCTTGAAACGGAGCGGTCAGAGTCCAGTAGCAGCAACCGCCCGGCAATCAGACTAATGGAGCCGCACACCCTGCTGACAGGAAACAGCTTCCTCAGCTGCACAAAACAGCTCTTTTTTCAGATTGTGAGCAACAACTGAAAACGCAAATGAGCATCAATGTCCGGATCTTTCTCCAGTGAATGAGGCGTGAAAACTGGAATCAATCAAATCAGAACATAAATAATAAAACAATGAGTAGAAATAATATATTGATTGAAGTGCTGCTGGATTCCCTATCTTTAAAAAGGAATGACCTGCCTCCATCGTTTGTTGCTGCTTCTTGTGCTTTTTTCTTTAGCTTACGCTGTGACATAATGAGTTTGCTGTAGCTTTATGTTATGGTGCCCTTCAGTCCTGGTGATCATTTTTATCTTGTGCATAGAAGTTATTGTTTGTGCTCACATGAAAATCCTCTTGTGAAAATTATCTTGTGTCAATGAAGTTAACGTGCTTTTACAGTTGTGTTATGTGAATGAGTTGTTGTACGCTCAAGATAAAAAAAGAAAATAATCATTTTAGGTGACTTAGCTCTGTGATTTATTAATAATAATTATAATAATAATAATAATAATAATAATAATAATAATAATAATAATAATAAATGTGTTTTTCCTGTAAAAGTGGAAAAGTTGCAAAGGAAGTGATAGAAGCCAGCTCAAAGATTCAGAGGGAGCCACCAGAGGTGCGCAGGTAAGAAAAATTACAACTCACCTTCGCTCACATTGTTCAAAATGCTCCTTCTTTTTGATCATATGTTGGGATGAAACCTTTCTAATGAGTGATAGTACATTGGAAAATCCAACATCCTCTGTTTCTGTAACTCACATTGTAAAAGGAAAGGTCATGAAAACACATCTGAGTATAAATCACTCTCAATAAGCTTTAAGTTAAGATGACTGAGCGCTCAGTAAAGTTGATGTTTGTATTTTTAGAGCCCAGTTTGGTCAGAGTCGGAGCTTCAACTCTCTGAGCCATAAAAACCTCATCATGAACATGGAGCCGCTGGTACCTGCACTGCCCTCCACCAACGAGTACGAGGAGACAGCCACAAACAACGGTAGGATGTCACTTCACACACACACTCACACACACCCTTCTGTCACGAACCCCTTGAGGAAGTTACATTGAGGTCTCCCTTGTGTGCAAAGAAGCTCATGCACAGTGTCAGACGGAAAGCGTTAATTGAGCAGCTGATGCTCCCATTCCTCCATCAGTCTAGTCCCCCTGGAGACACTCCGAACGCAGCACTCTAAAAATACCCTTCCCATGATTCTCCTTGAATTTACCACCATCCCTGTGTGTCTTTTGTTCCATAGTCTGTGAATGTGTGTATGTTTTACAAAGGACGGTAACTGAAACAAAATTATTTAATGCTTTTAAAAGGGGAAGGTCAACTATCAGTCAATGATCTTTCATGTGCGTGTGTGAGTGTGTGTGTTTGCCTCATCATAAAAATGAAAGTGAAGCACATCTGTGTGTTATTTGTAAAAGCTGCAACATGTTCAGTAAATTCTCTGTCAGGTTTTCTTTCATTCAAAGAATTATTTCCAAGTTTTTCTCGCAGTTCAGGAAACACTTTTGTTATTAATTTTTAAAACAGCAGTACACACTACCAGTCATCAAAGGAACGTACCCTTGTAGGTAGTGATTATAAAACAAAATAAACACTTTGAACAGAAGTTTCAAGAAGGAAAACAGTCAAAGTTAAATATCAAGCCTCAGAGTGTATCAGAGATGCCATTCACAGTCTGCTGTTTACTGAAATAAACAGTTAAGAAATGGACTCATTTCATAATCTTGATACTTTCTAACAACATATTTATAAACTCTGGAAAAAAATGTTGAGAAACTCAAACTAAAATCTAAATAAACAGTTATCTATGAATCATTTCTCTATGGAAAATTTTTGTTCCCCATATTTTTTAACATGTATGCTTGCACAAGCACAAATTTCACCATGCTGTTTTTAGGAGCTAACTTAAAGACTCTACTGGACAAGCTCCCGACTAAACAAAATCAATTTTTGGAGATTGATCTTCTTTCCTCATGATTATTATCCTATAATGACGTCCTCTATGTTTCCTGAGATCACATCAGATTTAAAAGTGTGCATGTGTTTATAGCAGTGAAGTGTAAATAAGGTTTTTTGCACCCATGGGAGAGAAGAAGAGAACGCTTAACTTATGTGACTGAGCTCAGCAAACGCAGCAGCAGCAGCAGCAGCAGCAGCAGCAGCAGCAGCAGCGTTGCTTTAATATAATATGATATAATAATTTCTCCCAACAACACAGTGCAGTCATGTTTACCTCAAGATATTATTTGAATATTTTTCTTTTTTCTATTTTGCTGTGCAGCCAGTCCTGATAGTCATCATTACAGCATATTATCTGACTAAAAATCATTCAAATGGTTTTATCTGGAAGGGCATAGGTAAGGTTCAGTACAGAGGAGGAGTGGATAAACATTTGTATAAACTCAGTCCAGTTCCACAGCTTTAGCAGCTTCACACAGGGCCTAAAATGCTTAAAACCCTAAGGGTCACATGTTCACTCTGTTGCTGAAATGAGCCCATGAAGAGTGAAGTCCTCCTTTGCACCAATGACTTCGTGCTGAGGATTTCAATCTTTTTTTCAGCATCTGTCTATACATCCCAAACCTCTGTGCTTTAACAGAATTAAAGCCTCCCTCTCTGGATATCATTTCTCCCTCTGTCTCTCCTTACTTATCTCACCCTCACACCATAACCTGGCTGATGCTCTAAAGACCTTCACACAAGTACAGTCATCCTGTTGTTCCATCACTCTCTTCAAACTGCTGATTTACCTCCCTCTCTCACACCTCCTCCGACAGAATTTATGGTACTCCTCCTCACTTTCTCCATGTCTCCTCCTCTCTCTGTCTCTCTCTCATCTCCTCTCCTCTCGCCATTAAGAAGAAAATCAATTCTTCTTGGCTCAGGGTCAAAGAGCTGCAGCATTAAGCATCTCGTCTGTCTCGGTTGGTTAGTTTGGGAGGGGCAGGAGGTGCTCATCAAATCAATGGCCTCATGCACCACTGACAGGATATAAGCTAAGTAATGACAGCCTGTCTCCTGCTGAGGCTCCTCACTCTCTGAGCCAAGGCATGGTCTGACTGGTAGAGCTGCAGGACTGACATCAGACCCTTACCACCAACCAAAATATGCATTTGACTCACTCAAAATACAAACAAAACAATCATGCAGACTCTAAAGTTTAAGCAGATTTAAAGTCCCTGTGAGCACTTTTAAGTGATCTTGAAAAAGTCTCATTTTGAGTTCCTTTGATGCTATTTCTCAGTTTCTGTGGTCAAGTTGTCCAGGACTGGATTGATTTACGGCACATCAAAGTCCCCATGACAACATCACACCAGCTGACAAAGTTTAGCAGTGAGAAAAGAGATCTGCGTTTTTCTCTGCTGAAAACGATTTCTTGGATTTATTTCACAGCAATTGCAGACACTAGGGCTGGACTGGCAAAAATAAGAAGGACAGAAGAGCAGAAGAAAGCAAAACAGGAAAGTGACAGAAACACAGGCTAAAACACCGGCTGAGCTGTTTGTGATAACGTGCACTATAACCCACATGCAGCAGTTATACTGCAGTGGTCTGTTTTAACTTGAGAGTCTAACAATAAAATAAAGAGTGAGGTTACGTTAGCTCTGCTTGGTGAGGTTGTAGTCAGTAGATCTGCACTGGAGGATTCACTTACAAGTTAGGGACACTTCTCATAGCACTGGGCTGTGAGTAGCACTAAATATAGTCTGGTATGAAACCGCGGTACAAACTGATTTTATAAAGTTTTATTGTTGTCATGTTTCAAACAATAGAGCTGCATAACTACAAATAAATAAATTACTTTGTCACTTTGTATCCGTTAAAAGTTGTCTTGAACAAAGAAAAGTAGAGTCCAAAAGAAGATCTGCTCTCCTTTCATTTGCTTCAAAACAAGCACATGCCTGATTAAGAGTCACATCCTCACAGCAATGGGTGCTAGTGCTCATGGGAAACTGAGTCTTTATTTTGGAAAACACTCACTAGCTTTTCTGGATTTTCCTTAGAGAGCCTTTAATTTGACCCAGATTTAAATGTAAGCAAGCTTCTGAGGTTTTTCCATTTGTCACTCAGTATCTGTCACTTTTTTTTTGTTCAGCAGCACGCATCATCATGAAGGCCCGTGCAGAAATCCCTTTCTGCATGATTAATTAGCATCTAATGTGTATGACGACAGGTCATCCAGTTCATCTAAACAGTTGCTGGTAACTGTTAGAAGGCTGCTGCCAGGACTACGGGATAAAGTGTCCTCAAGATGCTCCAGGATCCCCGTCTAAATTCAGAGCTCTAATCTGAGCCCTAAGAAAGGGAACAGGAAGCTGACCCAAGGTCAGTGATGACCTTGTTCTGTTTGCACAGCCTGTTCCCCTCTTATCTCCCTGAATCCCCCCTCTCGTTCTCTCTCACACACACACACACACTGTTTATGTTTAGGTGGTGGCTCATGGATGTTGTATGAGCTTTAGACTTCATATTCGTGAATCACATTAGAGGTGTGATACACCCTTTTGCCCTCCGTCATCACAACAAATGAGACCCCGTGAGTCACGTAACAAGTCGCCTGTTTTTCCTCAAGCCAGCTGCTGCAGATTTCAGTTCACATTCATCCAAGAATTTGTCCCTGCGCTGCCAAGATGTGCTTGTCGGTACTGATAAATCAGTTCAGAGGGATGTAATTGAATAAATGAAGTTTGTCTCTGTTGGTTAGTGTTGAAAAGAAACAGCTTTTCTGCAGAGTGAAACAGATGAATGCATCTGAATGAAGGAGAAGACAAAGTGTGGCTTGCAGACAGGAACAGAAAGTGATCCTCATCCCATCCAGGGTCAGGCCTGCCCCTCTGTAATCAGAGTTAGATTAGCTGCCCCTCAGCACTCGGGACCACCTGGTTATATTTAGAAAGTGCAGCTTTGGGCCTGATCCTCCTCTAATGCCCCTCTACTCTTTGTTAACATCGCTGACATTCACAGAAGGGCCCGCCATGTCTGTATATCAGAGAGAGAGAGAATGTGTCTGGGGCCTGTCTCTCACCATCTCTCCCTGTGTGTACGTACAGGCGTGTGTGTGCGCGAGTGTGTGTTTCATACCCATCACAGCCTCTGAGCTCAGCTGGCTGCCTGGTCAGTTGGGGTGTTGGGGTCTTGTCACAGACAGCTGGGTTGGACGTTTGTGACAGGGCTCAGAGATGGAGGTTCTCAAGCATAGAAGCAGCAGCGATGTTGGAGGCGGCCTTATTCAGAGCAGTTTGGACTTGGGTGTCAGCAACCAAACCAGTTCAGGGGCACTTGGGTTGGATGTGACCCAAGACAGGCTGCAGGATGAGGGAATGGATGAGGGACAGGCCGGACCTCTGGAGGTTTTCCACCCAGGAGAGACTCCAGATGAGCGGGCGTCATCGGTTGCGGTGGCCGAGGCCTTGAGGTGCCAGGTTAAGATTACAACTCGACGCAGTCTGCATCTGCGTATAGCCAATCACACAGCACGGGACGTTTATGTGCGGCTGGTGGGACATGGAGGTCGCATCGCTGAGATCAGTGCTGGACTTCAGACAAAGACACTGGAACAGAGTAAGACTGAGCAGCAAAGCGCAGATTGATGTATCAGAAAGAAACGCATGTTGGTTGAAGTGCATCTGTTGTGCTGTTTTTTAGTGTTAAATCTCTTTCAGCATTAACAAATGTCACAGAGTAAAACTAGGGCACAGGACTTTAGCTTAAGGAAGAATTAAGGTGTGAAATGTGCACAAAATTTTTCAGATACTTCAGCAAAGTTGTGGGGTTGCCAGATCTGTTGTGGCAACCATGTGCTGCAAACTGTTTGTGTAATCCGTCAAACATTTTAGGATCTCAAGAGCCCTCTTTATTGTGTTTATGCATGTGTGTGAGAGAGAAAGAGAGTGAGTGAGCGAGTGAGAGAGAGAGAGACTGCTAGTAATCAGTGTTTATAATACGCTGAAATGACCAAATGTATTTCTTATCATTCAGAAAGAAAACAAAAAGTGTTGATTTATTTGTGCAGGAGTTTTAACTGGAGTTCAATCATTGTGTGTTTCTGCTAAATCCCTAATTTTAAGGTTTCATTAGATCATTACTGGATGGAAAAAGTGTTTGCTTCTTATTCATTATGATTTTAAACAAAGCAAAAAAAACCTCAGTGTGTATAGACATTAAGACGTAGTGCCATCACTGTTCTCACTTTTAAGTCTTCATGTTGCCGTAGCTCATCAAGCTCAAGTGCCCTTGACCTGTTAGTGAATCCTCATCAGGTTACGAAGGATGCTTTACAGCTGATCCTGTTCTCTCACTTGAAACTGTGAAGGGGGAATAAGTATTATTCTGTCCCCCTGTGAGGAGTGCATAAGAGGATATACTCTGCTGCACTCTGTTCAGCTTCAGTCATCTTGCTTTTGAGTTAGGTGTAATAAAGCAGCTCATAGAGATTAATTTGGGTAAGAATTTTGAAAAATTAAAGTGTAGCTCAATAAAGTTGTAAGCTTAAAGATGGGCAGTGATGAGTTTCCAGAGAGAAGTGCTGAGTAAACATGCAGAACAGTTAGCATCAGCTCTCTTTTTGCTCAATCGGACAGATAAATATACTTTCAAGGTATTCTGGTGATATGATGAGGTTGCAGAAGACAAACAGATCTGTCAACACCTGCATAAACCCTGCTGGCAACTCAGCATACTGAGGCTGCTGAGGAATCTGGCACCATGTGGTGTGAAGCATTTCATCTAAGGAGAGAGTTCAATCACAGCTTCATGGACAGAAAGGAGAATGTGTTAAAATGTGCAAACAGCAGAGGAAGCATGTTGTATCACAATTAAAAGTGACGTGATTCTCATTGCTGGCTTGAAATTACAAAATAACTTTTCTGACCTTAGACAGAAACACATAATAAACTTGTGCAGCATCATTTTAGAAAGCTCAAGATGTAATGTGAAACATTCAGTGGGATTCTGAGCAGCAACATTTATTGTTCCTTAAACTACTTACTACTTACTTAATCTATTCTGGCCATTTGACTCTAGCGGGATTAAAGATTTAAAGGTGTAACATTATTGCCCTCTGTAACTCAGAGTAATCTCTTATCCAGCGATACCTTTTTGAATCAGACTTTCTGTGAAAATCTGAGCGCGGTTCACTTTTTAGATAGAAGTTGATAGAAGTTGAATCATTTGTGGATTATCAGTTAGACTTGTGAGGATAGAAAACACGTCCTGTATACTGTCATGTTACAGAAACATTTAAAAATCTTCCATGTATGCTTCCATACTTTTACTTCACTTTCTAGCTTCAAGTGATGTCCAGACACTTGTACATACTACATTTGTAATTTCTTGAGTACAGCCTGGAAGTTTCAGCTCCATTTTGAATCTCTGAAAATAATTTCTAATCAGTTGAAATGCCCACTTATCATTTTAGTTTTGACCACATGTTCAAGACCAGCAGTCCTTGTTTCTGGGCTGATTTCATCTAGAACGGCATCAGCAGCATCAGCACTTCCTCCTGACAACACTGGGCTACTTTGTCTGCTCTAATAAGCTTTTAAAACTGAGTTAAAATTATCCTAAAATGTTATTGTTGGGTGAAATTTTTAAGCTCCTGCTGTTTATCTTTTCCTACTGTATCAAGTTATAAAAATAACACTTTAAGAGTAGAGGGTTTACATTATGAATGAATGATTTTACCCAAAAACAATCTCTATGTAAATGTGTTTTTGTCGCCTTAAGCAGTAACAGTGTGTATGGGTTGAAAGTAACTGGGTGCTGGGTCAGCTGATGATGTTCCGGATGAACCAGGTTTTTGCTGACTTCCATGGGCCCCAGTATAGCTGGGCATCAGAAGGCTTTTCCCCCATTATGAGCAACCTTGATCATGACATGAAGCGTGTCAAAACCCACTTAGATTCACATTCATATGGACAGGACATTTAGATTTGCCATTAAACTCTATCTTAATGGGAGACGTTCTCTGAAATTAAGCTCCTGACCAACATTTACACACTTTTAACTCTAATTTGCACGTTCTCAAGGCTTCCCCTGTGAATCCACACCCAGTAATACTTACAACAATTAAACCTTTTTTTTGGCAGGAAATATGAAAACTGTAAAAATAATTTGAAATCGTTTTTTTCTCATTAGTTTCTGTTTTGTTACAGTTGCTCTTGATCTGTGTTTGAAGTGCAGCTTTGTACTGTGGATTACTGAGGATTGATTCAGGCTGTAACTGGCCAAGTCTGATGCAATACTGTGGCAAAAGTTGCATCTCAATTCTTGTATTTTCCAGTGTTGCTTTTTCTGTTTTGTTCCTCCGTAATTTTTCCTCTACCTTTTTGTGTTTTTAGTTAAGTTCACCGTTATCGTCAAGTTCATCCACTCAGTGCCTTTTGCTGACTCTGTTGCCATGGTAGCTGTCATTGCTCTCTTCCTCAGGTTTTCTGCTCTAGTCCTTTGTGTCTTAATTTTCCTCAACTCATTTTTGAATCAGTTGGCATGGTAACTGATTAGTCACTTTGGCCTTGAGTTTCTGTGGAAGCGTGTCTTTTGAGAAATTGATCAGATATCTCAATGTTTACTTTTAAGCTATAAGAAAAAAGGTTACTCAGCATTTCAAGTCTGAAAAGTCAGATTTGATGTTACTCATACTGTTCACTTATTACGGACAATATCTAAGTCCAGCAGAGTGTGTGTTTGTGTGTGTGTGTGTGTGTGTGTGTGTGTGTGTGTGTGTGTGTGTGTGTGTGTGTGTGTGTGTGTGTCTGGATTAGAGAGGTGTTGACTCACTAAGTCATTCGTCACTGGACATGCAACACCCAGCTCCTGCGTAATCCACAGCAGGAAGACATCTGAGCCTGTTTTTAACATTCAGACCCCCCCCCCCCCCCCCCCCCCCCACACACACACACACACACACACACAGGTATTCATTTTCAGATTCATCATGTGACCTGAAGCATCAGGGATGTCTGGTAAACCCATCATTATTTTGACACCTCAGAGTGACATGCATCCTCACATGAACACACAGACGCACATTCAGTTGTCACACGGTGTCAAATCAACATGAATCACTGTTACACTGCAGACTGCATCATTTTGAGTGTTTGTTTGCCCGAAAGGGATAAATTATATTTATATCTGTCTTTAATGACAAAATGATGGTTAAAACTGTCATTAGGTTCATCAAAGGCCTCAAATACCCTCAGTGTTATTGCTCACTGCAAGGATCCACAGAATCTATGTAACAGGACTTTCACACAGACCCAGAGAAAAGCCAGTATTTCATTTCAAATATGCAATCACTCAGTATCAACTGATTTTTACATCATCATAACTGAAGAGTTAAATTGGCACCCACTGAGCAACATCATATTATTAAATGTCCCTTTATTAGCAGTGGATGACACCTGGGGTGCTCTTTTTTATTAAAAAAAATACATGAATGCCATCATGTGGCCAAGATCCTAAACTGCAGCATGAAAGTAAAGTAGCTTGTAAATAATTGTTTTTGTGTGTGTGTGTGTTTATGTGTGTGTTTGTGTGTGTGTTTGTTTGTTTGTTACTGGAGCACATCGCAGAGAAGAAAAGAAGCCACCCCGCAAAAGTTGTGTGGTAACAGAAAAATAGCAGCTCGGATTTTTTACTCATTTTGAAAATAGCAGTTTGTAATAAAAAATTTTATCCTTCAACTAGAGCTGATCATTTTTTTTTAATTTTCTGAACTTAGATGGAAAGTGATATAAATATATGAAATACTCGACATAATGTAAAAAAAAAAAAAAGTGCATAATTTTTTTTCTCATTTATAGCACACCTCATTTTTTAAACTCTTGCTAACCAAATATTTCAACTATAACAGTACAGCTCAGTAAATGCAGTTGGTGTGAAAGTAACATTGTGCTGCTGTTGGGAAAATTTTCCCAGAGACCCAGGTTCATCTTTCTGTCCATGATGATGTTGCACCATGTATCAAATTTCGTCTTTTTCTTCTCCTCCACGTTCTTCTATTCCTTTTTCTAAAGCTGATGGTTTTTTTCTGAAAAACAACACAATAAGATGTTAATTAAAACAATTCTTTTTCCCCTCACCAGGTGTTGTTGCTGTGAAGGACTCCGTCCCCTTGTCTCCTCTCAAACCTCCAGCCGCACCCACAGATGCAGAGCAACAGAACACTGAAGGAGGAAACTCTACGTCAGGCAATGACCTGCAGCCCTCTCGTGTTTCTATGGAAACCTCGAATCTCCGACCTCAGACACCCAAAGCTGAAGACGAAGCAGAGGAAGACAAAGAGGGCAGCGGCCCACTCACCATTTCTGAGCTTGTCTACAAGTCAGTAAAACACTTGCCTGCCCCCTTTTCATTACTTGTTCCTTCATTTCAATGAACTCTAAACTCAGGGTACCGATTCTGACAAGCAACAAGTGTTCCTGTTTTGCATCTACTGCACAATTATGGGAAGTCTAGGGGAGACAGAGTGGTGTAGAATTCAATCAATGGTCTTCAGAGTACTGAAAGAGGCAGATCCTCATGGATCATGACTGTCTGCGTGCTGGTAGCCCATGGCACACAAGAGGTGCACAGCCTGAGTACATGACTGGATCTAAATCAGCTAGAATCAAAATCACTGTCTCTTAACCAGAAACAGACTGGAACAAATTGAGATAATAACAGATTTATCCCCCAGGAGTTGGTTTTTAAAGTAGACATAATGTGTGAACTTATGATGTATATTCATCAAGTTTACACACAGGTTTATAACTTTAAAAAATTTCAATCAGGAGAGACTGAAATGAGATTTGACGAGTACTTGATTAGGAGGCAACCCTGTTCAAGTGTTTCTAACTACTTCGAGAGGTTGTGAGGCTGAGAGCTGAGCCGATTTGAAGTTTGAAAGCAGCAGAGGTATTGGTATATCAAAGTTATTACAAATCAGGTTGGTTAAAAGGGATAATCAGCTGATTAGAGATACACAGGGGTACGGAGGTACTCATCATGAATGAATTGCTAAGTGAGCTATCAAGAAAAAATCACACTACTTTTTCTTGCATTTAGCTTCATACCAAATTTTCTTTTTCTTCTGAAAACAGTCAAAACCAGTTTTCTCACAGGCTGACCATATAAACTACTGGAACCCATTTATACATTCAAACACAAATGTCTTAACAGATAAAAAGATATGTGTACAGATTTTATATAAAACTTCATCCCATTCATTCAAGCTTTAATGCATTTTTTTCTATTTGTTATCAAAGTGTGTTTGATTATTACCCTCTCCTCTGCAGCCCCTGTGCCAGCATGCTGCCCACCCCTGTAGAGGACAGCCAGGGAGGGGTGGACCTCCTCTTCTCCTCCCCCATGCAGAGCCCAGCCCGCCTGCTAAGGGAGCTCCACGCCGACCCCGACATCCAAGCCCAGCTGGAGGCCGAGCTGGAGCGAGACCGGGCCTACGAACGCACTCGGCTGGCGGCGAGAAACAGAATGAGTGGCGTCCTGAGCAGCAGCCTGCGCCTGCTGTCATCCAATGAGAGGGTCAACACATGCGTGCTCAGCGTGGCCCGCTTCATTGCTGTGGTAATGGGTGTCCTGCTGGTCACTGTGCCCACACTGCTGCTACTACTGGAGTCAGACATTGACGTGTCGTTCCTCCACGAGATCCGCCAGACACCAGAGTTTGAGCAGTTCCACTACGAGTATTACTGCCCACTGCGGCGCTGGATCCTGTGCAGGATCAGCATGGCCATGGAGAATCTGTGGTCAGATTAAGGAGAGAGAGAGAAGTCACTGCAGGGGAAACAAGTGCGGCCAAATTTTTATCTTAACATGTAATTTTATCATTTGTTCAGTCTTTACACAAAGTGAGACTGTCTGCTATTGAGGTGAGACAACTTTAAGACTGATAATTTGGACTTAACATATTTCACTAAATGAAAGGACTATCAGAGTTTCCAAAAAAGGAATATTGTATTTGACTAAAAAACCCTTGACGAGGTTAATTTGTTTTACCTCTGGTTCAATTAATTAAAAGACAGGAGAATAAAAAGGATTTAAATAAAAAATTGCAGTTATCTGTTAAGATAAACATTAATGGCCTGATGAACTTAAGAGAGGCAAAAAAATTCAGCAAGTGTTTCAGGACAAACCTGTTGAGGGAGATTCTCTGGTATTGACAGACGAGTGAAGCAACAAACAGGAAAAGTCACAAGAGATTCAGAAAGGTAGAAAGAAAATAATGATAGTTGGTTTGGTTTTAAGTTTTTTGGTTGTTCACTCCTGATGCTGACGAGCTAAAGCAATGACTCTGGTATTTATCACCAACTGCTCTGACTAGTCCTTAGCCACAGAGCTTAGCACCTGATTGGTCACAGAGCCTATCAGTCATGACGGAGTAGTTAGGATCTGAAAGATAAACGGATTGATTCGTCATCGAACGCAAAAATAGCCACAGTCAGCGTTATATTATATATATTTAAAAACAAAAGAGAAATATTAATAATTGATACCGATCTCAAAGAAGTTGTTTTTAAGGTTTTGTACATTTTTATGTGATCCAGATATTTCAGGAATTTTTCAGTCAGAGGATCTACTTTGAGCTTATTTTCAAATTAAGAGTTTACAAAAGATAACTTAAAAAAAAGCAAATTTATCGGGTGATGGGTATTGATACATTTAAACTATTTTTTAAGACTACCGTCAGCATTGGTTGACTTGGTAGCACCCTGGGTTTTTCCTACAAGGCTATAGCACAAATCTTTTACACAGACCACAGATTAAAACTGTTTCAGATTATGTGATGTCATTTCATGAAAAGAGTGAGGCAGCAGGAGGGAAACTTAAGTCGGTCTATGATGAGTTTTGTTGAACTTTTAAATGTCTTTTGAACTAAGTGTCAGCTCACCCACTAAAGCTGCTAGTGCATCTTTCTGTGAGTTTTCAGAGAGTATGTTGAAGTTTAAGCGCTGGAAGTAGATTGAGGTTTATTTATCAGTAAGTATGTGTAAAATGCCCAGTCAAACAGGTGTGTACAATCCAACCACACTACTGGCTCATGATGGAAAAAATGGTACATTTAATGGCAGCAGATATCTTTCAGGCAGATGGTTTTCTAGTGTAGAGAGAGGAAAAAAAAGACGACGGGAGTAAAGCTTCAGATTCGCATTTCAGTCTCCAAACCAGGCTAGAAGTGAGTTGTAGCTGTTTCTAAGGCAACATCATGGTCAGCACCCTCATGTATATTATTTAGATAACTGAAACTGTTTTCAATCTAACAGAAAACATGGGAGTACTTCCCCATTTCTAAGTCAGTGACCAACAAGACAAAGTTCTCAGGAGTGTTAGACTTGGAGGATATTCAAAGTTGAGGACTGATAAATTTGGTTTTGGGGTGAGTCGGTGTAAAGCTGTGTCATTGAACGCTCACTGCTGATGTGGTTGGTAATTCCCAAAAGTTTTATCGTGCTGGAGTCAGAGATGACCAATAAAAGTTATATGATGTAATATGTTGCATTTCTACATAGACCTTATTACTTTGGACTACCTGTCTGTAAGAGAAGCACACAAAAACACAGATAATACAACGCAGAGACAGGGAGTTAGATGTAGCATAACATTTAATCAGATCGAGATGAAATCATGCAGTTAAATCATCACTTTGGCCTTAACGATAATTCCAGTCATGTTTCTGTAAAAGCAGGGTGTATTCAACAATGGACACAACAAGTCTGATGACCCTGCCCTTTTTTTGGAAACCCTTAAATTACATCTTGTTCTCATTGACAGGCGCACAGCTGCAGAAAGTGTTCACTGAGTGGGGAAATATCCCTCAGTGTCAACTGTTCTACGTCACTGCACTCTAATTTGAAAACAGGTCAACTTTTGAATGCGGCATCTTTACTTGGTAGAGGCAGGTCTTTTGGTATTAGTTTTAAGGACATTTAAAGGTCTACAGCTGCTGCCAGTGGCACAAAACAGCAGTCACTACTAAGACAGAGGAAGTGCTGCAGGATCACTTCCATAACCCTGCAGTTGTAAGCACCTATAGGAAGCACCTTGGGACTGAGGTTGTGGATGCTGTCAGCACAAAAAGCACTATTACTGAACACAGGTTCTTACTTAACTCCCCCACTGGGCATTTGACTTTATCGGACTCCTGTTGCCCCGACAAAAACAACATAATCTCTTTTGGAAACTTCCAGCTATCACAGCAGGACTGTTCAGCACACAGACAGTGCCAGAAAATTTAAATGTAGCCTCCGTCGTGGTAGAGCGATTTTTGAGAGGAAAGGCAAAAGTATTGAGAAATAGCTTGAGATGAAATACAGCAGTTTTTTTTTTGTTCATGTTTGTTAACTTATTTAAAATGTAGTTGGATTTAAAACAACTTCTCAGGAAAGTGCATTAGCAGTTTATCTTCAAAATACAACTATGTGTCTGAGAATATATGTATAAGAAAAAATGCATCTAATCCCGTGTAGTTTATCCATAACATTCATACATGTCTTGCTATGATGCTATTACAAAACATTGTATGTATATATAATGAGTCTGTATCTACATGTAAACACAGCTGCAGACTCTCTGTGTTATTGTAGTCTCATTTCACTTTACCACATATGCATCCATGTCTTTATAATGAGAACATTACTCAAAAGTCTTTACTGTGGGGAGCAGTATCTGCTGTTTGGATATCATAGCTACATGCTGCTTTGTAGTAACAATACTTCTGTCACACGAGCAGCAAAAACATGAAGTCCAGTTTAACTAACTCGATCCATAAAAGCTCTGACAGCATTTCAGTTTTTGTAATAAAATAAAAAATATTTTTCAGACATAACTCTCCACGCTCTTTGGCTGCCAGAGAGGCCTCTGCAGCGCACATCCCTATCAAAGTCCTTTCATTATAACCAATCTCATAGTATCAGCTGTATTGTTGAGAAACTTCGTCAACTTTATGCATTAACATGTTTTATGCATATAAAAAAATATGCAGTATCAACAGAGGCGGGTTTATTTGGGACAAAGCATTTATTTTCCTACAAACAGTTTGTGCACTGAGTTTCAATGCTGAGACCAAGCGAAAGGGCCAAACCACTATGATTCTGATTCCATTCAGTATCACAGACACTGAGTTAAACACAGCTTCAGTGAGTGGATGAAGCTGATCAGTATGCACTGCTTAATGAAAAACTTCATCCCAGGATGTATAACAGAGTAGGACATCATTATGTTTAACTGTTGCTCCTTCGGCCAAGTCTGTGCATGCAGCAAAATGTGCAGCGGTTCAATGTAGATATAAAGTACTCAAGCTCTGTACAGGCTTTCTGTAAAATGCTGTACAGACCTAGTTTGTCCCCAGCTTTTGTAGCTTTTTTCCCTCCATCATCTTCCTTTGACTAACCTGGGATATCTCTCACTTATCTCCCTCTGCTGACCTCTCACTTTAAACCGCATGTCCTCATCTGTAAATAATGTGTTTATAGTTGTCGCTAAAAGAACACTGTGGGTTAAGATTTCCCTTGTTTCTCCCCTCTGCGTGTCTTGTCTGTGTAGAGCAGTCTTAGATATAGGCTTGGCTGTCTTCATCATTTTAGATTAACGCATGTTCTCTGTGTTCTTGCCAAGAGGAGGAATAGAAAGATGAAAAAAAACGAGAAATTTAAGGCCATTCTATATTTGAATTAAAAAAAACATTTTTCATCTGATCAATTTTAAAACAAAATCAAAACACATCATGCAATGTGCTTTGGTTTTTATTTTGATCACTGACTTAACAAGAGCTGCTCATCTTGTTTATTTTAATTGATCTCAAATCAAAAAACAGGAGATTTTCTAAAGAGAAACTTCACAATAGCTGCTTGATAATATCACCAGGCTCTTAAAGATCAGCCTGAAAATGCTTGGCTAGTAAGCTTCATTGTGCTTTTGTTGTGTGTGTGCAGATGCTAAATGCTAACATGTAACTCCATTGCAAACAGAGCATGCTAATAACTGAATTAAGAAGATGATGAGTTTAAGATGTTTTGAAAAAACAACACTGAACTGAGCAAACAACTAAAACTACACCTCAAATCACCACAAACAGCAAAAGGCCTTTTTGTTTCTTTAACTAACACAACGACACTGTAGCATTTTATTAGCTTGTAGCTTATTTATCAGTTAGCAGTGTTTGTGAGTTTGAAAGGGACTTTCAGCCCTTTGAGATTTAGCTCTTGTTTTGAGCTTCTGAACTACTTTTCCTGTGTTTTACAAACAGCAAAGAGACGGACTGAGAACAACTTTGGTTGCCTGTATGAACATAAAACTGTGATAGACTCTCATCTTCACCACCCACCATGTTGATGTCATATCTGAGATATTACAGTTTTCTGACATGAGTCAAGTATTTACAAACCTTAAATTATATTCAATACCTAAGACACAATAATTAATTTTGATTAATTATTTAAGATTTTAAATATTTGAACTCAGGTCGACTATATGCAAAACTACTAAACATCAAACGGTTTCAGAGAAAAATACGTATATTATTTCAATGTTGTGTGGGCATGTACAGTAGCAGACTCTCTTGCACGGTCACTTTGTTGTTTTTGATAGTTGAGTCAGACTTATTGTTTAGTATGTTCATTAGTTAGATAATTTTATTTTATTTTTCGTCAGTCTCTTTTAATAAGAAACTCTGGGAGATTTAATTTAAGAGGATTCATTAAAAAAAAAAAAATCTCCAAGTAATGACCCCATGTCTACTGGGACAACCAAGCCTTATGAACTTTGTGAAGTGAAAAATTTGAATGTTTGTATGTTAAAAAAGGAAACATGAATTGTTTTATATGTTAATACTGCCACAATAAAGCTCTCTGATGAATATATATAGATATATATATATATTGAAACATGATGTGAAATTTGACTTTTTACATGACTCTGTCAATTTTATCAAATCTTTGATTATATATTACATTAAACAAGTTTATCACTTGGCAGCCCCTCAAAGCAAGAAACAGTTTTATTAGTTGCTTGTATGTAAACATTGAAATCTTTGTCTCCCTCTTGTGGTGTAAATGTGACATTAGACTATGTTTAAGTGTCTCTATAGTGACCAGCAACAAAAGATTTCTGAGATATAAGGAGCGCACAAAACTTTTGACTATCAGGGGACAACTGTTGAGACAGTTATGAATGGCAGAGTTTTTGTTGTTGTTGTTGTTTTTGACTTCAGTGTGCTCCAATGAACCAACATCAACAAGAATTATACTGAAAAACCACAGGAAATCTGAGAGGTAAGACCAACTGTCCCATGGCTGCTGTTTTAAAGCTGCAGTTCTCAAATTTACCTTCCAGCTCCAAAGAAAATATTTAACAGTGAAAGAATGAGAATAGTCTGGTACAGCAGGTGTTTAATAATGTGCTAATGTACTGCATGATAGCTAAATGGTTGTTTTGCTTCCCTTTGTTTCAGTGGCTACACGTTAATTCATGCCAGCTGTGTTATAACACAAGAAGCAAAAAAAGTAATCCATCTACAAATTTCAACAAGAAAAGTTATTAGTTTGACAGTGTGACAAGTAGAAAAGAGAATACAAACTACGGTTGACTTTTAAAGCAGGAAATACAAATATGGAGACCCGTACTGCTACAACAGGAAGTTTCCCTCCGTCAATACTACTGATGGATTCTTGGAGTCAAAGGTGGATCAAAAACCAAGAGCTGAGCCTTCATCTTCTCAGTGAGTCTCTTTTCAGGGAGCAGCAGAAGCTGAGGCAGGTGCTGGATGGGGCTCACATGTTCCTGAGCAAAGGGTCAGAGGTTCACAGTGAGTTCTGCAGAGCTGAAGGTTTGATGCTGGCTCATAAAAAGGAGGAAAAATCACCATCATATGACAGACAAGCTATTGCTAAATGCGAACATGTCTCCTGCAGAGCAGGTGAAGGTATGGAGGAAGTCTGGAAAGTTGAATCAAATGATCATCTTTGTTTATGTGCAAAACCTCTGTGTTCAGATGATCCCCTCATTCTCATGTCCTCAACTCCACAAAAAGATGAGGTTGAGATGAAGAAGCTAGTTAAAGAACAAGATTATAGCCCAGCATTTATATTATACGCAAGGAGAGGCAGAATCAAAAATAATTTTGAGACGACCCAGGGACAGAGGGAAATGACTTCAAGTCTCAGTCATTTGAAAATACCTCAAACTCTGAGTGTATATGAGTATTACCAGCTCTGTGTGGATCAGCTCTACAAACTCAGAGGAAGCCAGAAGGAACAAACAGAACCTGTGTGCTTCATAAAGTCATCTGCTCAAGAGGGACAGACTTCTGAACAAACCACTCCAAATCCTGACAACCACAAACTTCTGGATCAAGTCAAGAGCCAAATATCTGCAAACAAACACAGGCAGAAACAGAGTCCTGACGACACAAAATACAATAAAAAGACAGCAACATTTGAACATGGAGGAACCAAATATTGTAACAGCCTGAGAGGCAGAGTTAAAAGCAAAACCCATTTAGACCACAACAGTAAGAAATGCAACAAATCCATGAACCAAATGACAGAAGGCAAAACCTTGACAGATTGTCCCATGAACATGTCTTTGGAGCTGCAGAAGACAAGTGATGATGGTGTCTCTGCTTTGAGGAAGAGGGCTTTATTCACCATTAAACAAGGTAAATATATATATATACTCAATCACCGCAGTCTTTTGCTTTGCTCCTTGAAACTATCTTTTTTTCAGTTTGGGTTGATTTTGGCGCCACCTGTGGACCAAGCATCCTTTCTCTTAGCTGATCTTTTGTAATGCAGAACAAAACTTCCATTAACAATTAAATATATATTTTGTATCATTTCATTTCATTGACTTTATCTGACACCTATCTTTTAGCAGGTTCTAGCATGACAAGATAAAAGTTCCTCACAGGAGCTTTAAGACATTTCTTGGTTTCTTGGTTTTTGTTTTTCATTAACTTGCTATTTTATTCTACCTTTCACTTTCTCTGGTCCTTTGCTTGCACTGTGTTATAATAATTGTATTTTGGTTGTAGGCGTGTATGTAAGTTTTCATCTCGTGTTAACTGTCTTGTGTTCCTCTGTCTGAATTCATTCAGGTTTACATCCAAAGAAAGGACAAAACCCAGATGTCAAGTACTACTGTAGTGTTGTCAGAGGTCAAAAGAAAAGAGCTATGGGTGGAGCTTCACTGGGACTCTGTGAAAAGTCAGGTGGTCACCTGTCTTCTTCAATCAAAAATGAAGTTTTTCAAAGGTAACATGCAATGTGCCAAATACACACATGCTACTTTACTGTTGGACCAAATCACTCCTTCTCTTCTCTCAATCAGTCATTTGTAGTTTTATGCAAAAAAGTTTAAAAAATCAAGCAAAGGTGAATTAATACAGGCTATAAAGGGATTGCAACTATGACTGTCTCATGCAGACCCAAGTCATCACAAGAAAAAAGAAAAGCAGACATACACAAAGTAAAACCTGCTCCGGGCTGTAGAAAAACCCATCAATGCTCGACACCAACAGAGGCACAAACAGCTCTGTATGACGACCCAGCATCATTGTTCCCATCTGTGGGTGAGTTAAAAAAAAACACATTACGTAAAGATAATATTACTTTCCAAGAAGTCACAAAAACAGCCTCAGTGAAATTGGTTTATACGGTGTGTCATACGACTTAAAGGGATTTTCTTTAAAGTTGAAAGAGCTCTCTATACATGTTCTGATTTTTTTTATCATACTGAAAGACAATAATGAAATGTAACAAGAAGCTTTGATTCGTGGTTAGGTTCATGTCAGGGGGATTTTACATCAAGCTATTCATGTGGCTTTGTTATTAGATCACAGTTTACAACATCAGTATAAATCATGTATTTGAATTAACAGGTGTGCGGCAATGTGATCAAACTGCCTACAGATACAATGTAAGAAAACTTTGCTTTCACTTTAACAACCCTGGACAGAATCTATGATCAGAAGAGCATTTGGTTTCTATGAATTATCAGTTTCATTTGACAGTAGCAACAAGTCGTCTCAGCTGGAGTTGCACATTGTTGTCATTCTCTCCGTCAGCCAGCAGGTGCTGCTGTTGGTGAGTGCTGCTTGTCTCTGCCTGATGAGGTGTGGCTGTCCATCCTGTCTCTGCTGCCTCTCAGAGATCTGTGCAGAGTGATGCAGGTCTGCAGACGTCTGCACACACTGGCTACAGATCCCACACTCTGTGAGTCAGCCTGCTCAGCTGTTAACACTCAAACTTTTCAAGAAAGGTCTGTTGATGGTGTGAGTTAGACTCTGACTGCTGGGGTCAACTACTGAGGGAAAAGATAAGTGCTGGAGAAGTATTGCAAAATAATGCTTTAGAAACCTTAATATTTTAATTAAATGTGTTTGTTTGATACCAGTCAAAATTATATAGAGAACTGTGTTCAAGTCAAATCAGTTCCTGCAACATACAACCAGTATTGTCTCTTAGTAAGGCCTCAGTATTACTGTATAAATGTCATGTGTGTAGAGTTGCTGTCTGGTAGGACTCGCACACCTCTGAAAATAATTACCGGTGTTACGTCCATTCTCAGCCTGTTACATAAGTGGAATGTTCTAAACTTTTCCAGGTAAGGATTTTTTGGTTTGTGTGTGTGTGTGTGTGTGTGTGTGTGTGTGTGTGTGTGTGTGTGTGTGTGTGTGTGTGTGTGTGTGTGTGTGTGTGTGTGTGTGTGTGTGAGCACATGGTGAATTCACATGATGTAATTCCACCATGGAACCTGCACCACTCCCCTGACAAACAGTGAGATAACTCCAAGTTGTACGATCAGATGATCTCCCCCTGCAAACTGTAGATCACTGATTCACCTCAGCTGCTTCATGCAGTCAGCTCCAAATGTAATACTTCCTCTCTGTGAAGGGAGAGCTGTGCGGGTCGAGGACTCCACCCTTAGGGAGCATTGGTTCCTCTCTGTGGGCAGACGTCGCCCTCACAGTCTGAGTCTGTACAGCTGCAGTGGACCCTCTCTAACTTTCTGTGTGCTGAAGAAGTTTTTCACACTGTGCAGAAACACTCTGGAGGTAAAACTATGATCAGTGCTAACTTGATTTGTGTGATCCACTTGAACTACTCCTCAGAGCAGTGTTAACCTTTCAGATCAATTAGCTACCACTCTGTCTTTTTCAGGAACGCTATTCTTGATTTGCCAGTGACCCACATTTTTCATTCTTCTACTGAGGCTGAGACTTTTACTGAGCTCACGCCCTAAATTCAAATATAAACATGGTTTCTAAAGTGTCACTGGAGCAGCGGCATCATTATCTGTTAACAGATGACATCATACGTATACTGCTTATTAGATTGGTTGGATCATTTTCCAAGATCAACATGCATTTTGTTATGTGAACAGTAAATACAGGGAAACTGTTTCCAGCTCTCAGGCTCCCATCAACACTTCTCTTATTCATATATAGAGTTAAAATAACACAACAGCCATTATAAAAATGTAAATGATGATGATTTAAAAAAAAAAATGTAATAAAGTCCTCGTTATATACCGCCACGCTTTGATTGTTTTGTCCTGCAGGTAGTTTTAAAGACAAGTTTGGAAAAAAAACAACATAAGCTACATTCAGCTCAATTCTGTTAAGTCTATTTGCATCCTAATCTTCCCGATAGAAAGAAATACCAAGAAATGACAATCAATTCACTTCTTTAAGACTGTAAAATGTCATTAACCAGCTGATGTCACATGAACACTCACTCTAAAATTCCCTTTTTTCAATGTTACATATAAAATGTTATTAGCTTCTTTCAGGAAATCCAGGTCACAAATTGCACTGGATCTGGCCTCCGAGGTGACCAGATAATGTCACTGATCGGCCAGCTGTGTGACCGTGTGACCAGTGTGGACGTGAGCTGGAGTGGAGCAACAGACGCAGGAGTTAAAGCGCTGAGTGAATGCTGTCCAGGGTCAGACACACACACACATAGATGGATAGACGGAAAGACAATCTGCTACACAATAAAAAACATAATAATTTTAAGGTTTCAGCTGAAATACTAAGATTAGCAAACATAAACATGTATTGTTTATTTTCTCTTTTGGCCATTATACAGATTAATCTATCACCCAGTATTATCATGACACTGTAACAGCACTCAGATAAATGCAACAGAATGGTTATCACCTGATTTATAACTGTGCTACCCAGTACTCCACCCTTATTAAACTCTTCCATAGGTTGAGACTAAAATCTGTCATCTTAAACGGCTGTCATGTCAGTGATGGCCCAACAATAAAGCTCATCAAGAGACACAAAGAAAGGTCAGTATAAGTTTACTTGTAAAAACCACTAACTAACTAAACCAAAAATATACTTGGTATAATATTAATGTTAATGTTGCATTTAACAGTTGCATCCCTATTTTCACATTCAGTTACTTTAAAATATCCTATAATTTGTGCTGCAAATCTGTTTTTCATTCAGTTTGTATGAACTTGTTTTCCTATCAGTCTCTGCAGACTGGAGGTGTTTGGCTGTCAGTTCCTCACTCCATCTTTCTTTAAAACAATATATGAGGTAATAAAAGTAATCACACCATGTATTACAGTATGAATCAAAATGCTTGAAAAAATAATGCCATGCATTTTCTTAAATTGATTTGTCATGCACATAGATTGCATGTGTGTAATGCTTTTATGTCTTAGAGTTGTTCTGGTCTCCAACATCTTAACATTGGACAAGTGCCAAAAGTCAACACAGATTGTCTCAATGTGATGACATCCCATCTTAAGTGTCTCATTTCACTTAATCTCACTGGACTACAGGCGGTGAGTTCACATTTTGTGATTCAACCCAAAGATGAATCTGGATTTGAAAATGTTTTCAAATTCTTGGCTTATCTTCATTACCCAACATGTTCTCTGAGTTTTTTGTTCATTGTTACAGGTTTCTGATACTACACTGGACACTTTACTTCAAAACTGTGTTGAACTTCAGAGTCTGACCCTCAGCTCATGTCTTGGTGTCACTGATCTTACACTGCACAGCATCAGCAGATACACACCTTTTATCAAGTACATACACACAAAGATGTAAAGCCAGTGTAGTGTTGTGTAACCTTTAGCCAAAAATCAAATCAAAATTCAAAATCCTGATTTCAATAGTCTTGTTGTCTTTACGTCGTAGCATGAATCTTGTGTTTGTGTGGCAGGTCCCTGGATGTGAGTGGCTGTCAGGCAGTAACAGATGCAGGAGTTGAGTCTCTGGCTGTGGGATGTAGACGGCTTCAGCAGCTGGATCTCAGCTCCACCAACACGGGGAACAGAGGGTACGACACGCTAAAGATTCAATGACTCGAAAAACTGAGGTGTATTATTCTCTGTGTGTCTCTCATATAAAGACCATATATGAGTCTCATATAAGAGGTGTGATATGATAATACAAAAAAAGAAACGTGTTTAAGACTTCAGTTGTTAAAAAAAAAAATGTTTGTGAATAGACAACACAGGGTTATCTCACTTGATAGCGATTAAATATTCATGTATTTTCCATTCTGCGATATAATCATTGATGATTGCAAAGTTATTATTGAGATCAGCAGTTATTTGGCCTTGCTGTCCCCACATCCCCACACACAAAAAGAGGCCAGAACAGTTGAAACTGATCAGTAAAATGTAATGTACTCAAAGAAATGATGTTCATCACACAGGGTTGATCTGTTGGCCAATTACAACAGTGGACACCTCAAAACTGTAAAACTGAGTTTCTGCCACATCGGCTCAGAAAACATACTGAAGCTCTGCAGATGCTGCAAAAGGTAAACATTTCTATCAGTTGATCTCATTGCATAAAAGTGATAGAAAAGATGATTAGTAAGTAAAATGTGATGTGTGCTGAGGAAATTTTGATTCTTGGTCCTAGGAAATAAAAACTTTTAAACTTTTTTTAACGATAACTTAATACTTTTTTCTTTTTTCTTTTTTATTAAAACGAAATCATATTAGAATCTGAATACTCTTGAGAAAAAATGAGATTAGCAGACGTGCCAGCAGCTGCCCACTTTCTTGACAACGAAGAACAGTGTGTGAGAAAAGCTACTTTAAAGTGCCATGAAAACAACTGACTGTCTGTTTGGAGGGAAACTTAAATCAGATCAGCTGCTGCTCCTGCTGCTGTAAATAAAAAAGAGCAGAATCATCCTTACAAATGGAGCAAATGTTACCCACGGACAATATTTTTCTTTAACATAGCAGTACTTGATGCACGTGTGTTTACCATTTCCATGTTTGTTTGTTTTTTCTCTGTATAGGTTGAAGGTGCTCCATCTCTACGGCTGTGCTCATGTCCCAACAGAGAGAGAGATCAGACAAGTTAATGCTTCTGTTGAAGTTCACCCTCTGGCTTTACTCTCACACAAACATCTGCACAAATCTGGACAGATACACACAACACTGACTGAGCAACAGGAGATAATGTTTGGAGAGCAGTTTTAAATTATCTCCAAACCAATATTTATGAGAAGAGAACCGAATCTTGTGCAGAAAGTCTTTTCTAGACAAGATACATGGAAGATTTCAGATTCGAGATGCCTAAAAGCATTATTGATCATGTGTTTCCACCATAGACTGTATAATTAATGGACGCAGCCTCCGCGACGTCACCCGTCTGTTTCTAAAACGGACTTTTGAAGCAAAACGGCTGGCACGGCCATATTGTGAGTCTCCACAGTTAAAACCATAGAACTCTCCACAGTCACGTGATCTAAGCTGTGCCTCTGATTGGATGAACTGGCGAGCTTAACATTGTAGAATTTGCCGGATTAGAAAAAAATTCACCATTGTCGGTGCGTGCCGTTAGTGAAATTAGCCATTCAGACGGGAGACATTCTTTGTACCAAATGTGCTTATTTTGGCCGTGGAAACGGCTTTTTTGGCTTGGTGTGTACGTGACTTCTGGTACTTCCGCAGCCAGCCTCAAGCGGACACTCGAGGAACAGCAGACTTTAGCACTTCAACATTGCTTCATATATTCAGACTGGAGGTTGCCGCTTGGTTTCCATCAAGGCTTCTTTTGAATCTAATGAATTTTTCTTCTAACATTTAATGTTCAACAGTAAAATTTGAAGACAGCATGGAGCCTGTCTTTGTATTTATTGAACTTCTGCACTCATGTGTTTTCCTTATATTCTGACAACTTAAATAACTTTCCTGCACAGTTAGTTAATTCTGCAACAATGTACCTTGAAAAATCAGCAGCAGAAAATAGTCACTATATTTGGAATATCTCTCTTGGGTAACATTTTGTAGCATACAAAAAGACACATCGTTTTAGAACACTAATAAGAGTTAGTATCATTTGAATAACATATTTAATATTAGTGTCAAAGATGTGGTTGAGTGAAATAAGAAACAGCATACATGTAAAGTCATCAATAAAGGTCTTGTTTTCTCAGAAACTGTGGTCACCTTCCACCATGTTTCACACTCCTGTTTCTCTTTTTGCCCTGCCTGGAGGGATCCTCTAACTTTGATTCCAGTCATGCCTTAACAGCATTACTAACAGCATCTGTTAGGGCCCTAAAATTATATATTTTTTTGTTGTCAGGAGTGCACTAGACATAAAAAGGAGAGAGAAAAAGGAGGCGGGAGTTCATATAACAGAGGTAGAAGAAAGACTGAGCCTTATCTCTGAGCAGCAGTCTTTCCTCAAGCAGTGATGGGACTTCGTGAGGCATGGAGCAAAACTTCTTACTGGCTTACGCTTGAATGTTAACAATGTTAAGCTATTAGCCTAATTTTTTAAATCTAAATATTATATTTTTTAAAAAACAGAAACTGCAAAAGACACTTTTTTTCTGAAGCAACGTTAAAGAAATCAAAAGTTAAACTATGGCATCAAAAAGGGGAATGAGTGAAGAGGAACGAAGACGCTTGACTGCACTCTTTCACGCCTATGATGTGGATAACTCAGGGGAGATTGAAAAAAATGAGTTCTTTACCATTTGCCAAGAACTATGTGTACCAACCCAGGAAGCAGAAGAGCTATTCAACCGGCTGGACGTGGACAAAGATGGTACTGTGACCCTGGAGGAGTTCATCAGAGGGTTCAGTGAGCAACACCAAGGAGAAAAGGATGACTCTGAAAATGAGGACAATAACTTCTCAAAGAGTGAGGAATCCTTTAATGAACATATTATATCCAGGTAGGTTACAAAAGAATGAAAGGTGGGAAAATGTACCATGCACATATTGATTTCTTTCTAAATCTGTACAGAGCTGACGGGCGGGGCTCCCTTATGCTGCCAGTGGGATTTCAGTAAAGTTCTGAAATTAGTTATAAACAGTTAAAAGTTGTCAAAAGAAACCTAGATTCAACAGGATCTTTCATTTATTGTTGTGGATTTAAAAAAATAAAGTCTTAATTGGAATTTCTTGGATATTTGACCCTGTCCAAGTGTTTAAATGTCTTCTTTAAGGAACTTTCTGAGCAGAATAAAACAATCTATATAAATTAAAGGTCGTCTTCCAACAACAGAAAGCTTTTTAAACTTTTTAAACTAAAAGGAACTTTCTGCTCCTTTTTATTTCCATATATTGTAATGAAAAAATCATCCTGAGGTAGTTTTGATAACAACACTTTATCAATTCAAAGAAATGTGTACTCTTTAACTCATATATGCTAAACACAAAGAGTACAGGACAGGATGTGCCTCTCAGGCAGGTCTATTTCAATTCTTATGTCGAGCACAGATGACACAGGCCTCCACTATTCGTTCATTTGAGCTGCATTACAAGCTATTAACTTTCTCCAACAATGAAAACACTCACATTTGGCCCGAAGCCTAGACCTCTATTGTCAAAGGGAAAGGCGGAGGCGTGAACATCGAACACCCCCCCCCCACACACACACACACACACACACACCGCATACAGGTAGCCTACACCTGGCGCACCTGAGCAGCTTCTCCGTCTGACCGACCTGCTGAAACAAACTGGGATATTGTTGTTGATGAGGATAACACAGAGAGGAAGGAGCCTAATGCTGATCTTCAGAAATGGATTACTCGCTTGGTTATTCTGTTGGTAGAATCTTAGCAGCTGTCGACATGTTTGGATAAGAGCGCACAGACGGCCTGGAGTTCAACTTTGCGCTCTTCACTTGTCTGAAAAGTTAAACTCTGTCATTTCTGAAGGTCCATTGGGTTCATCTGTCGTTGGTCACTGATTGAAACGCCTCTTTTCCTTCAGTCAAACACATCCCACCATCAAGCGGATGAGCGCTGAGGAGCAGGAACGGCTGCGCTCGCTCTTTCGCGCCTACGACGTGGACAATTCGGGCAGCATCGAGAGGAACGAGTTTCTCACAATCTGCGCCGAGCTGCAGGTGCCCGCGACCGAGGCGGACAGGATCTTTGACCGGCTGGACGAGGACCAGAACGGGACCGTCACTCTGCAGGAGTTCATCATAGGTTTCAACGACAGATACGGAGAGCAGATGGAGTCTGATGGAGGAGATGTCTCCGTGGCGTGGGAGAACTTCGTGAAGAAAATGGGCGAGCAGGCCAAATACATCCCCAGGTAAGACTCAGACACACACCTGTCCGCTGGGCAGCTGCAGATAATATGGAAATGTGGGCCTCTGGGGTAATGTGGATAACACAGGTTGCACTATGTGTTTGTGTGGGTAAAACATGTTGAAAGTTTAAGAGACGTCACATGAAAGTTTAAACCAATTCAGCTCATGTGACACTACTGCACCTGTTTTATTCAACATGTGCGCGTGAAATGACTCGATGTCAGAAAGACTGACAGTCTGGTACACGCTGGGGGCAAGTGTGTCTGTGTTGTATAATTCTGTTTACTGTTAAAGTTTGTTTTCCTGAGCGGGTCATAGACTCAGATTAAGAAATAAGAAATAATTCAGTCCGTACAACTCTCAAATTTCAGAGCTTACAGCACATGAGTAAATGAGTGGACAGAGAGAAAGTAAATGACTAATCGATTATTTGATCAACGGATTATAAATGAAAATGTCTGTTCATGTAAGATGGATCTCTTCAGGGTTGAAGGCAGCTTTCACAGAAGGCCAACAGAGAGAATAATAACACATTAGGTTGACATTGAAACTATAAGGAATCTAAAGGTCTGTCCTGTCTGTCTTGAAACTCAAATATTCCAGTCTTTCACCCTCACAGTTTAATAACAACTGTTTTTTTTCAATCTGTAAAAACATGGGATAGCCTTGAACACTGCTTTCTTCAACACTGCCAACCAACACCACTCATTTAGTCCATTCATAAAATATTTTCTCAACCAACCTTATTGCAACCTTTGAATCCATCTCTTAATTTAATTTCTGAGTATAAAGGAATAAAGATCTGACACTTTCCCAAACCATTTTCTCAGTTCCAGTAGAGGAGTGCAAAGTTTGACACTGAAACAGTACCAACAAACTTCACCTTATCTAAAGCCAAGCTTCACTCAGCATCTGACATTTTCGCTCACCAGGTGCACACTGCAAAAAAACTGAAATCTTAGGAAGTGCTTTTGTCTCATTTTTAGTAAAAATGTCTTTTTAGACTTAATATGAGCCTCATTCACCAGACCAGTCCAGAAACATGTCTCATGTAAAGATATTTAAAGACAAAAATCAGCTCTGAATTGTTTGTAACAAGTAAAAAAAATCTGCCAGTGGAGTCAGTGAAAGTTTCTTGTACTTAGACATTATTCTAAACTTGACGAGTAAATTTTTCTTACCCCACTGGCAGATTTTTTTTTACTTGTTGCAGGTAATTCAGACCTTATTTTTGTCTTTTAATACCTTGAAATAAGACACGTTCCTGGATCTGTCTGTTGAATGTGACTCATATCAAGTATAATAAGACAATTCATACTTTGAATAAGACAAAAACACACTTGCTTAGATGTCAGTTTTTGCAGTGCAGATATGGTATCACTACTGGATTTGGCCAATCTCTTTTAATTTTTTGACATCATTTGAAAGCATATTTTCAAAGTTTTTCTCATCGTAGACTGATAGTTATTGTTGATAATTCCTTATACTTTTGCCAGACTTAGGCCTCTGGATTATCATCCAAAAAGAGTACAAAACATGTAGATGGCTTAGTGGTTTAGGTTGTGCTCCACATGGCAAATGCCCCTGAGCAAACAGCCTGGGTTCAAGTCCAGCCTGTGGTGACTTTCTTGTATGTCACTCCCCACTCTCACCCTGTTTCCCTCTCTATTCACTGACCTGTCCTCTCACATTAAAGGCATAAAAGAATAGCTTTAGAAAAAATTACATTTCTGCACTGTCCTCCAAAACCTATGATATGTTTTGTTTTGTTTAGTCTACAATAGTTAATCATATTTCTTTTATCTTTAATGGTGGTTGTTTAATGATGAACACATCCTGCCTGCTACATGATGTTGCCAAACCACGCCTTCTTTTGATGGACAAATCTTTTCTTGTTGTTTGATCGTTCTCATCATATTATAAAATTAGTTGCCAAAGCCACAAGCAAAGAAAACTTTATTGCCCAGTTCTAAAAGATGTGCTTCCACTGGTGTTCAGTAAATTAAATATCGTTCCCAGCCTCAACACACAGGGGGGCTGTCTAAAGTCAGGGAAAACTAGCTGCAGACTTTGTCAGCAGCTTTACAAAATATGTCAGTGAACTTAAACCTAATGTGTCCATACTGACTGCTGCAGTAATGCTGCTTTCAGTTAGGCCCTTTGAGGGAAAATATATATATATATATATATATATATATATATATATATATATATATATATATATATATATATATATATATATATATATATATATATATATATATATCATGTATTACTGCAGCAGTATTAATCTGTCCTCTGCCCTGTTGATGTATTAGAGATGAACAGTGAGGTGTTAGGTGCCATCAGTGTGTTCAGCCTCCTGAGAATGTTATTTTATTCTTTGTGAGTCAACAAGGGATGATTTCTTCCTTCACAAAAGCACCATTTAAAAGGAAGGCGTTACTTGATGGGGTGTAAAATAAACCTTGTACATCTTTAGCTAACAAGTACTTCACTGTATTCATCAACAATGTTATTCTGAATTACAGGAAAACAGAAATGGCAGCCTTTAATTCTCACTGCGTAGTCCAAAGTCAAGCTTTGAGTTCTGCTCCCATGAGATGTCTGCCTAATTATGTACAAATGACAGTTTAACAATAAGAGGTTGAAATATTTCAGTTTACTTGCCCCTGTTTTATATATGTAATTTTATTCTTTTTATCATTACATTTTGTGAAGCTTACCAAATTTATGATTAGCAGCCTTGACCTTTTATTTTTTTTAGATACCTTTCAGGGGGGCTGAAGTAATCTTTCATCCCAGCACTGCTGGAAAAAATAATCACAGGTGCATACGCCCAGACAGAGTTTGAATTTAAAGGGTATTTATTTTGTAACCTTGTTAATCTTATGTTTTAGAGTTAACTGAAGTGGGATTTATTTGAAAATGGGAATTTGACTTGGGCAGATCATTTTTGATGAGACAGTGAAATCCAATTTGAATATCGGCTTCTTTTAATTTCAGAGTCAGTTCAAACAGGATTCAGAAGTTCCTTTGCAGAGAAATCTTGTCCCAGAGCTTGTTTCTTTTCTGTTTTGTTGTTATTGTTTTGTTTTTTTCCTGGTACCAAAACTCTAATATACGAGTAGAAAGGCCAATACACTGACAAACTAATGTGAACTTTTACCATATTCTACCCAGGGCAAACCTATATGAATGAGTGTGTTTTTTAACATTAGACTCATGTAAATGTGTATATGACAGTGTGTCTGGGTGGCCCCAGGCCTGGCATGGGACTGATCCTCGTGCTGTTGTGCTGTGCCATCGTTACATTGATTTTCACAGCGGTGCCATCTGGTGAATACTGTCCCTTTTCTCCATGCAAAAACAGTCAGCTGAGAGAGGACTGTCCTGAAAATGTAGCACAGAGCCCGCATCAGACAAGTGTGTGCATTTACAGAGATGAAAGAATAGTTTGTTAAAATAAGAAACGGAAGCATCCAGAGCAAAAAATCGATTACGTCCATGATTATTTGCTGACTGAAGGTGATGTAACATCACGTGTATTCTGTTCTTCATAAAGTTACATCTCTCAGCTCAGTATTCCTTTGCAGATGTTCTCCATGCTCTGTTTTTTGTTGTTCTGTGGGTAATGTTAAAGAACTTTCTTAGAGATCCATTTGTAAACAGCAAAATATCAACAACATAATGCCTTACAGAAAACAAATATGGGCTTCATTGCAGATTTCTTAAAAATGGTCTGTATTCCATCAGAAGCCTTTTTTCTATAATTCTCTTTCAAGCAGCAACCTCCAGTCTGAAAATATGAGACAATGCGGAAGTGCTAAAGTCTGCTGTTCCTCGAGTGGCCACTTGAAGCTGGCTCCAGAATTACCAGAAGTCAAATACACACCAAGTCAAAAAAAGCTGTTTTCACAGCCAAAATAAGCCTATTTACAGCCTGATACAAAGAATATATCCCGTGTGAATCACTAATTTTGCTTTGCATGCACTGTATGGGGAGTTTTTTTCTAACTTAGCAGATTCGACAATATTAACATCATCAGTTCATCTAATCAGAGGAACAGCTCAGATCACGTGACTATGGAGCGTCCTATGGCTGTTACTGTGGAGACTCAAAGCCCGCCTCATTTCCAATATGGCCGCGCCGGCCGTTTTGCTTCAAAAGTCTGTTTCAGGAACAGACAGGTGACATTGCAGAGACTACGTCCATTAATTATACAGTCTATGTTCTCTTTCCTATAACTTGGCCATTTTTTATAGATACTTTAATGAAAATAGTACTTATGATGCAAATAGTTCTTGGAAAAACGAAGATGCCCCACAAATCAACTCCTGCACAAAAAAATAAAAAATATATGTTGTGTATCTTTAATATCAAAACTTAGTTTCTCTGAGTAAGTTTCTATAATCCCACTTGCAAAAGAATGATGATAGGAGTTCTTTGTTTCAAGATTAGTTGGAAGATGTTTGCTCAAAATATACCCATTTGACCACAACATTCAACATGAAGCCGTATTTTTCGACTATGTTTGGATTACAGTGATAAGGACTACCACAGGGGTTAAGGAAATTAGCGCCAAATGTTCATTGCATTTAGTTTGGCATTTCTGGCTCTACTTTAAAAAAAGAAAGCAGCAACAAAAACAATTCCTGTTTTTGTTCAATGTGTAGAGAACCTACAATGGAAAAAAAAGTCAAAATTGCATATTGATTGAAAAAGAGAGAGTGACTTTACTTGGGATATTTCTGTGCCATTATTTTAAGATTCAAGTTTTAAGTTTTCCCCGTCTCTTCAGGATATCTAAAAATTTTGTCCACTGATCATATCAGTGACAACCTAACAACAGTTTCTAGGAACAGCTTTATTTTTTCCTGTTTAGGGGAAAATGACTTTGAAGGTCTGAAGTTGGATCATCTTTGGTTGTTTGTGTGTGCGTTTCTATTGTGATCTGTTTGTCTATGACACTTTAACTCTACAGTGAGCCATCATGAGTTATTGACAGAGAGGGAACTGTGTCTATATGCACTAGCATCACAACCAGTCCACCCAGATAGAAGACAAACACACACTCATTACAGACATGTGACCTACTTTAACCTGGCTAATGTGACACTTTTAATCATGGATTTGTACTTATTATATCATTATTACTCAGACTGACAGGCATACCTGGGATTGACAGATGATTCAGCTATTCACGTGGTATACTCGCTTGTCTTCTTTTGATAGTTTATTGTTAATTTCAGGATGATATTGTGATGCATGCTGGGTAGTCATGATGAGTCACATGCCAAGTGTGCATCAAAGTGCAATCAGGCCAAGTCCTTCTATTTGCTGATCCATGCAGACTGCTGATCACTGCTGACCATGTAACCATGGTGAAATCAAGCTTCAGCATCTTGACCACATACTTTGACATGTGACTTTAGGAGCACTGGACCAAACTGCCAACCTTCCTGGTTGAGAGATGGCAATCTCTACATACCCCCCCCCCCCCCTGCCATAGCCCCCCCTTCAAACACCACAGACATGGTTTTGATGAAATTTTTCATTCAGTCAAATAATTGCGATTACATGAAAAGCAAATAAAGCTTCTTCAACTCATTTGAGTCCTGAACTTGTCCTAATATGAGTTTCTCAATTTCTTGTAGGCATGAACAAGCAGCCACATTGTATCAGAACATCAGTCTGACCGAGCCCAGACTGATCCCTCAGCTGGAGAAAGTCATCATGAACTTCACCAAAGAGATCAAACAACAGAACTCAGAGATGGAGAATCTGGCCCTCGCCATCAAACGGTGAGAAACACATGCTGTACACAAACATTTGCCTTCACCTGGTAAAACAAGAGAAGAAAAGAGAATTCCAGCTAACTTTGATGTCCGAACGAGTTGTGTCTCCTCACTGTTTCAGTATAATTCAATTTTTTACTATAGTCAAGAAGTGTGTGAGAATGTCACGCTGGCATTATCATGACAAAAATACTTATGAGGCTGCGTTCTCAAACAATAATTCAACTCAAGCTTCATTTTACATGATATTTTCTACTAAAAAAATAATAAATATGACTACTAGATGTGTAATGGTGAAACAAATTTGGTTTGCTTATGTTCTTGCTTTTAGCATCTGAGTTCAGTACATTATCGTCACAGCATTGGAAACAATTACTTAAGTTTACATATTTATTCATGATATTAAGTACTACTTCAGCAATTAAGGGCTTGTAGGCTTGTAGTTTATCCATGCTGTGTGTGTGTGTGTGTGTGTGTGTGTGTGTGTGTGTGTGTGTGTGTGTGTGTGTGTGTGTGTGTGTGTGTGTGTGTGTGTGTGTGTGTGCTCCCTCCCATTTCCCATCTTAGAGGCCACCTTGCACTTTAATTATTTTTATTTCTGCTCCCATATGTTCTGGTTTAAGAATAAAGACTGATAGTTATTTACAGCCACTATATGTGGGACCATATTAGCTCAATAATATCAGCTACTGACATGTCAGTCAGTTTTTTGTCTGCATACTCATCAAAGGTGGAATATATTTTGCCTGAAAGCAACTTAACAGCAAACAGAAACTTAAACGCAAGAGAATTCAAGAAGCTTTATTTTTATAGCAAGAAAATCTGTCTTTGCATCCGCCAGTAACTCCCCATAGGATTGGGCTATAGCTGTTCAAAGTCTGTTGAGCTATCAGTGAATAACAAATGTAGGAACCCAAATCCTAGTTTCAGACTAGATAGAGCCAAGTTATAGTGATTTAAAATGGAGGTTTATGAAGCACTGTGTATTCATCATGTTGTTGTTTTGTAGAGCACAGGACCAAGCATCGATGCAGCTCAGTGAGATGGAAGAGGAGATGGACCAACGCATCCACATTACTGAGAGAAAAATACGAGAACAGGTGGAACAAACTCAAACTACCTTTAAGGCGAAAGCCCAGCTTTTAGATCTGACTTTAATATTTGACACTCATGATTCTTTCTCTGGAGTTTGTGTGAGCAAAGCGATAAGGGAGGCGTGTGCTCAGCTCTGCCCTCATGTCAAACAAATGGCAGGCTATCAGATTACTGATCCACACTCAGACACATCTGCTGATCAGCTGAATTTCATGATCTGTGGATCGCAGATATGAAACAGTAGACAGATAAAGGTGTTTGAGCACATTTTAGCCTCTGGTGTTCAAAATGATAAGGCTGTATCTAACAGTGATGATAAAGATTTATGATGTGTGGGTGAAACTGATAAACTATGAGGAATCAGGCTGCAGCGGTCTGCAGAATAGCCATCAACCTGTAGCTGAACTGAATCATCGTTTACCTGTTAGCGGTCTTTAAAGTTCAGGATGACACTGTTTTAAATCAAGCATTTTTAAAGCTGAGGTGAATTTAAGGCGTTTTGGACATTGGACAAATTTCCAAACAGCCAAGAAGTACCTCAGTTGCAACCATTTGAGCAATGGTAATATTTTATGTTACAGAAATGTCATGGTTGCATTTACCTAAATTTTTCATTATAATGACATAACTGACCATTTTTCAAGGATTAATAAAATATTCTTTGTCTTATTACCAAACATCTATAAGAAATCAGCACAGCCTTGCCAGCATTCCACTATAGCACCTTGACAACTGTACCACCTGAACACATGACCCTGACACACATTTTCAAGTAACTAACAAAACTAATCTCAGAATCATTTGTTATCTTGTGGAAAATTCCTTTCATCGTCTTCAAATAGTGAGAGGGAAAACAATATGTTTGGTTCTGTGGCTTCTTTATAACAAGAGCAGAAACATGCTCTGTCTTATCACTGCTCATGTGTGGTAAAAACTTACATAAGTGTATGTACTTCATTGGCTTAGGGGAGCTTGTGTTTGTTTTGTCTTACAAGAGCACACAAGGACTCGCTCACCTGTATCCCCCACACTGTAAAGTATGTGCACAGAGAGGTTTATATTTGTGGAAAGTGTAGATAAAAGCGCTCTGATACGCTTGTTGAGCCGCCTGTGGCCTCTGTTCAAAGGCTGCCCTCGGATAAACCAGGAAAAATGTGTCACAAAATGACACAACTATAGTGACAGCCAATACCAAATCTAAATGTGAATAATCGCTTGGTTTTCTCAAGAAATGTTTTTGTGTTTGTGTAGGAGAAGAAGAAATCTGAGGCAGCACTAAATGAGCTGCGGAGGAGTTTTGAAAATGAAGTGTGTGAACTGCAGTGCAAGATCCAGAGGATGCAGCTGGTACGTTCTGCATTTTTTAACCAAATCTATCTTATTGCAGTGTTCATGAAAGGCAAAGCGCCATGTTAATTTATTTGTTTATGCTCTGTATTGCTTGAGTCAAGAGGAAAATATCAGATTGGTAATAGCTTTAAAAAGTAAAAACATATCAATCACATGTAGAGGCCCACATCTGACCTTTTAGATGCAAACAGCCTCATGCTATTTGATGATGTTTGCATGATTCAGAAACACTCTGTCCTGCTGCTGAGTGGAAAATGAAGTCATTTTTGAACAACACTAAGTGCATTCACAAGAAACTGAAGCAGAACTAAAAGATTTTCCCTTCACAGAAACTAAACAAAAACAAAAAAAAATGTCCTTTACTGACTGGACTCCACAGATTGAAACTTCACAGTAACTATGATTTGTTTGACTGTATGTGTGCTGTTCAGTTTATGCCGTTTAAATCCTGAAAATCAGATCCGTCTATCTGGAAGTCAAATAACTTTAATCCTGTGTGTGAACGTGTCTGTCAGATTGAAGAGAAGTACAAAAGCATTACCGTGAAAGACGAGAGCCCAGCTTTAAAGAAGAAGATCAACGAGCTCACACTGGTGAGTCTAATTGTTGTCATGCATAGTGAATTTTGATAGAGGTAGTTTGTTTCTAACAAATTTAAATTTCTTTTTGCAGGAGAACCAGAAGTTGAAACAAGAGCTTATGAAATCTCAGACTAAAGTGGCCTGTCTGCGCAGTGAGATGGACTCGCTGCAGACAGAACTAACAGATCAAAGCATCAGCTCTGAAAGGTAAAATCTATTGATGTGGTCTGGATTTGTTGATCTGTTTACATCTTTAGGACTTCCTTTAACTACTCTGTTCAGTTCTGGGTCACTAGGTTAAATCTTAGGTGCACTACTTAATGACTAGACCACAATAAACAAGACCAGCCCTGCAATTAAAGTCTATGAGGACGCACTGAAGGAATAATTAAGTTACACCACTGGTTGGTCATGTGTCAAAGCTTTGGGATTGGCCAATCTCTTTCTGTCTAATCCACACACACACACGCAGAAAGAAGGAAGAAAGCCGGGGTATCCAGAGAGAACCAATGCATGTACAGGGAGAACATGCAAACTACACAAGGAAAGGCCAAACCAGCAAACTGGGATTCAAACTGGGGATCTTCTTACTGTGAGGCTGCAGCACTAACCGTTGTACCACCATGCAGCCCAAATGTCAGACCTACTTAGCCTTATCAGAAAGTATGAAACAGCTATAAATAATCCCTAATACTGCTGTGAGGTTTTGTTCCAGAGTTGCTCTTAGACAGCCTGGAGCTCCACCTCCTCAGCATTCACTCCCTGGGGATATTTTTGTTTTGTCACAGCCGAAACAGGATATCCTGGAGTTACTTCACACACACAATAACTTTTTCAGGAGTGTTGCCTAGATACAGAAGTCAACAGAGCCGGCAGGATATCAGCCAGCCTCTTTACACAATCTCAGTGTTGACATTGTTGCTTCTTTCTGTGTGAGGTGTCTCATAATGATCACAGATCATGTGTCATGTCTGAGTAAATCCGCTGATTCGTTTTTTATACTGAAGATTAACTGATACAGAGACACTAGTTCATTTGGTCCTAACTGAGGTTGAATGTAATAATGAGATGCTCTGTTTGACATTTGTTCTGACACATTTCCTAATTGTAACAACTTTGTTTTATGTGTTTTTGTTTTTTTTTCTGCAGAGATGAGGAGCTCATGAAACACTTCTCCGATGAGCGAGACGTCCTGGAGGGTCAGATCGAGATCCTGCAGTAAGTCTCTCACTGCAATGCCAACCTGCTGGGAGGTTTAGAAAAGCGATAACGCTGCAATCAGAACGCTTTTGATTGTTTTTCTCTTTTATGTGGTTTAAAATGTTGGAACATAACTATTATTTTGTGTTTGTCTGTTTTTGTAGGACAGCCAACAGGAAGCTCCATGACACCAATGATAGCCTAAGAGCTGCTCTGGAGAGGCTAACAAGGGTAACGCTGCACAGTAATTAAATAAAAAAGTCAAACTAGTTCAGCTTCCAAAGAGCAAAACTGAGGATATCTGTTTACTGGGTTGATAAAACTCTTGATAAATGGAAACTATCCTCACGCTCTTTTCAATAAATACTTTCGAGTCTCTGGTCTGGATGTTTTTTCTTCCTCTGTTTAGTAACGTAACATTTAAGTGTTGTCTTTCATACATCAGGTTCCCTACAGCTCTTTATCGCAGGTTATATTTTTAAAATTAATTTATCAGGAAGAGATTGTTTTTTTTTCTATCTGGCTTAACCCCTTTCTTAAACTTAAACTCATTTAAACAGTTATGTATTTAATAATGTATATCAGAGTGTGATATACATAGGAATTTCTTGTTAATTAAAAACGTCATGTTGTATACCATTATCCAGACAGTGTTAAAGAGATAATGTTCAAGGAAAGTAAAACAACAAGAAACTAACCCTGAGTTGTTTTGTGTTACAGTCTGGTAACGGAGGGTCACCTGGAGACATAAAGAACAGAAACAGAAGCAAAAGTATCTGCTACACGCCATCGAATGCTTTAATGGATCGGTAAGACCCACAAACAATAAAGATGAGAATCAATCTATGGCTGTTTATTTATCTCCACACCTGTGCATCACTTTCACTTTACACAACATGAGATGTCATGTTATTACCTCTTCAGAATTCCACTTTTCACTCCAGAGGAAAACAAGCCTGGATTACCTCAAGTCTTCAGTTACCCTGTTCATTTTTTTAAATGTGCATCAAATGCAGAAGTTGAAGATAGAACTGTAGATTAAAGAGGAGTAGTGGCTTTAAAGCTTCAGGTGTAACTTTCGACCAGGTTTATCAAGTTTTATTTGTCAGCAGAGTGAGAGGGATTTTTGTTTAAAAACGTCAAACTGCGACACACAAACCTGAACAAGAGTTGTTCTAGAAAAATAATGACAAGCTGCTATGAAGTATTTATTAGCGTCAGCCATGCTAAGAAGTGAACTGCATGACTCTGTTAGACAGAAGTTTTGTCTCAGCTTAGTGTTTAAAGAAAAAAATATCCACCATTTACACCATTTGTTATATATAGTTAACATTTTCACATCTTAAGAGGAGGTGCGGTGGAGGTAAATTCTATAAAGTTCATGAAAGAATGAAATGTTCCAGATAAAGTATTTTACATTTGCCTCAATATACAGTGGTTAACAAACCTGCATTGAAAACAAGAGAACCATCCAGCCTTGAAAAGCACATTAATTCAGACTCTCTTTCATTCTCACACTGAGTCCCCTGCACTTTTCAAGAGGAGTGAGGAATTTCGAACTGAATTCACATTTTTATTCCCAAATTTGAGCCGGCACACTGGAATTTACAGAGGACGCAGCGATTAATTGGGAATAATACACAACCACTAAAACAAGTTTTTCTGTTCAGAAATGCAGGTAAATAACTGTAATTTGACAGTCAAAATAAAATGTAGTTCAGTACATTTGAAAATTACAATATTTAGCATTAAATATATTATATTGATTCTAGAGCTTGTATATACTGGTGGATTAAACATTACAGTAACCTTAAAAATATTCTGGTGATCAGCAACATACTATTAATTCAGGGCAGCAGTGGAAAACAGTGGGTGGTGGTCTAATACATTTGTTAAGCACTCTACATCTCACCCTAGCTTATATTTTAAACGTAAGATTTCCAAAATAGCATTCAGATAAACCGGAAACTTTATATTGTTTCTCATCAAAGAACTGAGTTAGCATTAAGTATCAGAAAACAAAAGAGACAGTTATGTTTTATATTTGTCATCTGGAAAGAACTGCCCACAAGTGTTTTAGCAGGCTTTGATTTAATGCTGAAATACAGCCTGTGTAATTCTCAAACTCAATGGCAGTCACTTGATGGTATATTAGCTTTTTATCCAACACAATAAACAAACATCTGCATGGAAGTTCAGCAAGCAGTCTGCTCTGAGACACTGCCTCTCTTTTAACTCTGTATGCGCACAGAGAAGGAAGTCTTATCCGGAAACCCTGAGAAATTGATCACAGCTCCCTGAGGTTATCATGTGTCAGACATAACGTGATGGCTTTTAAATTGGACAGATTGTGTATTTCACAGTGTTACTGTATGGGGTGGGTGGGTAAGTCATCTAAATTATAAAAACAACAACACAAAATGAATCCCACAGGAATAAAGCAATATGAAGACATTCAGAAAATTTTGTTTTGTTTTTTCTTGTCCCTTATATTTAATACTTAAAATACCATAACTCGGTGGTGGTTGGACAGAAGAGTGGGTAGAGAGATGGAGCTGACACTGCATACAGCAAAGATCACAGACTGGAATTTTGGCAGGAACATTTATTCATAATTTAGGCTACTGATGCATAGTTCCGGCATTTGTGTAAATTTTTACACTCTAGGGTTCTTGATTCATCCAAATCTTTGACATTTGGCCTATCTCGCCCACCTCTTCCTCAGGTTGTCCCAGCACAATGATTTCCCTCTGTACAGACGTCGGCCCAGCTGTGATACTCTGGCACTGGCCATGTGTGACCCCGGCCTGAGGCGCAGACACAGCAGTGAGTGTGAGGAGGACAGCTTACCTGAGATCTACATGGACAGCGGCCTGTCGACACTCAGAAGCTCACACGAAGGCTACGAATCTGAGCCAGAAGTCAGAGGTCCTGAATATGAGGAAGAGGAGGGAGAGAAGAGGGAGAAGAGAAAGAGAGAGGATGAACACAACAACGAAAGCACAATGGATGGAAACTGTGAAGCTGAGGTGGGATAATAAAGACAATATCTGTGCCGTTATGTGATTGACATTTCCACAGCAGTGATGCTAACATACTGATACAAGAAGTTATCCCTGAACTTTTGTTTTGTTTGTTTTTTTTTGAGTAGTTTCTCCTCCTAATATTCCATTTTCGCTTCTGTGATCCCACATAACAGCCAGCAGAAACACAGGATGCTGAATCAGCAATTGGGTCAGAAAGCAGCTCCATTTTGGACTGGAAGCCAGCTGAAGTCATCAATGTAACTGAACACCCAGCCCCAAGCAAAAGAAAAGCACTCAGCGCTATCAGTGTTCAGGTAAGAGAGAGGAAACAGGCTGAAAAAAGACAGACAGAAAGATGACTCTTCATGAAATAAATAGACGGCCATCGAAGGCAAGAAAAGTGTCTAATTTGGTTCCGACTTCAGTTACCATCAGATGCATCTTCTACATGGTCCTGGTGACTTTTGTGTTTTGTCTTCAAACTATGTTTTACAAATCACTGGTTAAATTCCATTCATAAAAATGTTGAGCTGGGAGTACATGTCCCCTGTACAATGGGCTTAGATTTTTAAAGTAACACCAGAGCCTTTCTCTTGACAAACTACTCCAGGTGTCTTAACAAAGAAATAAGTACCAGTATGTTTTTTTACTTTTTAAAATGCTTTGATATTATATATATATTTTTATCATAAAATACTACTTTAAGCAGTTGTTTTATGTGCTTTTACAACAAAGAGGTCTGTGAGAAGCACCGAGTATGTAAAACATCAAATGTGCAAACTCTGACTTGGCTTCGCCCTCTGTATCTTTTTTTTTTCCAGAAAGAGGAAAAAGACAGCTCTGATCTGGGCTACATGACGTCAGAGAAGGCCTACAGGATTGTGTTAGCAGGAGATGCTGCTGTGGGCAAGTCCAGTTTCCTGCTTCGCCTCTGCAAGAATGAGTTTAAATTAAACACCAGCTCTACACTAGGTATGTCCAATGAACCAAAGACAGCTCTGTACAAAAGGAGTCAGAGGAAAGGGGTGATATCTAATGAAACAGAAATGAAGCTAAAAGGAATTAATTTATAAATTACACTTTGTTTGGTTTTCATTTGTGTGTTCAGGTGTTGATTTCCAAATGAAAACACTAATTGTGGATGGAGAGCCTGTTTTATTACAGCTGTGGGACACTGCTGGACAAGAAAGGTGTGTTTGATGGTGCTTTATGCTGTTAATTAAAAAATGAGAGCAGTATATAGCAGATGAAATGACGCCGCTTAAACATTTTCTCTTCTCAGGTTTCGCAGCATTGCAAAGTCATATTTTCGTCGTGCAGATGGTGTGCTGCTGCTGTACGATGTCACCTGTGAGAAGAGCTTCCTCAACGTTAGAGAGTGGGTGGACATGATTGAGGTAACATACCACACTCCCCAACTAAAAATATACTGAGAGGAACTCAAAACTTTTCTCGCAAAGGTGAAATCCATCAACTTTTTTTGCAGTAGCTGTTTTATCAGCAGCAATTGAGTTAAAAAATAAAGTTACTGTCACATAAATATTTTACTGTCAAACCAAATGATAAAGCTTGTTTTTCTCTTTTTACATGCTGCAGATATGTAAGTTCTGCATGCACTGTGATCGTGTAGTTTTAGTGTGGTACCATGTGGATATGTATGCATGCAGTTTGTGATATGTACATTTTTTTGTGTGCTGTCATAACAGTAAGTTTACATAATTACTTGTACTGTTATCAACAACTATATGTGGTTACTTAAGGATCTTAGTTCACTTTACTATTTACCACTATTACATTTCAAAGTTCTCTTTTTTCATTGCATTTGTTTGATAAATTACTTAATAGACGTATTTACAGCGTTTCTGATTTGCGACTGCATGTTTAAGATCTAAATACTTCTGCAACCTGGTGCTTGGTACCAAATTTTATTGTTTTTTTTATTGTTTTTTTTTTTAAGCATGAATTTTAATTGCACTACTATATAACTATAGGGCACATAAAAAAGAGTTTTGATTGTAATCTAATTTCCCATTGTCTTTAACTGTTTTGTTGATCTGCAGGATTTGTCCCATGAAGATATTCCCATCATGCTTGTGGGTAATAAGAATGATCTTAGGCGAGAAGGAGTTAAAAGTGTTCCAACAAGCTATGGAGAAAAACTGGCCATGGTAACAAGAAAAAACAAAACATCAAAAAAATTTTCGATACTTTTAAATACAGATCTAAGGTGCAGGGTAATGAAAAACGGTGAAGAATGATAAATAATTTCCTCTCCTCACTCTTCAGACCTACAACACTTTGTTCTGTGAAACTAGTGCCAAAGATGGAACCAACACCGTGGAGGCTGTGCTTCACCTCGCCAGGTGAGATACAACTCTTTAAAGTCATTCTAATGCATTTTGAAGAATTAGCTGCATCAACTTGTAGAGGACACATTACTTTGGAAAAAGTTCAATAACAATTTTGAACATTTCAGTCATAAAAGAATGTAAAGTTGAGTTGAGTATAACGGGTATGCGTTCACATCACGCCCCCACTCAGTCAGACTGCGTGGCAAAACAAACCTCACTCAACATTGCAGAGGGTAGCAGTAAACAAAGCAGGATCACTGACTACTGACTACTGCTTGTGAGCCGTTACCTTGTATGTTTCCTTCATTCAAAGGAGCAGTTTGACTCATCTGATAGATGTTTTACATTGTTGTTTTAAACCAAGGCTTTACAGTGCTTTTGGCGTTAGTTTTGCTTGGCTATTCCCCCACACTGTTTTTATGTTTAATGTTGGAAAGTAAGACATAAGCCCAACTAGACTGACTCGACAATTGTGTTGAAAATATATAAATACTTTTAAAAGAAACCCATAAGAGTTTGCAGAATATCACTTTTATTTATCAGTCTGGCTTTACAAACATTTAAATTGCAGTTGTTTCTGCAAATTGCAGCGATCCATCTGCTTCTCAGCCTGTAAAAAGATAGTTCTGACTGCTTTTCAAACCTGTTTGTTTCAGAAATATTGTACAGTGTGTACTTTTTTTTTCTTTGCATGTTTGTCTTTTTTTTCTCCCCATTTAATTTATTTTTCCATACGTAGACATTCCACACTCTGTGGTTATTTATTTATTTATTGTTTGTTTGTTTGTTTGTTTGTTTGTCTATGCCCCCAATTGAAAATTTGCATATCCTACTTAGTCTTTGGCTTGCATTCTTATAACTTGTTTTTACATTAAGACAGTCAATAGATTATCAATAGATTACTGTTTATCAAAATTTAATGATTCCTCATCGAAACCAACAAAATCTTAATACAGTGTAAATCTGCAGAGTATGTAACTCTAACCTTTGCTGCCCTCTAGTGGAAGACAGAATAAATAAGTTCCTTAAAAACACTGACGAGGTTTAGAGGTGAAAAAAAGGGTCATTGCTTTTCTTTTAAGACACCAAAATATTCTTTTAATGTATTTGATTTATATTTCCAGAAAATCCAAGTATTTATTTTTGTCAGCACTGCAATGCAGAATGCAGCATTTCAAAGAATGTTAGTACCAGTCACAAATGGAGTTATGAACTCTTAATAGTTGCAATATACATTTATATTCATAATGCGAAAATATAGACTTTCTTTCAGTATGATAGAGGCATATATGCTACAGCTTGTGACTGTAACAAAATTGTTTGGGCCTTTGCTGAATTTCACGTTCCACCTGTTCCTTATTTTTCTCACCTTGCAGGCAGGTAATCAGACAGGCTACTTTTGATGAGAGCAGTCACTTTCAGAAACTGCCCAGTTTAGATGCTCCAAAGAAAAGGCCAAACTTCTCCTGCTGCAACTGATCAACTCAACACAAGTGGGAAAAAGACTTGTTGTGCAGAAGCACGATAAAACAGAAATGAGACACTTACATTTCTGCGGAGTTACAGCAACCAGGAAACACTTCAACAAGAGGATCAAGTTCGGGTCACGGCAGAATATTTGCATGTCCACATAAGTTCCTTCTTTTGTTTGTTCGAGGTTATGTACAGGATGTTTTGTGCTTAATGTCTTCATGAAATTGTGTTTGTCCAGCATAAATCGTTACAATGCTATTACACACTTTTGAATGAGGTCCTTTCACATACAATGAATGCACAGTTTTCCCTCCCTGGAACTGCTTTTTTGAAAAGTAAGTCTAAGTGAATGTTAAAAGCAAAGAAGACTTTAGAAGTGTAGGATCTGAACATGAAGCATGTGATTTTGACAAATGAAAGCATTATCAGTGAAAGTTCTAGATCAGGATCATATGCAGTTGCTTGGAGGAAATTTGATGTTTGCACAACGAAGAACTTAAAGTAAAACAAGGGACGTGAAATGTTTGCAGACATGTCTGAAAATGATCTAAGGCCTTGGGAAAGCGATCTTTATTCAGTTGCAATACTCCCTGGTGCAATATGTGATGGAGTGAGTCTTTATTCACAGACCTTTGCCAGCTCAAGGCACAATATTTACACCTTCTATATAAATGTCACAGAGGCGTGGTGGTAGGACAAAATCTCCCACCCCTTGTATCTGTATCTGAGGTATCACTGTGAGCCACTGGGGCACCACTATGAAGCAGTTAAGGATCGATACGAAAGTACAAAGACGTGATGACAGAGCAGCAGAGCTACAGCACTCTTGAGGACTCGTGATATGAAAAGGGCCTCCCTTTTATTACCCAACAGTGTTACATTTCTTTTCAGTTCACTTCCCTCTGAATGTCTACCTAATGTGAATGTTTTTATTTTAGGATAGTATATAATGCTAGTATATAGGACTTGTGGTTTGAGGTATAGCATAAAAGAGGACATTTGCATGGCATGACTGCAGTGGTGTATCCAGAGGGGCAGCTTAAGGTGGCACGGCCTTTCTTAAAATGGAGGTGACACCTCAAAATCCTAAATTATGATGGTATTTAGTAGAGTTGGTACTTAATTCAGAATAACTCCTTGAGCTGTTGCACCTGGCTGCTTGTAGTTTTCCTGATCCTAGTGTAAACAGAAAGGGTAATCCAGTGATACCAATTTATAAGTGTGCATAAATACTTCCTGCCTGCATCGGTCAGTGCCCCACCTTATTTAAAAAGTCTCCACTCACAGGCCCCTGCATGACAGTATGTGACTTAGTTGAGTTTTGATGTCTTCATGTGGTCTTGAGTATTTCCATTTCCTGACAATAACAGCTTTTTATCAGCCTTCTGAAGAGCAGTGTATAGATGTGTCAGATACTTCAAATAAAACTGCTTTGTTGTGTATATATACTTCTGGGTAATAGCAGGCTTCTCACTCACTCATATGATAAAGATTGTGTCTACTTTGAACTCTCTAAAATGCTTCAGCCATCAATCAACAGAGATAAATTTGTAGACTCTGTTGTTGTTATTATTATTATTATGTTATTTGAGGCATATCGAAACTATTTAAATGAATTATCACAGCCCACATCGGGTCACAGCTTCAGACTGTCTAAATGTTGTGTGTGTCAAGAATCTGCAGTTTGTTAATGTGCATGTGGCTTTACAGCTATTTATGTCTTTGGCAATTAAACTTTTTGGATAACTATGCATGTCACAAGAGATACATTTGGATGCAACTGAGATGTAAAACATTTACTTAATCAATAAAACTTTGTTTAAAAGTAGTAACTGAGCCAGTGAGTTTTTATTAAGAGGGCTGTGGGGGTCTGGAGTCAGTGGAAGGTGCTGCTGATTTTATTGACATGTCTACAACAAATTATAGTACTTCTGGACAATGAGAATTATTTATTTCAGGGGGAAAATAAATGAACTGTTCAGAATCATTTGTGGATTTACCAAAACAAAGGAAACATGGTACTCTAGTTGTTAGAAAACTGCTAAAGGTAATTATCTTACATTGCTTTGACCACAGCCCAACACCACATCTGCTATCTGCAGCTGTACGCAAGACCTCAACACTAAAAGAAGTAGCTGTAACATCCCTCTTCTTCATAATAAAAGGTATTACATGATTATCACTTTCAGCCCATGAAAACTAACAAACATTGAACTTCTTGGGAAAACATCAGCTCCTCTGGAAAAGTTGAACTTCTAAACTCGGTTAAAGAAGCAGATCAAGAGTGTGTGTGGGGGTCAAGAGTCACCCACAGTCCTGGAACATCATTACATGAATTGAAGAAGTACTGAAGTGATTTCCTTATTAATATAAGTAAAGACAGAGAGAGAGACAGAGATTTATATGTTATATAGTTTATTCAACTATTGTTTCTGACAATGAACTACTTGGAGAGAGGGAACTGGGGGAATTCTCAACCTTTATCAGAAAGATGATAAACCAACCAAATAAGTTTTAAAAAAAATTGTCTGCAGATATGGTCATATCTGTCTCGTTAAACTAGTGTGTGAATGAACATTGTGTCAAAAAGTCTTCAAAAGAATAAATGGTTCACAAACCAACAAGTGATGTCCACTTCATGTTCTGTGAGGTCAACGGGAGACATGCACAGAGAGTTTGATTTGGAAGGTTTGTGGAGCTCTACCATAAGTACAGTGTTTGCCGATGTCAGAGTCGTCTGTTTGCCTCCTTCTATCTGTTCGTCTGTTGCTAATACTCAAACATCTGTTCCCCTATGCACAAAGGCTCAAAAGCAGAGTCAAATCAATAAAACTGATAACTGTACAACTCTAAAAGACCCTCCAGTAAGCCATACTCCCTGACCGTCTGCAAGGGTCCCTGAGTATAAATGCAACATATGTTAGGGATATTTCACTGTGTGTGTGTGTGTGTGTGTGTGTGTGTGTGTGTGTGTGTGTGTGTGTGTGTGTGTGTGTGTGTGTGTGTGTGTGTGTTTGTGTATACAGAGTTGGCACGGGTCCCTGTCTCCACCTCCCATCTGTTTACATTGTCATGTGCTTGATGAAGCGAGACCACTCATTTGTCAAACAACATGTGGGGTAGCGTGGGTGGGGACGGGGTGAGGGGAGCAGCAGCTGAGTGTGTGTCTGTGAGTGTTCGGTGGCAACAGGGGGATAATTAGATAAGAGGACTGTGTAGCGGGAATGTTAATGACAGTAATGAATATATTAGTGGAGAGGATCGGGAGCGGGTTCTCATTACTGCTCTGCTTCTGAATGTTCGGAAAAGGTGAGAAACAAAAATGATACAACCTCACACAGCTTCACAGAATATAAATCAGCTGCTTTAATTTGTGTGATAATAAAATTATCTTAGGACATATAAAATATCTGAAGATGTTCCTAGAGAAAGAAAATATTAAAGTTACATCTATCAGTGATTCTTTTCTGTGCCACATAAAATCAAGTCTAATTGATTATATGATGATTATATTATAATATGTTGTAACATGTTCATTTTTCTGGTCAACTTGGTCAAACGCTGAAATTTCACAAAAAGATTTGATTCAGTATTAACCTTAATCCTCTTGACTCCTTCTCGAACCTCATCAGTCACTCTTTCTAACTTTTGTACACACCCACAATGTTCCTGGGAGGGGTCGCTGATTGAGAGATCAGGGTGTTACCATCTGGAGAGGCCAGAGGTCAGAAAATGGGACCACTGGTCACTGTGATGACATCTGGACCGTCAGGCTGTCCATCTAAATCCATCTCTGTGTCTGTGTCAAACACACACACACACAAACACACACACACACACACACACACACACACACACACTCACAAAGAGGATATCTGTCATATTGTTGTCATGTCTGGTTTTAGCAATGCCGTCAATTTCAGCAATGTCTGGCAATCTGTCACGTGCTGTGTGTGTGTGTGTGTGTGTGTGTGTGTGTGTGTGTGTGTGTGTGTGTGTGTGTGTGTGTGTGTGTGTGTGTGTGTGTGTGTGTGTGTGTGTGTGTGTGTCTAAAGCTTTTATTGTATTGGTTTTAAGCCCCTGAACTCCGTTAAAAGTTACAAACCCAATAAAAATTTAGCCCCGTCTCTTTGAGTTCATGTGAGTGCAGCTGGTGTGTGCAGTGTGCTATTCCACTTCAGCAGACAAGAGGGCAGCAGCCTCCTGTATTTACAGACAGTGTTACTGTAATGTGTGGTAAATGTAGTCCGGTAATTTTGTAACTGTATGTGATGCTGTTTTATCAAAAACACCCATTAAAGCTTACTCGTTTTAAAATCTATAATATACAATATAATACTGTCAATAATTTATTACATTTTCCTGCATTTTAAGATTGTTCTAGGGAGCAGCTGAACATTACACGCATTACGCTTTTTTAACTGTACACTGAAGATAAATGAAGCCTGAAACAATCATTTTGTCCTGATCTGACTTTGCAAGGTTAATTTAACTCAACATAAACAAGATTTGGCCTGAGGTGTACAATAACGCCCAGTCCATGTTGAGACTGTCATCTTCTACCACCTAAAACTGAAATCATTTTAAACGAGACATTTGCAATTTCCAAAAAAACAAGACACTTTTATTTGTTGTAAAACAACCATCATATTTTAATTTTAATTCAGTATTATGATAGGTTTATGTGACTGCAAATGCATATCAGGGTTTTATTATACTAGAGTTAAGATATGTTATATATCCATGTTGGGCTCACACTTCTGAGAATTTATAAAACAGTAAAGCAGGAAATATATCTAACGGCAGTGAGGACACTTTACTTCTGTTCATCTCAATGACCGCTCAGTTAGCTCTGCAGAAGGACGGGCAGGGATTAGTGGCTGTTTTATAATGTGTGTTAATCTGACAGATTAGCATGATTAGGTTAATCTGAGAATGTGTGTGAATGTGAGCGTGCATGTCATTGTATTTTAACTTGGCTCCTCTGGAGTTCCGCTTTAAACGGGTTTTCGAGCTTTCATCCATTTATGTGGATGTCTTGCTGGTAAATTGGTGTGACAGTAGTGGACGGGTGTCAGCGGGGGTTGTCAGGCTGAATCCTTCACAGTGTCTAAACAGCGTTTTGTTGATGCCTTGTCAATAATCTCCAGTCAATGTCCACAGTGCCTCTCTATAAACTGAATCTCCTCAGAGAAAACACATCAGCAATACTCATCAGGGAAGATTCCCCACTGTAACTTCTAACAACATTTTGACCCCCAAAA